>CM031240.1:203172321-204404821 GCA_018340775.1 Taxus wallichiana var. yunnanensis
TAAGTAAATGAACTTAATGGGAAACTTTTAAACCGTAAATTATTTTGGGGAAATAAATTATTAATATTTCATTATTAATTTAATTCTAACTTCCAATGATCCTCACATCTTATCTACACAATCAAGGACTTCCGCATCAAAGCAATCTTCAACTTCTTTTGACATCATCATGTAAAAACTTCTCCCTCTTCTTGTAACACCACCTTCAAACCCTCTAGTTGAGATTGTGGTCATCCCTCCCAAGGGTACTTCTTCACAGATAAGGTCTGGAACCCTTGGCACATTTCCTCAATGTTATCTTTCATGTCCTCATAAGAAAATCGATATCCCCCTCCTAATATTAGAAAAACCAATGATACATCATCTATCTTAGGACCACATCCATATCTTCTTGTACCATCCCCTCTATAAAAAACACTTCAATCCACCAATCAAACCAAGCCAAAACCATCCAATGCTTCTTCTTCTAGAGCACCAATCATCACCAAAACTAAAACTAAGGCACCAAAACCCTGAAATACTCCAACTCCACATTTAACATCCAAATCATTTTTACCTAAGACCAAGAAATGTCACAAAGACAAGGTGAATCCTAATATTTTTATCAAATCTTATATGGAAATAGTAAGAATCCATCATGGTTTGAATCAAACTTCATTTGTTCTTACCATCATAATCCTTGACATGACACTGAGAATTACAAAGTAATTCAAACCCTTGTCCACAAAATCATTGAGGAAGATGACTTTCTTCTTGAGGAAAACCAATCTCCTCCTTCCATACCCACACCTTCGACCTCATCCATCCAAATACATAATTCCCCTCATTATTTATGGAAATTTTTGACCATCCCACCTCCAAGCGATGATTCTTTTGAGGTGCTCCCCATTTATTCATCAATATTGTTTGGATATCCACCAGATCCGGCCCACATGATCCTAATTCAATATCTAAAAAAATCCAAGACCTTTGTCACCATTCCTCCTCCTAAGGATCTCACATCATCATCAAAACCTAAGGTTTCTATCTTATCTCGCCCCTCAGCCTATTGAACAAGGTATCATAAAATAATTTCAAAAGGCCCCATATAAGATGTCACTTTACTTTCTTATCTAAAGATCGCCAGACCTTAGATAGGACCTCACTGAAGCCTTGAAGCATATTATGACATCCAATAATGAGGCTCAACCATTCGTGTCTCTTGTAGGAGTACACACAACTGCTATTCCTATCTCATTCGATGATATTGAGATTTTAGATGTCACATCCGAAGAGCATGACCTTCCCATTTTCATCACGGTTAGGATAAATGATAATTTCATTTGAAAATTAATGATCTATAATGGGGAAAGAAATATCATCATCCTATGTGCATACCTTTGATCAACTTAAGATCCCAAAATCCACACTCACCCAAACACCCGAGGTAATTCATGCCTTCAATTATGCAATCGCTTCTACCTTGGGAATGTTTTTTCATTCCAATATGTGCTGGTGGGAATCTCCTCCATGAGTTATTATTCATTATAGAAGGAGAATATCATTAAAATTTTCTCCTTGGATGACCTTGGATCCACTCTATGTGATATTTCCCCTCTACACTTCATCAATGTCTTAAATATGAGCATGAGGGAAATATGTCGATGCTTCCTGAGGAGGCTCCTACCTTCCAAATGTGTAACATGACCTATCGACCTAATGATGTCCTCATTTCTAATAATGATCCATCTTCAACATCCACCATCTCATCCATCCCTTCATCGAAAATTCCCAACAATGACCTCCTATATAAAGTGAAGGACAAACTCACACTCTGGGGAGTATCGTCTTCTTACACTCAACACCTTTCCCATTCCTCACTATCTCGGTAGACCTGACCAAGCTTGAATGTACCAACCCAATGTTAGGGAAATGGTTCCTTTTGGTCCACTACATTTTCAAAACAACCTCATCTATGGCGGTTTCATTTGGTACCCAAATTGATTCTCCACTGGAAGCAAGCAACATCAAAGATTTCACAAGACACTCAGAGACAGACAGATCAAAATATATGTCATTTTGTAGCCAGGGAGGTGATTCATCTGGCTCCTTGTCACTCGGTGTTGAAGAATTGGATAGCACCTTAAAAGGATTTGATCTATCCTCACTATTTTAGGTTGTGCCTTTCAACCAGGGTAAGAGAACCCATTTTGTAACCTCTTTTGATGAAGGAGATGAAGATATCCTTCTTTTGCACAAATTTTAAAGAAGAACCTTGGGAAAATATGATCAATGCACCACAATTTAACTCTCACGAGTTGTCACTTCTAAATAATGGGGATATTTTCAAAACAAGGTTAAGGTTACTAAAGACATTATGGAATCCTGATTGTTTTGCATATTTTAGCAAGTGGATTTTGTTCTTTTGTGGATATACAGGGAAAAATAGGGTACTTCATGTGGTATTCATTGTTTTTTGAATAATTTTTATGGGAGATTCAAGCAAGACAAACATGATTTTCTTGATCTTTGAGGGCCTTAACAATAATTGGAAAACTTAACAACATAAAACTTCAAAATAGTCCAAATTTTCCTTCAACCAAGAAGGTGTGCATCAATGGAGGCCCATATTTACACGTTTTCACACAATATTTAGGAGTTTAACATGAAGGCTCGAGCTAAAAGACCAAATTAAACATTATCAACCTCTGTTTTATCATGCCTAAGATACCCTCAAAGGATTACAAACAATATTTACCAGCAAATGAGAGTAAGGTGATTTTAAATTGTTTATTTCATTATCAGATGAAATCTCTTCTAATAAATGAAATTGCAAATGCCACCAAAAATTCAAAGAGATAAGATCTTGTGTGATTCACAAAGTTTTCAATGTAAGATTGCAATAGAGCAAGAAAACTATTTCTGAGACATTCGAAATGAAGCAGATACAAATTTTTTATGAGATTAACACAAATTAACTTGAAATATCTTAGATTCATCGACAGAGAAATTTATTAAAACAATATCGAGCTTGTCAATGGTTGTACACTTGCAACCAATTTGACATGATAGAAATCCAAAAAGCACAAGAAATTAAGTAGGTTTCTCAGATGGTCACTAGAAGATGGGCTTTCTCAAATTTTCACATAAATTTCAACCCCCGACCATTTACATGTCTAAAACATGATTTTATAACATTCATTTACATCCAAGCCTTCTCCCCCAAGAAAATAATATCCAAAGCATCTTGTTTGTTACAAGTTTCATCATGATTTTTCTGGAAAGGGACGTTTAACAGAAACATGCCCAAAAATTTTGTGTTTTGAAAAAGGTGAATCATTCGAGAAATATACATCATTGTTCTAATTGGAGGCATGTTTTTCATCCTTATCGCCTACAACATGATTTTCCTTCATCATTTCATCCTTTTCCCTCTGCAATCTCGCTCTACAATTTCTTGATTTGATAATTCACATTTTTGCAAGTGCCCGAGCAAAAATCCACTTCAAATGTTCAAATTTGTACCTCATATTCACAAATTGAGTTCTAAATCCATTCAATTGCACTATGCCATTAAAAAGACAAGAAATCATACAAATTTGATGAAGAACGATGCAAAAATCGCATCTCCATAGTTCTTGGAACGTCAATGGTGGAAAAAATAGATGCAATGCACAACTACCATTTGAGCCATCCACATGGAAGAATTTTATTCAAAACGGGCCTAGGGGCACTTTTAAGCATTTTATAAATTTAGGGGAAAATGTGAAATTTTAACATTTTGCCCCACCCTCCACCCTTGGAAAATGGGCCTGACACGTGGCTCAACATAGACCTCGACGGAGTCACGGCTCAATTATGCAACTTTACCTCTTTTTTGCAAAAATGAAAATTTTCCAAATTTTCTCGATGGCCCGCACCTCCGCCTTTGACTTTTCAATGTAGATTCAAACTAACTCTCATGGGGTCACGCTCTATTTCATGACTTTACTTCACTTTTACCAAAAAAGGAAAAAATTTCATATTTCCTCTACGGCCTGCACTCCCACTTTCAAACTTGTATGTGGGCCCCAATAAGTCGTGACTCACTTTTTAATTTTGCCCCTTTTTACAAAATGGAAAAAATCTTCAAAATTCTCCAATGTCCCGCCTTCCCGCTTTGATTTTTCAATGCAGCCTTAATCGCTTTTTGGTGGTGTTGTGCTTAACTTTATAACTTTATTCCCTTTTTCACCAAAAAGGGATTAAATTCTCAAACTAACCGATGATCCACTTTCCCGTTTTGAATTTTCAAAGCTGCCATATGTTCTCTCTTATTCACAACATGAGTTGCGATCCATTTTATAACTTCATTCCTTTTTTACAATAAATTCTTAAAAACTTCAAAGTGCTCCAAAGAACCCGCCTTCCTGCTCTGACTTTTCAATGCCACTTGTCTTTCTCTGATTGGAGTGGATATGTGGTTCACATTATAACTTTAATCCTTTTGAAGTTAAAAAAAACTTCAAAGTAAGCCAACATTCTGCCTCTCGCTTTGAATTTTCAAAGCCACGAGTCCTTCTCTGATTCGAGGCGGACTTTTGGCCCATTTTTATAATTTATTCCTTATTTTCCAAAATAAGGCAAAAATTCAAAGTTCTCCGCCAATCAACATCCCCTCTTTGATCTAGAATTTGCCACGTGTCCTCCCGTGGGCCTTAGGAATTTATTTTAATTTTTTTCTATTTTTCCATAATGCCTTAAGCATAAAAAAGGTCCGCCATTCCATAAATTCTTAACTTGTTGACACGTGTACATCTTCGGGGTAAAAAAAAGAAATTTTCTCGCCACTTAATAATTTTGAACAACCAATCAGGATCCGATGGAGCCACGGGGCGAGTTAAGAATTTTTTCCAAAAGTGACAAAAATGAAAAGTTTATAATATAAACCCGTCGCCCTCTTAACTAATCAAAGGAGGCAACGTATTCGCTGATCTGCGATAGATTTTGATGGGGAAAAGATGCCTGTCAAACCGTAAAAAACACAAAACTATGTCGTTTACGCCCATAATGTCTAGAAATTTAATAATATAAAATATTAGATATAAATTAATATATGTATATAATAATATTTCTACATACATACATATATTACACACACATATATATATATATATATATATATATATGTGTGTGTGTGTGTGTGTGTGTGTGTGTGTGTGTGTGTGTGTGTGTGTGTGTGTGTGTGTGTGTGTGTGTATGTATATGTATATATATAATAAGGGTGGATTTGGGGCAGCATTCCTCCCCCACATAATACAAACCCCGCACAATACTAATGCCCGTGGCTAATACAAAAATCAAGGTGCATGATAATAAACTCAACCCGAACCCCTGTTTTTTATCTAGAAATTTGATAATATAAAATATTAGATATAAATAATATATGTATATACTATATATATATATATATATATATATATATATTGTGAAATAGAGTTTTTGTTATGGAATAAACCAATATATGTATATATGTATGTATGTATGTATGTATGTAATAAGGGTGGATTTGGGGCATCATTCCTCCCCCACATAATACAAACCTTGCACAATACTAATGGCCATAGCCAATAGAAAAAAATAAGAGTGCATGCTAATAAGCTCAAGCCGAACCCCTACTTTTTATCTAGAAATTTAATAATATAAAATATTAGATATATATATATATATATATATATATATATATTATGAAATTGAGTTTTTTTGTTATGGAGTAAACTAATATATATATGTATATGTAGATACATACATACATACATACATACATATATATATATATATATATATATATATATATATATATATATATGTATGTATGTATGTATGTATATGTACATACATATATAATATATATTATATGTATATGTACATGTATGTGTGTATGTATATTCATTATATATATATACACATATATATATATATATATATGGTTTTATACTCTCAACCATTTATATGCATCGAACCTATAAGAGAAAATTTCAAATAACCTAAATAATATAGGGTAAATAATACCTACAATGGGAATAGGGTAGATATTTTTTTAACACAATTACAACAAAAAAGAGTTATAAACCCTCCCAATGGATTTAATGACCTCCATGACTTTTCCTCCTCCTCTTCCTCCAAACCTCTAAAAAAATGAAATGCGTCTAGGGAAAAATAGAATAATAAGCCAACATAAAGTATATTAGTGAACTTTATAAAACATAAGATCCTAGGGCTTAAAATTATTTGATCTAAGCTCTGAGGTTATATCCTACACAAATTAAAATGATGAAATTTTTGTAGGAATGAGATTAAATTAAAATGGGTATGAATAATTGGTTGAATGGGGCCACTTAGTGGCTAGTGCCAAGTTGTTAAAATTTTGGGGTAGGAAATAAATTAAACATTATGCAAGGTAATAAAATCACCAACTAAAAGGGTTTTTAAATAAATATTCTAAGGGTATGGTTTAATAAATTAACATGACATGACTATTAAATAATCGAGAAGATACTCAAATTTAGTAAATGAACTTAATGGGAGATTTTTAAACCGTAAATTATTTGGGGAAATAAATTATTTATATTTCATTATTAATTTAATTCTGACTTCCAATGATCCTCACATCTTAACTACATAATCAACGACTTCCGCATCAAACCAATATTCACCTTCTTTTGACATCATCATGTAAAAATTCTCCCATTGCTTGTAACATCACCTTCCAACACTCTAGTTGAGATTGTGGTCATCCCTCCAAGGATCTTCTTCACAGATAGGGTGTGGAACCCTTAACACATTTCCTCAATGTTATATTTCATGTCCTCATAAGAAAATCAATATCCCCCTCTAATATTAGAAAACCAATGCTACATAATCTATCTTAAGACCACATCCATATTTTCTTGTACCATCCCCTCTATAAAAAAACTTCCATCCACCAATCAACCCAAGCCAAAACCATCCAATGTTTCTTCTTCCAGAGCACCATTCATCATGAAAACTGAAACTAAAGTAGCAAAACCACTAAATAATCCAAATCCAAAATCAACACCCAAATCATTTTACCTAAGACAAAGACATCTCAAAAAGACAAGGTGAATCCTAATATTTTTATCAAATCTTATATGGAAATAGTAAGAATCCATCATGGTTCGAATCAAACTACATTTTTTCTTACCATCGTAATCCTCGACATGACACCGAGAATTACAAAGTAATCCAAACCCTTGTCCACAAAATCATTGAGGAAGATTGACTTTCTTGAGGAAAACCGATCTCCTCCTTCCACACTCTCACATTCGACCTCATCCATCCAAATACATAATTCTCCTCATTATTTATGGAAAATTTTGGCCATCCCACCTCCAAACGATGATTTTTTGAGGTGGTCCCCATTTATTCATCAATATTTTTGGATATCCACTAGATCCAGCCCACATGATCCTAAGTCAATATCCAAAAAAAATCCAAGACCTATAGTCACCAATCCACCTCCTAAGGAGCTCACATCATCATCAAAACCTAAGGTTTCTATCTTATCTGTCCCTCAGCCTATTGAACAAGGTATCATCACATAAATTCATTAGGCCCCATTTAAGATGTCACTTTACTTTCTTATCTAATGATCGCTGCAAACCATAGATAGGACCTCACTGAAGCCTTGAAGAATATTATCACATCTAGTGATGAGGCTCAACCATTCGTGTCTCTTGTAGGAGTATTCACAACTTTTTTGTTGTTATCTCATTCGATGATATTGAGATTTTAGACGTTACATCAAAAGAGCATGACCTTCCCCTTTTCATCACGGTTAGGATAAATGATAATTTTATTCAAAAATAAATGATCGATAATGGGGAAATAAATATCATCATTCTATTGCATACCTTTTATCAACTCATGATCCCAAAATCCACACTCACCCAAACACCCGAGGTAATTCGTGCCTTCAATTATGAAATCACTCTTGCCTTGGGAATGTTTTGCCTTCCCATTTGTGTTGGTGGGAATCTCCTCCATGAGTTATTCTTCATTATAGAAGGAGAATATCATTAAAATTTTCTCCTTAGATGAACTTGGATCCACTCTATGTGATATGTCCCCTCTACACTTCATCGATGTCTTAAATATGAGCATGAGGGAAAGATATCGATGCTTCCTGAGGAGAATCCTACCTTCCAAATGTGCAACATGACCTATCGACCTAATGATGTCCTCATTTCTAATAATGATCCATCTGCACCATCTACCAGCTCATCCATCCCTTCATCCAAAATTACCAACAATGACATCCTATATAAAGTAAAGGATAAACTCACACTAGGGGAGTATCATCTTCTTACACTCAACACCTTTCCCATTCCTAACTGTCTCGGTAGACCTGACAAAGCTTGAATGTACCAACCCAATGTCAGGAAAATGGTTCCTTTTGGTCCACTACATTTTCGAACCAACCTCATCTATGGCGGTTTCATTTGGTACCCAAATTGATTCTCCACTGGAAGGCAAGCAACATAAAATATTTCACAAGACACTCAGAGACATACAAATCAAAATATATGTCGTTTTTTAGCCATGGAGGTGTTTCATCTGGCTCCTTTTCACTCAGTGTTGAAGAATTGGATAGAACCTTAAAAGGATTTGATCTATCCTCACTATTTTAGGTTGTGCCTTTCAACTAGGGTAAGAGAACCCATTTTGTAACCTCTTTTGATGAAGGAGATGAAGATATCCTTCTTTTGCACAAATTTTAAAGAAGAATCTTGGGAAAATATGATCATTGCACCACAATTTAACTCTCATGAGTTGTCACTTCTAAATAATGGGGATATTTTCAAAACAAGGTTAAGGTTACTAAAGACATTATGGAATCTTGATTGTTCTACATATTTTAGCAAGTGGATTTTTTTCTTTTGTGGATATACAGGGAAAAATAGGGGTACTTCAGGTGGGATTCATTGTTTTTGAATAATTTTTGGTGGGAGATTCAAGCAGGACAAACTTGATTTGCCAGATCTTTGAGGGCCTTAACAATAATTGGAAAACTTAACAACATAAAACTTTGAATAGTCCAAATGTTCCTTCAACCAAAAGGTGTGCATCAATGGAGGCCCAAATTTACACGTTTTCACACAATATTTAGGAGTTTAACACGAAGGCTCAAGCTAAAAGACCAAATTAAACATTATCAACCTTTGTTTTATCATGCCTAAGATACCCTCAAAGGATTACAAACAATATTTACTAGCAAATGAGAGTAAGGTGATTTTAAATTGTTTATTTAATTATTAGAAGAAAGCTATTCTAATAAATGAAATTGTAAATGCCACCAAACATTCAAAGAGATAAGATATTGTGTGATTCACAAAGTTTTCAATGTAAGATTGCAATAGGAACAAGAAAAACTATTTGCAGACATTCTGAAATGAAGCAGACACAAATTTTTCCCGAGATTAACATAGATTAACTCAAAATCTCTTAGATTCATCAGCAGGGGAAAGTTATTAAAACAATCTCAGAGCTTGTCAATGGTTGTACACTTGCAACCAATTTGACATGATAGAAATCCAAAAGCACAAGAAATTAAGCAGGTTTCTCAGATGGTCACTCGGAAGATGGGATTTCTCAAATTTTCACATAAATTTCAACCCCGACCATTTACATGTCTAAACATGCTTTTATAACATTCATTTACATCCAATCCTTCTCCCCAAGAAAATAATATCCAAAGCATCTTGTTTGTTACAAGTTTCATCATGATTTTCTGGAAAGGGATGTTTAACAGAAACATGCCCAAAAGTTGCCAAGTGTTTCAAAAAGGTGAATCATTATCAAAAAATTTGCATCATTGTTCTAATTGGAGGCACGTTTTTCATCCTTGGCACCTCTACAACATGCTTTTCCTTCATCATTTCATCCTTTTCCCTCTGCAATCTTGCTCTACAATTTTGGATCTGATAATTCACATTTTTGTAAGTGCTCGAGAAAAAATCCACTTCAAATGTTCAAATTTGTACCTCAGATTCACAAATTGAGCTCTAAATCCATTCAATTGCACTATGCCATTAAAAACAACAAGAAATCATCAAAATTTGATGAAGAATGATGCAAAAATCACATCTCCAGAGTTCTTGGAACATCAATGGCAGCAAAATAGATGCAATGCACAACTACCATTGATTCTGCCCTTTTAACTTTGAATTTGAGCCATCCACATGGAAGAATTTGATTCAAAATGGGCCTGGGAGCACTTTTTAACATTTTATAACTTTTGGAAAAAATGTGAAATTTTAACATTTTTCCCCACCCTTCCACCCTTTGAAAATGGGCCTAACATGTGGCTCAACACGGGACTCGATGGAGTGCGGTTTAATTCTACAACTTTACCTCTTTTTTGCAAAAAAGGAATTTTTCCAAATTTTCTCTGATGGTCCTCACCTCCTCCTTTGACTTTTAAATGTAGAGTCAAACTAACTCTGGCGGGGTCGTGCTCTATTTCATGACTTCATTTCACTTTTACCAAAATAGGAAAAAAAATTATATTCCTCTGGTGGCCCGCACTCCCAAAACTCGTATGTGGGTCCCAGCGGAGTCGTGGCTCACTTTTGTAATTTTACCCCTTTTTACAAAATGGAAAAAATCTTCAAAATTCTCCAACGGCTCACCTTCCCGCTTTGATTTTTCAATGCAAGCCTTAACTTCTTTTTTTTGGCAAGGCTTCGCTTAACTTTATAACTTTATAACTTTATTCCCTTTTTCACCAAAAAGGGCTTAAATTCTCAAACTGCCCGATGATCCACCTTCCCATTTTGACTTGTCAAAGCTACCACATGTTCCTCTCTGATTCACAATGGAGTTGCGGTTCATTTTATAACTTCATTCCTTTTTCACAAAAAAGTCTTTAAAACTTCAAAGTGCTCCAAAGAACCTTGCCTTCCCACTCTAACTTTTCAATGCCACTTGTCTTTCTTTGATTGGAGTGGAGCTGCGGTTCACATTATAACTTTAATCCTTTTGAAGTTAAAAACTTCAAAGTAACCCAACATTCCACCTCCCGCTTTGAATTTTCAAAGCCACGTGTCCTTCTCTGATTGGAGGCGAGTTTCGGCCCATTTTTATACTTTATTCCTTGTTTTCCAAAACAAGGTGAAAAAAATTCAAAGTTCTCTACCGATCCGCATCCCCTCTTTGATGTAGAAGTTTCCACGTGTCCTCCCGCAAGCCTTAGGAATTTATTTTCATTTTTTTCTCTTTTTCCATAATGCCTTAAGCATAAAAAGGTCCCGCCATTCCATAACTACTTAAATTTTTGACATGTGTACATCTTCGGAAAAATAAGAAATTTTCTCCGCCACTTAATAATTTTGAACAACCAATCGGGATCCGATTTGAGCCACGGGGCGAGTTAAGACTCTTTTCCAAAAGTCACAAAAATGAAAAGTTTATAAACCCGCCATCCCTCAACTAATCAAAGGAGGCAACGTATTCGCTGATCCTGCTATAAAATTTCATGGGGAAAAGATTCCTGTCAAACCGTAAAAAACACAAAACTATGTCGTTTACGCCCATAATGTAGATTTTTCTTCAAGGACAAGGAATTTGCAAATAATACAAGGCTAAATGTGATTCTTGACCATGGAGAATGATAATCAAAGGCATACAAGTGAATATTGAACATTTCACACACCAAATCGAGGAAATAGAAAACATATCACGTAGATTAAAGATTTTTAGGAAAACTGAAAATTTCTTCAAACCAATTAGGGCACGATCAAATCGAGCACCAACATCAGCTCTGACTTGGGGATGAGCACTCCTAGCGAGTGCCATAAGAAAAAAATTATACAAAATGATAAAAATACCCATTGGGAAATGAAGTTAGCGTGTAGAGAAGAAAAAACCGTAACAAACTTCCCAAAAAATGAAGCGAGAAACCAACAAAACTAGGTCACCAAGGACCAGAATGAACAAAACATAAAAAGTAGAACAAAACCAAAGGACTATACACTATACAAATGATATGCATCTTGATTTTGAGAAAGCAATCAAGGAAATTCTTCAAGTATCTTCAAATTTGGGTATGACCATGCCAGGTAGCTCTGATACATTTTTAACAACTGGGTATATACTTGTTTTTATTTTCTCTCCAAGTTGTTAGCTAACCACATTTGTTTCTTCTTATCCTTTATGTCTAGGGCACGTTTTCCAACATCCTTCGAGGATGCATCAAATATAAAATTTCTAGGAAATCCAAACTTCTCAAGAGATCTGTATTTTTCAATTTCATATTCCCTGAAATCAACATAGCTCACAAAGTTACCAATATCAGCATCTGCATATAACACTTAATAAGAAGCATCATTGGGATCCTTAATGAGATATAGCATTTTATTTTCACCAACTAACTTCACAAGGATTCCCTCAACTGGGATGGTTCATAAGACATATCCATTTTCAAATTTCCACCCGCACTAGTAGCCCACTTTCTAGATAATAACATTCACCATTTAGCAGGACAATCAACAATGACAACATCCATGGTTAAGTTTCTTCCTGGATAATCTACAAGTTGCACTACCAAACCTTTGACACATCCAACCACTGGCACTTCTCTCGAATCCATGGCAGTACACTTCCCATAAGATGGTGTTACTTTAATATTCAATTCATTCATGACCTCAAGAGGCATAACATTACAAGAGGATCCATAATCAAACATGAAACTGGGTAGCATCCTATCCTTAATAATCAAAGTGGTGAAAAATGGATCTACATTCACTTGAGACTTAACAAGAGAAGTTCCTAGATATACCTCAGGTGATTCCCCAAGTTCGTCCAATGCTGTTGGTTTTTCTAACTCTGCAATTGTAGGAGGAAACTCGTATTTTTCACATTCATGCTTTGGGAAATCTTTTCTTCTTGAAATCTGAAATACTCAAAAGCCTTTTTAAATGCTCAATAATTCTAATAAATTCAAAATTGGAACAAAAACCTTGATTTGACTCAAGACTTGGGCAATGTCATATGGAACATATTTGGGTAAGGCAGCAATAGGAGGAAGATTGAAAAACTCATCAGATGGTATGGAATTTTTTTCAGTTTCAAAGCATGGGGAGGAATACAAGTTTTATTTTGGGAAACAAGGCCTTTTCCAGATGCATTTTTGTTAGGGATTTCCTTGGTAAGTATTGGAGTTTTTGATTTGGCTTGAGGCCCTACCCCTTTGGCAACCTTACTCCTTGTATTATGTTCCTTTTCTTGGGCAACCATGACATTCATCAATAACTACGTATCCTCTTCAGAAGGGATTCTTCCATCATACTTTTCAATCATTAATACCCTCAAATATTCAAAATCATTATTGGGCAATTCAAAATTTTGTACCATATCAATTTAAAAATCATGAGAGGTAGGAAGAGGTAATACCCAATGAATGGAAACCCAAAAACATGTAGAAGTTCTAGCACTTATCAGCTAGGTTGAAGTTTCTCCCTACTGTGAAATTGTAGGGCATTGTAGTATACATGCATCATCATTAGTTTCATCATCATCAGCTTCTTCTACTTTCTGATCTACTTCACATGGAGGATGGGGCAAGAAGCATCTATCACACCAATCAATTTCATTGGCCTCTTCCATAACAACAACTATGGCAGTCAAAGGATCAGGCACCATTCTATTTTCACGAGCTTGGGGCTGTCTATTTCAAGATCCCATGGGCCCTTTACCTCTTTCATCAGACCTCTAATCACCTCTAGGATGATTGCCAAATATGTCATGATTTTGTGGTTTGTGATGACCTTGGGAACTTTGTCCCATTCCTTTCTCTGCTCAGGATAACTTATATGATATTTCTTTAATAGCTCCTATCAAATTGATCAATCCAGACAAGCCTGTTTCAAATAAAGTTCTTCCACGTGGATGGCTCAAATTCAAAGTTAAAAGGGAAGAATCAACTGTAGTTGTGCATTATATCTATTTCTGCCACCATTGACATTCCAAGAACTTTGGTGATGTGATTTTTGCATCATTCTTCATCAAATTTTGATGATTCATTGTTGTTTTTAATGGCATAGTGCAATTGAATGGATTTAGAGCTCAATTTGTTGAATCTGAGGTATAAATTTGAACATTTAAAGTGGATTTTTTCTGGGAACTTGCAAAAACATGAATTATCATATCCAAAATTGTAGAGCAAGATTGCATAGGAAAAGGACAAAATGATGAAGGAAAAGTATGCTCCAGTGCAAGGATAAAAAA
The DNA here is from genome assembly GCA_018340775.1 of Taxus wallichiana var. yunnanensis. Classification (NCBI taxonomy): domain Eukaryota; kingdom Viridiplantae; phylum Streptophyta; class Pinopsida; order Cupressales; family Taxaceae; genus Taxus; species Taxus wallichiana. The sequence goes on from CM031240.1 coordinate 203,186,587, forward strand.
CGTGCCTCTAATTAGAACAATGATGCAAATATTTTGAATGATTCACCTTTTGAAACACTGTTAACTTTTGGGTGTGTTTCTCTTAAATTCCCCTTTCCATAAAATCATGATGAAACTTGTAAAAAGCAAGATGATTTGGATATTATTTTCTTGAGGGAGAAGGATTGGATGTAAATGAATGTTATAAAATGCATGTTTTAGATATGCAAATGGTCAGGGGTTGAAATTTATGTGAAAATTTGAGAAATCCCATCTTTCGAGTGACCATCTGAGAAACCTGCTTAATTTTTATGCTTTTTGATTTCTATCATGTCAAATTAGTTGTAAGTGTACAACCATTGACAAGCTCTAATATTTTTTTAATAAATATCCCCTGTTGATGAATCTAAGAGATTTTGAGTTAATGTTTTAATCTCAAGAAAAATTTGTGTCTGCTTCATTTCAGAATGTCTGCAAATAGTTTTTCTTGTTCCTATTGCAATCTTACATTGAAACATTTGTGAATCACACAAGATATTATCTCTTTTAATGTTTGGTGACATTTGTAATGCCAAATTAAAATAACCACTTGAGACCCAAGAACAATCTAGGATTAGTTAGGAAAATTATGTAATAATTTTTTTGATTAAGAGTATCAACAACTAGGTTACAAGGAAATAGTTATCACAATAAGATTTAAGACCAATGATAAAGAATGATTAATAAATTTCCTCTTACAACTATTATTAACAAAACACAAGGTCAAAACAAGGGGTTAGATTAACCACTTAGGTCAGGAGGGAAATTTCTCACTCACCCACTCTCTAACTAGCTTACAGGGTTCAAATTTATTTTTATTAAAATTAAAGCACTCAAAACTTCCCTAAATCATTCCCATTAGATAGGAAATTTTCTCACCTTTCCAATGATATAAAGAAGTCCTCCTAACTCCTTATATTTTTCAAGTTATGGGCCGATGGACTTTGGGGAGAAATTTTCCCAAGGGATAGTCCGCGGGCCTAGGGAGGAAAATTTTCCTCATGCGTGGGCCGGCGGAGTGGGGAAGAACTTGGCACATTTTCCTTCCTTGGGTGTAAAAGCGCAACTCACCTTCGTGTGCCTACGAGCCCGATGGGGAAGACACATGTCAAGCCCTGATTGGTCAGGAGGAATGGTGGGCCGATGGAGATGATTGAGACATTAAGTTTCTTGGTCACAAAGCACTAAGGGATCGATTTGATCCACACCTACGCCAATGCCAGAATGCCACGTGTCACACTTTGATTGGCGTGGGAAAAAGCAGACATGCGGAGGTAACTAGGAAATTTTTTTTTTTTGGGTTAAAAGTGTAAGGGTTAAAAACTTACGCATGCCTCCGCTAATTGCAAAACATGCCACATGTCACAACCCCATTGGTCACGGGTCCACGGGCATGGAGTGCTCAAATATTTCATGATTTCAAAAGGTGAAAATTTCAAAGTTAAAAACAATTCTGCACCTTCGTTGAGCCTAAGGCTGCCATGTGTCATGACATGATTGGATGCGGGCGGCGGGGAAAGTTAACATTTTTCCAAAGCCAAAAATCAAAGTTTCAAAGGGAAATATTTCTCCACTTCTTCCGTCGATGCCAGGTGAAGCCACATGTCACCCAATGATTGGATGCGGGTGACGGGGTGGCAGAAAATATTAAGGCATTTAGCCAAAATGGTTCAAAGGTTAAAAAGAACACGTGGGCCCACGCATCCACGAAAGAAATATTTCCAAGGTGAGGTGGGGACGCAGGATGTGGATCAACAAGGAAATTTTACTAAAAGAAAAAAAAATGTTAAGTTTCAAAATTATCTGCGCATGCATTCGAGCCATGTGTCAGCATGTGATTGGCCACGGGTTAGCGGGGATGCGGGGAAAAATAGGAAATTTTTCTTGAGGACCAATTTCTCAAAAGTTAAGTTTCAAAAAGGGTCCCCCTCCATAGTGCCACGTGGTAGTACCAGATTGGATGCGGGATGGCGGGGGCCATGGACATTTTAGGGAAATTTTTCCAAAGTTAAAATTTAAATTTTAACAGTTAGATTTATTTTTTTTGAAGGCCAAATTGAAGTAAAACTTCAAATGGCCATAACTTTTGATAGAGAGCCCAGTTTTGAGAAAGCGAGGAATTTTTGGAAAGCTCTCAAATTACTCTTTACACATGAATTATTAAATTTGGATTTTGATGAATTTTAAGTGTTCAATTTAATGAAAACTTTCGTAGCTTTTGCAGAGCAAACTGGTAAAAGTTAACTTATAATTTTTTGTTCAAATTTGATCTTCTCCTTTCTCAACATGTCAAATAGACATGGAGACTTGTTTTTAGATGGATTTAGGAAGGGTTCCAAGATTCAATTAGTTAGAAGGAGTTGCAATTGAAATTTTTACATCATTGGGCAACATAACGACTGTACAAGTTTGATTTTGATTTTACAAAGTTCTGAAAGATCTTTCTTAAGTGTTATAGTCAAATTGAGTTCCTTAGGACTTACTATGTCTAAATTTTAATGTTTCATTTGTCATTTCAAGTTGTAGGTTTGAGTTGTTCATTTTTAGATAAATTATTGCCATATTTAAAAACAAAACAGAGATCAATCTCTAAGGATCTATTAAACATTTTCCATCCTCCAAGTATGGGAATTCATTTCCATTCTAGTCTAATACATTTAATTGATTCAAACAACCATTTAATAGCCAATATGCAAAGTCTGATTTCCAAATTTTAACTCATTTCAAAGAGAACGTAAGAACAACTGTCTTTTCTTCATACGCATTCTTCTTTTCACAGAAATTTCAATTCACAACAAGTAATCAATTTCAATGCAACATTTGAAATTTGAGAAAGGGAATGCAATCCTTTATTGATTTTCAAAATACAACTTTACAACTTTCCTTTTTATTTGATTTCAAAATATAGTATACAAATACATATCATCCTTTCACATTTCTTCCAAAACAGAGAATGGAATATAACTCTTTACATTTCACATTTCAATTTAATCTTTCATTATCAATACAAGTATCTTTTCAAAACAATAACATATAGATCATCCACTTCAAGTGGGAAAGGTTACAATGAGTTTTATAACAACAAGGGACTGTCAAACTGTCCATTCTTTTGCTCTAGAACAACAACATGTTGGTTTTCTTCATCTTCCAACTTGATCACAACAAGAATAGGGGAAAGGAAATGCTCTCCACCCAACCAAGATATCCAATGAGAAGGGAGAAGCCATCCTTCCTCATTGGCCCCCGAGCCCCAACCATAATGAAATAAGAGATGTAAATCAACTCATGGCAACAATGGCTTCCACAAACATACATGCAACATTTTCACAATAAAAACATAGTCCAAGAAGAATGTAGTTCACAACTACATTAAACACATACAAACAAAACTGAGGCTTCATCAAGCAAGCCAAAAAGAGCAAGGACTATGGGGGAAGCTACTTATTCCTCCCAATGGGAAATGGGAATCCACCTGAACAACCCACCAATAATAATTCATCTCACATATCCTTATGCCCCCAAATTCCTCCTTATGCCCCCCAAAGTTTCTCCTTATGCCCCCAAGAGTAAGAAATGCAAGCTATTTCTTTTCCATGGTGGATCCCAATCCCAAACTCCCTCCACAATAAAACTGATGCCATTGGCATTCCCTTATGCCCCCCACATGAAATCCCCATAGCCTTCTCCTACACCATTTCCTAAGTAGTCTACCCAACCAGCCAACAAACACATAAAAACATTCACCATTTCATACATGCATACAAGAGAAAGAAGCATTTTTAAAGGGTCAAGTTTCCTACCTCTCCATAATGGAGTTTGTTCCAAGAACACAAGCTTTCAAATTCCAAAATACAGTCCAAGATCAGAAACAAACAAGCATGCAATGGTCTCCAATCTCCTTCCACAAGAAAGAACTCCAAAACAACAAGAAATTCACCCCAAGAGAAGTATGCAAAGTTTCAACAACCAAAAACAAAGAAAGGAGTTTGAATTTTAAAGGAGAGGGAAGAGAAGAGGATGATGTGGATCCATGTGGGATGCCACATCACACTTCCTCAACCCCAAAACAAAAGTCAACATCATTCACCCATGCACAATAAATAAAATGACAGATTTACTTACACACTCCAAAACAAACCCATACCCCAAAATGACTGAATTTAAAACATGTAAGAGAAGTGCAATTAAAACTTACAATATGTCAATTCAAAATGCATTAAAAAACCTAATTTGAACCTCCAAACCATAGGTATGGTTGGTGAATAATTTTAAGAGGTGTGGGACAAGTTTAACTTGTCCCACAAGCCTCCAAATATAGCCTCCAAGGACAAATTCGAATTCCCAAGAGGATGAAGTGTTTCATACTCCAAAATCTATCTTACATTCCCTTACACATCACTTACACCTTCTTACACATTTCTTACACATTCTTACAACATTACATTTAAGGAAAAACTTCATTAATTACATTCTTATGACATATTTGATTTATTTATTTTAACAATGTGGTTACTCACAACATTTACCATCATTAAAATAATTAATGAAAGGGGTAACACATCACTTAAAACCACATACAAACATTAATAAAAAGGAACCAAAATAAAGAAATACATAAAATCCCTTGGTCACATTTTAAAGGTGATTCCCCCATGGGAATCCCTAACAAACACAACACACAAACAAATATAGTTTTCATGGTGACCTTGTTGAATTCATCTAGAATTCTAATATGGTTGGTCTCTAGTCCCCTAACATTGTTGTGATATTTTAACTTGCAAAACAAAAATACCTCCTTTGGCCTCGTGGCCATATCAGAACATCCAAAATGATATAAATAACATCTCAAGATCATCTATACATATGAATCACAACAACATCAAGCAATTCAACATTATCATTTTCAATTTAATTAACAACTATATCATCATCCAATAATTTCCATACTAGATCTACTCACAATATCCAATATCACATGTCCGAACAACATCCATAATATATCCATGTCAAACAAGTATATCATCATCCACATATAAAAATGTCTCTAATAATCATCATGCATAATAATTGAATCAAGATCAATAATAATCCATGGTCTAACATCTAAACATCATACTAAATCAAAACATAATAATGTCCATAATAAGATCAACAGTATCAAGATCAATATCTAAAAGTGTCAAAGGGAAGTGGGCACTACATCCCCTTCCCTTAGACTCGACTTCCTCCTGGAAGTCACTGGAAAAAATGTGGAAACTACACTCATAACAAGGTGGCATCCACCCAAGTGGCTGCAGTCTTGTTGTATTTGTCCCACCGCACCCATACCGATCAATCTCTCTACCTCAAAGGCCCAGGGTCCTGCGATCTATGATATGGACGGGCTCTACCATCACCTACCCTTGATCCTACACCTACAAAGAGGTCCAATCTAGCACATGAGAAGGATTGCTATGTACCTCCTAAGAACAAAAAAATGAAACACATCATGTATGTGAGACAATCTGGGTGGCAAACCTGCACGACGGTAAGCCAAAGGGCGATATATGCTCCAAGATCTCAAAAGGACCTACAAATCGAGGAGATAAGTTATAACCTTTTCCATTACGGATAGGCTCTTATGTGGCTCGACACGAAGGAACACTTCATGCCCACATCAAAGTTACGTTCGGTCCTATGTTGATCAGCGTACTTCTTATGCCTCGTCTGTGCCTTCTATAGTCTCCCCGCATGATCAACACTACTGCTGCTCCATGTCCTACAAAAGGGATGGTCCAAGAGATACCCTATCCTCCAACCTATCCCAGCTAAGGGGTGTCCTGCACTCTCTACCATACAAATCCTAAAAAATGAGCCATGCCTATAGAACTCTGAAAACTATTATTGTAGGAACACTCCACCAAGTATAGGTACTCCTCCCATATCACCTAATGATCCATCACATACATCCTGAGCATGTCCTCTAAAATCTAATTCACCCTCTAAGTCTTTCCATCAGTCTCGGGTGATAAGTTTTACTGAAATTAATCCTCGTCCCAAGGGCATGCTACATGGTAGTCCAGAAATGGGAAGTGTACAAAGGATCACGGTCACAAATAATCTTCTACAGAATGATGTGCAACCTAAAAATCTCATCCAAATAGACACGTGTCCACTGCACTAGCTATATAAGTGGTATTCATCGGAGAAAAGTGAGCCACTTTTTTCAATTTATCAACCGTGACCATGATGGTGTCGTGGTGATATCTCGACATTGGTAGCCCAACGATAAAGTCCATGGAAATGGTGTCCCACTTCCACTTTGGTATAACATGAGGGAAGAGAAGGCCAGCTGGATGTTGATGCTCTGGCCTTCACTTTCTGGCACTCTAAACAATGTGACACAAACTGAGCCATGTCTCTATGAATTCCTCTCTAGTGATAAAACTATCTCAAGGTAGCGTGCATCTTCTTCACCCTAGGATGGGCTGAATAGGGTGCACGATGTGCCTCTATCAGGATGTCCTACCTCAAGCCTCCATCTCTAGGAACATAAATCTGACCTCTATGCCTGAGAAGACCATCTACCTCTAGTGAGAAACCATCAAACTTCCCCTCAAGGGGTCTCTAGGACTCGATCTCTGCTCGAACTATAATGTAGAAGCTGTCAAGAGGAAGCTGCTGAAGAATCCTGCTCTACAAATCTATGCCCACTAAAGTGGCCATACTCACATGTCTCCGTCTACTGAGAGCATCTACAACCACATTCTCCTTCCCCTTCACATGCTCTATCTCCATGTCATACTCACAAAGCAACTCCATCTAACACCGCTGACGAGCATTTAGATTGGGCTATGTGAAGAGGTGGCAAAGACTCAAGTGATCTGTCCTGAGTGTGAATCTATGACCAAGAAGAAAGTGCATCCATCGAACCAAGGTGTGCAAACTGCCATAACTCAAGATCATGATTCGGGTAATTAATCTCATAATATTTGATTTTACTGAGACTTAAAAGCCACTACTCTTCCCTCCCGCATCGTTACACCTCCAAGGTCTGTTAACAAAGCATCTCGTGCATACAAAGAACTCACCATGTGGATCTGGTACTGCAAGAATTGGTGCTGTAGTGAGACATTCCTTCAGTGTCCTGAAGGCCTTCTCACATCTATTTGACTAAAAAAACTTCTTCCCTTTTCACTGAAGGGAAGTGATGGGGTGTAAAATCTGAGAGAAGTTTTGAACAAATCTCATGTAGTAACCTAATAATCCCATGAAGCTACTCACCTCTGTCATAGTAGTGGGTGCTAGCCAATCCATAATGTCTCTAATCTTGGAAGGATTGATTGCGATACCTTCCCTAGAGATGATATGACCCAAGTACTGTACCTCTGACTTAAAGAAAGCACACTTCTCTAAGTTCCCGTAAAGCTGTTGCTCACGAAGACACTGAAGAACCTGGCAAAGGTGCCCCTCGTGCCCCTCACGTGTACATGAGTAAATCAAGATGTCATCAAGGAAGATGAGCATGAAGTGATCTAAGAAGGTCTGAATGCCCCATTCATCAAACTCATAAAAAACTTTAGGGGAATTCATCAAATTAAAAGGCACCACCGATAACTCATAGTGCCCATATCTTGTACGAAAAGGCGAGTCTTATGAATGTCTTCCTTTGTAATCCTCAATCGATGATAGCTTGACTTGAGGTCAATCTTAGAGAACATTGTGGCTCCCTTAATCTGATCAAACAAGTCCTCAATATGTGGAAGGGGATAACGATTCTTGATCGTTACCTTATTCAGTTGGTGGTAATCAATACACAACCACAAGGATCCATCCTTCTTCTTCACAAAAATCACCGGTGCACCCCAAGGGGATACACTAGGATGGATAAGGCCTTTCTCTAGAAGGCCCTCCAGCTATAACTTGAGCTCACAGAGCTCCAAGGTGGTCATCCGATAAGGTGCTCGTGAGATAGGCTCTGCTCCTGGAACAAGATCTATATGAAAATCAATCTCACGTGGGGGTGGCATCCCCAGTAGCTCCCCTGGAAAGACATCTACAAACTCTCTTAGAATGGGATGATCATCTAGTGATGGTCCACTAGACCCATCCTCTAACTTGTCACTAACTGTAACAACATACATCTGATAACCCCATCGCACACACCGCTTAAGTTGCATAGCGGAGATGGTGCAAATAGAAACGGGTCTCTTGACCCCTGAAATCACCGACTCAACTCCAAGATCATCTGCACAAGCTATAGTCTTGTGATAACAATCCATCCTAGCCCTATGTGTAGATAACCAATCCATACCTAAGATGACTCCATACGAGCCCAAAGGAAGAATATAGAGATCTGAAGTAGTGGTGAAAGGTCCCAAATCCACAACACACTCCTTAACCAAGGAGTCTACAAAGATCTTGGCTCTCGAAGCCATCTCAACATCCCAACAATGACCCTGCCTAACTGCCACTAGCCTGCATCGCTCTACTAAATATGGTGTAATAAATGAATCAAGAACCAGAGTCAAACAATATGGAGGTAGGAACACCACCAATACTACCTGTAGTCTCAATAACTATGCTCTGGTGCTCGGCTTAGTAGTTCTCAACCACTACATAAATCATGTGCATTGCGTCTCATATCTCTAACTGTTGGATCAGAGATTAATGCCTTACCCTTGTTAGGGTTTTGAGGGCAGTCTCTCCAAAATGTCCCGTAACTCCACATCCAAAACAACCGCCCGATCCCTCAAAGAAGTAGCACCTACTGATAGGTGCTCTAGAAGTATGCGTTATGGATCCACGATGATCCAGCTATGGTTCTGCACTACGGCCTTTACTAGCGAGCTCTTGTTGACTGAGCTCTAGGTCCACCCTATGTCCTGATGGGACCCCTAGGAGGAGGCCCCATACTCCGACCTCTCTCGTGCATTAACTCTCGTGGAGGTCTCAGTAAGGTGGGTGGGATCTGCTTGCAGTGCTGGGGTCTAAAGGATGACTATGAAGAATTCTGAACACCATGAGGATGAGGAGCGGACCCCCTCAACCTATTGTCCGAATCTACTGTATGTGGCTCCCGACTCAAGATCTAGCCTACTTGTAGGTCTTCCCCGAGTCTCCTATGCTATGTAGGCCTTCTCAATGGCCTCTGCTAAAGTCTGTGGGTAGTGGATCCGAACCACACCTCCAATGTCTAGATTTAGGCCTTAGATGAACCTATGGATCTACACCTGCTCATCCTACATGTACTCAACATACTGGAGTAGATCCAAAAACCTACTCTCATACTCTTCCACTATAAGGGATGCTTGTCGGAGGTCATGGAACTCATCGATCCTCTATTGTATGAACCTCCGTGACAAATATCTTCGCTCTGAATCTCTCCTCAAATAGCTCCCAGGTGACTGTCTCAGAATCTACATGGAGCTTCTGCTCCTCTTTCCTCCAGCATACTCCATCTCCATCCCTCAGTAGATGGATCGCAACAAGATATTTCTTGTTGCTAGAACAAGGACAAAGCTTGAAGCAACTTCTCAAGCTCACTAGCCAGGCCTCTGCCTAAAATCCACCTATTTCACCTGAGTAATGTGATGGCCAAAGCTTCAGGATCTCCCTGATGTGATCTGCAGCTGTGGTCTGATGACCTATAGGCCTCTCTACATGCTCGTTCTTGAGCCTAGGGCCGAGACCCCTCTCTATGTCCTGAAACTTGGTCACTCTATCCCCTTAGAGGTGAATCTACCCTAGTTAACTATCCATGGAAATTCTCTCCTCCATGCTCCTCACTGAGTGGAGGAGGTGCATGTCCCTCAATGGAAGTGACTCTATCATGTCTGGCTACATGCCCTCCAACTGATCCTCTGCGTAACACAACATTAACATCCTAAAGGGTCTGCAAGATCTGTGGTAGGATGGCTGCTACAACATGATCTAGAGGTGGTATATCTAAGTCTATGTGAAAATACTCCTCATCTTGTCTGTGCCTCCTACATAGAAAAAAATGAGAGTTAGCTCATTATTTTAAGTCTTCTTCAGTTTCTATGTTTACTATCATATACAATTTTCAAATAGTTTTGTTTTCTAGATTAAAAGGTGTGCTAGTTTTAAAGTTCATGTCTCAAGTTTTCTAGTGTGCCCAATGGTCCAAGATTTTGAACCACTGCTCTGATACCAAGTGTAATGCCCGCTTAAAACAACCACTTGAGACCCAAGAACAATCTAGGATTAGTTAGGAAAATTATGGAATAATTTTTTTGATTAAGAGTATCAACAACTAGGTTACAAGGAAACAATTAGCACAACAAGATTTAAGACCAACTATAAAGAATGATTATAGAATTTCCTCTTACATCTATTATTAACAAAACACAAGGTCAAAACAAGGGGTTAGATTAACCACTTAGGTCGAGGGAAATTTCTCACTCAACCACTCTCTAACTGGCTTAAAGGGTTCAAATTTATTTTTATTAAAATTAAATCACTCAAAACTTCCCTAAATCATTCCCATTAGATAGTAATTTTTCTCACCTTTCCAATGGTATAAATAAGTCCTCCTAACTCTTTATATTTTTCAATTTATGGGCCGCGGACTTTAGGGGAGAAATTTTCCCAAGGGATAGTTTGCTGGCCTAGGGAGGAAAATTTTCCCCATGTGTGGACCGGTGGAGTGAGAAGAACTTGGGGAATTTTCCTTCCTTGGGCACAAAAGCACAACTCACCTTCATTCGCCCGGAAGCTCGATGGGGAGACACATGTCGTGCCTTGATTGGTCGGGGAGGAATGGTGGGTCGATGGAGCTGATTGAGACATTAAGTCTCTTGGTCACAAAGCGCTAAGGGATCGATTTGATCTGTGCCTACACCGATGCCATAATTCCATGTGTCATGCTTTGATTGGTGCGGGAAAAAATGGACATGCCGAGGTAAGTAGGAAATTTCATTTTTGGGTTAAAAGTGCAAGGGTTAAAACTTACGCGCACCTCCGCCGATTGCAAAACACGCCACGTGTCACAAACCCATTGGTCATGGGTCCATGGGCCATTGGAGTGCTCAAAGAATTTACGATTTCAAAAGGTGAAAAGTTCAAATTTAAAAACAATTCCACGCCTCCGCCGAGCCTAAGGCTGCCACATGTCATCACATGATTGGACGCGGGTGACGGGGTGGCGGGGAAAAGTTAGCATTTTTGCCAAAGCCAAAAATCAAAGTTTCAAAGGAAATATTTCTCCGCTTCTTCCGTTGATGCGGGTGAAGCCACATGTCACCCAATATTTGGATGCGGGTGATGGGATGATGGAAAATATTAAGGCATTTAGCCAAAATGGTTCAACGGTTCTTCTTTAAAATTTGTGCAAAATAAGGATATCTTCATCTCCTTCATCAACAGAGGTTACAAAGTGGGTTATCTTACCCTGGTTAAAAGGCACAACCTAAAATAGCGAGGATAGATCAAATCCTTTTAAGGTGCTATCCAATTCTTCAACACTGAGTGACAAGGAGCCAAATGAATCACCTCCCTAGCTATAAAATGACATATATTTTGATCTATCTATCTCTGAGTGTCTTGTGAAATATTTGATGCTGCTCATATTCTAGTGGAGAATCAATTCAGGTACCAACACCTTTCGCTTGCTTTCGGGGAGACGCTCCGAGGATTATTTGAATTTACTAGAATTATTTGAGTTTCTAAGAATTATTTTTAAAATATAGATCTATTTCTGCAGCAAAAATTATTCTAGTGTCGTTTTGTGGATTAGAAGGTTCAAATGAATACATATAAGACATGGTAATACTCCTTGCATGTTCGTGTGCTAATACATTGTTGGAACATCATCATTTGTTCAGATTTGTAAGGATTGTTCGAAGTTATAAGTTTTGTGTGCAATATTTCAAGTTTCCAATAGTTATTGCACTAAGTATTTGTTGTAATTGATAAATTCGGGTAATTGATAAATTGGTGAACTTTGTATATATACCAACTTTCTAGATCTCAATCTCCCTTTCCCTAAAGATCACTTTCCTCTTCCCAACATCGATTAACTTGTGGATCTTACCGCAGGTCATGAGATTCTTTTTGTTATGGATAGGTTTGTTATAATAATATTCTTATCACCCCAAAATACAAACAAAATAATCCCTTCATCACCCTTGGGGTCCTTTTGAAACCACGTCATGCACTTCGGTTTAAAAAATGTTGGAGCTACTTATCAATAGGACATGACTTACATGTTTCATGATCTCATCCACAAAACCATAGAAGATTATGTTGATGACATTTTTAGTAAATCTAAAGATCCCCACAACCATATTTCCATTCTTAAATTACTTTTCGAGTTCTTTATTCTCTTATGATTTCATCTCAATCCAACCAAGTGTGTGTTTGGAGTATTAATTAGAAATCTCATTGGCTTTGTTGTGTCTATTATGGTACTGAAGTTGACCCCCAAAAAATCAAATAAATCATCAAAATGCCTCACCCTTCCAATCTTAATAAACTTTTTAGTCTTCAAGGTCGACTCCAATCATTCCATTGCTTCATTTCACAACTTTCAGATCGTTTCCAACCATTTCATCATCTTATTCGTAAAAACATAGACTTCAATTGGGATCATAATTTCTAGAAGTATTTTGATGATCTTAAACAATATCTCTTATCTATACTAGTGTTTACACCTCTGTGTAAGGGTGATCCCTTTTATCTATACATATTTATACATGATCACGCTTAGGGGCCATATTAGCACATCATGATGATGAAGGTCTTGATTGGGATCATAATTTCTAGAAGGATTTTGATGATCTTAAACAATATCTCTTATCTATACTAGTGTTTACACCTCTATACAAGGTGAGCCCTTTTTCTATACATATTTATTTGCGATCACGCTCTGGGGCCATGTTAGCACATCGTGATGATGAGGTCTCACTAGGCCATTTACTACATTAGTCAAACCCAATTTGGAAGACTCACTATAATGAAGATAATTTTTTTATTGCGCTCTATTATTTTCCACATCTAAGATTTGACACTATCTTCTTAATCATAAGACTTATGTCATTATTAGCTTTCATCTTCTTAAGATGATGCATTCTAAACTATATCACAATGATTGTATTACTCGATGGATTATGCTCATGATTGAGTTTTACCTCAAGTTTATTTCTCAAAAATACATTAAGGGCCAAGATATTGTAGACCAGTTAGCAGAATCCCCTCTTCCTAGTTTACATCTACCTCATGAGTAGTTCCAGATGAATCCATTAATCACTTTCATCATGAGTATGAAACCCTTAAAATTACTCTCTTCTTTGATGATTCAAAATGTCAGTAAGGAGACGGTACTTGAGTAATTAAATTTCCTCCTAGGGATGATCCTCTTCCCCTCACAAAAAGCTCAATTTTGAGTGCATGAATAATATAGAAGAATATGAAACTCTTATCTTAGGTCTTGGAAACTCTCTCTTTCTAGGGTTCATGTTCTTGACATATATGGAGATTCTGAACTTATCAGAAAACAAGTCACAGGTAAGTATCAATGTAAAAATGACACTCTTTAAAAATATCGAAACATTTTTCATTTCTTCCTCAATGCCTTTAATTATTATACTATACAATTCATTCCTCGGTCATCTAATAGTTTCAAAGATATAATGGTATCCTCAGTAACTATCATCCCATGGATTATGAAAGAATATAAACTTTATGTTATCATTCATTTTAGTGATTGACCATTCCATGACCTACCTTGTGTTAATCTCACTGAATCCGGTTATTTAGATATTTGGTACATATAAATCTTCGATTATTTATCCAAATCCATCATTCTACCCAATATATCAAAGAATTCTAGGAGGTCTTTCCTTTAACGAGCTAACTGCTATGTGATACTTGGCGGAATCCTTTATAAGAATGGATTTGACAATATTCTTCTTCGATTCTTTAAATCCCACAAGTCTTCTCATGCTATCCCAAATTTCCATGATGTTATTTATGGTGGACAATTTAGTGGCTTAGCTATTGCTAAGCGCGTTCTTCATATTAACTATTATTGTCCTTCCCTCAATCATGATTGTTGTGAGTATGTTAATAAATGTGAAAAATGTCTATCACATTCAAATCTTATTCACATTCTAAGAAATATTTGCATCCGGCTTAGGGCCTTTGGCCCTTTTCACAATGGCATCTTGATCTCATTCATCTCATCAATCCCTAATTTTCACAACAACATTAGTCCATCATCACTACAACTGAATATTTCACTAAGTGGGTGGAATCAATTTCCCTCACTTCAAAAAAATTTGGTCCAATCATTGACTTTATCTACCAAACCATAATTTTCTACTTTGGCGTTCCTCCCTCACAAAATCATCACAGACAACGGAAATTCCTTTAAAAACAAAGATCTCAAGAAATTTTGTGACTCATTCAATATCAAACTTAGTTTTTCTTCACCATATTATCCTCAAGCTAACGGAAAATCTAAAGAAACTAATAAAACCCTTCAAAACATTATTATAAACACCATTGACCATTCCAGTCGTAATTAGCATATGCATATCCCTTCTCTCTGTGGGATTATCGACTAGCATATGCACTTCCATAAAATCTACTCCATTTTTTTTTCTCATGTATAGGTTTGAACCTTTCCTTCCTCTAGATTTTCAAATTCCATCCTTGCACATGTCTCTTCACAGATTCATCTTTGATGAAGATTACCTTCAGGAGCATCTATGAAATCTCCAATTGCTACATGAACGTCACCTCCTCGCTTTTGATCACCATCATGATTATCGAGAATACATCAAGAATGCTTATAATAAGTACCTCAAAGAAAATGACTTTAACATTGGTTACCACATCCTCAAATAAAATTAGAACATCACTACTCTAGAAAGGATCCAATGTGGAAATGTTTCACCCAATCGGACTGGACCATACATTATTACACATAACTATTGGTCGCGAGCCTATCATTTGGCATTTATTGCTATTAAACAAAAGTGGAACCTCTTAACGCTTCACACTTACGACCATTCTATTGTTAGCATGTCTACAAGTGAGCACTTATTCATATCTTTAGATCATCCTTCCATCATTAACCTCTTCCATCTATCATTTTAATGATTTAGAATTATGTGGTCTACCATCAATTTCCTTGACATGACCTTAAATATGGGCACCATGACTCTTCCCATAGAATTTTCCTTATGGATAGGTTCTCCCTTCTTGGTGAGAACTCCATGATCATTACATCCATCACCCCTTGTTTACCTATTGAAACCATGCAAAGGGCTCACAGGTGTCTCTTATACATTCATTGTCCCCTCCTAAGTGGTCTACCTAGCTATTCCTAGCTCTTCCCCTTGTTAAAATAAAAATTCATGGATTCTCTTATCAAATTAAAAAGATATCAAAAATATACTTCTCCCTTAAACAACACTTGTCCATATCAAGAAAAAGAGAGAGGAGAAGAAGAAAAAAAGAAAATCAAATAAAATAAATAGACCAAATCCTTGAAGGATGGTTATCGTGTATATCATTCTTACCATCTATATCATATATGTATAAAGTAGACCATACCTAAAAAGGATGGATAATATTTTGTATTATGGAACCGAAGGATTCCCACATTGATCACCCTTCCATTTTATTGACATCCTAAGAAATCTCCCTGCATTGATCAACTTTCTTCTAGAAAACTTCCCGCATTGATCAATTTTCTCTTTCCCCTTCCTAGATATGGGGCATATATTTAGGGAACACCACTCATGGAGAACCCTCTTCCCATGTACAAGTTACATCATAAACCCCTTTTTGTGTCAAAATTAGGTTTATGAGTTCTTTCCATACCTTTCTCTCATGATCCTTGGTATAACTAACTATTGTTGGTTATATGCTAACATCATGTTTTTGGTCATATGTGCCTTGCATTACCTGGATCCCCCTCTTATTTACCTCTAATGTGGTTGGAGGCATATTTTTCCCACGTGTCCCTCAATATGACATAGCATCATTTGTACCCTTTGGTCACATACAATCTTATCTCATATCATTTAATATATTGTCTCATCTATCATCCTATTATGCATTTTTATCTCATCAAAACCAAAAATACGATAAAAAAAAAAATCAACCCCATGGGGAAAGTTGCCTTATAGTCGGTGGTGACCTAGCCCGGTCATCATCAACCCTATAATATTGATTTCTTGCCTTTCCAAAAGGATACACACAAACACACGGGAGTGAGAAAACACTTGATTTTATTGTATTTGTGAATCCATATTCGAACCAAAGTGTACAAAACACTTGATTGAGAGGAGGAAATGATGGAGAGACAATAGAGATTAGATATCTCTTGTTCATTCAATGAATATCTGAAGCAAGATACATATTTATAGGGACGTGTATAAAAAATACTCCCCGGAATGGATGGATTTGTTACTAACAATAAGAGTGAATAATGGAATAAATAATAACTAGCCTAATAATAAAATACTACGTATATTATGCTAAATTTCCCCCCCTTATTACATCATTCTTGCAAATGTGACCCTTGAAAAGTTCAAATTTCACTTTTCCAAGAGAATTTTTGAGAATATCAGCAACGTGTGCTTCTATAGGACAAGATCGAAGCTTAATGTGATTTTTAAGATGTGTTTGACTGAAATGACAATCAATCTCAATATGCTTTGTTCATTCATGAAAAACTGGATTCTACACGAGCTTCAACACATTGATTGTTTCAATATAGAATAGGTGAATGTTTGTCAAGAATTACCATATCATCTAAAATACGACGTAACCATATCACTTCACACATAGCTCCTCGTGTGGCACGATATTATGCCTCTGTGGATGAGATAGAAATAACATTATGGTTCTTTCTTATCCATGAGATAGGTCAACCTACGAGATGAAATATGTATTTTGTAGTTGACTTCTGTAATTAAAAATCAGTAATGGTCCAAGTCGGCGTATCCCTATAAGAAGAATTGATCATTCTTCTTATATTCCAAACCATAATAAGTTGATCCTCGAGACATATCTCAGTACATGATTTGCTATAGTCCAATGACATTTCTTTTGTTCCGTGTGAATTTGGAAAGATAGATGACAACGTAGCATAAATATGGTATGTTATATGTCAAATAGATGAGCCCTCATACAAACTTCCTATAGAGAGTAGCATCAACTTGAGGTGAGTCCTGGAATCTTGAAAGTTTCAAGCCTTTTTCCATAGGAGTTGATATAGGTTTATAGTTGGACATTGTAATTTTCGAGGAGTGTCTTGGCGTACTTTATCTGTGATAAAAAAATGTGAAGCTCCTTTTTCCATATCTCCAAGCCAAGAAAGTAATGTAGTAGCCCCAAATCTGTCATGTTGAAGGTTCTTTTGAGATCATTCTTCACAATATCAACCTGATCTTCGAAATACCAAAGTGATCAAAAGATCATCTACATACACAACAAGAATGAAAATTTCTTTGCCTACCTTCTTTATATACAAATTGGAATCTAAGGGGCTATGAGTGAACCCATGCTACAAAAGGTGATCATTGATCTTGATATACCATGCCCTTGGAGCTTGTTTTAGTCCATAAAATGATTTGATGAGATGACATACCTTCTTAGGATGCTCTTCATCAACAAATCCTTTAGGCTGGGTCATGTATAGTTCTTATTTTATATCACCATTTAGGAAATCACTCTTGACATCCATCTATTGAAGTATCCATCCTTTCTGTGTTGCTAGTGTGCAAAAAAATTGATGGTCTTGATATTTGCAGTGGGTGCAAAGGTTTCTTCATATTCAATGCCCTATTTCTGAGCATACCATTTTGCTACAATTCATACTTTATGTTTTTGATGGATCCATCTGCCTTATTTTTTTCTTGAAAACCCATTCACAACCTATGGGTTTCTTTCTTGTAGTAGGTACATCGACAAGTTCCCATGTCCTATTTTGCATGAGTTAGTCATATTCTCGCATCCATGGCTTCCTTCCACTAAGGTTGAATGAGTTATTAAAAACATCAACGGATCGAGATCTATTAATTAGTGAAATCATGAGTGCAAATTTTACCTCATTTCTTGTTTGACTCCTTATTTTGACTTTGGATGATGTATCTGGGAGTTGTTGCAAATGTGAGTCTTTTATGGTGCTTTGTACCCACTTCGAGATGAGAAATTGGATGATTTTGGGAATAATTGTTTCATTTCCATGTGGATATTTGTGGATTCACATTCTCCGGTTCTCAAAGGTCAATAAATAGCTCTACTTGTAGCATTTATTTTCTTTGAGTAGTCTCCTATGGCTCATCATCTGATTCAGAGACTAATCAGTGAGAGGTGGTCGTAAGTGGATCTTTTGTTAATACTATTAAGGTAGTGTTATAGACAAGTAGTAATCATGGGAGTGTCTTTGGATCAACTTTATTTCTTTTCTCGAGCTAGGACATGAATATATCTTGTATAGCCAAACACTCATAAATGAAAAATTGATGGATTTCTACCACTCTATACCTCTTCTGGTGTTTGATCCTTTAGAATATTTATTGGTTCCTTGTTGAGAAGATATACAACTATCTATAATGCATCATCCCAATAGTGTTCCTCTAGATTTTCTATTGATAGCATGCAGCAAGCCATCTCCATCATTGTGTAATTGCGATGCTCAAGAATGCCATTCTACTTGGGCATGTAGGGAGCATTCAAATTCTTCTTAATGCCTTATTGGTTCATGAAGGCAAGAAATTCTTTGATGTGAATTCCCCCCTCGATCTGAGTGAATTATAAGAAGTGGTTTTCTGGTCTCTTTCACAACACAATGATAGAAATTATGGAAATGTTGAAGAGCCTCACTTTTATTCTTCATAAAAAACACCCACATTTTGCAAGAGTGGTCATCCATGAACAATTGGAAATACTTGTATCTTGAAAGCAAAGCGAGGCATCTAACCATTCAAATTGGTATGAAATACCTCCAAATGCTTCTTGGCATGGAAGGTGCTTTCCTAAAATGGATCCTTGTGTTCTTTTCCTACAAGACACCCAGGGAAGATAGGAAAGGAACTAAACAATTTGGGAAGTCCAATTACCATTTCTTTGGAGCTCATTTCGATGCGGTGAACTAACCGACAAGTGACCCTATCTAAAATTCTAGAGGGCAGTAGATTCTACTATTAAGGAAGATAAAGATACTACTGAGAAGATGAAACAATATCTAAAGAAAATACCTTATCTTTGAGAAAATATCTAGCAATAACTTTACCTTGTCTTGAGATCAAACATGATTTGATGCCATTTTGGACAAGAAATTCTAGTTGTAGATGATGATTAAGGAACCGACTTACTGACAAGATGTTCTTTAGTAGTCACCAGGAACATATAGTACCTTTGTAAGCATACATTTGCGTGGTCCTAGAGGAAATGTGACTTGGCCTATTCTTCGCAACATACTCTTTGTCATCTGCTATTTGAACCCGATCTCTAGTGGGTTTTTCATGTAGTGAATCAAATAGCTTCTTGTCACCTAACATATTCTTACTTACACCGAGTCTATCAACCATACTTTCTTCATGGGTTGTGAAGTTTGAGAGACTAGTACATGGTTCTTATCATATTTAGCTCCTTCTGATGACTCCTCGTTAAGATTCATCATCATTTTGGGCTGCGAGATGTCCCTTCGCTTTCATCAGCGGGGACATTTTTGGAATTTTTAAAATCTTCATGCCTTGATGTTATTTTTTGACTTGAAGATCCTTGTTTCAAGCCATTATACCAGTAGTGACTAGTGTCATGAGTGTTGGTTCTACAAATGTGACACAACCTCTTTAACTTTTGATCTTTCTACTTTTGATTTGATTTTGGTTGAGTGGGTTGATATAGGGGCAATTCGAGTCTTCGGCCATGGTATGGCTTTGAGAACAAGGCCTTATCCTGAGTCTCCTCTTGGGATGAATTGATGGCCTCTTCCTACTGTAGCAATTTCATGAGTTCTTTTAATGCCATTGTTCATTTAGATACATTCGGTGTCGTAATGAACAATCGAGATGTGAAGGGAGTGCTCTCAAGGTGATCAACATGAGAAGTTTTTCATCCACCATTTCACTGAGCACTAATAACTCCGATCGTAGCTTAGCCATGCACACATAAGAACTCCTCAACTTTCTCTTCTAACCCCATAGAGAGGGTGTGCATATTTGATGAAGATGGAGATCTTAGTCTACGGTTTTTGGCTTCATAGATGGTTTCTAAATTATCCCGAGGCTTCCTTCGGCCTCTCTACATTTCAAATATGTGGTTGCACATCATCACTAACACTTAGCATAATAAAAATTTGAGCTTTGGCAATATCCATCTCATATTTCATGATTTCATCAGCGGTTGTCAGGGGGACGGGCAAAGATCCAGTGAAGATGCCCCATAATCCTTCAAACTAAAGGATTTTCGTCTTTTTTCGTGCCACAAAATTTGGCCCTTTTAGTAACTGAGCATCTGAGAGTATAATCTTTTGTGCATAAATTGTAAAAAAAAAACATTTATTTATTTATCGATTCCAAGAGATATTACAATCTTACTCATCTTTGAGAGGCACCTAGCTCATATATGCTAGCTATACTCACGTTTTGAGAGATGGTGACACTTTGTGGGGCATTCTTCTTCATCTTCACAATCGGCATTGTACCCGGCTTCTAGCTCTTCTTGAACTGACATATGCTTGTTGGCACCCAATTTTATCAGCCAAAATTTCTTCATGGGTTGCAAGTCCGTGAGACTAGTACAAGGTTCTTACCACAATTGGCTCCTTCTTATGTCTCATCATCAGATTAATAATCTTGTTAGGTTGTGAGATGTCCCTTCTTATTTCTTTAGCGAGGAATTCGTTTGGATTTTTGAAAATATTCGCATGTGGATGTTCTTGTTTGAATCAAAGACCCCTATATCAATCCATTTTACTAGCAATGATTAGTGTCATGAGTGTTGTTTCTGCAAATGTGACACCACCTCTTTGAATTTTGATATTTTTGTTGTTGATTTGGTTGTACTTAAGTTGGATTCTCGGGGACCTTTCCGATTCTTCGGCTCGCCACGGTGATGGCTTTGAGAACAGGGCTTTATCCTGAGTCTCCTCTTGGGCTGAATTGATGGCCTCTTCCGGCTGCAGTAAGTACACTAGTTCTTCGAATGTCATTATTTGTTTAGACACATTCAATGTAATAACGAACACTCGGAATTATGAAGGGAAATCTCTCAAGGTGATCGGAATGAGAAGTTTGTCTTCCACTATTTCATCGAGTGCTAATAAATCCAATTGCAGGTAAGCCATGCGCCATAAAAACTCCTCAACTTTCTCATCTGACCCCATAGAGAGGGTGTGTAGCTTTGACTGAAGATGGAGGATCTTAGTCTAATTTTTGGCTTCATAGATGGTTTCTAATTTATCCCAGGCTTCCTTCGGCCTCTCCGCATTTTGGATATGTGGTTGCACATCATCACTGACACTTAGCATAATCAACATTAGAGCTTTGGCACTAGCCATCTCATATTTCATGAGTTCATCAACGACTATGGGGACTGGCACAGATCCGGTGACAATGCCCCATAATCCTTCAAATTGAAGGATTGTCCTCATTTTTGTTTTCCAGGCCACAAAATTTTGCCCTTTTAATAAGCGAGCATCTAAGAGTAGAAGCTTCTTGTATAAATTGTAAAAAAAAACATTTATTTATTTATTTATTCCAAGAGATATTACAATGTTACTCACTTGATGATAGGTACCGGCGCATAGATGCTAGATATACTCGCATGTTGAGATATGACGATACTTTGTGGGGCATTCTTCATCATCTTTGCAATCGGTGTTTTACCCAGATTCTAGCTCTTCTCAAACTCTCTTTTCTTGGTAGCTGACATCGAATAAGAAATATTAAAGAATTCCTCTTCGAACTAGCTCGTTGAAGACTATATTTTCGGTGTTTCGAAACTCGTTGAGCAAGGAAAAGTAGAACTTGGAGCTCTCTTGAGCATCTTGACGGTGTTCTTGGGCTTGTGAGTCTTTGGTTTGGCTCCCGACAGTCTCGATATGCTCATGCATAGTCGACATTCAACATTAGCGTAAAATAATCATTGTTGCCTTGGTGGAGGTGTCTTCTTCCGAAAATAATGGCACTCCACTATTATCTCCTTCATTTGGGTGTATTTTAATAATGCTGATTGCTCCACTGTAACTTCGAGAGGCTTTTATAATTTTACTTATCTCATGTTGGCAGATTCAGTCGCTTATAAGGAGGGTAGGTCCAAATTATGCCTTAGAACTTGTATTTGTGGCTGAGTGCTGCTTGTAAACTTCCACGTATAGTAGGAAGAAAACTCTCCATGCACAGCTATAAGTCTCCACACAAGTATCTTCTCTTTCTTCCTCCAATTAACATGCAAACACATGACTGCAGAAAAGAACTTTTGTTTTGATGTTATCTCACGCCTAGCCTTCTTAGAAAAATACCTTCATGTAGGTAGGTCGCTTGGTCTAAGAAATGCATGCAGACCACCCCTCTACGCAGCATAAAAACGTCCAAGCCTTTCCACACAAAAAAAGAGAAGGCTTCTTCCATGTACGCAGGCCAGAGAATATGCTCTCAGATCTCCAAGTTAAGACTGAATTAAATAATGTAAATCGATTTTGTCAGGTCGCTGGAAAAATGTATGAAAATGTGAACTTTTAATGCTGGGAAATGAGACTTCTCCCATGTGGCCACGAGCAGGGGAAGGTCTTTACGCATGTTGTTGATAAATCTCCATGTCTAGCTCTCCACATGTGCTCCTTTTCAAGACCCTTCAATTTCTTCCTCACGCAGAGCTTTTCACAGCAGCAATTTCAACGTCCAGGCTTCGCAATGCGGATTTGAAATGCACAGGATCGACTCAGCAACGTATTTAATTATGGTCTTCTTGTCAACATAGAGAATGGTATTCTCTCCTTCAAACACACGCTCAGATACCAGATTGTGTGGATAATATAGAAAAGAATAATTAGAGATAGAATATTTATAGGTCCGTGAATAAACTATACTCCCCGGAATGGATGGATTAGATACAAAAATTTGAGCAAATAATGCAATAGATAATAACGACTAATCTAATAATAATACGATAATAAGAAGACTATGTTGATAATTTTTTTAATAATATATTTTTCTTTGTAATAAATAGACTATGTTGATATGTTTTTTTATTTGTGAATAATTGAATTATTTTTCTTTGTAAGTCACATTTATTAGTGTTAGTTAAATGCTTAAATTAAGTTGAATAAAATTGATTAATTAATGTAATTTAGGAAAGTGACATTTAGGAGGGTTAGAGATTCTAGGGAATATGCCTTATTCCTTCCTCTCTCTTGTTTGAATATTTTATTGCATGTGTATGTGTGTCACTCTTGGCTCTAAAACTAGAATTTGGGCCTTAAACCTAGTGTAAGAGGCATGTGTTTCACTTCCCCACCAATACCTATGACTTGAGGGGTCATATTTAGACCCTAGTCATGATATTTTGATGAAAAAGAGGCATTTAGTGCACTCCTATCTTGGTCTCCTAAAATAAATTTTTGAAAATGTGTAACTTGAGCATGTGTGCAAATTTTGTAATGTCTTATCCTCATCCCTAAGATTAGTGGCCTTAGATTTCGTGTGTAATATGAGGAGCTTATAGTGGAGAGAAAAAGAGATTGACTATATCTTATTCTATTTAATGAATATCAGAAGCACGATACATATTTATAGGGACTTGTATGAACAATACTCCCGGAATGGATGGATTTGTTACTAAAAACAATAGCGAATAATGAAATAGATAATAAAAACTATTCTAAAAATAAAATACTACATAGACTATGCTAACATTCCCCCCTTATTACATTGTTCTTGCAAATGTGACCCCTGAAAAGTTCAAATTTCACTTATCCAAGAGATTTATTGAGAATATCAAGAACTTGTGCTTCGTAGGATATTATCGGAGAGGAATGTGAGGGTTCAAGAAATGATATCCAATGAAATGAGAATCAATCTCAATATTCTTTGTTCATTCATAAAAAAATGGATTTTGCATGAGCTTCAACACACTCTGATTGTCGCAATAAAGAATAGGTGATTGATTTTTAGGATTGCTCAGGTCATCCAAAATGTGACGTAACCATATCACTTCACACAAATACCCTCGTGTGGCATGATATTTTTCCTCTGTGGATGAGATAGAAATAATATTTTTCTCCTTGCCTATGCACGAGATAGGTCTAGATCTGAGATGAAATATGTATCATGTGGTTGATTTGTTGTCATCAACAGATCCAACATGGTATGAGTCGACGTATCCCTGTAAGAATAATTGATCATTATTCTTATATTCCAAATCATAATAAGTTATTCCTTGGATATATCTCAAAACATGCTTTTTTGCATTCCAGTGACTTTTTTCGGCTCCTACATGAACCTAGAAAGATAGCTGACAACATAGCATAGATCTGGTCTGGTATATGTCAAGTAGATGAGCCCTCCAACAAATTACCTATAGAGAGTAGCATCTACTTGAGGTGAGTCCTAGAATCTTGAAAGTTGCAAACCTTTCTCTATGGGAGTGGATATAGGTTTACAAAGTTAGACATTCTATACTTTTCCAGGAGTGTCTTGGCATACTTTATCTGGGAGAAAAAAATGTGATGCTCCTTTTTCCATATCTCCAATCCAAGATAGTAATGTAGTAGCCCCAAATTTTTCATGTCAAAGGTTATTTTGAGATCATTCTTCACAATATCAACCTAATCTTTTGAACTTCCAGTGATCACAAGATCATCTACATACACAACAAGAATGAAAATTTCTTTACTACATTCTTTATATACAAATTTTAATTTGATTGGCTATGAGTAAACCCATGCTGCAAAAGGTGATCGTTGATCTTGATATACATGCCCTTGGAGCTTGTTTTAGTACATAAGTGATTTGATGAGATGAAATAACTTATTAGGATGCTCTTCATAAAAAATCCTTAGGTTGAGTCATGTACACTTCTTCTTTCGGATCACCATTTAGGAAATCACTCTTGACGTCCATCTTCTAAAGTCTCCATCCTTTTTTTTGCTAGTGCATAAACAACTCTACTTATCTTAATATTTGCAGTAGGTGTAAAGGTTTCTTCATAGTCAATGCCCTATTTCGAGCATACCCTTTTGCTACAAGTCATGCTTTATATTTTCGATGGTTCCATCTGCATTATATTTTGTCTTGAAAACCCATTTGCAGCCTATGGGTTTCTTTCCTATACGAATATTGACAAGTTCCCATATCCTATTTTTCATGAGTGATTCATATTCGCATCCATGGCTTCCTTCCATTGAGGTTGAATGAATGCTTCACGAAAATTATCGTCTCAAATATATTAATCAGTGAACTCATGAGTGCAAAGTTTACCTCATTTCTTATTTGACTCAGGCTTGTTTTGACTCTAGATGATGTATCTAGGAGTTGTTGCAAATGTGAGTCCACGATGGTGCTTTATACCCACTTGAGACAAGAAATCTTGGCTTATTTTTAGAAGAAATGTTTTTTTTCCATGTGGAATGATGTGGAGTCACATTATCTAGTTCTCCAAGGTCAACAAATAGCTCTCCTTACAACATTTCATTTTTCTGAGTAGTCTCCTCTAGGTGATCATTTGATTAAGAAAATAGTCGGTGAGAGGTGTTTGGAAATGGATCTTTTGTTGATCTTGTTGAGTCAAAGGATGACTCATCACAAACCATGTCTCTAATCTTGTATATTTTATATGTCTCGGGATTCATAAGATGATATGCCTTCGAGGTAGTGTTATATCCATGTAGCATTCATGGGAGTGTCTTTGGCTTAACATTATTTTTTTACGAACATGAACATGCATATATGTTGCATACAACAAAATACTTGTAAATGAGAAATTGATGGCTTTCTTCCACTCCATACCTCTTCGGCATTTTATTTAGTAGAATATTTTTCAGTTCCCTATTGAGAAGATAAACAACCATCTTTCTTGCTTCATTGTAATATCGATCCTCCAAATTTTATTTTGATATCATGCAATGAGCCATCTCTATCACCGTATGATTGCGATGATCCACAATGCCATTTTGTTGGGGTGTGTAGGAAGTGTTATCACTGAATCACAGCACCCCTATGTTTATACAAGTGCATATACTTGAACTCACGGTGTGATTGGATAACATGGGTACTATCTCCAAGTTGTGGGACTTGCTACTTGAGATAGACCTCCAGAGAAAGTTGGTTCTTGCTCCTAAACTACCTGCCACAATCTACTCTAATGCAGGGGAAACTAACTATTCTAATATAAATTCCCAAGGGATCAAGGAGAGAAAATGCGTAAAATGAAAGCCTACACTAAAGCGGTGATACACCAGAAAAGGAGGGTGTGAGAGTAGTCTTCAAATGCGTGAGATATAGAAGCAAAGCACACGCTAGAAGGGGTGATGACAATTCTCCACAATCTAGCAAAATGCATTCACAAAAATATTTCAAACATACACAATGATAATGGATCCCCTGGAGGAGCATAATAATAAACACAATATTCTTGTAATCGAGATTTAAGGAGCGAAAAAGAATGCATAAAACACGGAGGGGAAGATCGCATCCACAAACTTATATTTTATTGCTTCTTGATATGCACAATTCAACCGGCTACAAGATAAAGGCACGGATCACTATGCAAGGAGTCAATAAAAGGGCCTGTAACACATTGGCTTCACAAAGCAATTTTGGTAGAGCTTTGCTACAAAAACTACCTCCCTTACAATGAGCCCAACACTCCAATTTATAGAAAAAATGAGAAGAGAAAGAGAAGGGAAAATGGAAATCCCAAAATCTGTCCTTCAACCACTTGTAAGAGGCATTAAATGGAGTAAAATGATTATATATTACTTGCAAAAGGCTCCCCATACTGTCCCAGGTGCTGCAGTAGAGAAAGAATGATGACCATGCCTCTTAATTGCACTCCCAACCACCAAATAAAACACTGTTATGAACCCAGCCACATTTTCTTAAAAATATCAATCAATATCTCATAAAATATGGAATTTATTTATTTTTGCATCGTTATTAGAGCCACGATTCCAACGGTACCAATTTTGTGTGATTTCATTGAGAAATGCAAAAGTTATGGCCTTCTGAGTGCGGGTAGCTATTTTGGGGTCAGCGGGCATTTTTCATTTTGACGGGAATGAGCATTCGATTGGAGCGAATATGTTTCTTTTATTTAAATATATCTACCCTTTTTAAAAATAATAAATATGTGGCGTTATGGCCATTTCGTTTCATGGGTCAAAGTCCAATTTTGTTAAAATCGAGCTCGGAGTCAAAAGTTATGGCGTTTGAAGTTTCACGGGTCAAACGTTGACTTTTCTTCTTTGCGTCCCAGTGTTTCGGATTTTGCGTCCCCCCATAATTTTTTCCCAACTATCCCATGGACTACTGGGACACATTCTCCCACATCGGCCGATTCGGGCTTCCTTGTCCTCGCCATGCGGCCTTTTTGCCTTTTTGCGTCCCTCACATCCCATGCATACTTTTGTCGGCTGTCCCAGGACAAAAATCTCAAGCGCCCGAAATGGACCGTATTTGGAAAATCGGCCGATTCATGTCTCCACGTACTTTTGTCCCGGCTGTCCCAAACCGCACGAAACAAAAAACTTGACAATTTTTCTTGCTTTCGGTCATTTCAGCTTTTCGCGTCCCTCGCGTCCCGACGTCCCAACTATCCCACGGACCGCCTGGGAAAAAAATGTCTGACTTAGCTGATTTTCTTTGTATTTCGGCCCCAAGCTTAGTATGATGAACCTCGGTACGACCCGAACCCTTGGACCGAAATGCTTCAAAACATCCTCCTGCAACCTTATTTTTGCATTTTTTCCATTTTTTCTAACTCGTTGGGATTTCTTCTTGGATGGGAGAGTTAGAGAGAATCGAGGGGACCCCAAAAAACATGATTTTTTTCCTTGAATCAATCTACTTGCTCGAGACTGAATAATTTGATGCATGTTATCAAAATTACCTTGAGGGGTGAATTTTGGATAACAATTTTGGGGACTCGGGGTTATCTGTCTGTCAGATGAAGAACGGCCAGCTGCTCGTAGCAATCCATTGGGCATGGAGTCCATTTGAAAATCTCTCAGCTGATCTGAAATTTGAAAGCTTGTATCTTTGAGCCGTTGAAACGTTTGTTGAGCTGGTTTTCCTGCGGCTGCAAATTCTTTTCCGAAGGCTCGATGAACTGCAAACATGCACATACTAGAAGCAATAGGACATGTGCACAAGCACTTAGGGAAATAAAACTACTCTAACAGTAGTACAATGTGCATAAGCACTTAGAGGAATGGAAATTCTAAATTAATATTTACAAGGGTGAGAAGCTATCTTTCTAGTAGCAACATTTGAGATAGATCCCATTGACCAGAATCTGCAATTCTTCACCATCCAACTTACATAAATAAATAAATTACATAAATTACAGACTAGCTAAGCTAAATTACATAATTACATAAATAAATTACATAAATAAAAGACTAACTAAGCTAAATCTAAACTAAATCTTCTTGAAGAATCCTCCATGGCTTCTTCCCTTTTGCTCTCATGGCTTCTTTCTCTCCAACCTGCAAATTTAACAAAAGAAATTGAACCAAATGAGAAGGTTAGAATAAGAAAAGGTTTTAATAGACTTTCATAAGGATTTTAGGGCTAAGTTGGGAACCCTAGGATCTAGTGGCTAAGATGGTTTTGATCTAAGGGTGGAGAATTGACCCTATCTTTTTAAAGAATAATGTAATTTTAAATATTTATTTTCAAACCTTAAGGGTATGTGTAGATGGGTGAGTGGGGTCTTTTAATTACCTAGTGGTGTGGTGTCCTTAGGACCCTTAGTTGTGTAGGATTTTATAAAATAGTTATTTAAGTTATTAAAATAATGAATTTAATAACTTAGCATAAGGTTAACCTTGTTAGAATTGAGCTTAATGGAAAAAGAAGAAAACACCTTTTATTTTAATTAAACCTTGTTACCTTCCTTAAAACTATTGATTAGTGTACCCTACTGACTTTTTTTGATTATGTACCTAATAACTAGACTTGGTTGCTCAATCTTCAATCTAAGTTAAGTAATGTAAGTAAGTTAATGAACCGTAAAGGTTAAGCACCCTTGCATCATTCTTGTACCGTAACTTTCCTCTTTAAAAAAAAAAATTAGTCACATTTTCAGGTTAAGTGTTTGGTTGAAGTGAGTTCTTGGAACGTCGTTTTTGTTGGTGTTACACTTGGTATCAGAGCTGTGGGTTCAAAAGCTTGGACCATTGGGCACACTAGAGAAGACTTGAGACATGAAATTTTAAAACTAACACATCTTTTAACCCAGAAAACAAAACTATTTGAAAATAGTATATGATAGTAAACTTAGAAACTAAAGAAGACTTAAGTAATAAACTAACTCTTGTAGACGAGGGGTCTTTTAATATAGACCTAGATTTACCACCTCTCGGATCTTGTTGTGGCAACCATCTTGCCACAGATCTTCTAGACCCTTCAATATGTTAATGTCGTGTTATGTGAAGGATCAGTAGGAGGGCATCTAGATAGACATGATAGAGTCACTTCTATTGAGGGAAATGTATCTCCTCCACCCAATGAGGAGCATGGAGGAGAGAATTTCCATGGAGAGTCAGCTAGAGCAAAGTCACCTTTGAGGGGACATGGTGACCGAATTTTGGGACACAGGGATAGGTCACGAAGCCCTAAGTAGAGGGAGGAGTGTGTAGACAGACATAGGGGTCATTAGACATCAGCAGTAGATCACATCAGGGAGATCTTGAAGCTTCGGCCATCATAGTATTTAGGTGACACAAGGGGATTTCAGGTAGAGGCCTGGCTAGTGAGCTTGAGCGGTTGCTTCAAGCTTTGTCCTTGTTCTAGCAACATGAAGGCTCATTTTGTGATCCATTTACTGAGGGATGGAGCTGGAGTATGGTGGAGGACATAGAGGAGCAGAAACTCCATGTTGATTCTGAGACAGTCACCTAGGAGCTATTTGAGGAGAGATTCAGGAGTAGATATTTTCCCAGGAGGTTTATACAATAGTGGATCAATGAGTTCCATGACCTTCGACAGGCATCCCTCACAGTGGCAGAGTATGAGAGTAAGTTTTTGGATCTACTCCAGTACATTGGGTACATGTAGGATGAGCAGGTGCGGACCCAAAGGTTCATCTGGGGCCTAAATTTAGACATTAGAGGTGTGGTTTGGACCCACTGCCCACAGACTTTAGCAGAGGCCATAGAGAAGGCCTACATAGCAGAGGAGACTCGGGGGAAGACCCAATAGGCTAGAGACTGAGTCAGGAGCTGCATACAATATATGTAGGATAGTAGATCGAGGGGGTCAACTCCTCGTTGTGGTCAACATTCCTCATAGGCATCATTTAGACCACAACAGCAGCAACGATAGTCTCGCCCACCATATAGGCCTCCACAGAGGGTTGATGCACAAAGAGGTCGGAGTATGGGGCCTCCTTCTAGTGGTGCCATCAAGACACAAGGTGGACCTAGGGCTCAGTCAGCAGGAGCTTGATAGCAGAGGCCATAGACCATAGCCGGGTCATCAGGATCCACAACTCAGACATCTAGAGCACCGGCTAGAGCTGCATCCCATTGGAGAGGACCAAGCAGTTGTTATGGTTATGGTGTTGTTGGACATCATTGGAGAGATTACCCCTAGAACCCTAATAAAGGTAAGGCACAAACCTCAGAGCCTATAATTGGAGATATGGCACGAAGTCATCAGATTTACAACGGTCGAGAACCATTAGGTGAGCACCGTGAGCACATTTATTGAGACGACATGTAGTATTGGTGGTATTTCAACCTCTATATTATTTCATTCTAATTCTTGATTCATTTATTACACCATCCTTAGTAGAGCGTTGCAGGCTAGTTGTAGTTAGGAAAGGTCATAGTTGGGATGTTTAGATGGCTTCGGGAGCCAAAATTTTTATAGACTCCTTAGTTAAGGAGTGTGTAGTGGATTTGGGACCTTTCACCACTACTTCTGATCTTGAATCCTTCCATTAGGATCTTATGGTGTTATTTTAGGCATGGATTGGTTGTCTGCTCACAGAGCTAGAGTGGACTATTACCATAAGACTATTACTTGCATAGATGATCTTGGAGTGGAGTCAATGATATTAAGAGTTAGGAGGGCCATTTCCATTCGCACCATCTCTCGCTATGCAGCTTAAGTGGTGTGTGCGATGGGGTTGTCAGTTGTTTACTGTTACGGTTAGTGATAGATCAGAGGACGAGTTGAGTGGACCATCCCTCGATGACCATCCCATATTGACAAAGTTTTTGATGTGTTTCCAAGAGAGCTACCGAGGTTGCCTTCCCCGCGTGAGATAGATTTCCATATAGATCTAGTTCCAGTGTGGAGCCTATCTCATGATCACCCTACCTGGATGAATACTCTGAGCTACGTGAGATCAAGTTACAGCTTGAGGGCCTTCTTGAGAGGGGCCTAATCCGTCCTAGTGTATCCCCTTGGGGTGCACCGGTGATCTTCATGAAGAAGAAGGATGGATCCTTATGGTTATGTATTGATTACCGTCAGCTGAATAAAGTAACGATCAATAATCGTTACCCCCTTCCACACATCAACGATTTATTTGATCAGATGAAGGGGGATACAATGTTCTCTAAGATTGGTCTCAAGTCAGGGTACCATCAGTTGAGGTTTACGGAGGCAGACATTCATAAGACTGCCTTTCATACGAGGTATGGGCACTACGAGTTCACCGTGGTACCTTTCAGTTTGATGAATGCCCCCACAATATTTATGAGTTTGATGAATGGGGTATTCAAAACCTTCTTAGATCGCTTCGTGCTCATCTTCCTTGATGACATTTTTATTTACTCACGTATGCATGAGGAGCACGAGGGGCACCTTCGCTAGGTTCTTCAATGTCTTCGTGAGGAGCAACTTTATGGGAATTTTGAGAAGTGTGCTTTCTTTTAGTCAAAGGTACAGTACTTGGGTCACATCATTTCAGGGGAAGGTATCATAGTCAATCCTTCCAAGATTAGAGCCATTATGGATTGGCTAGCACCCACTACTGTGATAAAGGTGTGCAGCTTCATGGGATTAGTAGGTTACTACAGGAGATTTGTTCAGGATTTCTCTCGTATTACGCACCCTATCACTTCCCTTCAGTGGAAAGGGAAGAAGTTTGATTGGTCAGACAGATGTGAGTAGGCCTTTAAGACACTGAAGGAGTGTCTCACTATAGCACCTATTCTTGTAGTACCAGATCCTCATGGTGAGTTCTACATTTGCACAGATGCTTCTTTAGTAGGCCTTGGAGGAGTGTTGATGCAAGGAGGGCAGAGTTGTGGCTTTTGAGTCTCGCAAACTCAAGGATTATGAGCTTAATTATCTGACTCATGATCTTGAGCTTGCGGCAGTTATGCATGCCTTGGTCGATGGAGGCATTTTCTTCTTGGTCAGAGATTCACACTCAGGATAGATCACTTGAGTCTTCGCCACCTCTTCATGTAGCCCAATCTAAATGCTCGTCAGCAGCGTTAGATGGAGCTGTTTTATGAGTATGACATGGAGATAAAGCATGTGAAGGGGAAGGAGAATGTTGTTGTATAAGCCTTGAGTAGACAAAGAAATATGAGTATGGCCACTTCAAGTAGACACAAATTTACTGCAAGTAGGATCCTTCAATGAGCCTTCCTCTTGAAATTTTCTACATGGCGGTGAGAGTAGAGATCGAGTCCTAGAGGCCCGTTGAGGGGAAGTTTGATGTTTTCTCACTAGAGGCGGATGGTATTCTCAGCACGAGAGGTTGGATTTATGTTCCCAAAGATGGAGACTTGAGACAGGGACTATCTTGACAAAGGCACATTGTGCACCCTATTCAACCCATCTAGGGGTGAAGAAGATGCATGCTACCTTGAGACAGTTGTATTTTTGGAGAGGACTTTGGAGAGATGTGGCTTCATTTATATCATGTTGTTTAGAGTTCTAGAGGGTGAAGGTTTAGCACTAGCATCCAGCTAGCCTTCTCTATCCTCACGCCATACTAGAGTGGAAATGGGACACCATTTCTATGGACTTCATCGTTGGGTTACCTACGTCGAGATACCGCCACGATGCCATCATGGTCATGGTGGATAAATTGACGAAAGTAGCTTATTTTTCTCTGGTGAAGATCACCTATATAGCCAAAGTAAAGTGGCACAAGTATATCTTGACGAGATTATCAGATTGTATGGGATTCCACGGAAGATCATTTGTGACCGTGATCCTCTTTACACTTCCCATTTCTTGACTACCATGCAGTATGGCCTCAGGAAGAGGATTAATTTCAGCATAGCTTATCACCCTCGAGACAGATGGATAGACAAAGATGGTGAATCATATTTTAGAGGATATTCTCAGGATGTACGTGATGGATCATCGACGAGATGGGAGGATTACTTGTACTGGTGGAGTTTTCCTACAATAATAGTTTCCAAAGTTCTATAGGAATGGCTCCTTTTCGGGCATTATATGGTAGAGAGTGCAGGACACCTCTTAGTTGGGATAGGATTGATGATAGAGTTTCTCTTGGGCCAACATTATTACAGGATATGGAGCGGTGAGGTTACCTTGATCGATAGGAGAGGTGCGGGAGGTGCAAGAGGCAGCAGAGAAGAAGTATGCGAGACCAACATAGGACGAGATATTAGTTTTGAGGTGGGCGGGAAGGTGTTTCTTCATGTCGACCGCATAAGAGCCCTATCCATTATGGAAAAGGTTATAATCTTGCTCCTAGGTTTGTGGGTCCCTTCGAGATCTTGGAGTGCCTCGGTCCCCCGACCTACCATCTAACATTGCTATTTAGCTTGTCTCGTGTCCATGATGTGTTTCACATTTTTGTACTTAGGAGATATATTTATGATCCTTCTCACGTGCTTTGGATTGGACCACATTATAGGTGCAGGATCGGGGCAGGTGATGGTGGAGTTCATACGCATTATAGAGCATAGGACCCCGGGCACTTGCGGTAGAGAGATTGATCAAGTTCGGGTCCAGTGGGATAGATATGATGAGACTGTAGCTACTTAGGAGGATTCTACTCTACTACGAGTGCATTTTCCACACCTATTCTAGTGACTTCTAGGAGGAATTCGAGTCTAAGGGGAGGGGATGTAGTGCCCACTTCCCTTCGACACCATTTTGATTTGTTGTTTTCGATACTGGTTATTTCACTTATGGATTTATTATAGCTTCTTTGATTTAGCATGCTAGTAGATATCATAGACATTGAACTGTTATTGATTTGATCCTTATATGATGCATATGGTCTACTGGAGACATTTGATGATGATATTGGTATACTTTTGACATGGTTATTTATCTTTAATTCTGACATGTGATATATTTAGTCATATTGGGTAGATCTTGATAATTGGATTAATGTGATGATCGTTTTGACATAAATGAAATGTGGAATAGAAATGTGCTAGAAATTGTAAGTGATATCGTATTTGCATAGATGATAGTAATTCATATATAGTTGATTTTAGATTATATTGTATATTTGGCATGAATGTTTTAATGCGGCCACGAGGCCGAAGGAGGTATTCCCTGTTTTGCAGGTATATTATATTCACAACAACGTTGGGGGATTGGAGACCAACCACATCGGAATTCGAGAAGAATTCAACTAGGTTTAATGCGATGTGTAATTGTGTGTGTGTTTAAATTATTGGTTAGGAGAAAATTGTGACCTAGGGGTCATGTGTTGTTTTGTTTTAATTTTTCCCTTTTAGTATGATGGTATGTGTTTTTCCTTTAGTAATGAAATTCATTTGTTTTATTATTTAAATTATTTTGGTTTTGTGGATTCCACTTTCATTACTCATGGGTCAAAACACAATGTTGTGTCCCACTTCATGAGAGTTGGATCGGAAATAGAGGGTGTTCGTGTGAACACCCCTTTCACGTGAACCCCCTTCGCCTGAACTGCCATGTAGGATGAAGAAACTAGTTCGCACGAATGGGGGTTCACGCGAACACCCCTTCGCGCGAACCCCTCGAATTCAAATAATTTTGGCAGAAAAGAGTTATATATAGATATTTATATAGTTTTGGGCAGTGGATTTAGGGTTTAGGGGAGTTCGGGCGAATTGTGACCCCCTTCATGTGGGCAAACCCCTATGTGCACTTTATGTGGCACATTTTGGTTGCGCAAATCCATTTGGAGGATAATTTTATGCCAAAATGTGCCACTTAGGTGCCATGTAATAAGGGTTATGAATGAATAAAATTACAAAATTTTAACACAAAATATAGAATTTTATTATCTTTCTAAAAATATAATTTTTTATTTTTTAAAAATTTGTTTTACTATTTATTTTTATATTTTGCTAACATATGGTATTTTAGGACAATCAATCGTACACAATCAACCCAATTTGAAAAATAGAAAAATATATTATTTTTTTTGAAAAAAATAAACTTACTATTTGTTGAAGTCTTCTTCTTCCTGTGAAAAAAAAATCAATTTTGATATAAATCTTAAAAGTTATTGACATAAACATTTGTACGCCATTTATTTGAAAATATTTTACTAAATAATTAATTAATAAAAAATATAAGTAAAAAAATATGAAAATTTGAAAGCACCTCAAAATTCAAATCTTGAACATATATCTAAAATTTCATGGTGAAAAAATAAATTTTCATTCAAAAAAACCACCCAAAAGTCATTCCTCTTTTATAACATAAGAAACAATGTATGAATAAAATTAATAAAAGGACCATTTTTTTGCAATTTTTTTTTAAAAATTTATATGTATTCTACACTCTAAATACAACGTTTCTTTATTTTGTGGAATTTCATGAATGTGTACGGTTTTATGGCTATTACCTATAGAAAATCAATGAAATGAAAATTCATGTTTATAATGGTACAAAACATACCAAAAGTGGAACATTTTATTGTGCTTTTACCCTCATGGGTTGTAGTGTATTAATTAAATTAATTTAGATTTATCCTAATCTAATTAGAGATGTGACCAAAAAGGAGTTCATTTATTAAAATTGATTTACTCTTGGATTTTGTGTTGATTGAAGTGTGTTTGAGTTTTGAGTGTAACACACTCTACCCTTCATGGGAAACTCGAATTTGGCCTTAGGGGCCAAATTTGGAAGCTTTTGGGACAAGTCAAACTTGTCCCACACCTCTTAAATGCCCATGCCAACCCTACCTATGGGTTGGGGAGTCAAATTTAGGCTCTTTTAGGTGTGTTGGGGGGATAAAAAGGTAAAATGTTAATTGCACTTCCTTTCAAATATTTAATTTTTTCCTTTGGGGGAGTGGGCTTAGATGGAGTGTGTAAGGTGCTTGTCATTCCTCCAACCACTCATTAATGGTGCATTGGAATATGAGGTTGACCAAGTGATGTCAAGTGGAGGGAGAATGAGGTGGCATCCTACTTGGAGCCACATCATCCCTCCCTCTCCTTTCTCTATTTATTGAATCTTTTTTTCTTGTTTGGGGTTACATGTTCATTTTTAGTCTCTTGTATTTTGAGAGAGGAGGGATTTTTGAAGGAGTTGGTTGATTGTTGGAGCTTGTGGATGCTTTCTTTTTATTTGGAGGCGTTTGAAACTTCACACTTGGAACAATCTCTACCATGGAAAGGTAAGAGCTTCACCTTTGTTTATATTATGTTTTTGTTATATGTATGTGTGTATATGTTGTGTTGAATGTTGTTGTTTATTTAAAATGCTTGTTGGGTATGGGTAGAATGCCTATGTTGGGACTGGGAGGAGACTATGGGGATTTCCTTTGAAGGATGCATAAGAGATCGTTTTCTTGAGGAGGGAGTTTGGGTTGGGTGCCCACCTAGTATGAGAAATGCTTGCATTTTCTTCTTGTTCTTATTATGAGGGAGCCATAAGAGTTGAGGGAGGCATAAGAGTGGATGGAGGTATAAGGGGTACTTGAGGGAGGCATAAGAGTTGTTACAAGAAATTATGTTTTACATTGGAGGCTTTTAGGTGGCACCCATTCCCTTTGGGAGGCATAAGTGGCCTCCCCATAGGTCTTACTCTTTTGGCTTTCTTGATAAGCCTTGTCACTTTGTTATTTTGGTTGTTTTCCTCTTGTTGAGTTTTTGTTTGTGTTTGAATGAATGTGAAATTATATGTTAAGTTTTTGGAAGCTAGTAGTTGCCATTCGTTGAATTTTATCCCATTGTAATGTGGTTGGGGCTCGGGGCCAATGGAGAGGATGACTTCTCTTCTCCATTGGGTATCTTGGTTGGGAGGAGAGTGTTGCCTCTCCCCTTATTTTGTTGTGAATCAAGCAAACTATTGGAGGAGCTATCTTGTTGGTGCTTGGAGCTTGGAGTCTTGTTGGTGACCATGTGAAAACTACCTTTTTATTTTACCCACTTAGAGTGGAAGAAATTGTAATAATATGGTTCTTTCCTTGTGTACATTTTGGTATGTTTTCCCCACTTCAAGTGGAGGAAATTTGTAATGGCATTGTTAAAGAAAGTTGCTATCCTATTGTTGTTATTGTTATTGCATTGCATGGGAAAAGAAAGAAGAAATAATGTATTGTAAAGATAGTTTGCAAGTAGTAAAAGAAAGTAAATTCACATTGTTGAAGTCTTGAATGTATTGAAAGGTTGATCTATTTTACAATGGAAAAGAAAGTATATTTGCATTAAGTAGTTATTGTTTGTAAATATGAGGAAGAAGAAAATGTAGAGATTGTTATAAGTTGTTTTGTTGCAAAATATCATTTTATAGAAAACAAAGTTAATATGGTTATTTTGAATGAATGAACATTGTAGTAAAATGAAAGAGAAAATAAGTTAGATTGCATGGTATGTAGAAATGTTGTTTTTATAGTAGAAAATGACTAAAGAATGAAATAGATTTATATTCCTTTTTGCTTGTAATGAAAAGAAAGACTTAGTTAAACAAATAGAAATTATTCTTGTAAGTAGATGAAGTTTAATAGAAAAGAAAACACTTTAAATGAATAGATTTAGCTAAGAAATGAATAAATGAGCAATAAATATCAAATCTGGAACTTGAAATAAATAAAAACAAATCAAGGATGCATTTTTACACCCTTTAGCAACTTTAAGTTTTTGTAAAAATCTCGGCATTAAGGTTCTGTTTTTTGAAAAAGGACCATTGCTCACTGTGCAAGGGTGCGGTCCTATGTTTGTCACCCAGCTAGGGTGGCGGTCCTGTCACTTATGACAGAATTCCGCGGATCCGCGCCTGTGCGTAAAATGTAACCATTTTCTCTAATTCCTAAGTGTAAAAATTAAATATAATGCTTCCAGCAAGTAAATAAAGATGAATACATAGGGTGTGACATCAAAACTCTCTAATGGTGAATCTAAAAGCATTTCTTCATTTATATCAAAGGGGGTAGGGTTTTGCCCCAAATTTAAAACCCAATACACTAAAATCTTGAAATAAAAACTAGATTGGAGGAGGAAACTCCTCCCAATCCTTGAAAGAAATAAATTACATAAATAAAAGACTAACTAAGCTAAATCTAAACTAAATCTTCTTGAAGAATCCTCCATGGCTTCTTCCCTTTTGCTCTCATGGCTTCTTTCTCTCCAACCTATAAATTTAACAAAAGAAATTGAACCAAATGAGAAGGTTAGAATAAGAAAAGGTTTTAATAGACTTTCATAAGGATTTTAGGGCTAAGTTGGGAACCCTAGGATCTAGTGGCTAAGATGGTTTTGATCTAAGGGTGGAGAATTGACCCTACCTTTTTAAAGAATAATGTAATTTTAAATATTTAATTTCAAACCTTAAGGGTATGTGTAGATGGGTGAGTGGGGTCATTTAATTCCCTAGTGATGTGGTGTCCTTAGGACCCTTAGTATGTGTAGGATTTTATAAACTAGTTCTTTAAGTTGTTAAAATAATGAATTTAATAACTTAGCATAAGATTAACCTTGTTAGAATTGAGCGTAATGGAAAAAGAAGAAAAACTTTTTATTTTAACTAAACCTTGTTACCTTCCTTAAAACTGTTGATTAATGTACCCTACAAGTTTTGTGAATATGTACCTAATAACTAGACTTGGTTGCTCAATCTTCAATCTAAGTTAAGTAATGTAAGTAAGTTAACGAACCGTAAAGGTTAAGCACCCTTGCATCATTCTTGTACCGTAACTTTCCTCTTTAAACAAAAAAATAGTTGCATTTTCAGGTTAAGTGTTTGGTTGAAGTGAGTTCTTGGAACGTCATTTTTGCTGGCATTACATGGCATTACACTAGATATTTAAGAAAAGGTCTCTTTATAATCATTCTCAGGATATTCAGAAGAATTATTTATAACTAACCTTTTTTATGCTTCACAATATATTACATTAGCATCAAGAATTTCTTATAGACATATTTTACACCAATTACATGTTTTCTGTATTGAATATTCATTTTCACATGTAATTTTTCTCTAGTGTCGAATATTATCATCCGTCAATTTTGTTTATGAAAATTAAGAATCACCTCTTTAAAATATATAGGATCTAGAAAATAAAATAATATAAGATATAAAATTAAATTATTATGCTTACTACCTTGAGTTACCTCATCTATATCCGTTAAGATACTTGTATTATTTGGATTTTCTATTGGTCTTTATCAATCAATAGGAATATTGGATGGAGGTGATAATAGAGTAGGACCTTGTTGACATTGCAAATTGATCGGGAACTCGATGTAGATAAAATTTAACTCAAGTTTCTTATCTCAAGTTATATATTTCAATTCTAAATCCATTTTTCATCTTTAAGAAACTCAAAATATATGCTAATTAATTTATTGTGATTAGATTGCAAAACATGTAATATTTCTAATTCTCATTGCATCTAAAAATGCACATCTTTCTCTCTTGTCATCTAATATCTTCCTATTTTAATCAATAACATGTTCATAAGCAATACATCCAAACACTTTCAAATAAGAAACACTATGTTTCCTATCACTCGATGCTTTTTATGTTTCCTTGGATTTTATAATATTTCAAGGATAATGATTTAAAATTTACATTACACAATCTAAAAATTCAAAAAATTATAGGAGGGGAGAGATCGGGATGGAAGTAGGGTTCATGGATCTCAAATATGTTAGAAAAGAGCCGAAGGAACCATTACAACAACCTGGATCCGGAATGGAGGCAGGACTCTCCATGGCCGAAAGTCCCAAACTTAGTGTTGGAAAAAAATTTCAATAGATATAACTTTTCCCGGATGGGATGCTTTGTTGGGATTCGACCGAACATCAATCGGTAAGAATCTCGATTATTAAGAAATGGATGGCTCACGGGGCAAGTAAACATCCTTTCCCTCTCGAAAAAAACTTATTGTTTGTTTTTTCTCTAGAATAATATTTAGACCATGTTACGTAGAGAGTTCTTTCATTCTATAGAAGAACCACTCTCTCCATTATTAGATGGAAATTAGGAGGAAATAAATACACCCCATTTGCATGTCTTGTTTGGGTAGGCCTTCCTTGGATGCCCCTATATTTCTAGAAAATGGATGTATTTGCAAGAATAGCGAAGGAAATTGGAGAACTGGTTTTCTAGACCCGACCATAATTTCCAGGTGTAGATTAATCACAACTAGGTTGTATGTTAACGTCCCCATTGGCTCGTCTCACATGGATGCCATTAACTTTTGGTCTAGGGAAGATGTCTGGAAACAAAAATAAGTTATGAAGAATCACCATTATATTTTACCAAACGTGGGTGTGTGGGCCATGGGATATATGGCTACAAAGGAACATAACCCCTAAATTTATGTAGAAAAACAAAATACAACAGAATGAGGAGATCGGACATGAGCAGGGTAGCATGAATCTTTTTCTGGTGGAACATGAGTGGTATTAGTAGGAAAAATCATCTCAAATGGTGATTGACAAATATGGGGTAAGGACGGGTGCCTATGGGAATTTGAATTTAGAAAAATGGGCTACATAGAGCCTGACCAATGTGGCGAGCGTGAGATAAAACTCAAACCTGGAAAATGTGAGACGATATATCTAGCAGGTAAGGTTCGAAATAATGGATATTATCATCCCACCTAGAACAAATTTGAAATCGTTCATGGTCACGTTGGTATCATCTGGAATGGTCACTGCATGCAGAGAAGATCTTATAGGTGGAAGCATTGGGCAGGACAAAGATATAGGGTTAAATATTGGAATGCACAACATTAACGGGAAACATGATATTAATGGCATGGTAACTGAAGGATTTGAAACAATTTTTCTGGTGGGAAAAATCATCAATGACCACATCATTGAGAAATATCATAAATATTTCGTTGGAACGATGATAGTGGATCCCCTTGCTAAGCCGGATTAAAATCAACGTTACATCAATGGTCTCTAATAAAGAGATTACAGCTAGGAAAGGAGGCGAAGAAGGTTAGACGAGTGTTAAAAACAAAATTCCACGCACTCTTGGTCAACCCGCCCCCTCAGAGTGACTAGAATTCATGGTACTAATACAAAACCCCAATTTATTTTATTTTGTTATAGTCCTGGTTTCTCTATGATTTTATTCTATTTTTGGCCGTCCATGGACTAGATATATAAGATGTTTGGATTTTTGACCCTTGTTGAACATTGAATTTTTCATCTCTTTATGTGGATGGTAGATCTTTGGTTGTAATAGGGTGGGGACCTTTTGAAAAACCCCCTTTTCACGATGATAATAAAAATTCTACACAATATTTAGTTTGTAATTTTTCCTTCACCATTCGTGAGTATTCTCTTCATCATTTCTATAATACCAATTTTCTATGATGTATGTCTTAGAGTGAATTTTTCAAGATTGATCCCATTTTTACAAAAATTAAGAAATTTTGGATGCATATTATCAATCTCTATATGTTGTAAATAATTTATATAGTGTCCTCTTTGTTTTAAAATAAAATCATCAAACTTCTCGAAATATATCAAAAATTCTTAATTGTATTATTTAAAATCAACACATTTTTTTGTTATATAATCATATATAGAATTCATGAAGTACAAACTAGTGCCCACTTAAAGTGTCTATATAGGAACACACAAATTTGAATGCACGATCTAAGGAAAATATTTCTCTATGTGAAATGTGTAGTGCCCACTTCCCTTCGACACCTTTTGATATTGATTATGATATTGTTGACTATATTATGGACATTATTGTGAATTTAGTTTAGCATGATGTTAGATGTTAAAGCATAGACTATTGTTGACTTTGATTCATATATGATGCATGTGGATTATTAGAGACACTTTATATTGATGTTGATACACTACTTGGCATGGTTATATATATATAAACCTAGAAAATTGAACTAATCTTGTGATCATATGGTGATTGATGAAATTGTAAATGATATTTTTACTTGCCTAGATGATGTTGTGATTCATAAATATTGGAAGTTATATTTTATATTTATTTTGGATGTTGTGATGTGGCCACGAGGCCGAATGATGTATTTGTATTTTTGTAGGTAAACATGTCACAACAAACATTGGGGATTGGAGACCAACCACATTGGAATTCTAGATGAATTCAACAAGGGTCACCATGGCAACATGTATTTGTTTTGTGTATGTTTGTATTGTTGTTAGGGGTTCCCATGGGGGGGATCACCTTCGAATGTGACCAAGGGGTTATGTGTATTATTTTATTTAGTTCCCTTGTTTAATTTTAGTATGTGTTTATTTAAGTGATGTGTTTCCCCTTTATTATTTATTTTATTAATTGTGTATAGAATTGTGAGTAATCATGTTGCTAAGTAAATTAATTAAAATGGGTCAAAAGAATGTATTTATTAGAGTTGATGGCTCTTGGATTAAGTGTTGTAAGTGATGTGTAAGTAATTTGAGTGTGAAACACTCCACCCTTCCTTTTGAAATTTGGATCTGTCCTCGGGGCTAATTTTGGAAGCTTGTAGGACAAGTTAAACTTGTCCCACACCTCTTAAATTTGTATACCAACCTTACCTATGGTTGGGGAGTCAAGATTAGACCTTATGATATATTTTTGGAAGTCAAGTTGTAAGTTTTAATTGCACTTTCTTACATATTTTTTTTTTCTTTAAAGGGTGTGGGCTTGGATTGAGTGTGTAAGTAAAACTATCATTTTATTCACTCACTTATTTATTGTGCCTTGGAGATTGAAGTTGACTTATGAGGTGGAGTTGAGGATGTGTGATGTGGCATCCTACATGGATCCACCTCATCCTACTCTCTCCCTCTTCTATTTATTTAAATTCATTGGCTTTTTTTGGGGTTACTTCATTTGGTTTTGAGCTCTTGTAATTTTGGACAAAGTTAGAGATTTTTGAGTGATTGTGGATTGCTAGAGATTTTGGATTGTTTGGATTGGAAAAGCTTATTGTTGAACTTTGGATTAAGCTCTACCATGGAGAGGTAGGAGCTTGGCTCTTTAAAATGTTCTTCTTTTTTATTTGTGTATATGTGAATGTTTTGAATGTTTTGGTATGTTTGTTTGTTGGTTGGGTAGATGGCCTAGGTATGGTGTAGGAGAAGACTATGGGGATCTCTTGTGGGGAGGCATAAGATTTTTGGGGAGGTATAAGTGTTATTGTGCAGGGAGTTTGGGATTGGGTTCCACCTTGTAAAATAAATAGCTTGCATTTCTTACTCGTTATGGGGGGTGTCATAAGAGTGTGGGGAGGCATAAGGGAATGTAGGGATTTTGAAATGATATATATATTGGCGGTTTTTTTAAGGTGGACACCCATTTCCCCTTTGGGAGGTATAAGAGGATTCCCACATAGGTCGTGCTCCTTTGGCTTGTGCATGATGAAGCCTGCGTATTTTGTTATTGTTCTTCCCATGGTTGCAAACTGCAATATATATTTGGACTGTGTTTTGTTTGTGAAAATTATTTTTGTGTTGTGGAATCCTATTGTTTCCATGAGTTGAAATCCATTTCTTATTGCATTGTGGTTGGGGCTCGGGGGCCAATGAGGAGGATGACTTCTCCTCTTCATTGGAATTCTTGGTTGGGTGGAGAGCGTTGCCTCTCCCCCTTGTTTGTTGTGATCAAATTGAAAAATGGTGGATCTTCTTGTTGTTCTGGAGCTGAGAATGAAGACAAATTTGGCAGTCCTCTTGGGGGTTCCTTATTGTAAACATTTCCCACTTTAAGTGGATGGCATTGTGATATTGTTGTGGTGAAAAGTTGCTCTGTATTGGAAATGGAATCTACATTCGAATATGAAAGATATATTTTGTAATTTTTCGTGAAAAGAAAAGAGAAAGATATGTATTATGTAAGTTGTATTTCGATGAATGTGAAAGAAGTTGTAAAAGAATCATTTTGGTTTAATAGAAGTTGTATTATTTTCCACAAATGGTGTTGTTCTTATTTGAAATCTGTGTGTGAAATATATTATGAAATCTCTATTTGAAAATTGGAGAAGGATGTATGAAGAAATATTACATTACTCTGTTTCAATTGAAATGCATGATTTGGAAATAGAATATGGTAAAATTAGATTGGAATGAACTTAAATAATTAGAGGATGATAAATGAAAATAGATCTATTCGAATTTGATCTCTGTTAGATGTTTTCAAACTTGCAAATTATTATCAGAAGATATACAGATCAACCCCTGCAACAATGAAATACAAATTGAAATAATAATGTAAGCTAAGGAAGATCAAAACACATCCCAAATAGACTATATTGTTTAAAAAAATTTAATAGAACTTTATTAATCGGACTAA
The DNA here is from genome assembly GCA_018340775.1 of Taxus wallichiana var. yunnanensis. NCBI lineage: Eukaryota > Viridiplantae > Streptophyta > Pinopsida > Cupressales > Taxaceae > Taxus > Taxus wallichiana. The sequence goes on from CM031240.1 coordinate 203,231,469, forward strand.
AGGCAGAAAAATGTATTTACAGAGTAAGGAATTAAATCCAACTTGAAATCTCAACCTTAATCAATTAATCCCTGCAATTCACCCTAAATTCTTCCAAGTGCATTTCTCCATGCCTATTGGGCATGTTGAAGAAGGAATAATGGTGAATTGATTCATTTTCGGGTAATTGAAAATGTTTAGACCATTTTTAGGGGAGGAAATATTTTTCTTAAAATTCATCCATATAAGTTTATCAAAAATAAAATTTTAAGCTTGTAGTGCAAAGAGGAGGTTGATACCTTTCCAAAAAGTCCTCATTTTCTCAAATCTAAGCTTCCAGTCAAAAGTTATGGCCATTTGAAGTTTTTACTTCGTTTTGGTTCAAAAAAACTAAACTTATCAAATTTAATATAATAAAATATTGCTAGGTGGACCCGCGGGCCGAAATTTTCCTTTTGCACTTTTTCCCAAAAAAACGCAAAATACATGAAGTCTCCCGCCACTCCGCTGGCCCGAACCTTCTTTTTCGACAAAAAAAATAATCTAAGTTCGAAAAATAATTTTGGAAAAAATTTCTCCGCAGCCCCACATCCCGCCCTTCGTTTTGGAAAAGCACTTCCACGGGCGCGTCATCCTTAAACTTTATCTTTTAAAAAAATTGGCAAAATTTCTAAGTCCCTCCGCCAGCCCGCCATCCCGTGTGTCACTTATTGGCACGACACGTGATTTCCTTAGGCATTATACGAGGTGTGGAGCATTTTAAACCTTTAAACCTTTTTTCTTCTTAAGTTAAAATTTTCTAAGTCTCCCCGATGGCCCGCCTTTCCGCAAGTCACTGTGGGTCTGACACATGGCTTCTTTTGGCGTCGAGAGTGGCGCAGTTGTTTTAAACCCTTAATGTTGTTTCTTCAAAATTCAAAATTTCCTAAGTTTTCCCGAAGGTCTGTTTTCCTTGCTTGCATCTTGGGCTTGACATGTGGCGTCCTTTGGTGTTTACGGAGGCACTGAGCTTTTTAAACCCTTAACACCTTTTCAACATAAAAGCTAAAAATACTAAATGCCTCTGGTGACCCGCCTTACCTTTTAGGTTAGAATTTTGGACAAGTATCCCTTGCGGACCTTAGGTTTAATTTTCTCCTTTTGGTATGAAGCTCTGGATGGGCGCGCGAGGGTAAATTGCGTTGTTATAAAAAATAAGCCCATGCTCATTTTTTGATAACTTGACTTCTTTTTCTTCATATAAAATTTCATGGATTTCTGGCACTCAAAATTTTATGTGTATTGCTTCATCAAATAGGATTTTTCTTCCCCTTTCCGAAGGGTAAAGAAGTCCTCTTAAATCCTTGTATTTTTTAGTTATGGCTCGGCGGAGTTTGTAGGCAATATTTTCCCAAAATGGGCGGAAAGCCCGAGGGAGAATTTTTGCAAAGGAAATTTGGTGGATTGATGGGGATGCGGAGAAAATTTTTGCACTTAGTCATTTTTGGCTAAAAACCTCAAGTTCATTTGGTGCTCTGTGGGCCCGTGAAGGAGAAATTTGTGCTCCCAACCAATCGGGAAGCGCCACATGGCAGCCGAAGTAGACCGGTGAAGCGATGGGAAAATTTTTTGCACTTAGGAAATTTTTGTCAAAGTTCTCAAAATCAAATTTTGGCCCAGACCGAAGAAGGATTAAAGCACACTCGCAGTCCAAGGAGGAAATTTTGGCACTTAGCCATTTTTGGGCAAAAAAAAGTAAAAATTGGCCCATGTAAGCCTTGACAAGAGAAAGTGGAAGAAAATTGGTCAAGCATCAAATCCAATTAGAGAGTGACATGTCATCAAAAAAGCGGTGGAGGTCTCGAAGGAAGTTAGGAATTTCAACCTCGGTTTTAAAAAGAATTTAGGGGTGTGAATTCAGCCGCATCCCGTACCCAATCAAAAGCGTTCCATGTATCCTAGGAGAGCTGAGACTATGGAGAAGTTTTTGGCACTTAGCCATTTTTTGGGAAAATTTATAAAGTAAATTTTTTGCACAAATCTGCATGAAAAAGAAAATTTTAAGCCCCACATCCAATCAGAGGATGCCACATGTCCAAGCGGAGTGGCAGGTGGTGGAAGAAATTTGAAGTTTTTGGCTTTTTTGGCAAAATTTCTCAAAGGAAAAAATGAAGGCAAATCCCAATAGACCAATGAAAAGGTGCCACGTGTCTAGTCTACATCAGCAGCGCCGCAGCAGGGGTCAAAAAAATATTGAGTTTTTGCTCTTTTTGGGAAAAAATTTGAAAGCAAGAAATAAATACGCACCTCCATGAACTAATCAAATGATGCCACGTGTCATGTAAGCGCGAGAGGCAGCGGAAATACTTCAAGTTTTTGGCCCTTTTGGTCAAAAATTTCTAAAGGAAAATTTGGAAAGGAATCCCCGCCAGCTAATCACAATGCGCCACGTGTCCACTCATTGGTGGAGAGTGGGGCGGTGGAGGAATTTTGGAAACTTTTCCAAAATTGCAAAAATTCAAAGGTGAGAAAAGAGACGCATTTCGCATCCAATCAAAGGTTGCCACGTGTCATTTTAGTGACACATCATCTAATCTTCGGCGGACCATTGGGAGACTTGGGAAAATTTTGCTCTTCGGCCCCACAATGGTAAAATGTTGATTTCGGCCCCCATCCAATGAAAAGGTGACACGTGTCCTCGGAGTCTGCGAGCCACGGAGAAATTATAGGAATTTTTCCAAAGTGCAAAAAGAGGAAAAAGCCAAATTTTGGCCCGCCGACTCGATTTTTGACCTAAAATTGCCCTGTTTCACCTAAAAATTTGCAGAGGGCATATCTTTCGATTCCAAGATCAGATTTGGACAAAATCAGATTTTTTGGAAAGAACTCGATCCCCTCCATGCATTGAAGGCATAAAAACATCATTTTTATGGATTTCAATGAAGAAAATGTGAGAAACATCTTTCATACTTTGAATGCAAGATCAAATTTCTTTGACAAATCATTTTTTGCTCGTCCGCCATTGTTTTGCTTCTCCAAAGCATGCCAAAGATGGAGAATCTGCTCGATTTGAGGGGAAAACCCTAGAATGTCTTCTCATGCTTTGAATGTGAGATCAAATCACTTCGAAGACATCATTTTTTATCCATTTTTGTTTTTTCTTCTCCAGCATGCAGGTGAAAAAGGAAAAATCAATTTAATGGTTTGCAAGCCGATTTGAGGGGAAAACGCTAGAATGTCTTCTCACGCTTTGAATGTGAGATCAAATCAATTTGAAGACATAATTTTAATCCATTTTTATATTTTTATTTTCCAAAGCATGCAGGGAAAAAGGAAAAATCAATTTAATGGTTTGTAGGCTGATTTGACAGAGATTAATGGCAGGTGGTTGAATCCAAGGATCAAATTTTCTTGTTCCTTCTATTTTCTCTCTCCTGCTTTGGTTATAAATGAATAGGATTCATTCTTTGTAATGGTTGGATGTTTTTGCTTTGTACCTTCCTTATTCTCTATTCTACAGTGAATTTGTTAAGTTTTCAAACCTTCCATAGATCTGTAGATATAAATTTATTCCTTTTGGCCATTGTAATGCCTTTTAAATACTCGTGTAGCAATAAAATAAGCCTTTGGGTGATTTCCAACCCCTTTCTTATTTCCATTGCATTTTTTTTGATCTTTCATTTACAAATCTAGTTATTTGTGCATTTGATTTACATTATTTCTATGGTCTATGTTTAACAACAGAGTGGGAGTTCATCATTCCTTGGTGCATCACCTCCCTTTGCTTAGATTTCATTATTTCTACAATTTCTTCTTCACCTTGGTCCCTTGGAAAGATTTAGGATAGGATTTAGGATAGATCCTCTGCAAGATGAAAGCATGCACCTGAACAGAGGAATAGGAACCAACCTTTAATCTAGAGAGTCTTTTCCATTTTTGCAAGTCCCACACTTGGGGAAAGATTCAATGTTGTGCAATCACACCAAATGAGCTTACCTTAGAAAATTAGATCCACAACTCATTTAGGGGTGTTGTGATTCTACACTAACAGTTTTGGCATGCCGGTGGGACCTTAGAGGTCTTCATCTTCATTGCAACAAAGTTGATGTGTATTTGTTGCAAGTTTCTTGCTTAAAAGAGCCTTGATTCACACATCTAGCGACTCCAAAAGGATAAGATCAACTAGTTTCAGCAGTTCAAGCTTGAAGATTCATGAGAAGGATCCAAACAAGGTCAAGAACAAGAGAAGAAGGATTGTTTTTCTATCTCCACTTGTCCCCGAGAGAGAGGAAGAAGGATTCAAAGATCTTCATCTCCACCAAACAGAACTATATCAACTCCTCCACCTGGGAGACCTTTCATCTAATCGACAAGAGTTCTAAGACCAATCAGAATGGCATAACCAAATCCTTATGTCAACTTTACTGGTAGTAGACCACTTGCTCTAACTGCACAAAATCCGAGTACGATTACAACACTAAAGAGAATTCCATTTTTTACCGCAGAAAATAAGACCACTCCTGGTGACCATGCCCAAGACATTGCAAATGTCTACACATTTCATGAGGTTATTGAAATGGATATTCTTTGTCAAGTTACTGACATCCTCTTTCAAAGGAAAATCCTTTTAGTGGTTTAGAAGTCGAGAGCAGGCTCTTCAAAAGTTGGGACAATCTATGCATAACCCTCCATGAACAATTTGGAGAAAAGGGGCATAATTTGTCCCTCTTGGAGCATTGACAACTATCAAGAGGGCTCTAATGAGCGGCTAACCGACTTCAACTTCATATTTAAAATAACTTGGGAAAATATCTCATTGGCAATGAGACCAACAAAGTAGAAGGTGCTTTCCTTTACTTTCTCAAAGCTTTAAATTCTAATATTGCAATGTTGATTCAATCCATGGGAGGTGTAACCTTTCCTGCTGAGCCTATAGTATCTCCATTAAGGTGAGAATTGTTTAATATAGGCCGGATAAACTTGCACCTAGACCACCCATGCCTCTATATCCATATTTAGGAAGCCCATGTACCAACCAAGAACCTACTTTAGCTCCCATTCCCACTCCTAGAAATTAGAGTTCAAATGAAACTCCACTTCATCTTCTAGTGCCTCAAATGAGCTACTGAGAGGTCATGAAAAAATTGCAAAATCTGGGTAATGAGCTGGTTACACTTAAAAGGCAGCAAACTCAAGGTTTTAGGCCTTCTTATCAGCGTCAAGCTCAACCCAATAGACCACCATTTCAGTCTAATAGGCTACATTTCCAAGCTACAAATAAGAATCAAGTTAGGCCTCCCGCCAATAGACATTTCTAGCCCTATAATCCTAATCTTTGCATCTACATAAAGAGCCCTAGTACTAGTAAAAAACAATATGGATCAAGAATATGATTGGTGTTTCCCATGCAATGAACCTCACAACAAATCTATGTGCTTCAATAGTGCTTTGAGCCAAGCTTTGATGGTAAAAAAACTAGTTTGGAGAATGAAGCAAGTAAAGAAATAGATCAGCAACAAGGAACATCTCAACAAGAAGCAGCTCCAAGTGAGACCACACTTGTGAATTGGTAGGATGAATATTTATGTGGGATGAATCAAATACCTCCTCTAAATGTAGAAGATAATACAAGGTCAAAGAAGAGGAACATTGAGAGGTACAACCACCAAACTCGAGTGATTCTCAATCTTCCATCACTCCACAAGGTGTTGGCAAAAAAAATGCAGCTCCAAATGTGTAAGGGCAGCCCAAGCCAACTTCTAGGCCAGCCCAAATACCAACTGTTGCAGATCATGTGCAAGAAATGAATGTGCAGGCCAAAGGACAACAAAGAGATGGCTCATCACCATTTAATATCATTGATCAAATGAAGAAGACCAATGTGAACATATCTATGTGGGAATCAGTTTCCATTCCAAGAAAAAGGAATCTCTTGTAAACTGCCATAAAGCATTGGTCAATCTCAAATCAGTCACCTCATGTGCAAGAGAAGGTACTCACCAATGCAACTCAGCTTAAAGGAAACCATGGGGGGCAGAAAGGTAAGAGTTTGAATCCCCCACCATTCTATGTGTCACTGATTGTTGGGAAACATTTTGTGCACAATTGCATGATAGATTCAAGGGCAAGTAGTTTAGTGATGCCAAAGTAGATAGTTAATCAATTGGGAACAAAATATGAACCAATCCTTAAAGGAGTAGTGCAACTAGATGTGACAACAGTATCAAATGTTGGAATCATCAATGAACTAATCCTTACCTTGCATGAATGCCAAAATGTAATAGTTTTACAAGATGTGTCTATGATTGATCTTCAACCACTCTTTTCCATTTGTTTGTCAAGTGATTTCACGGCTAGAATTGGAGGCTACATATCCATTTGTTTAGAACAAGGTATGGGGCAAAAGTAATAATCAAATCTGAGCCTATTGCCAATTTCCATATTGAACCTCACACTTCAAGCACAATCATCACAAATTTCTCATCTTTTTACCAAGAAGACTATCCAAGCATACATGAAGATGACACCAAGGTTGGAGGCATACTAGACTTGATCCTTGATGAGTGGCCAAATAAGGTACATTCTTTTGATCCATACAAAGAGATAGAAGAATATAAGCTAGGTGTTTATTGTTTATATGAAGAGAATCATCCTCTTCCTAGCATCACCAAGTCAGAACAAAAATATGATAATGAGGTATGGAAAATTTATTTGATGGATCAAGAAGCAGACAAGGTGCTGGAGGTGGTGTAATGTTGGTTTCACCTTAAGGCATTAAGTACTATTCAGCTTTCAGATTTCGGTTTGCATGCTCTAACAACAACTGCTGAATATGAAGCTTTAGTTCATGGACTTCATTGGGCAAAAAGAAAACCATTAGAAATTTGTAGGTCTTTGGTGACGGTGAATTAATAGTAAATCAAGTTAAAGTACTACATGCTATAAAAATGATCTACTTAAGAGTTATAAGAATAGAGTCGGGGGATCTAATAGAGGATTTGAAGCCTTCAACATTGTGTCCATCCCTAGGAAAGAGAACCAAGCTGTTGATAGGCTTACAGCAGTTGGAGCAATGTTTGATGTGGTGGACAACATTAAAAGAGACAAAACACAACCAAACATCCATGTGATTGTGAGGCCATCAGTGCCAGACAATAATACAAGTTGGCAAGTATTTGAAAGTGACCAGCAGATCATCAATTTATTACAAGAAGAGGCTGAGTTCTCAGCCAAAAATTAGGAAAAGTTAGAGCAGCAGTATGGTGATCAAGTGGTGCAACTGAAAACAAATAAGTTTCCAAAGGGACTTGTGACTTTAGAGTCTATTTTCAATCCTAATGATCATCTTAGAAAGGAGAAATCTAACATCTAAGTCAAAGGAGAAGATTCAGAGCCTATCCTCGTGGGAGAGAACAAAACACTTCAAATTGGCAAAGTGGAAACCAAGCAAGAAAGGTATGAGTTCACTCAACTTTTCCATGAGTTCCCAGATGTGTTTTCTTGGAGCTATGAAGACTTGAGAGGTTTCAATCCTAAGCTAGCACAACACACAATTGAAGCTGGATCCAGTGTTAAGCCCATCGGGAAAAAGCGAAGGCCAATCAACCCACACATTGAGCCTATAATGAAGAAGGAATTGAACAAGTTAATAGAGGCAAGTAACATTTTTCCAATCAAGCATTCAAGTGGGTTGCCAACTTGGCTCGGTCGAGAAAGAAGAGTGGAGAAATTAGGATTTGTGTAGACTTTAGAGACTTGAGCAGAGCATCCCTCAAAGACCACTACCCACTTCCATCTATGGAGCATATTTTGTAAGTTGTTTTTGGTTCCAGGAGGTTCTCATTGTTAGATGGTTATTCAAGGTACAATCAGATTATGGTGAAGGAATATGATCAGTTTAAAACAACCTTCACCACCAAATGGGGAACCTATGCATACAAAAAAATTCCATTTGGATTGTCAAACACTGGAGCCACTTTCCAAAGGGAAACGGATATGGCATTCAAGGATTGATCAATAAAATAGTTTGATTTACCTTGATGACATCACTATGTTTTCTAAAAATGTAGCAAACCATCTATTTCATTTGAGACAAGTCTTTTAGAGGTGTAGGATGTTATGTTTGTGGAGCCTATTTTCATGTTAGAGTGTGGTACACCTTCTATATGTTACACTCGGGTATTTTTATGATGGTCCCGCCACCACCGAGCGGGTCGAAGGGATTTGGGGCGAAGCCCCCAAAGCAAATTTTTATGGGTGGTTTATTAACCCATGGGTAATGGGTAAATCGTTATGGGTTGTTTTTGGGCATATGGTTTTTTTTTGGTACCCATTGTTTTGTAAAACCGCCTCTTCGGTTATCCATAGGTTTATGGGACAATTTTGTTTTTCCCCATTGTTTTGATACCCTGGTTTTGTAAAACTACTTAAGTAGTTGTCTATTTATATGGTTTATGTATATGATAGAGATATGAAAAATATTACAAATGTGCTTTGAATTCGGCTATGAATTCTGTAGAGTTTGTTGAGCATAGCTCCAAATGGATATGGGTATTGTATTGAGAGAGTGGAGGCTTGTAATAAAATCTGAGCAAGTGATTCTTGGTGGATGTAGCCCAAATTGGGTGAACCACGTTAAATCTTGTCTCTCTATGTTGTGTTATTTATTCGCACTTTTATGTCGGATCTGTAATAATTTCTACATATTAGTTTCTACTGTTGCGATTCTGTGAGGGATTATTCCACATATTTTATCTCTTATTTCCTAACAATTGGTATCAGAGCCTAGTTTGGTTTTCTAAAGTGTTGAATTGTAGGGAAATTTTTATCTTGAGTGGGAGCTATGGCAGATGATGGAAGATCTAGGGTTGATAAATTCAATGGGCAGAATTTCAAGTCTTTGGAAGATGCAGATGGAAGATTACCTTTATCAGAAGGATCTTTATACTCCATTTTCTGAGAAGGTGAACAAACCCTCGAGTATGACAGATGCGGAATGGGATTTGCTAGATAGGAAGGCACTTGGGACAATCGGATGTGTCTTGCATCTTCGGTATTATTTAATGTTTCAAAGGAAAAGACTATAAAAGATCTAATGGATGCATTAGGGAAGTTGTATGAAAAACCCTTTGCCTCTAACAAGATATTTTTAATGAAAAAATTGTTTAATATGAAGATGTCTGAGAATAGTTTAGAGTCAGATCATTTAAATGATTTCAATACGGTTGTGAATATGCTAGCTTTGGTTACAATAGAATTTGATGAAGAAGTTAGGGCTTTATTAATTCTATGCTCTTTACCTGAGAGTTGGAATAGCCTAGTAATGGCAGTAAGTAACTCGGTTCTAGGTAACTCAAAGTTGAAGTTTGAGGATGTTGTAGGGGTGATTATAAGTGAGGAAATGTGAAGAAAAATCTCTAGGGGAATCTTCTACTTCAGGGAATGCTTTGATAGTGGAAAATAGAGGGAGACAAAAGAATAGAGGAAACCATGGAAAATCAAAAGATCGGGCAAGGTCAAAATCCAAGAACAAGATTGTATGTTGGAATTGTGAAAAGCTTGGGCATGCAAAGAAGGACTATTGGGAGCTTCAGGATAAGAAGAAACAAAAGGAAGAAAACAAGGAGGCAAATGTGGCATCGGGTAATGTATGTCAGGATTCTTTGATTCTTTCTTTGCATAATATTGTTGAATCTTGGGTTTTAGATTCGGGGGCTTCTTTCCATGCTACTCCACATAGGCATTATTTTGTTGATTATGTTGAAGGGGATTTTGGGCATGTTTATCTTGGTGATGATGAGCCTTGTAGTATAGTTGGAAAAGGTTTGCACAGTTAAGATGCAAAATGGGAATACATGGCTATTGAAGGATGTCAGACATGTGCCTACATTAAGGAGAAATTTGATATCGGTGGGGCAATTGGGAAGTGATGGTTGTACTATGATATTTATAGCTAACTCTTGGAAGGTTACCAAGGGTGCTCTTATGGTGGTAAGAGGTAAGAAGGTTGGAACCTTGTATTTAACCACTGATAGTACTAATGATTGTAATCTTGTGGCTTCAGATGTAGATACAAAATTATGGCACTATAGGCTCGGTCATATGAGCCATAAGGGCATGAACATCATAAAGAAGAATTTTCCTGGATATATAGAAACAGGTTTGGATTTACGTGAAAACTACATATATAGGAAAGCGAGAAGCGAGTAAGGTTTCTCAAGGTTGTAACTACGAAGAAAGAGAGTAAGTTAGAGCTAGTACATTCGATGTGTGGGGGCCGACTCAAGTATCATCTCTTGGGGGTTCAAGTTATTATGTTACTTTTATTGATGATGCAACAAGGAAAGTTTGGGTTTATTGTATTAGAAACAAATTTGATGTATTTGAAACTTTTGTTAAATGGAAATCCTTGGTAGAGAATGAAACATGTCTTAAGCTAAAATGTCTCAGGTCGAGATAATGGAGGGGAGTATTGCAGCCATGAATTTAATGACTCTTGTTCTAAGAATGGAATCGCAGAAAAAGAGAGTTGCAGAAACTAAGTAATGTGAGAATGGGGTATCGAGAAAAGATGAACAAAACAATAATGGAACGTGCTAGGAGGATGAGGTTACATGGAGGACTACCTCTTTCTTTTTGGGCGAAGCGGTGAGCACAGTTGTGTACTTGATAAACAGAGGACCCTCAAGTGCCTTGGATGGAGGCATACCTGAGGAGGCTTGGTATGGTAAGAAAGTTGATTATTCATTTCTTATAGTCTTTGGATGTGAGGTGTTTTTTCATATAGACAAGGATGATAGGACCAAGCTAGAGGCTAAATCAGAAAAATGTACTTTCATTGGTTATGGTGGTGATGACTTTGGATTTAAATGTTGGAGTATTAAGGACAAGAAAATCATTCGGTCTAGGGATGTGGTCTTTAATGAGAAAGTCATGTATAAGCAATAGTTGTAGGAAAATAGGGAAGAATCCAAGAAAGAATATGCAGTGGTAGATGATCTTCCGGATGGGATAGTGACCCATGAATTAGTTCAGGAACCGACTCAATAGGAACCCCAAACTCCTACAGTGAGGAGGTCTTCTAGGGTAAGAAAAGAACCTGAACGGTTTTCTCCTTCTCTTTATTATTTATTACTCACTGATAGTGGAGAGCCAGAGAGCTTTGATGAAGCAATGTAGGTAGATGCCAGTAAGAAGTGGGAGCAAGCCATGGATGAGGAGCATAAGTCTCTCATGGAGAACCAAACTTGGGATTTGGTGAACCTACCAAAAGGAAAAAGAGCATTGCAGAACAAGTGGGTGTACAGAGTTAAAGACGAAGGAGGAAAGAAAAGATATGAGGCCCTATTGGTGGTCAAGGGGTTTGCACAGAAACAAGGTATAGATTTTGATGAGATATTTTCTCCTTTAGTAAAAATGACTTCTATTAGAATTGTTTTGGGAATAGTGGCAGTAGAAGACTTGCACTTAGAACAGTTAGATGTAAAGACTACATTTCTCCATGGTGATTTGGAGGAGGAAATATATATGCAGCAACTAGAGGGCTATGAGGTCAAAGGTAAAGTGGAGATGGTGTGTAAACTGAAGAAGAGCTTGTATGGCTTGAGACAAGCTCCATGTCAATGGTATAATAAGTTTGATAGCTTCATGATGGAGCAAGGTTATATTAGATGTCATTCTAACCATTGCGTGTATACAAAGAAATTTGAGGATGGAAGTTATATTATCCTATGTTTGTATGTTGATGACATGTTGGTTGTAAGTAAAAACATGCAGGAAATAAATGTACTCAAGAAACAGCTAAGTGAATCCTTTGATATGAAGGATTTGGGGGTAGCCAGACAAATCCTTGGTATGAGGATAACTCGGGATAGGAAGGAATGAAAGTTGAATTTATCTCAGGAAGAGTACATTAAGAAGGTATTGGATAGGTTTAACATGCAGGATGCTAAACCGGTTGGGACTCCTTTGGTAGGCCATTTCAAGTTATCAAAGGAGCAGTGTCCCATGATAGAGCAGGAAAGAAACTAGATGTCCAAGGTACCTTACTCATCAGCAGTTGGTAGTTTGATGTATGTTATGGTGTGCACTAGGCCTGATATTGCCCATGCAGTGGGAGCTGTGAGTAGATTTATGAGTGATCTAGGTAAAGAGCATTGGCAAGTAGTAAAGTGGATCCTTCGGTATTTGAGAGGGACCATGGGGATAGTTTTGTGCTACAGTGGATCAGACACCACTTTACGTGGTTATGTAGATTCAGACATGGTTGGAGATGTAGACAACAAGAGGAGCACGATAGGTTATATTTACACTGTAGGTGGGACAATAGTGAGCTGGATTTCATGACTACATAAGCTGGTGGCTTTGTCAACCATGGAGGCTAAGTATGTTGCTGCCACAGAGGCAAGAAAAGAGATGATTTGGTTACAACAATTTCTTGAGGAGTTGGGGCATAAGCAGGAGGAATGTAAGGTGCATAGTGATAGTCAAAGTGCTATACACCTAGCTAAGAACTCGCTTTCCACTCGGGGCGAAGCATATACGGTTGAGATATCACTTCATTAGGATAGCTTTGGAGGAAGATAAGTTGAAGTTGGAGAAGATTCATACCAATCAGAATCCTGTCAGACATGATGACCAAGGTGGTCACAAGGATAAACTAAAGCTATGTTCAGCTTTGGTTGGCCTTCATGGATGATGAGTGAAGGGTTGAGAAGCTTGCTCAGTGGAAATCAGTCTCCAAGTGGGAGATTGTTATGTTTGTGGAGCCTATTTTCATGTTAGAGTGTGGTACACCTTCTATGTGTTACACTCGGGTATTTTTACGGTGGTCCCGCTCGTTCCGAGTGGAGTCGGGGGTTCGGGGTGAAGCCCGAAGCAAATTTTCATGGGTGGTTTATTAACCCATGGGTAATGGGTAACCGTTATGGGCTGTTTTTGGGCCCATGTTTTTTCAGTACCCATTGTTTTGTAAAACCACCTCTTCATTTATCCATAGGTTTATGGGACAATTTTGTTTTTTTCAATTTTTTGATACCCATGGTTTTGTAAAACTACTTAAGCGATTGTCTATTTATATGGTTTTATGTATATGATAGAGATATGAAAAACATTACGAGATGTGCTTTGAATTGGTGTGAATTCTATAGAGTTTTTGAGCATAGCTCCAAACGGATCTAGGTATTGTATTGAGAGAGTGGAGGCTTGTAATAAAATCGAGCAAGTGATTCTTGGTGGACGTAGCCCAAATTGGGTGAACCACGTTAAATCTTGTCTCTCGTGTTGTGTTATTTATTCTACACTTTTATTTTAGATCTGTAATAATTTCGCATATTAGTTTCTATTGTTGCGGTCGTGAGGATTATTCCACATATTTTATCTCTTATTTCCTAACATAGGAGACTTGGGATATCCTAAATCCCAAAAATGTATATTCATGGCCCATGAAGGCAAAATTCTAGGCCACATTGTTTCCAAGGAAGGGTTAGCAATTGACCCAATGAAGTTAAAGAAATCGAGCATTGTTATTCTTTAAGCCAAAAGAAATCTCTTAAAATCTTCTTAGGAAGAATCAAATTTGTTAGAAGGTTTGTTCCAAAAAAATTTTCTCTTGTTAAGCCAATAACGTTGATTTTGAAGAAGAATGTCATGTTCAAGTGGATAGCTGAAGGCAAGGTGAGTTTTGAAGAAATCAAGGAAGCTATCTCACGAGCGCCAACCTCATAAACCAAAATTTCTTGAAGGATTTCATGCTTTATTCCTTTGCTAGAAGTGATACAATCTCTACCATTTTGGTGCAGCAGAACAAGGAAAAAACTAAGAAACCAGTTGCCTTCTTCGGTGAAATCTAACAGATTATGAAATGAGGTATTATTTCATTGAGAAGCATGTTCTTGCAGTAATTAGAAGCTTGAAGAAGTTTAATCATTTCATTTCAAACAATAAGATCCATTTGCTAGTCTCTCACGTGGGCATCAAAGACTTACTTCTTAACAAGGATTTGAATGAAAACCGTGTTGGATGGATAACGCGTTTAATGGAGTATGAAATTGAAATAAAGGTCACCAAGCTGGTCCATGGAAGGGGATTGTGTGAGAAATTATCCTTGAGCCAAGGAATTAAAGGAAACAAAGGAGAGAATGCTGTTTTGGAGCTGCAGGACAAAGAAGAAGGAAATGTTTTTTCTCCAGGCTGATAAAGAAGAAAATACTGATATACCCACTCCTTTCTAGACTCGGAGCATAATACATTTTCTATAGACCAGCCTTTTCCCTCCATAGCTGATAAAGGTAAACAAGAGGTATTTTAGATTGCAGGCCATTCCTTTTGTGTTTGATAATGGTGTTTTATTCAGAAAAGATATAAATGGAGTGTTCTTTGAGATGCATTGATACAAAATTAGATTGAGAAAGTGTTGCAAGATTTCCATGATGGATCAGCTAGGGGTCATTTTTCTCCAAGGGTGAGAGCCCTAAAGATCATGAGGGAAGGTTATTATTAGCCCAAAGTATTTAGTGACTGCTATGCATGGATAAAGAAGTGAAAAAAATGTGCATTCCTCTTTGGTAAAGAGAGATTAGCATCCTTTCCATTGAATCCAATTTAAGTTTGCCAACCATTTATGTAATGGGTATTGGAATTCATTGGAGTCATCAATCCAAACTCTAACTAAGGGCAAAAATGGATTCTAACAACAATAAATTACTTTCTTGAGTGGACTAAGGCAATAACACTCAAAGAATCAATGAATCCAACATTCTAGATTTCTATGAGGTGTTAATAACTAAATTTGGTATACCATGGACCATCATATTAGACAATGCATTGGCATTCATAGGTTATAAGATCACCGAGTGGGCTGTTAAGAATGGAGTATATCGAGCACTTCATCAAACTATTACCCTAACGTAATGGCCAAGGTGAGTCAGAAGCAAGAATTTGCTAAGGATTATCGAGAAGGACTCTTGATGAAAATAGAGAACTTGGCATATTAAGCTCAAATCAGCTCTATGGGCTGATAGGATAACTCCCAAGAGATCCACAAGTAACTCTCCATTAAGGATAGTTTATGGGAAATAGCATGTCTTGCGTATATCACTTGAGTTTCCAACATTGGAACTCATGAAGCACTGTTGTAATTGTTAGAGTTTGAGCCAATGGAGGTTAGATATGCTGAGTTGATGGAGTTGGAAGAAGTAAGAGAGCATGCAGCTCAAGCAATAGAAAAGGAGCAAGCCTTAGTCAAAAATTTATTTGACAAAAGGGCAAGAGAAAGGACCTTCAAGTTGGATATTTAGTGTTGAAATGAGATGGAGACCGAGCAGAGCTAGGAAGACATTCAAAATTTGATTCCATTTGGAGTGGCCCTTACATGGTGACAAGTTGCAAAAGTAGCAATGCCTTCCAATTGTCTACATTGGATGGTGAAGAAATTCATATTCCAGTGAATGGGATCTACCTCAAACATTGTTGCTGAAAAGGAAAGATTTCACCCTTATACATATAGTTTATATTTTCATTTCTCTAAGTGCTTGTGCACATTTTTTGTTATACTTTAGATTGCTTTCTTCCTAAGTGATTTACACATCTCTACATATTCCACTTGGAATATGTATGATTTCTAATTTTGTACATAGTGTTTTTGGATTTGTGTTGCCTCTTGCAGTGCTTTGCCCTTGACATTTGGTCAGAATAAGTGTCATTTTCAATGGGTTTCCAAGTGGCTAAGGGGTAGTTTTTCAATTTTAGATCGATTACTGAGGCTATAATCATGACTCCATGCCCAATGGATAACTTTAAGGTAGCTGATCACTTCATCTATTAGGCAGATGACCCCTCTGAGTCACCAAAATTGTTATAAAAAATAAGCCCATGCTCATTTTTTGATAACTTGCCTTCTTTTTGGTTCATCTCAAATTTCATGGATTTCTAGCACTCAAAATTTTCTATGTATTGCTTCATCAGATAGGATTTTTCTTCCTATTTCCAGAAAGGTAAATAAGTCCTCTTAACTCCTTGTATTTTTTGAGTTATGGTTCGGCGAGTTTTGGGCAAAATTTTCCCAAAATGGGTAGGCGGGCCCAGGGAGAATTTTGCCAAGGAAATTTGGCAGATTAGTGGGATGCCAAGAAAAATTTAGCACTTATCCATTTTTGGCTAAAAAGATCAAGTTCATTTGGTGCTCCACGGGCTCGTGAAGAAGAAATTTTTGTACCCGGCCCCAATCAAGAAGTGCCACGTGGCGATCTAAGTGACCGGTGGAGCGATGGGAAACTTTTTGGCACTTAGGCAATTTTTGTCAAAGTTCTCAAAAATTAAATTTTGCCAATGAGGCCCGAAGAAGGATTAAATCACACTCGTGGGGCCAAGGAGGAAAGTTTATCACTTAGCCATTTTTGGGAAAAAACTTAAAGTCAAAAATGGGCCCGTGAGCACTGGCAAAGGAAAGTGGAAGAAAATCAGTCAATGATCCCATCCAATTAGAGAGTGACATGTCATCAAAAAGGGCGGTGGAGGTCGGAAGGAAGTTAGGAATTTTGCCCTTTATTTTTCCAAAAATTTTAAGGGTGCGAATTCAACCACATCCGCACACCCAATCAAAACGTGACATGTGTCCTAGGAGCTGCGGACCGCGGAGAAGTTTTTGGCACTTAGCCATTTTTGGGAAAATTTATAAAGTCAAATTTTGGCCCAAATGCCTGCAAGAAAAAGAAAATTTTAAGGCCCGCATCCAATCAAAGGATGCCATGTGTCCAAGTGGATCGATGGACGATGGAAGAAATGGAGGCAAATCCTGCGGACCAATGAAAAGGTGCCACGTGTCCAGAGTATGTTAAGCACCAGAATCGGAGTAAAAAAATTTAAGTTTTTGCTCTTTTTGGGTAAAAAGTTGAAAGTAAGAAATAAACCCATGCCTCCATGAACCAATCAAATGATGCCATGTGTCCAGGCGGGGTGGTGGGCGGCGGAAATACTTTAAGTTTTTTTTCCTTTTTGGTCAAAATTTTCTAAAGGAAAATTTGGAAACGCATCCCCGCCAACCAATCACAATGCGCCACGTGTCCACTCATTGGTGGAGAGCGGAGCAGCGGAGGAAGTTTGGAAATTTTTCCAAAATTGCAAAAAAATCAAAGGCAAGAAATGAGCCACATTTCTACAGCCAATAAGAGATCGCCACGTGTCATTTTAGTGACACGTCATCTAATCTTTAGCGGACCATTGGGAGACTTGGGAAAATTTTCACTATGGCCCTATGCAGAGGTCAAATGTTGATTTTGACCCCCAATCCAATCAGAAGATGACATGTGTCCTCGAGCTGCGTTTCACGAGAGAGAAATTTTGGGAATTTTTACAAAGTGCAAAAAAGAGGGAAAAAGCCAGATTTTGGCCCGCCGACCCGATTTTTGACCTAAAATTTCCCTGTTTCACCTAAAAAAATACAAAGGGCATATCTTTCGATTCCAAGACCAGATTTGGATGAAATTAGATTTTTTGGAAAGATATTGATCCCCTCCATACATTGAAGGAATAAAAACATCATGTTTTGTGGATTTTAATGAATAAAATGTGAGAAATGTCTTTCACGATTTGAAATGCAAGATCATATTGCTTTGAAAAATCATTTTTTGCTTGTCCACCATTGTTTTACTTCTCCAGCATGCCAAAGACGGAGAATATAGTTGAATTGAGGGGGAAAAACCCTAGAATGTCTTCTCACACTTTGAATGCGAGATCAAATCACTTCGAAGACATCATTTTTTATCCATTTTCCATATTTTTTCTTCTCCAGCACATAGGAGAAAAAGGAAAAATCAATTTAATGGTTTGCAGGCCAATTTGATAGAGATTAATGGTGGGTGGTTGAATCCAAGGATCATATTTGCTTGTTCCTTTTGTTTTCTCTCTCTTGCTTGGTTATAAATGAACAGGATTCATTCTTTGTAATGGTTGGACGTTTTTGCTCTATACCTTCCTTATTCTCTATTCTATAGTGAATTTGTGAAGTTTTCAAACCTTCCATAGATCTGTAGATGAATTTTTTTAGTTTTGGCCATTTTAATGCCTTTTATTATTTGTGAAGCAATAAAATAAGCACTGTGGGTGATTTCCAGCCCCCCGTCATACTTCCATTACATTCATTTTAATCTTTTCATTTAGAAATCTGGTTATTTGTGCATTTGAGTTGCATTATTTCTATGGTTTGTGTTTAACAATAGAGTGGGAGTTCATCATTCCTTGGTGCATCACCTCCCTTATCTTAGATTTCATTATTTCTGCAATTTCTTCTTCACCTTGGTCCCTTAGAAAGATTTAGGATAGGATTTAGGATAGATCCTCTGCAAGATGAAAGCATGCACCTGAACAGAGGAATAGGAACCAACCTTTAATCTAGAGAGTCTTTTCCATTTTTGCAAGTCCCACACTTGGGGAAAAGATTCAATGTTGTGCAATCACACCAAATGAGCTTGCCTTAGAAAAGTAGATCCACAACTCATTTGGGGGTGTTGTGATTCTGCACTAACATGTGAGTTTTGCCCTAAAAGGAAAAGTCCTAAGTTTTTTCCCGCTCTTCCGGCCCACATTTGGGAAATGTTTTCTCCCCTCTGCCGAGTCCATGATATCCTCTAGGAAAAATTTCTTCCCGGGGCCATGCAAGCCCTCTTTCGGCAAAAATTCTTCCCCAGCCGTGAAGTCCACTTTTGGGAATATTTTCACCCTAAGGTCCGCCACCCATAACTTGAGAAATATGAGGAGTTAGGAGGACTTCTTTATATCATTGGAAAGGGAGGAAATTTACTATCTAATGGAAATGGTTTATAGAGTTTATATGTACATAAAATGAGAAAAATCAGGTTGAATCATTTAAGTTAGTATGAGAGTGGGTAAGTGAGGAATTACCCTTTTAATTTAAATGATTATCCTACCCCATGTAATTAGACCTTGTGAATTGTTTAGACCTAGTGGAATTAAATATCTTGGATATTTAATTGTTTTTGGCACCTTTAACCCTCTAAGAAATTTAATTAAGAAATATTCAACTTTAGTGTTAATTTAATTATTTATTAAATTAACACCTAAGGAAAATTGAACTATGTTTGGATTTAATTCACTCATTAATTTTGTAATGTGGATTTTAATATTTGTTATAATGGGAAAAGTTATTTGTTAAATTTAATTGTCCTTGAAACATTGGTTGTGAACACTTTAAAAAAATTATTCCATAATTTTTCTAACTAAACCTAGGTTGTTCTTGGGTCTCGAGTGGGAGTTTTTAGTGGGTGTTACACTTGGTATAAGAGCCATGGGTTCAAAGCTTGACCCTTTGCAGACTAGAAAACTTGAGACATGAAATTTAAACCAAGTACAATATTGAACCTAACACACTATTTAATCTAGAAAACAATTTTTTTTGAAAATTGCATATGTTAGTAAACATGGAAAACTAAATGAAACTTAGAATAATGAACTAACTCTCACCTTCGTCCTGTGTAGGAGGTGTAGATCATATGAGGGTCCTTTTACATAGAACTTAGACTTACGACCTTTAGATCATGTTGTAGCAGCCATCCTATCAAAAATTTTGCAGACGCTCCGGGGCGTTCTTGCCTCATTACGAGAGGGTCCATGGGAGGCCGTTCCCAAACATGATGGGAGCCATCCGTTGAGGCTAATGAATCTCCTCGATAAAGCAAGGATCATAGAGCAGATAAATCCCACATGGAGTCAACCAAAGTAGAGTCACTATTATAAAAAAATAGCCCATGCTAATATTTTTATAAATTACCTTCTTTCCTCCTTCCTTGTGCTTCATATAAAATTTCATGAATTTTGGCATTCAACTTTTTTTGGGTATTACTTCATCGGATAGTATTTTTCTTACCCTTTCCGAGAAAGGTAAACAAATCCTCCTAATTCCTTGTATTTTTTGAGTTATGGCTCGGTGGATTTTATAGGGAAAATTTTCCCAAAATGGGCAGGCGGGCCTAAGGGAGAATTTTTGCCAAAAAAAATTGGCAGATTGGCGGGGAAGTGAAAGAAAATTGGAACTTAGCCATTTTTTTTGGTTAAAAAAATCAAGTTCATTTTCCATCCTGCGAAGAAAATTTTTGTTCCCCCATCCAATCAGGGAGCGCCACGTGGCATGCCTAAGCGGACCGGCGGAGTGGTGTGAAAACTTTTTAGCACTTAGGCATTTTTTGTCAAAATGCTCAAAGTCAAATTTTAGCCTGCAAGCCTGAAGAAGGGATGAAGCGCATTCGCAGGGCCAAGGAGAAAATTTTGCACTTAGTTTTTTTGGGCAAAAGAGTTAAAGTTTAAAATCGGCCCACTGGATCTAACAAAGGAAGTGGAAGGAAAGTAGTCAAGGCCCCACTCCAATAAGAAAGTGACACATCATAAAAAATATGGAGGAGGTCGGAAGAAAGTTAGGAATTTCACCCTCTCTTTTCCAAAAATTTAAGGGTGTGAATTCGGCCGCATCCCCGCATTGAATTAGAAGGCGACATGTGGCCAAGGAGCTATGCATAAAGCGGGCCCGCGGAGAAGTTTTACCACTTAGCCATTTTGGGAAAAACACTAAGGTTAATTTTTTTCCCAAATACCTGTAAGGAAAAGAAAAATTTTAAGGACCGCATGCCAATCGAGAGGACACCATGTGTCAAGGCGGAGCGGTGGGCGGTGGAAGGAATTTAAAGTTTTGGCTTTTTTGCCAAAATTTCTCAAAGGAAAAAATAGAAGCAAATCCTCACAGACCAATCAAAATGCGCCACGTGTCTACTCATTGGCAGAGGTTGGAAGAAAGATATTTTTTTCCCTTTGGCCAAAAAGTTTTAAGGCAAGAAACGAGCCTGCGATCCCACCAATGAATAGGAACGTGCCACGTGTCCACTCATAAGTGGAGAGTGGGGGTGTTAGGAGGATTTTGAAATTTTGCCAAATTTGCAAAAAGGTTAAAGGAAAGAAATGAGACACATTTATGTAGCCAATTAGAGCATGCCACATGTCCACATCAGTGTGGGGATTTCACTAGTGGAAGGCCTTGGGAAAATTTTCCCTTGTGGGCTAACAAGTCAAAATGTTGGTTTAGGCCCGCCATCCAATCAAAACCTGACATGTGTCCTCGAGCTCCAGTGACACGAAGAATTTCGGGAATGTTTCCAAATTTGCAAAAAAGGGGGAAAATGTCAGATTTTTCCCGCCGACCTGATTTTTGACCTAAATTTTCCTGTTTCACCTAAAAATCGAGAGGGCATATCTTTCGATTACAAGATTAAATTTGGATGAAATCAGATTTTTTAGAAAGATCTCGATACCCTCTATGTGATAAAGGCATAAAAACATCATTTGTTGTCAATTTAAATGGATGAAATGCAAAAAATGTCTTTCACACTTTTAATGCGTATCAGATTTCTTTGTATAAGTCATTTTTTGCTCAAGCCGCCATGGTTTTCTTCTCCAACATGCCAAGGATGGAGAATCAAATAGATCTAATGGGAGAAAACACTAGAATTTATTCTCATGCCATGAATGCAAGATTAGATTGCTTCAAAGACATCATTTTAATTCCATTTTCCATTTTTGATTCTCTAGCATGCAGGTGAAAAAGGAAAAATCAATTTAATGATTTTGCAGCCGATTTGAAAGAGATTAATGGTTGGTGGTTGAGGAAAGGATCAAATTTACTTCCCCTTCTATTTTATCTCTCTTGCTTTGGCTATAAATGGAAAGGATTCATTATTTGTAATGGTTGGATGTTTTTTCTTTGTATCTCCCTTTCTCTCTGTTACGCAATGACTTTGTGGAGTTTTTGTTATCAAAAACTCACCCTCGAGGTAAATTTTGATAACATGCATCAGATTCTTTAGTCCCAAGCAAGTAGATTGATTCAATGCCCAAAATCATGTTTTTGGGGCCCCTTTGTATTTTCTCTAACTCTCCCATCCAAGGAAAAATCCCGAGTTAGAAAAATTGAAAAAATGTAAAAATGAAGTGCAGCTTGTTTTAATGCATCATGGTCTAAAGGATGTGGGTCGTACCAGTGCGGATCGTACTAAGGTTCGTTTCACCAAGTTTGCGGCTGAAATACAAAGGAATTAGTAAAGTCGAACTTTTTTTTCCTAGGCGATGCAGGGGCGGTTGGGATGTCGGGACGCGCAAAGATGAAACGTCCGCAGCAGCTTAAAATCAGCAAAAGCAGAAGTTTTTGTTACGCGTGGTCTAGGAAGCCGGGAAAAAGTACGTGTGGGATGAAAAAAAAGGAAGAAAGGCCACAAAAGGAGCCAAGGATGCCTGAATCGGCCGATGTGGAAAAATTTTTCGGGATACGGTGGGACATGCTTGACTGATTTTGTCGAAATAGCCGCAACAAAGAAGAAAAGTCAACATTTGACCCGTGAACTTCAAATGGTCACAACATTGGACTTTCTAGAATGATCACAACATCCTCCACTCAATTAAGGTCCATTCAATTCGGTTCCACTCAATTAATATTCATTCCCTTCAAATGACAAAAACGACAGTGGAAAACCCAAAATATCTGCTTGCTCTCAGAAGGCCATAACTTTTGCATTTATCAACAAAATTGACAAAATTGGTACCATTAGAATTGTGGCTCTGAGATAGATGCACAAAAATTAATAAATTATGGATTTGATGAGAGATCAATGGATATTTTTCATAAAATGTGGCCAGGTTCATGACAGTGTTTTATTTGGTAGTTGGGAGTGCAATTAAGAGGCATGTTCATCATTCTTTCTCATTGCGCATGCACAGGACAGATGGGGAGTCTTTTGCAAGTAACATGCCATAATTTCAATCCATTTAGTGCCTCTTACAAGTGGTTGAAGGCAAGATTTCATGATTTCCATTTTCCCTTCTCTCTCTCTTCTCATTTTCCTATAAATACGAGTGTTGGGCTCTTTGTAAGAGGGCATAGTTTTTGTAGCAAAGCTCGACAAAATTGCTTTGTAAAGCCAATGTAATGTATGCCCTTGTTTTGGACTCCTTGCATGGTGATCCAGGCCCTTATCTTGTGACAGATTGAATGCATATCATGAAGCAATAAAATATAAGTTTGTGGATGCATCTTCCCCGCTTTGTGTTTTATTGCATTCTTATCACCCATTCAACCTTGATTACAAGTATATCGTGTCTATCTTATGATCTTGCAAGGTTTTATTATTATTGTGCATATATGAAACATTTTTTGAATGCATTTTTAGATTGTGGAGAATTGTTATCACCCCTTCTAGTATGCACTTCACTCCTAGTTTTCACACATTGGAAGACTACTCTCATACCCTCCTTTTACGGTGTATCACTTGCTTTAGTGTAGGCTTTCATTTTCATGCATTCTATCTCCTTGGTCCCTTGGAAAGTTAAATTAGGAAAGATAATTTTACCTGCATTAGAGTAGATTGTGGTAGGTAGTTTTAGGAGCAAGAACCAGCTTTCTTTGGAGGTCTATCTCAAGTAGCAAGTCCCACAACTTGGAGATAGTACCCATGTTATCCAATCACACCGTGAGATCAAGTATATGCACTTAAGTAAACATAAGGGTGATGTGATTCGGTGATAATAGTTTTCAAACCTTCCATAGATTTGAAAAAGCAAATTTATGCCTTTTGGCCATTGTAATGCTTTGTATCAACTTTGTGGATCAATAAAATAAGCCTGTGGGTGATTTCCATCCCCTTTCTTTCTTCCATTACATTCATTCTAATCTTTTCATTACAAATCTTGTTATTTGTGCATGTGAGTTGTATTATTTCTATGGTATGTGTTTAACATGAGAGCGGGAGTTCATCATTCCTTAGTGCATCACCTCCATTAGCTTAGATTCCATTATTTTTGCAAATTCTTCTTCACCTTGGTCCCTTGGAAAGATTTAGAATAAGACTTAGAATAGATCCTCTGTAAATGAATGCATGCACTTGAATAGAGGGATAGGAACCAACCTTTAATATCGAGAGTCTTTTCCCATTTTTGCAAGTCCCACACTTGGGAAAAATAATCAATGTTGTGCAAACACACTTTGGATGCTCATTATCAAACTAGAAATCGAGAAACATCTAGGGGTGCTTGTGATTTTGTACTAAAAGTTTTGGCATGCCAGTGGGACCTTAGTGGTCTTCATCTTCATTATGTAAAAAAGTTGATGTGTATTTATTAAAAGTTTCTTTCTTAAAATAACCTCGATTTACACATATGGTGACTCCAAAAGGATAAGATCAACTGGTTTTAGTAGTTCAAGCTTGAAGATTCATGATAACAATCCAAACAAGGTCAAGAACAAGAGAAGAAGGATTTTTTTCTATCTCCACTTGTCCCCAAAAAGAAGAGAGAGACGAAGAAGGATTCAAAGATCTCCATCTCCACCAAATAGAACTCTATCAACTCCTTCACCTAGTAGACCTTTCATCTAATCAACAAGAGTTCTTAGGCCAATCAGAATGGCACAACCAAATCCTTATGTCAACTTTACTGGAAGTAGTACACTTTCTCTCAATGCACAAAATGTAGTACCAATTGCAGCATTAAAGAGTATTCCATTTTTCACTAGAGAAAATCAGACCACTCCCGGTGACCATGTCGAGGACATTGCAAATGTCTATACAATTCATGAGATTTTTGAAATGGATATTGTTGTCAACTTTTTGGCATCCTCCTTCAAAGGAAAATCCTTGCAATGGTTCAAAAGTATGAGAGTGTATCACAAGTTGGACAATCTATGCACAACCCTCCATGACAAATTTGGAGAAAAGGGGGATAACTTGTCCCTATTGGAGCAACTCACAACTATCGAGAGGGATCCTAATGAACAATTAAATTACTTCATCTTCAAATTTTAAAGAACTTGGGATAGAATCCCATTGGCTATGAAACAAGCAGCATAAGGTGCTTTCCTTTACTTTCTCAAAGCTTTAAATTATAATATTACAATGTTGATTCAATCCATGGGAGGTGTAACCTTTCCTGTAGCCTATAGTATCTCCATTAGTGCTGAGAATTGTTTAATACAGGATGGTAAACTTGCACCTAGACTACTCATACATCTATATCTAGATTTAGGAATCCCAAGTACTAGCCAAGCACCTACATTAGCTCCCATTCCCACTCCAAGAAATCAGATTTCAAATGAAGCCTCTACTTCATCTTCTAGTGCCTCAAATGAGCTCCAAGAGGTCATGAAACAATTGCAAAATTAGGGTAATGAGCTAGTTACACTTAAGAGTAGCAAGCTCAAGTTTTAGGCCTTCTTATTAGCCTCAAGCTCAACCCAATAGACCACCATTTCAGCCTAGTAGGCCCACCTTTCAAGCTGCAAATCAGAATCAAGTTAGGCCTCCTACCAATAGACCTTTCCAGCCCTATAATCCTAATGCCGAATCTACATCAAGAGCCTTGGTGCTGAGTACAAAACAATATGGCTCAAGAATATGATTGGTGTTTCCCATGCATGAACCTCACAACCAATCCATGTGCTTCAATGGCACTTTGAACAAAGATTTGATGGTGACAACAACTAGTGTATAGAGTGAAGCAAGTCAAGAAATAGATCAGCAAAAAGGAACATCTCAACAAGGGGTAGCTCTAAGTGAGACCACACTTGTGAATTGGAAGGCTGAAGATTTCTGTGGGATGAATAAAATGCCTCCTCAAAACATAACAGATAATACAAGGTCCAAAAAGAGGAACATTTGAGAGGTACAACCACCAAAATCGAGTGATTCACAACCTTCCATCACTCCACAAGGTGTTGGAAAGAAAAATTCAGCTACAAATGTGCAAGGGCAGCCCAAGCCAACTTCTAGACCAGCCCAAATACCAACCTGTTGCAGCTCATGTGCAAGAAAATAATTTTAGGCCAAAGGGAAGCAAAGAGATGGTTTATCGCATTTAATATCATTTAACAAATGAAGAAGACCAATGTGAACATATCTATGTGGGAATCACTTTCCATTACAGAACAAAGGGATCTCTTACAAGCTACCATGAAGAATTGGTCAACTTGAAATCAGCCACCTCATGCACAAGAGAAGGTACTCACCAATGCAACTCATCCTGAAGGAAACCATGGAGGGCAGCAAGGTAAGAATTTGAAGCCCCCGCCCTTCTATGTGTCATTGATTTTGGGAAATATTTGGTGCACAATTGCATGATAGATTCGGGGAAAGTAGTTCAAGTGATGCAAAAAGTAGATAGTTGACCAATTGGGCATAAAATATGAGCTTGTCCTCAAAGGAGTAGTGCAAATACATGGGACAAGAGTAGTATCAACTATTGGAATCATCAAGGAACTAAGCCTTACCTTACATGTATGCCCAAATGTAACATTTTTACAAGATGTGTCTTTCATTGATCTTCCACCACTCTTTGCCATATGTTTATCAAGGCAGATTTCACGGCTAGAATCGAGGCTACCTATCATTGATTGGTCACATATGCTATTTTACGACCAAGGTATGGGGAAAAATCAATAATCAGATTTGAGCCTATTGCCAATTTCCATATTGAACCTCACACTCCAAGCCCAATCAACGCAAATTGTTTATCTTTTGACCAAGAAGACTATCCAAGCATACATGAAGCTAACACCAAGGTTGGAGGCATTGTAGATTTGACTCTTGATGAGTGGGAAAATAATGGGCATGATTTCAATCCCTAAAATGGGATAGAAGAATCTAAGATAGGTGTTTATTGCTTACATGAAGAGAATCATCATCTTCCTAGCATCACCAAGTTAGAACAAAAGATGATAATGAGGTATGGAAACTTTTCTTTGATGGATCAAGAAGCAGACAAGATGTTGGAAGTGGTGCAATGCTTGGTTTCACCTCAAGGCATTAAGTACTATTCAGATTTCAGATTTCAGTTTGCATGGTCTAACAACACTACTAAATATGAAGCTTTGGTTCGTGGACTTCATTGGGAAAACAAGAAAAGCATTAGAAATCTGCAGGTCTTTGGTGACAGTGAGTTGATAGTTAATCAAGTTAAAGGGTAGCATGCTACAAAGAATGATCTTCTTAAGAGTTATAAGAGATATGGGATCTAATGGAGGATTTCAAATCTTTCAACATCAACTCCATCCCTAGGAAGGAGAAATAAGTTTTGATAGGCTTGTAGAAGTTGGAGCAACGTTTGATGTGGTGGACAACATTAAAAGAGATATAACATAGCCAAACATGCACATGATTGTGAGGCCATCGATTACTAGACAATAATATAAGTTGGAAAGTTTTGAAATGACCAATAAATAATCAACTTCTTATAAGAAGAGGCTGAGTTCTCACCGAAAAATCAAGAAAATTTAGAACAACAGTATGGTGATCAAGTGGTAAAACTAAAAACAAACAAACTTCCAAAGGGACTTATGAATTTAGAGTCTATTTTCAATCACTAATGATCAGATTAGAAAGGAGAAAGCTAACATCTAAGTCAAAGGAGAAGATTTAGAGTCTCTCCCCAGTGGGAGAGAACAAAACACTTCAAATTGGCAAAGTGGCAACCATGCAAGAAAGGTATGAGTTCACTCAATGTTTCCATGAGTTCCCAGATGTGTTTGCTTGGAGCTATGTAGACTTGAGAGGTTTCAATCCCAAGCTAGCAAACAACAATTGAACCGGATCAGATGCTAAGCCCATCAAGAAAAAAAGCAAAGGCTAGTCAACCCACACATTAAGCCTCTAATGAAGAAGGAATTGAACATGTTAATAGAGGCAAGTATCATTTTCCCAATCAAGCATTCAAGATGGGTTTCCAACTTGGTTCAGATTAGGAAAGAAGAGTGTGGAAATAGGGCTTTGTGTAGACTTTAGACATTTGAGCAGGGCATCCCTCAAAGACCACTACCCACTTCCATCTATGGAGTAGATTTTGCAAGTTTTCTCTTGTTCGAGAGGTTCTCATTCTTGGATGGTTATTTAAGGTACAATCAAATCATGGTGAAGGAAGATGATCAATTTAAAACATCCTTCACCACCAAATGGGGAACCTATGCATACAAGAAAATGCATTTGATTGTCTAACGCTGGAGCCACCTTTCCAAGGGAAATGGATATGGCATTCAAGGGATTGATCAATAAAATAGTTTTGATTTACCTTGATGACATCATTGTGTTTTCTAAAAATGCAAAGCAGACCATCTATTTCATTTGAGACAAGTCTTTCAGAGGTGTAGGAGATTTGGGATATCCCTAAATCCCAAAAAATGTATATTCATGGCCCATGAAGGAAAAATTCTAGGCCACATTGTTTCCAAGGAAGGGTTGGTAATTAATCCAGAGAGAGTTGAAGCAATTAGAGCATTGCCATTGCCAAGCCATAAGAAATCTCTTCAAAGATTCTTAGGAAGAATCAATTTTGTTAGAAGGTTTGTTCCAGACTTTGCTGCTCTTGTCAAGCCAATAACGTTGATGTTGAAGAAGAGTGTGGCATTCAAGTGGACAAATGAAGGCAAGGCAAGTTTTGAGGTGATCAAAGGAAGCTATTTCACGAGCTCCAACCCTCATAAACCCATATTTCTCCAAATACTTTGTGCTTTATGCCTTTTTGGAAGTGATACAATCTCTACAATTTTGGTGCAGCAGAACAAAGAAAAAATAGAGCAACCAGTTGCCTTCTTCGGCCAAAGCCTGAAAGATTATGAAATGAGGTATTCCTTCATTGAGAAGCACGTTCTTGTGGTGATTATAAGCTTGAAGAAGTTTAAGCATCTAGTTTCAAATAATAAGATCCATTTGTTGGTATCCCACGTGGGCATTAAAGACTTCCTTCTCAACAAGGATTTAAATGAAAAACGTGTTGGATGGATAACTCATGTCATGGAGTATGACATTGAGATAAAGGTCACCAAGCTGGTCCATGGAAGGGGATTGTGTGAGAAATTATCCTTGAGCCAACCAATTGAAGAAAGAAAAGGAAAGGACGTTGTTTTAGTGCTGCAGGACAACCAAGAAGAAGTTGTTTTAATTCTGTAGAATGGTCAAGAAGAAAACATTGATATACCCACTCCTTGCTGGACTCAGAGCATAATACATTTCCTGTAGACCGGCCTTTTCCCTCTAGAAATGAGCAAGGTAAAGAGGAGGTATTTTAGATTGCAGGCCATTCCTTTTGTGCTTATTAATGGTGTTCTATTTAGAAAAGATATCAATGGTGTTTTTGAGATGCATTGGTACAAATCAGATTGAGAAAGTGTTGCAAGAATTCCATGATGGAGCAGCTGGAGGTCATTTTTCCCCATGTGTGACAGCTCTAAAGATCATGAGGGTGGGTTATTATTGGCCCAAAGTATTCAGTGACTGCTATGCATGGATAAAGAAGTGCAAAAAATGTGCATTCTTCATTGGTAAAGAGAGGTTAGCAGCCCTTCCATTGAATCCAATTTAAGTTTTCCAACCATTTATGCAATGGGGATTGGACTTCATTAGAGTCATCAATCCAAACTCTACCAAAAGGGCACAATGGATTCTAATAGTAATGGACATATTACTTCACTAAGTGGACTGAGGTAGTAGCACTCAAAGAAGCCAATGAATCTAGCATTCTAGATTTCTATGAAGGGTTAATAACCAGGTTTGGTATACCATCCACCATCATATCAGAAAATGCTTTGGCATTCATAGGTTCTAAGATCACTGAATGGACAATTAAGAATGGATATATTTGAGCACTTCATCAAACTATTACCCTCAAGGTAATGGCCAAGTTGAGTCCACAAACAAGAATTTACTAAGGATTATCAGAAGGACTCTTGATGAAAATCAGAGAACTTGGCATACTAAAGCTCAAATCAGCTTTATGGGATGATAGGATAACTCCCAAGAGATCCACAGGTAACTCTCCATTCAGACTTGTTTATGGGAAAGAGGCAGTCTTGCCTATATCACTTGAGTTGCCAACATTGGAACTCATGAAGCAAACTGGAATTGTTAGAGTTTGAGCCAATGGAGGTTAGATATGCCGAGTTGATGGAGTTGGAAGAAGTAAGAGAGCATGCATCTCAAACAATAGAAATGGACCAAGCCTTAGTCAAAAATGCTTTTGAAAAGGTAAAGAGCAAGGACCATCCAAGTTGGAGATTTAGTGCTGAAATGGGATGTAGACCGAGAAAATCAGGAAGACATTCAAAATTTGATTCCATTTGGAGTGGCCCCTACATGGTCACAAGTTGAAAAAGTAGCAATGCCTTCCAATTTTCTACATTGGAAGGTGAAGAACTTTAGATTCCAGTGAATGGGATCTACCTCAAACATTGCTGCTGAAAAGGAAGGTTTCACCCTTGTACATACTAGTTTAGATTTTAAATTTCCCTAAGTGCTTGTGCACATTGTTTTGTTGTAGTTTAGATTGCTTTCTTCCTAAGTGCTTTGCACATCTCTGCATATTCCACTTGGAATATGTATGATTTCTAATTTTGTACATAGTGTTTTGTGGAGTTGTGTTGCCTCTTGCAGTGCTTTGCCCTTGGCATTTGGTCAGAATCAAGTGTCATTTTTAGTGGGTTTCCAAGTGGCTAAGGGGAAATTTTTCAAGTTTAGATTAGTTGCAGGCTATAATCATGACTCCATGCCCAATGGATACTTCAAGGCAGCTGATCACTTCATCTAGCATGTAGATGACCCCTATGAGTCACAAAATTGTTATAAAAAATAAGCCCATGCTCATTTTTTGATAACTTACCTTCTTTTCCTCCTTCCTTGTTCTTCATCTCAAATTTCATGGATTTTGTCACTCAAAATTTTTGGGTATTGCTTCATCAAATAGTATTTTTCTTCCCCTTTCCATAAAGCTAAAAATTCCTCCTAACTCCTTGTATATTTTGAGTTATGGCTCGACGGAGTTTGTAGGGAAAATTTTCCCAAAATGGGCAAGTGGGCCTAAGGGAGAATTTTTGCCAAAGAAATTTGGCGGATTGGCAGGGATGCGGAGGAAAATTTGGCACTTAGCCATTTTTTTTTGGTTAAAAAACTCAAGTTCATTTTCCAGCCCACGAAGCAAAAATTTGTGCCCTCAACCAATAGGGAGCACCATGTGGGAGGCCTAAGTGGATCGGCGGAGTGATGGGAAAATTTTTAGCACTTAGGCATTTTTGTCAAAATGCTCAAAGTCAAATTTTAGCCCATGTGAGCCCAAAGAAGGATTAAGTGCATTCGTGGGTCCAAGGAGAAAATTTTGGCACTTAGCTTTTTTTGGGAAAAATATTTAAAGTCAAAAATCAGCCCGCGGATCTGATGAAGGAAGTGGAAGGAAAATGGTCAAGGCCTCTCCAATAAGAAAGTGACACATCATCAAAAGGGCGGTGGAGATGGTGGAAGAAAGTTAGGAATTTGGCACTATCTTTTCACAAAAATTTAAGGGTGCGAATTCAGCCACATCCCCACATCGAATGAAAAGGTGACACGTGGCCAAGGAGCTACACACAAGCGGGCCCGTGGAGAAGTTTTTGACACTTAGCCATTTTTGGGAAAAACTCTCTAAGGTCAATTTTTTCCGAATACTGAAAGGAAAAAAAATTTTAAGGCCCATGCCAATCAGAGGATGCCATGTGTCGAGGTAGAGTGGTGGGGCGGTGGAATGACTTTAAATTTTTGGGTTTTTTGCCAAAATTTCTCAAAGGAAAAAATCGAAGCAAATCCCTGCCGACAAATCAAAAGGTGCCATGTGTCTATTCATCAACTGAGGTCGGAAGAAAGATAAGTTTTTTTCCCTTTTGGCCAAAAAGGTTTAAGGCAAGAAATGAGCCCACGATCCCATCAGTGAATAGGAAGGTGCCACATGTCCACTCATCGGCGGAGAGGGGCGTCGGGTGAATTTTGGAAATTTTCCCAAAATTGCAAAAAGGTTAAAGGCAAGAAATGAGCCACATTTATGCAGCCAATTAGAGCGTGCCACGTGTCCACATTAGCGGCGAGGATTTCACCACAGAAGGCCTTGGGAAAATTTGCCCCCACGAAGCTAAAAGGTAATGTTGGTTTTGGCCCCCCATCCAATCAAAACGTGACACATGTCCTCGGAGCTTTGGGCCGTGGATAATTTTTGGGAATTTTTCCAAATTTGCAAAAAAAGGGAAAATGTCAGATTTTGGCCCACTGACCCGATTTTTGACCTAAAATTGCCCTGTTTCGCCTAAAAAATTGTAGAGGGCATATCTTTGATTCCAAGATCAGATTTGGATGAAATCAGATTTTTTGGAAAGATCTTGATCCCTCTATGCATTGAAGGCATAAAAACATCATGTTTTGTGGATTTCAATGGAGAAAATTTGAAAAAAATTCTTTCACGCTTTTAATGCATATCAGATTGCTTTGAACAAGTCATTTTTGCTCAAGCCACCATGGTTTTCTTCTCCAGCACACCAAGGATGGAGAATCAACTCGATTTGATGGGGAAACCTAGAATGTCTTCTCATGCCTTGAATGCAAGATCAAATTGCTTTGAAGACATCATTTTTATTCCATTTTCCATTTTTGCTTCTCCAGCACGCAGGTGAAAAAGGAAAAATAAATTTAATGATTTTGCAGGCCGATTTGAAAGAGATTAATGGTTGGTGGTTGAAGAAAGGATCATATTTACTTCCCCTTCTATTTTCTCTCTCTTTCTTTGGATATAAATGGAAAGGATTCATTCTTTGTAATGGTTGGACGTTTTTCTCTATATCTCCCTTTCTCTCTGATTCTACAGCGAGTTTGTGGAGTTTTCAAACCTTTCATAGATCTAAAAATGCAAATTTATTCCTTTTGGCCATTGTAATGCTTTGTATCAACTCTGTGGAGCAATAAAATAATCCTGTGGGTGATTTCAACCCCTTTCTTACTTCCATTGCATTCATTCTAATCTTTTCATTTACAAATCTAGTTATTTGTGCATGTGAGTTGCATTATTTCTATGGTATGTGTTTAACAAAAAGTGGGAGTTCATCATTCCTCGGTGCATCACCTCCATTAGCTTAGATTTCATTATTTTTGCAACTTCTTCTTCACCTTGGTCCCTTGGAAAGATTTAGAATAGGACTAAGAATATATCCTCTGCAAAATGAATGCATGCACCTAAACAGAGGGATAGGAACCGACCTTTAATATGGAGAGTATTTTCCCATTTTAGCAAGTCCCACACATGGGGAAAATATTCAATGTTGTGAAATCACACTGAATGCCCATTATCAAACCATAAATCTAAGAAACATCTAGGGTGTTGTGATTTTACACTAATAGTCACCGCAGAGGGGACAAGGAGACTGGATTCCAAGACACAGGGATAGGTCTCGTAGCCCTAGGCTTAGAGATGAGCATGCAGAGAGGCCTAGGGGTTGCCAAAATACAGCTGCAGATCATATCAGGGATATCCTGAAGCTACGACCATCCCATTATTCTGGTGACATTAGTGGATTTTAGGTAGAGGCCTAGTTGGTGAGCTTGAGCAGTTGCTTCAAACTCTACCCTTATTATAGCAACATGAAAGGTCGTGTTGTGATCCATATTTTGAGGGATAGATATGGTGTCTTATGGAGGACCGAGGAGTAGAAGCTCCATGTTGATTCTGAGATAGTTACCTCGGGGATCTTTGAGGAGTGGTTCAGGAGTAGATACTTGTCATGGAGATTCATCCAACGAGAGGATAGATGAGTTTCATGACCTCCGATAGGAATCTTTGATAGTAGTTGATTATGAGAGTAGATTTATGGATCTACTCCGGTATGTCCATTATATGCGGCAAGATGAAGGTACATATTCAAAGGTTCATTCGGGGCATGAATGTAAGACATTGGAGGTGCGGTGCAGATTTCTTGTCCATAGACATTAGCTAAGGCCTGTTGAGAAGGCCTATATAGCACAGAGACTCAAAGTGGAAGACACAACAGGATAGAGACCAAGTTCGGAGCCACATCTAGCAAATGCAGGACATCGAGATCAAGGTGGTCATCTCCTCTTCCTCATGGTGGATAGGGTTCATCACATTCATCTTTTAGACCATAGCAGTAGCAACAACAGTCCCGCCCACCTTATAGACCTCCACAGAGATTTGATGCACAGAGGGGTTGGAGTATGTGACCTCCTCCTAGGTTTATCATTAGGACATAGGGTGCACCGAGAGCTCATTCAAGTAGGAGCTCGCGAAGAGACCTCAAGTAGTCCATAGCTAGATTATCCGGATCCATAGCACAAACCTCTAGAGTACCGACTGGAGTTACTACCCATGGGAGAGGACTAGGAGGTTGTTTTGGATGTGGTGTTACTGGAAATTTTGGAGAGACTACCCACATAGCCCTAGTAATAAGGGTAAGATCAAGATTTTGAGCCTACTACTAGTTACATGGGGAGCAACGGTCATTAGATCTATGCAACGGTCGAGAACCAACAAGATGAGCATCAAAGTACCGTGATTGAGATGATAGGTAGCATTAGTGGTATTCCTACCTCCATTCTGTTTGATTTTGTTTCTTATGATTCTTTTATTGTGCCATCTTTAGTAGAGCGATGGGGGCTGGTGGTAGTTAGGAAAGGTCTTAGTTGGGACGTTGGGATGGCTCTTGGAGCCAAGATCACCGTAGACTCCTTAGTTAAGGAGTGTGTAGTGTATTTGGGACCTTTCACCACTACCTCAGATCTTTGTATCCTACCATTGGGTTCTTATGGAGTCATCTTGGGTATGGAATAGTTATCTTCAAATAGGGCCTAGATGGATTGTTACCATAAGACTATATCTTACGCAGATGATCTAGGAGTTGAGTAAGTGATTTTAGGGGTCAGGAAACCCGTTTCCATTCACACCATCTCCTCTATGCAGCTTAAACGGTGTATGCAACAAGGTTATCAGATGTATGTGGTTACATTTAGTGAATGATTAGAGGATGGGTCTAGTGGACCATCTCTTGATGACCATCGCATCCTGAGAGATTTTTCAGATCTATTTCATGGGGAGCTACCCGGGTTACCACCCCCATGTGAGATATATTTTCACATAGATCTGGTTTGGGAGCAAGGTGCCATCTCATGATCACCTTATCGAGATGACCACCTCGGAGCTCGTGAGCTCAAGTTACAGCTTATAGGGCCTTCTAGAGAAAGGCCTAATCCTTCCTAGTGTATACCCTTGGGGTGCACCGGTGATTTTTGTGAAGAATAAGGACAGATCCTTGCGGTTGTGTATTGGTTACCACTGGCTGAACAAAGTAATGATAAAGAATCCTTACCCCCTTCTGCGCATAGATGATTTGTTTGATCAGATGAAGGGGGCCACAATTTTCTTGAAGATATATCTTAAGTCAGGTTATCATGAGCTGAGGATTACGTAGGTGGATATTCATAAGATCATCTTTCGTATGGGATATGACCACTATAAGTTCACAGTGGTGCCTTTTGGTTTTACTAATGCCCCTGCAGTGTTTATGATTTTGATGAATGGGGTGTTCAGAATTTATTTGATCTCTTCGTGCTCATATTCCTTAATGACATTTTTATTTACTCACGTACGCATGAGGAGAATGAGGGGCACCTTTTCCAATTTCTCCAAAGTGTCTTAGTGAGAAGAAAATTTAAGGGAACTTGGAAAAGTGTGCATTATTTCAGAAAAAGGTGTAGTATTTGGGCCACATCATTTCTAGGAAGGTATCATAGTCAATCCTTATAAGATTAGAGCTATTATGGATTGTTCAACACCCACTACTATGATAGAGGTGTGTAGCTTCATGGGATTAGTAGGTTATTACAGGAGATTTGTTTAGGACTTCTCTCAGGGTTACGCACCCCATCACTTCCCTTCAGTGGAAAGGGAAGAAGTTTGTTTGGTCAGACAGATGTGAGTAGGCCTTCAGGACACTGAAGGAATGCCTCATGAAAAACTTATTCTTGTAGTGCCAGATCCACAGGGTGAGATTTTCATATGCATAGATGCTTCTTTGGAAATAATTTGGGGTGTGTTGATGCAGAAGGGAAGAGTAGTTTATTTTGAGTCTCACAAACTCAAATATTATGAGCTCAATTATCCAACTCATGATCTTGAGCTTGCGGCAGTTGTTCACGCCTTGGTTCGATGGAGACATTTCCTTCTTGGTTGGATATTCACACTTAGGACTGATCACTTGAGTCTTTGCCACCTCTTCACGCAACCCAATCTCAATGCTCGTTAGTGGTTTGGATGGAGTTGATTTGTGAGTATGATATGGAGATAGAGCATGTGAAGGGGAAGGAGAATGTGGTTGTAGATGCTCTAAGTAGACAGAGACATGTGATTATGGCCACTTCAGTGGGTAAACATTTGCGGAGAAGGATTCTATAGCAACGTCCTCACGACAGCTTCTATAGTGCAGCTAGAGTAGAGATCAAGTCTCAAATACCCCTTGAGGGGAAGTTTTATGGTTTTTCATTAGATGTAGATGGCCTTCTTAGGAATAGAGGCCGATTTATGTTCCTAGAGATGGAGGCTTGAGATAGAACATTTTGACAGAGGCACATCATGCACCCTATTTAGCCCATCCTAAGGTGAAGAAGATGCACACCACTTTGAGACAATTGTATCATTGGAGGGTACTTCGTAGAGACGAGGATTAGTTTGTGTCGCCTTTTTAGAGTGCCAAAATTGAAGGCCGAGCATCGCATCCATCTAGCCTTCTCTTTCCTCATGCTATACCGGAGTGGAAGTGGGACAAAATTTCCATGGACTTCATGGTTGGGCTACCGACGTTGAGATACTACCATGACATCATCATGGTCACGGTGGATAAGTTGATGAAAGTGGCTCATTTTTCTCCGGTGAAAACCACTTATATAGTAAGTGTAGTGGCATGGGTATATCTAGATGATATTATCAGATTGTGTGGGATTCAAGATTATTTGTGATTGTGATCCTCTCAGTATACTTCCCACTCTTTGACTACTACCATGTAGCATGCCCTCGGGACGAGGATAAATTTCAGCATAACATATCACCCCGAGATAGATGGACAGATTGAGCGGGTGAATCAGATCTTAGAGGACATCCTTTGGATGTATGTTATGGATCATCAGTCGAGATGGGAGGAGTACTGAACTTGGTGGAGTTTTCCTACAAGTATAATTTTCAGAGTTCGATAGGCATGGCTCATTTTTAGGAACTATATGGTAGAGAGTGTAGGACACCTCTTAGTTGGGATAGGTTAGAGGAATGGGTTTCTATTGACTAGCCTTACTACAAGAAATGGAGTAGTATGTGGTTATGATCGAGACAGGACTACGGGAGGCACAAGATAGGTAGAAGAAGTATGTAGATAAGCATAAGACTGGCCATAGTTTTTATGTGGGAATGAAGGTGTTCCTTTGTGTCAAGCCACATAAGATCCCTATCCGTTATGGAAAAAGTTCTAAGTTAGCTCCTAGATTGTTGGTCCCTTTGAGATATTAGAGTGTATCAGCCCTTTGGCCTACCATCTAGCATTGCCACCTAGCTTGTCTCACATCTATGATGTGTTTCATGTTTCAGTACTTAGGAAATATATTGCATATCCTTCTCATGTGTTGGATTGGACTTCATTACAAGTGCAGGATTAGGGGAAGCTTATAGTGTAGCCCATTCGCATTATAGAGCATAGGACCCTAGGCCTTCAAGGCAAGAGAGATTGACCAGGTTCGAGTGTAGTGGGACAAATATGATGAGACTGCGGCTACATGGGAGGATGCTACTTTTGTATGAGTTCGGTTCCCACATCTGTTCCGGTGACTTCAGGAGGAAGTCGAGTCTAAGGGGAAGGGGATGTAGTGCCCACTTTCCTTCGACACCTTTTGATATTGATTATGATATTGTTGACTATATTATGGACATTATTGTGACTTTAATTTAGCATGATGTTAGATGTTAGAGCATGGACTATTGTTGATTTTGATTCATATATGATGCATGTGGATTATTAGAGACACTTTATATTGATGTTGATACACTACTTGGCATGGTTATATATATATGTTTTTCATACATGTGATATTTTGTCATATTTGGTAAACCTAGAAAATTGAACTAATCTTGTGATCATATGGTGATTGATGAAATTGTAAATGATATTGTTACTTGCCTAGATGATGTTGTGATTCATATATAGATGATTTTGGAAGTTATATTTTATATTTATTTTGGATGTTCTGATGCGGCCACGAGGCCAAAGGAGGTATTTGTATTTTGTAGGTAAACATGTCACAACAAACATTGGGGGATTGGAGACCAACCACATTGGAATTCTAGATGAATTCAACAAGGGTCACCATGGCAACATGTATTTGTTTTTTGTATGTTTGTATTGTTGTTAGGGGTTCTCATGGGGGTCACCTTTGAATGTGACCAAGGGGTTATGTGTATTCTTTTATTTAGTTCCCTTGTTTAATTTTAGTATGTGTTTATTTAAGTGATGTGTTTCCCCTTTATTATTTATTTAATTAATTGTGTCTAGAATTGTGAGTAATCATGTTGCTAAGTAAATTAATTAAAATGGGTCAAAAGAATGTATTTATTAGAGTTGATGGCTCTTGGATTAAGTGTTGTAAGTGATGTGTAAGTAATTTGAGTGTGAAACACTCCACCCTTCCTTTTGAAATTCGGATCTGTCCTTAGGGGCTGATTTTGGAGGCTTGTGGGACAAGTTAAACTTGTCCCACACCTCTTAAATTTGTATACCAACCTTACCTATGGTTGGGGAGTCAAAATTAGACCTTATGATGTATTTTTGGAAGTCAAGTTGTAAGTTTTAATTTCACTTTCTTACATGTATTTAATTTTGGTCCTTAAGGGGTGTGGGCTTGGATTGAGTGTGTAAGTAAAACTATCATTTTATTCACCCACTTATTTTGTGCCTTGGAGATTGAAGTTGACTTGTGAGGTGGAGTTAAGGATTTGTGATGTGGCATCCTACATGGATCCACCTCATCCTCCTCTCTCCTCTTCTATTTATTAGAATTCCTTGGCTTGTTTTGGGGTTACTTCATTTGGTTTTGAGCTCTTGTAATTTTGGAGAGAGTTAGAGATTGTTGAGTGCTTTTTGATTGCTAGAGATTTTGGACTAATTGGATCGTAGAAGTTCGTTGTTGAACTTTGGTTTAAGCTCTACCATGGAGAGATAGGAGCTTAGATCTTAAAAATGTTCTTCTTTTATTTGTGCATATGTGAATGTTTTGAATGTCTTAGTATGCTTATTAGTGGTTGGGTAGATTGCCTAGGTATGGTGTAGAGAAGACTATGGGAATCTCTTGTGGGGAGGAATAAGATTTTAGGGAGGTATAAGTGTTATTGTGGAGGAGTTTGGGATTGAGTTCCACCTTGTAAAATAAATAGCTTGCATTTTTACTCATTATGGGGTGCCATAAGAGTTTGGGAGGCATCAAAGGTCATGTAGGGGTTTAAATTATAGGACCCAGAACTAAAATCACCACATCTTGTTCATTGAGGAAAATGTGGAAGTTTATGTCCCATGTGGTGCGTGGGATAGTTGGGACATTGGGAACGCGAGGACCAAAAAATTTGAAAAGGTTGAAATGCCAATGAGCTAAGTCTTCATGCGGTTAGATATAGAGAAGATGATCACAATGACCCATCGGGCGCATCAACAAAGTAGACACGTAGGAAAAGAAATCTCAAATCGGGAGACAAAATATTTTTAGTACGGGACAGCCAGGATACGAGGACTGAAAAATCCCAATAGCCGCAATCCAAAAGAAAGTCAACTCCAAAGCCCCGAACTTCAAATGACCATAACGTTTGACCTCGAGCTCGATTTTCATGAAATTTGAATTTTGGAACGGCACAACATCCCTATGCCAAAGAAAATATATAGATATTTTGAAATAAAAGAAAAATCTTCAAATATATTCAATTCAATACCTAGTCAATCTGTCAAATGACATAAATACTTAGCATACCCCAAACAATTGTCTACGCTCAAAATGCCATATCTTTTGTAATTCTAAAAAAATGCACAAAATTGGTGCTATTGGAATTGTGGTTCCAATACCAAGGTAAATAATTAAATAAATTCATAATTTTATGAAGGATCGATGGATATTTTTAGAAATCGTGCCTAGGTTCAAAAAAGTTTATTTGGTAGTTGGGATGCATTCAATGAGGCATTGATTGACATTTATCACTGTTTGGAAGTTATGGGATAGTATGGGGGAATTTTTAAGAAACATAACATCATTTCACTTCATTTACTACCTCTTTCAAGTGGTTGAAGAACTTATTTCTTGACTTTCATTTCCCCCTCTCTCTTCTCATATTTATATAAATTAGAGTGTTTGGCTAATTGTAAAGGGGATAGTTTTGTGTAGAAAAACTCTGTCAAAAATTGTTTTGTAAAGCCAATGTGCTATAGGCCATTGTAGTGGACTCCTTGCATGGTGATCGAGGCCCTTATCTTGTAATGGATTGAAGCTGTGCATATGAATGAAGCAAGAAATACAAGTTTTGGATGTATCTTTCCTTGATGTGTTTATTTGTATTCCTCTTACCTCTTCAATATCATGTAAATATATCGTGTCTATCTTATTCTCTAAAGGGGTTCATTATCATTGTGTGTGTATGAAACATTATTTTCAATGCATTTGCTAGATTGTGGAGAACTATTATCACCCCTTCTAGTGTAGTGCCCACTTCCCTTCAACATCTTTTTGATATTGATTATGATACTGTTGATTTCACTTATGGATATTATTGTAGCTTTTGATTTGGCATGATGTTAGACATTAGAGATCATGGACTATTGTTGACTTTGATTCATATATGATGCATGTGAATTATTAGAGACATTTTATACTGATGTTGATACACTGATTGATATGGTTATATATATGTTCTTTCATACATGTGATATTTTGTCATATTGAGTAGACCTAGAAAATTGAACTAATCTTGTGATCATATGGTTATTGATGAAATTGTAATGATATCATTACTTGCTTAGATGATGTTTTGATTCATATATAGATGATTTTGGAAGTTATATTTTATATTATTTTAGATGTTTTGATGGGGCCACGAGGTTGAAGGAGGTGTTATGTGTTTTCAGGTAAACATGTCACAACAAACATCAGGGGATTGGATACCAACCACATTGGAATTCTAGATGACTTCAACAAGGGTCACCATGGCAACATGTATTATTATTATGTGTGTATGTTTGATTATTGTTATATGCTATAAGTAACATATATAATAATAGTTATAAAATTATAATATAGTTAGTATTAAATGGAGTCTTCTTATAATATAATGGGAATGGGGTATAGTTCATATCATGGTCACTAAGAGGATATTAATATAAATAATATTTGTAATATTATAAAAATGCATCAAACTTATATATAGTATTAGTATAACATATATTATATTATTATTGTAAAATTATCATGATCTATTACGGTACTTAGAATGTGATATAATATTGTAGGATTATTAATCATGAAATAATAAGTTGTCCAATGTTAGCTTAGTATGAAAATTAGCATGAATAACATAATGAACTCCAAGGTTGAAACCAAGATAATAAAACATTTATACCTCAAGATATCTTGAAGATGGGATAAAACCTAACATGAATTATACTACTTATAGTATAGGTAATAAAAATTTTGAATCCTACAAAATTTTGCAACGTTATAGCACATGTAGCAAGATATGATTTGTTTTGGTATCATATTGCAACGAAAAAAATTGTATCAATTTTGGTTGTAAAAGTTTGGGACGTGACACCCCATTTCACTATACAAGATGTGCATGGACATGCCTTCTCCATCTTCTCCATCCCATGATTATATGGATACGGATAATAATGTGTCTATTTCCTCTTTTTTTTTAGTCTCCACCATCACTTTGGGACTGCTCACTTATAACTCTAATAATCAAACTATATCCCTTCCCCTCTCCAATGAAGAGATGATAGAATAAGACTCTTCTACCATCAACATTATTTAGTGTGCTGATGATGAAACCATTCTTTCCCACATGGGGTAGAGGATTCTTATATTCATAATACCTTACCATCTGACACATCCACTCTTCTCAATAAATCCACCATCGACATCAATATTAGGTATCCTAAACATCTCGCACATCCTTAAAATAGGTCAATCCCTTAATCCATAAAATCTTGAGTCCTTCTTTGCATCCTCTCTCATCATAGCCTACATGGTCATATTCATAAATTCCAAGTATTGACCCTTCTATCATCATTCACAATATTGTCACCATTCCCAACGTAAAACTAGTTAAGTAAAATATTCGCACACATACACGCTCGAGTTTCATTCCTTGTCATAAAGGAGTTGCAACATCTAATTTCTACCAATTTCATCATCCCCATTTACTATCCCCAATGGGTTTCTAATATCATACCTATCGCTAAAGCATTTTGTGAATTTTGTATATATACCAAATTTCAAGATCTCAATCTCCCTTTCCCTAAAGATCACTTTCCTCTTCCCAATTCGATTAACTTGTGGATCTTACCGTAGGTCATGAGATGCTTTCTGTTATGGATAGGTTTGTTATAATAAGATTATTATCACCCCAAAATACCAAAAAAATAATTCCTTCATCACCCCTCGGGGTCCGTTTGCTACCATGTCATGCCCTTCGGTTTGAAAAATGTCAGAGCTACTTATCAATAGGACATGATTTACATGTTTCATGATCTCATCCACAAAACCATAGAAGATTATGTTGATGACATTAATATTAAATATAAATATTTCCAAAACATATTTCCATTCTTAAATTCCTTTTCGAGCACCTTAATCGCTTATGATTTCATCTCAATCTAACCAAGTGTGTGTTTGGAGTATTAATTAGAAAGCTCCTTGGCTTTGTTTTGTGTATTATGGGTACTGAAGATGACCCCAAAAAATAAAATCAATCATCAAAATTCCTCCCCTTCCAATCTTAATAAAAAAATTGTCTTCAAGGTAGACTCCAATGGTCCATCGCTTCATTTCACAACTTTTAGATCGTTGCGAACCCTTTCATCATCTTTTTGTAAAAACATAGACTTCAATTAGGATCATAATTTATACAAGTATTTTGATGATATTAAACAATATCTCTTATCTATACCAATGTTTACACCTTTGTGCAAGAGGTGATCCCTTTTATCTTTACATCTCTCGTTACGATCATGCTCTAGGGGTGATGTTAGCACATCGTGATGATTAAGGTCTTGAGAAGGCCATTTAATACATTAGTCAAATAAGCCATGATTTGGAAGAATCACAACAATGAAGATGAAAAGTTGTGTTGCACTCTATTATTTTCCACATATAATCTATGACACTATCTTATTAATCATAAGACTTACGTCAAGATTTATATTTCACCTTCTTAATACGATGCATTATATACTATATCACACAAATTGTATTACTCGATGGATTATGCTCATGATTGAGTTTTACCTCAAGTTTATTTCTCAAAAATACATTAAGGGCCAAGCTATTACAAACCAGTTAGCAGAATCCCCTCTTCCTAGTTTGCATCTACCTCATGAGTAATTCCTAGATGAAT
This sequence comes from Taxus wallichiana var. yunnanensis, assembly GCA_018340775.1. Lineage (NCBI taxonomy): Eukaryota > Viridiplantae > Streptophyta > Pinopsida > Cupressales > Taxaceae > Taxus > Taxus wallichiana. The sequence continues at coordinate 203,274,939 of CM031240.1, forward strand.
CCATTAATCAATTTCATCATGAGTATGAAACCCTTAAAATGACTCTCTTCTTCAATGGTTCTAAATGTCAAAAAGGATGCGGTACTTGAGTCATTATCTTTCCTCCTAGGGATGATCCTATTCCCCTCACAAAAATCTCAATTTTGAGTGCATGAATAATATGGCAGAATATGAAGCCCTTATCTTAGGTCTTGAAACCACTCTCTTTCTAGGTGTTCAAATTCTTGACATCTATGGGGATTCTAAACTTATCATCAAACAAGTCACATGTGAGTATCAATGTAAAAATGACACTCTTCAAAAATATCGAGACATTTTTCATCCTTCTCTCGAGGCCTTTGATTCTTATACTATCTAAGTCATTCCTCGGTTGTCCAATCATTTTGCAGATACGATGGTATCCTCAGAACTCTCATCCCATAGACCACAAAAGAATCTAAACTTTATGTTATCATTCATCATAGTGATTGACCATTCCATGACCTACCTTGTGTTAATCTCATTGAATCTAGTTATTCATATCTTTTGTACATATAAATCTTAGATTATTTATCCAAATCCAGCATTCTTCCTAATATATCGAAGAATTATAGGAGGTATTTCCTTGAACAAGCTAACCGCTATGTTATACTTGGTGGAATCCTTTATAAGAATGGAATTAACAATATTCTTCTTTGATTTATTAAATCCCATGAATCTTCTCATGTTATCTAGGATGTCCGTGATGGTATTTGGGGTGGAAAATTTAGTGGCTTAGCTATTGTTAAGTGCATTCTTCATCTTGACTATTATTGTCCAACCCTATATCATGAGTGTTGTGAGTATGTTAACAAATGTGAAAAATTTCTAAAACATTTTAATCTTATTCACATTCTTAAGAAATATTTGCATCCACCTTAGGACATTTGGCCCTTTTCACAATGGGCTCTTGATCTCATTCATCTCATCAATCCCTAATCACAACAACATCACTCCATCATCACTATAACCAAATATTTCAATAAGTGGGTGGAATCAATTTCCCTCACTTCAAAATATTTGGTCCAATCATTAACTTTATCTACCAACACATCATTTTCTGCTTTGGCATTCCTCCATCACAAACTCATCACGGAAAATGGAAATTCCTTTAAAAACAAAGATCTCAAGAAAGTTTTTCACTCATTCAATATCCAACTTAATTTTTCTTCACCATATTATACTCAAGCTAACGAAAAATCAAGAAACTAATAAAACCATTTCAAACATTCTTACAAATACCATTGACCATTCCATTCGTAATTAGCATATTCATATCCCATTCTCTCTGTGGGATTATCATACTAGCATATGCACTTCCATAGAATATACCCCATTTTTCTCATTTATGGCTTTGAACCTTTCCTTCCTCTAGAATTTGAAATTCCATCCTTGTGCATGTCTCTTCGTAGCTTCATATTTGATGAAGATTACCTTCAAGAGCATCTATGAAATCTCCAATTGCTAGGTAGTGTCACCTCCTCGCTCTTGATCACCATCATGATTATAAATAATGCATCAAGTATGCTTATAATAAGTACTTCAAATAAAACGAATTTAATGCTGGTGAACTCATCCTCAAATAAAATTAGAACATCACTACTCTAGAAAGGATCCAATGTGGAAAGTTTTCACCAACTAGACTAGACCATACATTATTACACATAACTATGGGTCACGAGCCTATATTTTGGCATCTGTTGCTATTAAACCAAAAGTGGAACCTCTTAATTCTTCACACTTGCGACCATTCTATTTTTGTTCAAAGAGAAGTTGTAAAAACCATAAGTTTGGGGTAAGAATTCCTAAAGAATCCCCAAAGGCTTTAAACAAAAAATCAGTGGACCATCCGATAAGAAATGAGCAAGGTTTCCTAATTAGCATACATTATGAAGTAAACAATCAAATTAAACTAATTAAAACTACCTCTATTCTTTGAAAGCTTGAAATAATGAACCTAATAAGTCCTAAGCAATCAATTTTAGTGATTAAGAGAAAGAGATCTCACCATTATAGGCCTTTAAGCCAATGGTTCTTCTCTTTTACTCTACAAATTAGATTAACAATACAAAAATGAAGTAAATAGCTCAATGTCTAAACTAGAAATGAAATCTAGAACCTAGATGCAAAATACTATAATTTGTGCTTAGGAAGAAGGGAGGAATTCTTGAAAATGAGAGAGGGGGTCTAGCCCTATATATAGTTTTCCATTTGGGAAAATGGGAGATTTGGGTGCATGTGGGACAAACACTAAATTCCAAAAACCACTTTTAGCAAGTCAAATCTTACTTTGACTAGGTTTAGGAGGGATAAACCATGGTTAAGGTTAGTTAACCCTGTTTAGAAGACAATTAGGGTTTGGAGAGAGTTTTGAGGGGTCTGATCAATCCAATGGAATGGATTGATAGGCTAGGAAGGTGGTAGAAGTGGACTAGAAGGAAGTAAGAAGCTAATGTAGTTAGAATGAAGCTATAATAGCTTGTTTAAATGGTTTACAAGAGGAAAAATGACCAAAAGGATGTCGTAGGAAGGAAGTTAGATAGGTCGAACTGGTGGTGTATCGTCAGTTTACAGGAGAAGCATAACTAGTGCAATATTAGTCGTAATAGTGCATTGACCAAACTACAGGTGTCTACATTTGCCCTCTTTGAGGTGATGTAAGCTACATCACTTCGAAGAAAGTAGACAAATACAAACGAGAAAAATTTTTTTGAAGGGATAGAAGAAAAATTAGTAGGACGAAGGATGCCCCCTCGAGTGTCGATGGGGTGATAGAAGAATGTGATCGATGATCCAAAAAGAGAAATAAAAGAGGAGTGCGAAGAGAAGAAGATGAGAAACAAGAAAAGAGATATTGAGCTATCCACAAATCAATTGTATTCAATTTTCAAATCATCATTTTTCTTAGATACCTCCTCATCGATCCTTATTAAAAATGTGAGCATACAACAAAAGCGTATAATGACATGAAAAGCCAAGATACAAAACAACTATCCATTACCAAAATTCCAACTCCATGTAACATACAGACATGTAATGCAATAAGAAGTAAAAAAACTCATGTAACAAGGAAATAAGTACAATCACACACACTTAACTAACAACATTCAAGAAAATTACACAAATATTTTTTTATCAAGTTGCGATCCCAAATGTTTTACGATAAATGACAAGGGTAAGAACGATGCCCCAAGAAATATGTACATGCAAGGGAAATGATGGAGGACACTTGGGTCCGATGGAAAAGCAACGTGTACGACGGAAATAGTACTAGGCAACCGATAGTGCCCCTGAGTACGGACGATGTAAGAAGCGAGCCTTGGTAAGTGATTGTAGATCAGGGTGATCCACGAGTCATTGTTTCAAAACATGTGCAAACCTCAACAAGATACAGGATGAGTTCCACACAAAATACATAGATTTCAACCGAAAAATGATTTCGTTATGGATTTTAGTTCATTTTTCAAAGTTTTATACTATTTTTGATTTTTCTGAATCAATTTTACAATTTTTAAATTTTTTGATCGGTCAGAAGAATTAAAAGATCAAAGATCTTCTAAAAAGTACGCATGAAGGTGAACGAGGGAAGGCGAGGTTAGAAAAGAGCCAAAAGGTATCCCCTGGAAAGAAAGATAGGTGATAATAATTATTTTAAATAATTAATTATCATGATGGGAGAGAGATAGAGGAAAAGAGGAATAAAAATAGAAGAAAGCACGAAAGGTTCGTAAACAATTCCAAAGTGCAAGAGGAAATGTCTCGAGGGTAGCACAAAGTGCCCCAAGATGTGAAAATTAATAAAAATAATCATTTTAATACAAAAATAATTATCACGGTAGGTGTAAGAGTTATAATGATCATGGTGGAGAAAACATGCCCCAGGGGCATCACGACGAGTTAATATACCCACCAGGGGGGGTAAAATAATCACGACCAATTCATTTGTACTAGAGTTCTTGCAAAATTTTACCACTAGGTGTTAGCGAGAGAGCCTAGAGTGCGATGGAGATGTTATCGACAAGGCGAGGCGAGCAGAGGACCGGATCTCGGGAGTACCAACAAGACCCAACATATGGACCCTTCATGAGTGGTCTATCCCTTCTCTTTTAAATTACACATTTAATGCTTTTTAGGTCATTTCTAGGGTAGGTAGGTGGGAAAATACACGTGCTCATACGCGCATATGTTGGTCCCGACATGTACACACACACGCATGTGTCGAGAAAGATGGGTACACGCATGCGTACATGTTGGAAAATGCGTACGCGAGCACATATCTGTGGGAATTTGGTGAAGAACGGGGCACGTGCGTATGTTGGTATGGGCACGTAGGTATCACACCTGGATGCGTATAGGCATCTTGTATAACCTACACAAAAAGCTTAAATGGCAGGGGCGCGTATGTATTGGGTAAGGCACGTAGGTGTTGGGAAGGCACGCATGTGTTGAAAGGGGTGCACAAGCGTTTGGAGGATAGGGTTAAACAAATTTTCTAGAAAAATAGCAAAGTATAGAAGAAAATAGACTAAAAAAACTTAGAAGAAAAGGGAAATTAGTAAGTTAGATGACTCAACGAACCATTTTTCCTTAGAAAAATAGCTAGAAGTTAGATAAGTACCTAACACTTGTTTACGATCTTGTAGCATAGACTACCCACACTACGATATGAGAGAGATATGGTCGAATTGTGACCATTGAGGCACGATTCGAGGATGGAGATATGAGGATACTCATTATTATCCTCTATGTCATAGGGTTAGCCTACATGGCTGACATGCCCCAGATCACATTGGATCATGGCCTTCTTACGGCCATAGCAGAGAGATGGCATAGCGAGAGCCAGTGCTTTCGAGCTACCTATAGGGGAGATTACCATTACCTTGGAGGATGTTTGGTGCATCATGCACTATTCTATCATCATCTAACCCATTCAGTACATGAGTGATAGAGAAAAAATGGATAGATTCATAACACAATTGTTGTTCAGGGTCCTGAGGATACCTCGTTGTGGGATGATAGTGCGTTTGTCACATTGCATTGAGGACTTGTCTTTAGATCGGGTCATGGTGTACATGATGGCCTTTGTCAGTGGAGTTTTACTCCCTGATAAGACCGGTGCCTCATTCCCACTTGGACTTTTGGAGTCATTCTTGGATTGATACAGGGGGAGACCTACTACTGGGGGCAGTGCATTTTGGCACACTTCTATTGGGATTTACATCTCATTACATACTACCGTTAGAAGATAGTAGGCCCGGCTAGGTTACTTATGATATGGGCCTAGGATCATATTGCTATTGGACACCCCTTAGGTGTTTTGAGAGTTTGGGCTCCAGAGGAGCCATTTACCATGGGTTGGGTCCTAGTTGGGGACGATGTTGGACCTTACAGGGGCAACACTTATCACTATCGTCGAGATCTCTAGACTTTACAAGAAGATGACCAGAAGATGGTCTAGAGATTTCTATAGCTATTGTAGAGCACTTTATCATGGGTATCCGCAGATATATGCAGGAGATCTATAGGGTGGACAAATGTCAATATCAATTTGGAATCACTCGGGATGTTCCTGGGCCTGAGATGTGGTATGTACGTAGGGCACAAGAGTATTTTGATATGGGGCCATAGATAGCCTTTGACAGAGCATGGGCCAACTTTACACAGGTGGTACCTATGATATGGGTACCTTTGAGATAGTCATGGATCTAGGTTGTACACAAGAGTACACACCTTGGTATCACGGTGTGATTCCATATGGATCGACCATTCCAAGGGCATCATACGTGGTAGGCATGAGAGCTCCCAGTGGGGCCTCCTAGTGATGACGATGGTGCGGAGGTGACACCGATGATGATGATTCAGATGATGAGGGTGGCCTCGATGCGTAGCATCGGGTTAGAGGTAGGGCTCTGTAGCCCAGGCACTGTGGTCCTAAGCCTAGAGCTAGGTAGGTACACAAGGCCCCGGCCAGTTAGTTACCTCTAGTAGGAATTCTAGTTGACATATATGCCTCATTATAGTAGGTTTTATAACATAGTAGGGCCCACCTTCTCGGGCTCCAGGGGTGGTGATGATGGAAATCTTGCTACATTACAAGAGTAGTTACAGCCGCGATAAGCAGGTACAACTCCTGTGGCCACAAAGAGAGATCAAGCTAGAGCATAGGTACATGTTTTAACTATTGAGAGAGACAAAGCCACGTATTGGGTTACATAGGACAATGGTAGTGCAGCATGGAAGGGCCAGATTGCATAGTTGGTGTTGCATGGTGCTCATCTAGCGGGTGCCTTAGGCAGTACAAAGCCAACTTCACAAAGTGTCATGGTTCAAAGCATGATTAGGTGTAGGTTGAGGGATAGACTTATATAATGGAGAGGGACTAGGTCCAGCTGAGCTATAGATTGTTACATTGGAGGGATCGAGAGGTAGCTGCCGTTAGGCAAGCCCATACTGATAGAGGCTGATTGATAGGCGAGCAAACGCAAACCCGATAGGGACACTATCAAGGCTACAAGGTGAGGCCCTTTATTATAGGACTACGCAGTGTTTACACTATTCTTAACATGTATACTAGTGAACACTTATTCATATCTTTAGATCATCCTTCCATCATTAACCTCTTCCATCTATCATTGTAATGATTTAGAATTATGTGGTCTATCATCACTTTCCTTGACATGCCCTGAAATATGGGCACCACAAATCTTCTCATAGAATTATCCTTATGGATAGGTTCTACCTTTTTGGTGAGAACTCGTGATCATTACATCCATCACCCCCTTGTTTACCTATTGAAACCATGCAAAGGGCTCACAAGTGTCTCTTGTACATTCATTCTCCCCTTGTAAGTGGTCTAACTAGTTATTCCAATCTCTTCCCCTTGTTAAAATAAAAATTGATGGATGCTCTTATCAAATTCAAAATCTATCATAAAAATACTTCTCCATTAAACGAAACTTGTCCATATCAAAAAAAAGATAGAGAGAGAAGAAAGAAAAGAAGAAAATCAAATCAAATAAATAGACCAAGTCCTTAAAGGATGGATATCATTTATATCATTCTCATCATCTATATAATATATGTATAAAGTAGACCATACCCTAAATGAATGGATAATATTTTGTATTATGGAACTCAAGTATTCTAACATTGATCACCCTTCCATTTTATTGAAATCGTAAGAAATCTCCCCATATTGATCAAATTTCTTCTAAAAAACTTCCCGCATTCATTAATTTTCTAATCCCCTTCCCAAATATGGGGCATAGATTTAGGGTACATCACTCATGGATAACCCTCTTCCCATGTATAAGTTACATCATAAACCCCTTTGTTGTGTCGATGTTAGGTTTATGAGTTATTTCCATACCTTTCTCTCATGATCTTTGGTATAACTAACTATTGTTGGTTATATGCTAACATCATGTTTTTGGTCACATGTTCCTTGCATTACTTGGATCCCCCTCTTATTTACCTCCAATGTGGTTGGAGGAATATTTTTCCCATGTGTTCCTCGATATGATGTAGCATCATTCATACCCTTTGGTCACATACAATCTTATCTTATCTCATTTCATATATTGTCTCATCTATCATCCGATTACGCCTTTTTTATCTCATCAAATCTTATCCAATCTATCTCATCCTAAGTCCACTTTTGTGGCCATCTTTGTGCTCTTTTATGGTTCCATTTAATTATTTCATATGATCTCATGTCCACCCTTGTGGCCACACTTATTCCCCCTTGGGAAATTTTATATATCCATTTGTTTCCCTATTTGTCTTTATGGCCATAATTATTCCCCCTTGGGGCATATTATTTCACCAAAAGTTTTCACTTTTCCCTCAAGGCCATTTTCCGTGTCCTATCTTGGGAACCATTATTTACACCCTCGTCCTTTATGGATGCATACCCTTTTTACTCGATTCATCATGTATGAAGGATTTCACATTATTTTCGCATTTAGTTGCACATGGTTTGATGTTTTCCTATGACCCATTAGTTATCCCGACTCACATCCATTTGATAGGTTTCCGTTGGATTCTTTCCATTTTGTAGTGATTTTCACCCACTCATCGGCTCACAAAGCATTTTCGCCATCTCCATTGAGACAACAATATGTCCCCGCCCACATGATATCGGAATCACCACCATCTATTTTTATTGCGATCATTTTTTTCTGGGGAATCTTGCCTTCCATTATCCTTTGACCTTCTTTTTCTTCACCCACCACCTCTTCATAATGTAATTTTTTAAAATGTGTCATCGATTCCCCTTAGCATTATCGATCCCTCGTTTGAGGGGGATCTCATCATCAATAACTTCCATCACTCCTCATCATACTTTTTGTCTCTCACAATTTTTATCTCATGGCTTGTTAGCACAAACCACTCGAAAAAGGGGAAAATGTAGACACCTAAATTCAGTATCTCTACCCTTGTCTTCCTATGTGTGCATATTTCACCATGGTCCTAGCTAGACCCCATTAATTTAATTCATCCCCTTCATTTAATTAAATGCCCATTTATTATCCCATCACCTTTAATCCTCATTAATTAACATTGATTAATTAATCTTCATTAATTAATTAATTAATTAATATCCACTAGCCCTAATGGAATTTCCCTTTAGGATGCTTTTATTCTAAATCTACATCCCTACACTTTTTATAGCTTTTATCCTACCTATATTTATCCCTTAACTACCCATGACACGTCCCTAATAAATTTTTCCCACCTACAAGTTTTAAATCATTTTAAATCATCCTTCAAAACCAAAAATCCGATAAAAACAAAAAATTAACCCCATTGGGGAAATTTTCCTTGTAGTCGCCGGTGACCTAGCCGATCATCGTCAACCCTATAATACTAATTTCATCCCTTTCCAAAAGGAGACACGTAAACACATAGGAATTACAAAACACTTGATTTGATTGTATTTGCGAATCCATATTCAAACTAGAGTGTACAAAACACTTGATTGAGAGGAGGAAATGATGGAGAGAAAATAGATATTAGATATCTCTTATTCATTCAATGAATATCAGAAGCACGATACATATTTATAGGGACGTGTACAAACAATACTCCTTGGAATGGATGGAGTTGTTACTAACAATAAGAGCGAATAATGGAATAAATAATAACTAGCCTAATAATAAAATACTACATAGACTATGCTAAAGCTCCTCCCCGATTACATCATTCTTGCAAATGTGACCCTTTAAAAGTTCAAATTTAACTTTTCCAAGAGATTTGGTGAGAATATCAGCAACTTATTCAGTGCTTCTATAGGATAGTACTGGAGCTGAATGTGATGGTTTAAGACATGCTCTTGAATGAAATGACAATCAATCTGAATATGCTTTATTGTTCATGAAAAATTGGATTCTGTAAGAGCTTGAGAACACTCTAATTGTTGCAATAGAGAATAGGTCAATGTTTTTCAGAAATTATCATATCATCTTAAATATGACGTAACCATATCACTTCACACATAGCTTCTCATACAACATGATATTCTACCTCTGTGGATGAGATAGAAATAACATTATGTTTCTTGCTTATCCACAAGATAGGTCCAGATCCGAGATGAAAAATGTATCCTATGGTTGACTTCCTGTCATCAATAGATCCAAAATGGTGTGAGTCGGCATATCCTGTAAGAATAATTGATCATTCTTCTTATATTCCAGACCATAATCAGTTGTTCCTCGACATATCTCAATACATGCTTTTCTTGCAGTCCAGTGACATTTCTTTGGTTCCTACATGAATCTAGAAAGATAGCTGACAACATAGCATAAATCTGGTCTTGTATATGTCAAATAGATGAGCCCTCCAACAAATTTCTGTAGAGAGTAGCATCTACTTGAGGTGAGTCCTGGAATCTTGAAAGTTGCAAGCCTTTTTCCATGGGAGTGGATATAGGTTTACATTGGACATATTATACATTTCGAGGAGTGTCTTGGTGTACTTTATCGGGGAGAAAAAAATGTTATGCTCCGTTTTCCATATCTCCAAGTGAAGACTGAGTAATGTAGTAACCCAAAATCGGCATGTCGAAGGTTCTCTTGAGATCATTATTCACAATATCAACTTGATCTTCAATAGCCAATGATCACAAGATCATCTACATACGTAACAAGAATGACAATTTCTTTCCTACCTTCTTTATATACAAATTGGAATCGAGGGGCTATGAGTGAACCTGTTAGTGAAAAATCACAGCACCCCTAGATGTTTCTCATATTTCTAGTTTGATAATGGGCATCCAGTGTGATTGCACAACATCGAATTTTTTCCTCCAAGTGTGGGAGTTGTAAAAAGGGAAAAAAATCTCCAGATTAAAGGTTGGTTCCTATTCCTCTGTCAGTGCATGCATTCATTTTGCAGAGGATCTATTCTAAGTCCTACTCTAATTTTTCCAAGGGACCAAGGTTAAGAAATTGCAAAAATTGAAATCTAAACTAAAGAGGTGATGCACTAAGGAATGATGAACTTCCACTCTGATGTTAAACATAGACCATAAAATAATACAACTCACATGCACAAATAACCAAATTTGTAATGAAATATCGAAAAGATGCAATGGAAGTAAGAAAGGGGCTGAAAATCACCCACAAGCTTATTTTATTGTTCCAGGAATTGATACAAGGCATTACAATGGCCAAGAGGTAAAAAATGTGTTACAGATTTTATGGAAAGGCTTGAAAACTCCACAAACTTGCTGCAGAATAGAGAGAAAGGGAGATGCAGAGTAAAAACGTCCAACATTTACAATGAATTGAGCCCTTCCATTTATAGCCGAGGAAAAGAGAGAGAAAATATAGGAAGAAGCAAATCTGATCTTTGGACTCAACCACCGCCATTAATTCTTTCAAATCATTCCTGCAAAACCATCAAATCGATTCCTCTATTTCTACTTTGCATCTTTGGAGAAGAAGAATTGTTAAATGTTGTCTTCAAGAAATCGATCTTGCATTCAAGGCATGAGAAGACATTTTAGGTTTTTTCCCATCAAATCGAGATGATTTTCCATCCTTGGCGTGCTGGAGAAGAAAAACAATGGCAGATGAGCAAAAAATGACTTGTTCAAAGCAATTTGATATGCATTGAAGGCATTAAAGACATTTTCAGAATTTTCTTCATCTAAATCGACAAAAATGATGTTTTATTCCTTCGATGAATAGAGGAGATTGAGATCTTTAAAAAATCTAATTTTTCCCAAATATGATCTTGGAATCGAAAGATATGCCCTCTGTAATTTTCTGGTAAAATTAGGGAAAAAATTAGGTCGGCGGGCCAAAATATGACATTTTCCCCCTTTTTGCAAATTTGGAAAACTTTTCCAAAATTCTCCCATGGCCCCACCAATCCAAGGACATGTGGCACTTTCTAATTGGTCCATGGGTCTCAAAATCACATTCTGTCGATTTTGCTCACAAGGGAAAATTTTTCCAAGGTCTTCCACCGGTGAAATCCTTGCCGCTGATGTGGACACGTGGAAACCTTTGATTGGCTATGGAGATGCATCCCCATTCTTTCCTTTTGTGTTTTTTCAACTTTGGAAAAATTTCCAAAATCATCCCGATGCCTCGATCCTCGGAGATGAGTGGACACATGGCACTTTTTGATTGGTCGGTGGGTTTGCATTTCTATTTTTTCCTTTGAGAAAATTTGACAAAAAAGGCCAAAAACTTTAAAGGACTTCCACCACCCGCCACTCTACCTTGACACGTGGCATCATTTCATTAGCTGAGGGCTTAAGTGTTTCATTTTCCTTTGAACTTTTCACCACTTTGGCAAAATTCTAAAATTCTCCCGACGCTCTGATCCCTACCGATGAGTGGACATGTGGCTCCTTTTGATTGGTTCCGGGATTTGGATTTGGATTTTTAGCCCGAAAAGGCTAAGTGCCAATATTTTCTCCGCCTCTCCACCAACCCACCTTCATACTTGGGCAAATTTTACATCCAACCTCCACCGAGCCATAACTTTCAAAATATTTGGAGTTAGGAGGACTTCTTTACCTTTTTGGAAAGGGGAAGAAAAATCCTATCTGATGAAGCCATCTCAAAAACTTTTGAATGCCTGAAAGTTGAAAAAACCTGACTGAAGCACAAGGAAGGAGGAAATGAAGGCAAGTTAGCCAAAATAAGCATGGGCTTATTTTGGATAACAATTTTGGCGACTCAGAGGGGTCATCTTGCCTGCTAGATGAATGATCAATGGCCTTTGAAGCATCCATTAGGCATGGAGTCAAGCCTGATAACCAAATTTGATTTGAACTATGAAAATCTGACCTTTGAGCCACTTGGAAACCCATTGAAACTTGGATTTCATCTTCACCAAAATCCACCGAATGCACTGCATGAGAGAAAAAAACAGCACCAAACAACTATGTACAAAACTAGAGATCATACAAATTTTAAGTGGAATATGCAGAGATGTGAAAAGAACTTATGAAGAAAGCAACCTAAACTACAACAAGACAATATGCACAAGCACTTCTTCTGCTAAAAAAAAACCTACCTACACTACTCTAACTAAGAGCAAAGGGAGCTCAAACAAACCCCTGCAGAATGGCAAGGAGAAAAATCTTCCTTTTCTCAAAATTGCTAGCCATGTAAATGATTTGGAGCTGAACATGACTGCTTGGATGAGTGAAAAACTAACTACAAGCTGATCTTCCACCCAAATCATCAAGGTGTAAATTGAAAAACAAAAACAATACCTCTTTTAGTTGCTCGCATTTGGACTGAAGAGGCATTGCAGTTGATCCTTGGTACTTTGCATAACATCCTCATGCTTAGAAGCAAGCATGACTGGTTGTGGCTCCTCTTTTGGCTCCAATGAAGCCAAATACCTGATTGGGCAAGGTCTGATCCTTGAAGTTTTCCCATTGCTTTGAATTTTAACTCCAACAATGGAGTATTTTTGTAGATCCTCTTGGATGAATGGTGTGGAAGAAATGATGAAATCCTCTTGCTTTTCCCCTTTCTCTGCATTTTTGTGGCTTTTGGAAGATCATATTCTTCCAACTTTGATTCAAGAGGCATGTTACAAACTACGTGCTGCACGTGCATGTTCTCTTCCATGGGAGTAGGTTCTTGTGGTTGAAGGATGACTGATGGAGAAGAAAAAAATGCAATTTCTATTGGCTTCTCCTCATCACAACATTCTTTTAAGTTTGATAGAAAATCAAACTCCTTGATGTCCTACTGTAGCAAGGTCTCTCCCTTTTGTATGGTGACCTTCAAATATACATTTTTTTCACCATGTGGAGCTTCATCTTCAAACATGAAGCTTGTTAGCTCGAAATCATCCAAAAAATCAGATTTGTGGAGAGATGAAGTGGGAGAGAAATCTACAACTTATTGTGTAACCTGCTCATGATTCAGTGCCTCTGAATTAGTTTTCGTCACCTCCATATGCTCCTCCTTAATTGGAATTGGAGTTGATTGTTCTTCCTCTTTCATGGACTCATCAATCAAATCAGGCCCTTCAAATGAAAGAAAAAAATATTCAATAATGCTTCCTTCATCAAGAAGGTTCAACTCTGATTTGATCTCTTCCAGTTTCTCCTCTCCAATAGGACTTGGAGCTGATTGTTCTTCTTCTTGATCTGCAACTTGATCACCATGGTTCCCCTCATCCCCAAACATGAAGTTTGAAAGATCAAACTCCTTTTCAACATAGAGATTGAGGGAGATGGAGTGAGAGGAAGAACTGAATATTCTTTTGTGGCTTGCTCTTTGTTTGAATCTTCTAGGATTGTATTATTCTCCTCCATGCCCGAATGCACTCCTCTTCTTTTAGGTTTGGAGTAGCTTCTTTTTCCTTCATGGCTGATTGTGTAGCTTGGATCTGATCATCAATATTTCCAAACAAAGTGCCATCATGGACATTATATTTAGAACATGCCGATTTCTAATCTTCATCTTCTTGTTTCTCTGCTACAAACTTAGCCTTAGCCACCACTAGCTCTTCCACCCTTATCTCCTCTATTGCCTTAACCAACAATGGGATATTTTTATCCCAAATTTAAGATCCAAGCTCACTAAGATCTTGATCATTTATTTTTTTGTGCTTCTTCTTCTTGTTGTCCTTCTTGACTACTTTTGCATTTCTTCTTCACCGCATGGAATTGGGAAAGAAGGAGGAGTGGTAGGTTGGATTACAACTAGTTTTGCAATTTTTGTTGCGGAAGGGAAGGTATTAATATTGAATATTGTGGAGGGGATTTGGCTTTGGAAGAGAAAAGGGTAGAGAAACCGAGGTGGGATGAAAGACTAGGGGATGGAGGGATGGATTTAACATTTGGGGTAGTAGATGGGATGCTTGGAAACTAAAACTCAGGTTGAGATGGTGCTACTTGGGGTATGGAGAGAAAATTACTAGATGATGGTGTAGGACTTACCCATTGACAAGGATTCATGACACCAAGTTTGTAGGCCTCTATCTCTTCAATCCATTGTGTAAGTTGGGGCAGCATTTCATCAATGAAGTCAATCTTCTCCTGAAATGTGAAATATCTTGGACTAGGGCTTTCCCATGGACAAGGGACCCTAAATCAAAACTTGAATGCTTTCTCTTGACTTATGGCCTAGAACCTTCATCATTCTTTCCTCTAATTTGTCTATCTTCGATTCTAACTCCACATTCTCAAGCGTAAGATATCTCCCATAGTTGACATACTCTTTTCCTTCCATAATCGCATAGTTTGGTGCGTATCCAAACTGATATATATGTTGTTCTCGTGAGTATGCCCATTGTTGATTTTCTTCATAACATGGGTGCGGAAGAGGTTGATAATTGAAAGTGTTTACGAGAATCGAATTAGAAACGATGCACCATGAATTAGTTGCACTCCAAAGGAATCATGATAGCTCCAGCGTAATCGCAAGGAAGAATCGATCAATAATGGAAGAACTTTCTCAACAAAAAAAAAGCTTGCACATAGAGAAAAAATAGTGGAGTGTCTTGGCATGCTCATAAATGAATAGTAAAAGGGTACATATAGGGTGCTGAGTAACCCTAGTGCATGACTCAATAAAAACCTTAAACCTAACCCTAAACCTAACTCATGTGAGATGACCCTTTAATATGTGAGGACGACACATAGGATCTGATACACTAACACCGCCCCTTCATGAAGATGGGGAAGTGGCAATGAGAACAAGAAAGAACTCCTAAACAACTAAGAAAGATGTGTCAATGGGGCTCGACAACTAAAGGCCTGATAAGGTGCCCATATACAAACAAAATCTTCTTAGAAGAAGAATAAGAAGAGAAGGACTACATAGCCCAAATAAGATGAGTAGCTACAGAACACCTCACCCCAAGAAGAGACTACAAGTGAAGAAACTTCACCTCAGTGAAGGGCTTGGTGAATATATCTGTGATCGATTAGCTTCTCAATGTACTGAATGTCGATGATACCATCATGAATAAGCTCTCATATGAAGTGCATATGGATCTTAATGTGCTTCGTTCACTAAAGCTGAACTGGATTTATGTAAATAGAGATAGTGCTTGTGTTATCACAATAGATAATGGTAGGCCACCGAAGGTGGATGCCAAACTTTGTTAGAATACCGTGTAGCCAAATAACTTTTGTGGCAGTGTTAACTACTCCTCTATATCCTGCCTCTATAGATGATATCAAAATTGCATTCTGCTTCTTACTAGACTAACTAATAGGACCCAAACCAAGAGAGAAACTACGGCTGAATTATATTTTGATGATCTAAGTCACCAACCCAATTAGAATCTGTGAACCCAAACAAGTCAATATCTAACCCTCCATAATAGTGAATGCCATCGTATAAGTGCCACGAACATAGTGAAGGATTTGTGTATCTACTTTCCAATGCAGCTCATATGGCTCTGTATGAATCGGACATGATCCAAACAACATATGATAAAACCGGTTGAGTGTGAGTCAGTAAATCAAGCTCCCAACTAACCTGTTGATAAAGAGTACCATCAATAAAGGGAGCAGAGAAATCTAAAACTAGCTTAACCCGAAAAGAAAAGGAGTAGGAGAAGACTTATAATCGAACATCTTAAAATGAGCTAACAAATCAAGAGCATAATTAGGTTGCAGAAAATCAAAATTCTTGAGTCGGATTGTGAAATCTTGATCCCAAGGAAGTGATGAAGAATACCTAAGTTAGTCATGGAAAACTTGTTGGCCAAGGTGATCTTCACAAACTCAATAATAGAGGAAGAGTTTCCTGTGATCAATAAGTCATCAACATATAGAACGAGAATGAGTATGGAGTCATCTTGTCATAGAATAAAAACATTTGGATCGAGAATGACACCTAGTAAACCTTGATGTAAGTAAAAAGGAGTCCATCTTGGCATACCAAGCCCGAGGGCTTGTTTGAGACCATAAAGAGACTTCTTTAACTTACAAATGAGGTAGGGATCTTGGAAAAAACCTAGAGGTTGTTCCATATAGATCTCTTCCTCTAGGTCACCATGGAGGAAGGCACTCTTAACATCCATTTGATGGAATTTCCATCTGTTTGTTGTGGAAATTCCTAGGTTCGATCGAATAGAAGTCATCTTCGCAGCGAGCAAAGGTTTTAGTATAATTAACCCTAGCTATCTGGGAGAAACCATTATCTACTAATCACACTTTAAACTTTTCAACGTCTCCATCTACTCCATACTTTGTTGAACACCCACTTACACTGAATGATTTTTCTTCCTTTTGGAAGAGGGGTGAGATCCCAAGTATTGTTCTTCATGAGAGAGGAATACTCCTCATCCATGGTAGAATCCCACTTAGGGAAACTAGAAGCCTCCCGGAAAGACTGTGGATTAGAAGTAGAGGCGAAGAAAGAGTGGGGTCCAATGAAATCTGAGTGAGTATGTCTCATATCCGAAGTATCTCCAACTAAATCTCCAGCACTTTGCAAAGTTTTCCTAGCCTAAAGAGGACAAGGAGGATTAGGCTCGGAGACGAAAGATTTTTAACTTAAGCGAGAAGGGACATAGTCCTCATCATCACTACCTGTTAGAATCGAAAGACTCGAGGTTTGATGGTGCGGAGGATGCGGAAGAGGAGCATGCTCAACAAGTATCATCATCTAATGATTCAGAATCTAAATAATCAAGGTGAAGAATCTCAATAGGTGGAGAAGTAGAATACGAAGAAGAATCATTGAACTTAACACTTCTCTTAATACACGGCTCATGAGGATTATTATTCATCAATCAATATCCCTTCACACCATCAGGATACCCTACAAAGATACAAGGTTTGGATTGTGGTTCCAAATCCTTGCGTTTATTCTTGGGAATCTGAGTGATAGCCTTGGATCCAAAGACTCAAAAGTGCTCAACATCAGGCTTATGTCCAAATTAGGCTTCAAAGGGTGTCATACCTCTTACTTCCTTGTGTGGAACACGGTTCTGAATGTAATTTGCAAAAATTTACTGCTTCGGCCCAATACTATGGAGGAAGAGATTTCGAGTGAATCATACAAGTGGCCATCTCCTTCAGAGTACGGTTCTTTCTTTCTTCGAATCCATTCTGCAAAGGGATATAAGCAACTATATGCTGCAAAGAGATCCCTTCAGAAGTATAGAAATCCATGAACCTATTATTTACATATTCACCTCCATTGTCGGTTTGAAGAACCTTGATAGACTATTCCACTTGTTTCTCAGCAAGAGCCTTAAAGTCCTAAAAATGTTCAAAGACTTTAGACTCAAGCTTAAGAAAAAATACCCAAGTATATCATGAATAGTCATCAATGAAGGTTAGCACATAAAGAGCTCTAGTAAATGGAGGAGGAAGAAAAGGACGAGAAATATCACTATGAACAAGATCAAGGGACGAGTAGCTCTCAAGGATTTTCATTTATCAAAGTTATTTTCAGGATTCTTTAAGGGTACAACCCTCATAAAGACCCTTAGAAAACTTGACGTGGGGAAACCCGTTCACCATTTAATTTTGGCTCAATTGTTCAAGGTAGCGATAATTTAGATGTCAAAACGCTCATGCCATAGCTTACTAACCTCATTTGCATGAGTGAGTAAGGCGGTGGGCATAGAATAAAAAGTAAAGTGGGAGAAGGTGTACAACCATGAATGGTGATTTGCCTTTCCCTCACCTTTGTAGTGTGACCCTTAAGCTCACGAATAATCACCGAGTTAGGACCAAATTCCACTCGCATTCCTTCAAAAAGGTGAGTAATTTGGTAAACCGGTAGGATATTGGTAGAGAGATAAGGATCACTCAACACTTGGTTAAATGTTCCCAATCCATCTCTACCGATCCACTACTGAAAACCAACACTGTCGTGTTATTACTCATCATGATTTGGGACATTCCATAAGGTTTGATGTTCGAGAACTCAACATGCGAATAACCCATGTGGTGTGATGCATCGGAATCTTTAATCCACATTGATGAAGGAGAAACTCTAGCTACAAGGGCCTTTCCTTTCTTTTTATCAGATTTAGAACCTTTTATAGTAGAAGTCTTGGCCTTGAGCATTTTGTTTTATGGATTCATGAACACTTATTTTATTCTTCTCTCAAGTAAATGAGATAAGTGATCAATCTATTTCGAAACCAAGTGGTGCTCATCGTGACTAGAATTCTTGCAATAGGAACACAAAAACTTGTGTTTCATGCCTTAGGCTTAGAATTGAAGTGTTTGTGTCATTTTTAGGTTTGGTCTTGGTTTATTTCTTAGGTTTATACTTTCTTCTTTCCCTGCTAGTACTTGCTACAATGACATGTGAATTGGACTTGAGAGACCCCATTTGAATGAGTTTGTCTTGTTCTTGAATGAGTTGGGACGAAATATAGTCAAAGGAGGGCATAGTCCAAGCATCACCCAAAGAAGATTTTATAGCATAAAAATTTGACATGAAGACATAATATTGGGGACCTATCTTAGATTGAATTGACAAGATCAGTTGAGAATATTTCTTCTCTACTTGACATCCCTTTAACAACAATCTAATGTGGAAAAATTTGAGAAGAAAGCTTGTAGGTTTTCAAAGTCACTAGGATTTAACCCTAGTAGTTTGTTTTCCAACTCATGCGCTCTCATGTCATCTTGTTATCCAAAAATTTCATCCAGCGTTGTCCACACAAATTTCATTGTTTCGGATGCCTCAATTTGGAAGAGCAAGTAAGGAGAAACAGACTAGCATAGAAGACCTAAAGCTTCATCACTATGGTTTAACCACTTAGATTTTTCAGGTTCGTCGTATGGTTCAATCTCAGTTCCCATGGTGATGCGATATAACCCTTTACCCCTTAGTTTCATAATCATTTTCAATCTCCATTTGAAGAATTTGAACAACGTAAGCAAAGGAATTGAAAGTGCATCCATAGTGAAGAGAGAGAGAAAGAAATGTAGAAAAGAAACACAACCACCCAGGACAATATAACAACCCCCTACTTTCGACACTTTATATTTTAGTGTGTTGATTACAATTGGGTCCGTGCGTGCGGTTTGAAACACTTGGTAACTCATCTTGCAATTAGTGTAATAACGCACAAGAGAGGAGACCACAACAGTGTTTTGTGGAGTGCAACAAATAGGACACCGTAAACAAGCACAAGCAAAAAACAAGGAAGGAGGCGAAAGCCAATCCTAGTTGTGAGAAAAAGCATCTCACGTCGCAAATGAAACCCCCTTGCTGCAGTTTGTGGTGGACGCACTCACTAGTCACAAGCAATAATAAGGGTAAAATACAATGATTTTAAATGAACTCAAAGGAGTTCAGAGGTCTTCAAGAATGCAAAAAAATGCTCAAAGTGTCACTGCACACTGGAGCTCATGATTAGTAAAAAAATGACAATTAAACGCCTAAAAAATTATCATGTGGAAACGTCCAATTTAGCTAATTTAAAGCTAATGGGATTTTTAAAAAATGATTAAAAAAACGTTTGGTAAGAGACAATTTTTAAAATATTTACTAACCGTAAATGAAATTAAAATTGAAATTAATAAAGCTAGATTTAATTAAATTAAATCTAATTAATTTCAAATAATTAAGATCTAATAAAAAAATTAAATCCTAAAATAAAAAAACTTTCCTCTTTTGAATTTAAATTATACTACCTAATTTTTTTATAGAAAGTATTAAATTTTTTTAAAAATGCAATTATTAATGTTAAAAAGCTTTGCAGATTTTAAAAAGAAAGAAATTTGAAAATTTGAAAAAGCTTTTTACTTTTGTGTAGTTAAAAAAATTAATACATATTTAAAAAATACTTTAAACTTTATAAACTTGAAACAACAAACAAAAAGAAAAAAAAAACGTACGTACCAGTGAAAATGTGGCTGTGTAAAAGAAAATGTAGGTTTGGCTAAAAACACTTGGACTGGTGTGTAGGTGGGGAGGGAGGAGGGAGGAGAGAGGAGGGAGGAGCGGCCAGGCAATAGCTCGTGGGAGAGTAGTTTTGACAGATAGCCTCACAAATGCATAGAAAAACATGAAGACGGCCTCCTTTGCAGAGCACTTTGGTGCTTAGGCTGTCTGATGAGCGAATGGATATATGGCTAAAAGAACTAGCCACGGCGTGAATAAATTTCCATGGAAGTGAAGAAACATGCGGGGAGAGGAGAGGGCTCGGGGCAGAGCACCAAAAAACAAGGCTCCAACTATAATTTAGACCAGAATCCCTCCGTTTTAGCAAATAACCACTGAAAGATATTTGAGAACCCTGTATTCTACAAAGGGACATGCAAACAACACAGAGAAACGAGAAAACCAGAGATCTAATTAATAAATGATTAAAAAACCAGAATAAAGAACCTCTAATTTTAGTTGTAGCTAGCTAAATGTAGCTGCAAAACCCCTGATAGCTCAAGGAGATCTGCACATGCATGAAGAACAAGAAAAACTGAAAACTTTCCAAGAGCAAGAATGTTAGATACGTTAGCAAGAAAAAAACTAGAAAATAAAGATCAAAAAAACTTGCACGCGGAGTAAAAGAACGAAACAACAAGAGTAATCACAACTAAAAAAGAGTGCATGTTTACCGATCTCAGCTCTGATACCATGAAAGAGTTTACGAGAATCAAATCGGAAACGATGCACCATGAAGTAGTTGCACTCCAACGGAATCGTGATAGCTCCAACGTAATCGCAAGGAAGAATCGATCAATAATGGAAGAACTTGCTCAATAGAAACAAAGCTTGCACATAGAGAAAAAAGACAGAAAGTGTCTTCGCATGCTCATAAATGAATAGTGAAAGGGTACATATAGGGTCTTTGAGTAACTCTACTACATGACTCAATAGAAAACCCTAAACCTAACCCATGTGAGATGACCCTCCAATATGTGAGGAGGACACATAGACTCTAATACACTAACAATAATAACCTGAGGATGAATCTTGCATGTTTGGAGGAGAGTATGGACTGCATGGTAGCTGCTGCAAATGTGAATTCCACTTTGGGAATGAGGCCATGATTGCACAACCTCATAGAATGGAAGAAATGAAAGATGTGGAAAGAAAAATGGATGGAAGGAAGGTCTCGAAACTTTAGAGATTGGGTTGTTGACAAGATGGAGTCTCCGGATGTGGTTTGCATGTGCCTCAAAGGTTGAATCTCACCAACAACACATTAACTTGATGAAATGAAGTGAAGACCTCTTTGGTCCCACCTGCGTGCCAAAATTGTTAGTGCAAAATCACAACACCCCGGAAGTTTCTCGGATTTCTAGTTTGATAATGGGCATCCAATGTGATTACACAACATTGAATTTTTTTCCCCAAGTTTGGGACTTGAAAAAAGGGAAAAACATCTCCTAATTAAAGATTGGTTTCTATTCCTATGTTCACGTGCATGCACTCATTTCTGAGAGGATCTATTCTAATTCCAACTATAATTTTCCAAGGGACAAAGGTTAAGAAATTAAAAAATAGAAATCTAAACTAAAGAGGTGATGCACCGAGGAATGATGAACTTCCACTCTGTTGTTAAACACGGACCATAAAATAATACAACTCATATGCACAGATAACCAGATTTGTAGTGGAAAGATCAGAAAAGATGCAATGGAAGTAAGAAAGGGGCTGAAAATCACCCACAAGCTTATTTTATTGCTCCTAGGAATTGATACTGAGAGGCATTCTGATGGCAACGGGCCAAAAATGTTTTACACATTTTATGGAAAGGCTTGAAAACTCCAAAAAATCACTATGGAGTAGAGAGAAAGGGAGATGTAGAGTAAAAATGTCCAACATTTACAATGAATCGAGCCCTTCCATTTATAGCCAAGGAAAAGAGAGAGAAAACAGAGGAAGAAGCATATCGATCGACTCAACCACCTGCCATTAATTCTTTCAAATCGGCCTCCAAACCCATCAAATTGATTCCTTTGTTTCTGCTTTGCATGCTAGAGAAGAAAAATGGTAAAATTTTGTCTTTGAAGCAATCTAATCTTGCATTCAAGAGATGAGAAGACATTCTAGGGTTTTCCCCATCAAATCGAGCTAATTCTCCATCCTTGGCATGCTGGAGAAGAAAAACAATGGCGGACTGAGCAAAAAATGACTTGTTCAAAGAAATCTGATACGCATTGAAGGTGTGAAAGATGTTTTCTGAATTTTCTTCATTGAAATCCACAAAAATGATTTTTATTCCTTCAATGCATAGAGGAGATCGAGATCTTTCCAAAAAAATCTGATTTTGCCCAAATCTGATTTTGGAATCGAAAGATATGCCCTCTGTAATTTTTGGTAAAATTAGGGAAAAAATCAGGTCGGCGATCCAAAATCGACATTTTCCCCCTTTTGACAATTTGGAAAAATTTCCAAAATTCTCCATGGCCGCACCGATCCAAGGACACGTGGCACTTTCTAATTGGTCCATGGGTTTCATAATCACATTCTACCCATTTTTCTTGCAAGGGCAATTTTTTCCAAGGTCTTCTACGGTGAAATCCCCACCACTGATGTGGACATGTGGCACCCTCTGATTAGCTACGAGAGATGCGGCCCCATTCTTGCCTTTTGTGTTTTTGTAACTTTGGTAAAATTTCCAAAATCCTCCCGATGCCCCGATCCCCGCTGATGAGTGGACATATGGCGCCTTTTGATTGGTCGATGGGTTTGCGTTTCTATTTCTTTCTTTTAGAAAATTTGACAAAAAAGGCCAAAAAATTTAAAGGCCTTCCATCGCCCGCCACTCCACCTTGACATGTGGCATCATTTCATTGTCTGCGGGCCTTAAGTGTTTCATTTTCCTTTGAGATTTTCACCACTTTGGCAAAATTCTAAAATTCTCCGATGCTCCGATCCCTACCGATGAGTGGAAACGTGGCACCTTTTGATTGGTCATGGGTCTTCGGAGCGGGATTTTGATTTGGATTTTTAGCCCGAAAAGGCTACGTGCTAATATTTTCTTCGCCTCTCGCCAACCTTCCTTCATACTTGGGAAAAATTTTCATCCAACCTCCATTGAGCCATAACTTCCAAAATATTTGGAGTTAGGAGGACTTCTTTACCTTTTTTAAAGGGGAAGAAAAATCTTATATACGATGAAGCCATTTCCAAAAATTTAAATGCCTAAAATTTGAAAAAACCTGACTGAAGCACAAGGAATGAGGAAATGAAGGCAAGTTAGCCAAAATAAGCATGGGCTTATTTTGGATAAAAACCCATGCTATAAAAGGTGATCATTGATCTTGATATACCATGCCCTTGGTGCTTATTTCAGTCCATATAGTGATTTGATGAGATGAAATACCTTCTTAGGATGCTCTTCATCAACAAATCCTTCATGTTGGGTCATTTATAGTTCTTCTTTTAGATCACCATTTAGGAAAGCACTCTTTACGTCCATCTGCTGAAGTATCCATCCTTTCTATGTTGTTAGTGCGAAAACAATTCGATGGTATGTATATTGAAGTGGGTGCAAAGGTTTCTTCATATTCAATGCCCTATTTTTGAGCATATCCTTTTTCTACAAGTCATGCTTTATGTTTTTTGATGGATCCATCTGCCTTATATTTTGTCTTGAAAACCCATTTACAACCTATGGGTTTCTTTCATGTAGGCAGATCGAAAAGTTCCCATTTCCAATTTTGCATGAGTGAGTCATATTCTGCATCCATGTGTTCCTTCTCTTGAGGTTGACTAAGTTCTTCAAAAACATCAAGAGGATCAGAGCTATTAATCAATGAAATCATAAGTGCAAAGTTTACCTCATTTCTTGTTTGACTCCTTGTTTTGACTATGGAAGATGTATCTAGAAGTTGTTGCAAATGTGAGTCTTTGATGGTGCTTTGTACCCACTTCGGATGAGAACTTGGCTGATTTTGAGAATAATTGGTTCGTTGCCATGTGGATATTTTTGGAGGCACATTCTCTAGTTCTCAAAGGTCAAAAATAGCTCTCCTTTCAGCATTTATTTTATTTGAGTAGTCTCCTATGGCTCATCATCGATTCGGAAACTATTCGGTGAGAGGTGGTTGGAAGTGGATCTTTTCTTAATACTATTGAGGTAGTGTTATAGACAAGTAGTAATCATGGGAGTGTCTTTGGATCGGCTTTCTTTCTTTTCGAGATGGGACATGAATATATGTTGTGTAGCCAAATACTCATAAATGAGAAATTCATGGCTTTCTACCACTACATACCTCTTTTGGCGTTTGATCCTTTAGAATATTTGTTGGTGCCTGCCGAGAAGATATACAACTATCTTTACTTGCTTCTCTCAATAGCATTCTTCCATATTTTTTGTTGATAGCATACGGTGAGCCATCTCCATCACCGTGTGATTCCAATTCTCAAGAATTCCATACTACTGGGGCGTGTATGGAGCATTCAAATTCTGCTTAATGCCTTTTCGGTTCATAAAGGCCAAGAAATTAATTGATGTGAATTCCCCCTCGATCTGAGTGAAGTATAAGAAGTGGTTTTTGGTCTCTTTCACAACATGATGATAGAAATTATGGAAATTTTGAAGAGCCTCACTTTTCTTCTTCATAAAAAACACCCACAGTTTGCGAGAGTGGTCATCCACGAATAGTTGGAAATACTTGTATCCCTGAAAGATAAGGAGGAAGTGGGCCATTCTTGATTGGTATGAACTACCTCCAGATGCTTCTTGGCATGGAAGGGGCTTGCCTAAAATGGATCCTTGTGTTGTTTTCCTGCAAGACAGACCAAGAAACATAGGCAAGGAACTAGACAATTTGGGAAGTCCATGTACCATTTTTTTGAACTCATCGATGCAATGAACTAATCAACAGTGACCATATCTAAAATTCTAGAGGGCGGTAGATTTTTTGTTGAGGAAGATAAAGCTATTACGTGTTTGAAACAATATCTAAAGCAAATAACTTATCTTTGAGAAAGTATCTAGCAATAACCGTACCTTTTCTTGAGATCAAGCATGATTTGATGCCATTTTGAACAAGAAATTCTACTTTAGATGATGATTCAGGATCTGAATTAATGACTTTCAAGATGTTGTTAGTCGGTCTAGGAACATATAGTACCTTTGTAAGTGTAAATTTGTGTGTTCTAGAGGAATTGTGACATGGCATATTCCTTTCGCAACGTACTCTTTGTCATCTGCTATCCGAACCCGATCTTTAGTGAGTTGTTTGTTTAGTGAATCAAACAACTTCTTGTCACCTAACATATGCTTACTTACAATGGAGTCTATCAACGATAATTTCTTCATTGGTTGCAAAGTTCGAGAGACTATTAGAAGGTTCTTACCACAATTAGCTCCTTCTGATGACTCCTCATTAGATTCATCATCATGTTGGGCTATGAGATGTCCCTTCGATTTCGTTTTTGGGGACATTGTTTCAAATTTTGAAAATATTTACACCTTGATGTTCTTGTTTGACTCAAAGATCCTTCTTTCAAGCCATTGTACCAAAGTAATGAGAAGTGTCGTGCATGTTGGTTATGTAAATGTGACACCACCTCTTTAAATTTTGATCTTTCTACTGTTGATTTGATTTTGGTTGAGTCAGCTACTTTGGGGGACCCTTCCGATTCTTGGCCATGGTATGGATTTGAGAATAGGGCTTTATCTTGAGTCTCCTCTTGGGTGAATTGATGGCCTCTTCCTACTGCAGCAAGTTCATGAGTTCTTCTAATGCCATTATTTGTTTAGATACATTCAGTATCGTAACGAACAATTGGAATTGAGAAGGGAGTGCTCTCAAGGTGATCAAGCACAAGAAATTTATCATCCACCGTTTCACCGGGAACTAACAAGTCTGATCACAGCTCACCCACACAACGTAAGAACTCCTCAACTTTCTCATCATACCCCATAGAGAGGGTGTGCAACTTTGACTAAAGAAGGAGGATCTTAGTCTGATTTTTGGCTTCATAGATGATTTCTATTTTATCTCGGGCTTCCTTCACCTCTCTCGCATTTCAGATATGTGCTTGCACATCATCACTGGCACTTAGCATAATCAACATTAGAGCTTTGGCACTAGCCATCTCATATTTCATGATTTCATCAAGTGTGGGGACGGGCATAGATTTGGTGATGATACCCCATAATCCTTCAAAATGAAAGATTTTAACCATTTTTTCCATGCCGAAAAATTTGGCCCTTTTAATAGCTAAGAATCGAGAGTAGAAGCTTTGGTGCAGAAATTGTAAAAAATATTTATTTATTTATTGATTCTAAGAGATATTACAATGTTACTCATTGATGAGAGGTACCAACTCATATATGCTAGCTATACTCGCATGTTGAGAGATGGCAACACTTTGTGGGGCATTCTTCTTTATCTTTACAATTGGCGTTGTACCCAGCTTCTATCTCTTCTCGAACCGACATATACTTTCGGCACTTGAGTTTATCATCCAAAATTTCTTCATGGGTTGCGAAGTCTGTGAGACTAGTACAAGGTTCTTACCCCAATTGGCTCCTTTTGATGTCTCATCATCAGATTAATCATCTTGTTGGGTTATGAGATGTACCTTATGGTTTCTTCGGCGAGGAATTCATTTGGATTTTTGAAAATCTTCACACCCGGATGTTCTTATTTGAATCAAAGACCCTTATTTCAATCCATTGTACTAGTAGTGATTAGTGTCATGAGTGTTGGTTCTGCAAATGTGACACCACCTCTTTGAATTTTGATATTTCTGTTGTTGATTTGATTGTTCTTCAATTGGATTCTCTGGGGGACATTTCTGATTCTTCTGGCCATGGTATGGATTTGAGAACATTGCTTTATCCCAGTCTCCTCTTGGGCTTAATTAATGGCCTCTTCTGTTGCGGTGAGTTCACTATTTCTTTGAATGTCACTATTTGTTTAGATACATTCAGTTTCATAACGAACACTCGGAATTAAGAAGGGAGTGCTCTCAAGGTGATTGGAACGAAGTTTTTCGTCCACCATTTTAATGAGGGCTAATAAATCCGATTGCATCTTATCCACACGCCATAAGAACTCCTCAACTTTATCATCTGACCCCATAGAAAGGGTGTGCATCTTTGAATGAAGATGGAGGATATTAGTATAATTTTTGGCTTCATAGATGGTTTCTAATTTATCCTAGGCTTCCTTTGGCCTCTCTACATTTTGGATATGTGGTTGCACATCATCACTGACACTTAGAACAATCAACATTAGAGATTTCACACTAGCCATCTCATATTTCATGATTTCATCGGCGGGTGTGGGGATGGGCACATATCCGGTGATGATGCCCCATAATCCTTCAAACTAAAGGATTGTCATCATTTTTGTTTTCTAGGCCATAAAATGTAGCCCTTTAGTAACTGAGCATTTGAGAGTAGAATCTTTGGTGTACAAATTGTAAAATAAGAACATTTATTTATTTATTGATTCCAAGAGATATTACAATGTTACTCACAGATTATAGGTACCATCTCATAGATTCTAGCTATACTCACGTGCTAAGATATGGCGACACTTTGTGGGGTGTTCTTCTTCATCTTCGCAATCGACATCATACCCAACTTATAGCTCTTCTCGAACTCACTTTGCTTGGTAGTTGACATCAAATAGGAAATATTCAAGAATTCCTCTTCAAACTAGCTCGTCAAAGACTAGATTTTTGGTGTTTGAAGCTCGTTGAGCAAGTAAAAAAAGAAAGAGGATCTCTCTTGAGCATCTTGACGATATTCTTAGGTTTGCGAGTCTTCGGCTTGGCTCTCGAAAGTCTCGATATGCTAATGCATAGTCGACATTCAGCATTAGCATAAAATAATCAATGTTGCCTTGATGGAGGCGTCTTCTTCAGAAAATAATGGCACTCCACTATTATCTCCTTCATTTGGGTGTGTTTTAATAATGCCGGTTTCTTCACTGTAACTTCCAGAGGCTTTTATAAGTTTACTTATCTCATGTTGGCACATTTAGGCGCTTAGAAGAAGGGTAGGTCCAAATTACGTGTTGGAACTTGTATTTGCGGCTGATTGCTGGTTGCAAACTAACATGTACAGTAGGAAGAAAACTCTCCATGCACAGCTATAAGTCTCCACGCAAGTATCTTCTCTTTCTTCCTCCAATTAGCATGTAAACGGATGACTACAGAAAAGAACTTTTGTTTTGATGTTATCTCACGTCCAACCTGCTTAGAAAGATACCTTCACGTAGGCAGGTCGCTTGGTCTAAGAAATACATGTAGACCGCTCCTCTACGCAACATAGAAACGTCCAAGCCTCTCCACGTAAAAAAATAGAAGACTTCTTCCATGTACGCAGGCCAGAGAATATGCTTTCAGATCTCTAATTTAAGACTGAATTATATAATGTAAATCGATTTTGTCAGGTCGCTGTAAAAATGTATGAAAATGTTAACTTTTAATGCTGGGCAATGAGACTTCTCCCATGTGGCCACGAGCCGATGAAGGTCTTCACGCAGGTTGTTGATAAATCTCCATGTGCAGCTCTCCACGTGTGCTCCTCTTAAAGGCCTTTCAATTTCTTCCTCACGCAGATCCTTCTACGTAGAGCTTTCACAGCAGTAATTTCAACGTCCAGGCTTGGCAATGCGGATTTGAAATGCACAAGATCGACTCAGCAACGAATTTAATTGGTCTTCTTGTCAACACAGCGAATGGTATTCTCTCCTTCAAACACACGCTCAGATACCAGATTATGTGGAGAATGTAGAGTATAATAATTAGAGATAGAATATCTCTTACTCTTATACTTAAAATAGAAGCACGTACAATATTTATAGGTACGTGAATAAACTATACTCCAGGAATGGATGGATTAGAGACAAAAAATATTGAGCGAATAATGCAATAGATAATAATGATTAGTCTAATAATAATATAATAAGTAGAATATGCTAATAACATTTTTATTTGTGAGTAATTGAATTATTTTTCTTTGTAAGTCACCTTTATTAGTGTTAGTTAAAATGCTCAAATTAAGTTGAATAAACTTGATTAATTAATTTTATCTTGGAAAGTGACATTTAGGAGGGTTTTAGATTTTAGGAATATGCCTTACTCCTTTCCTTCTCTCTCTCATGTTTGAATATTTTATTGCATGTGTATGTTTTTCATTCTTGGCTCTAAAACTCGAATTTGGGCCTTGAACCTAGTGTAAGAGGCATGTGGGACAAGAATAACTTGTCCCCCACTCTTTATTTCACTTCCCCATCAATACCTATGACTTGAGGGGTCATATTTAGACCCTAGGCATAATATTTTGTTGAAAAAGGGGCATTTAGTGCACTCCTATCTTAGTCTCCTAAAATTAATTTTTGAAAATGTGCAACTTGAGCATGTGCGTAAATTTTGTAATGTCTTATCCTCATCCCTAATATTTGTGGCCATAGGTTTCGTGTGTGATATGAGGATCTTAGAGTGGAGAGAAAAAGAGATTGAATATATCTTATTCTATACAATGAATATCGAAGCACGATACATATTTATAGGGACTTGTACGAACAATACTCCCAGATGGATGGAGTTATTCTAACAACAAGAGTGAATAATGGAATAGATGATTCAATAGTGAGGACCCCTAGGAATACGGTGTTTCTTATAATAAAAACTACTCTAATGGAATAGATAATAAAAACTAATCTAAAATACTATGTAGACTATGCTAACATGCCCCCCTTATTATATTGTTCTTGCAATGTGACACACAGAAAAGTTCAAATTTCACTTTTCCAAGAGATTTTGTGAGAATGTAAGAAACTTGTGCTTCGTAGGATAGAATACTTGGAGCAAAATTTGATGGTTCGAAGACATGATATCAAATGAAATGAGAATCAATCTCAATATTCTTTGTTGTTTTATGAAAAAGGGATTCTACACGAGCTTCAACACACTCTCGATTGTCACAATAAATAATAGGTGGTGATTTTCAGAATGCTCGTGTCATCCAAAATGTGACATAACCATATTAATTCACAAACTTGACTCCTCGTGTGGCATGATATTTTCCCTCTATGGACAAGATAGAAACAACATTTTTCTTCTTGCTTATCAACGAGATAGGTCCATATACGAGATGAAATATGTATCCCGTGGTTGATTTCTTGTAATCAACAATTCCAGTGGTATGAGTCGACGTATCCCTGTAAGAATAATTGATCATTCTTCTTATATTCTAGACCATAATTAGTTGTTCCTTGGATATATCTCAAAACATGCTTTGTTGCAGTCTAGTGACATTTCTTCAGGCTCATGCATGAACCTAGAAAGATAACTTTTGACAACATAAGCATAGATATGGTCTAGTATATGTCAAGTAAATGAGCCTGCAACAAATTACCTCGTGAGTAGAGAGTAGCATCTACTTGAGGTGAGTCCTTGAATCTTGAAAGTTACAAGCCTTTCTCCATGGGAGTGGATATAGGTTTACAAAATCAGACATTCTATACTTTTCCAGAGTGTCTTGGCGTACTTTATCTGGGAGACAAAAATGTGATGCTCCTTTTTCCATATCTCCAAGAAAATAAAGTAATGTAGTAGCCCCAAATCTATCATGTCGAAGGTTATTTTGAGATCATTCTTCACAATATCAACCTAATCTTCTAAACTGTCAGTGATCACAAGATCATCTACATACACAACAAGAATGAAAATTTCTTTGCCTACCTTCTTTATATATAAATTTGAATCTGATGGGCTACGAGTGAACCCATGCTGCAAAAGGTGATCGTTGATCTTGATATACCATGCCCTTGGAGCTTGTTTCAGAACATATAGTGATTTGATGAGATGACATACCTTTTTAGGATGCTCTTTATCAAAAACTCCTTTAGGTTGAGTCATGTACACTTCTTATTCCAAATCACCATTTAGGAAAACACTCTTAACGTCCATCTACTAAATTCTCCATCCTTTATTTGATGTTACTGCGAAAACAACTCTAATGGTCTTTGATCTTTACAGTGAGTGTAAAGGTTTCTTCATAGTCAATGCCCTCTTTCGAGCATACTGCTGTTTTTTCCTACAAGTCATGCTTTATATTTTTTGATGGTTCCATCCGTCTTATATTTTTTCTTAAAAACCCATTTGTAGCCTATGGGTTTCTTTCCTATAGGAATATTGACAAGTTCCCATGTCCTATTTTGCATGAGTGATTCATATTCTACATCTAAGGATTCCTTTCACTAAGGTTGTTGAATTCTTCACAAAAATTATCGGTCTCCTGAGCTATTAGTCAAAGGTGAACTCATGAGTGGAAAGTTTACCTCATTTCTTGTTTGACTCCTCGTTTTCTCTGGATAATGTATATGGGAGTGTTTACAAATGTGAGTCCTTGATGGTGCTTTGTACCCACTTCAGATGAGAACTTGGTTTCTTTTCAGAAGAATTGTGTCCTTGCCATGTGTATTGTTGTGGAGTCACATTATCCAGTTCTCCAAGGTCAACAAATAGCTCTCCTTGAAGCATTTCCTTTCTTTGAGTAGTCTCCTCTAGGTCATCATTTGATTCGAGAGACTAATCAGTGAGAGGTGGTTGGAAGTGGATCTTTTGTTGATACTTTGAGTCAAAGGATTACTCGTCACAAACCACGTCTCTAATCTTGTATATTTTATTTGTCTCAGGATCAATACGACGATATGCCTTCGAGGTAGTGCTATAACCAAGTAGGATGCACGGGAGTGTCTTTGTCTTAATCTTATTTATTTTCTGAGCTAAAACACACATATATGGTGTACAACCAAATACTCATAAATGAGAAATTGATGGCTTTCTTCTGCTCCATACCTCTTCTGGAATTTTATTTTGTAGAATATTTTTTGGTGCCCTATTGAGAAGATAAATAGTTTTCTTTATTGCTTCAGCCCAATATCGATCCTCCAACATTTCTTTTGATAACATGCAACGATCCATCTCTATCAATGTGTGATTATGACACTCCATAATGCCGCTTTTTCTTTGGGATGTGTAGGAAGAAGTCAAGTTCGCTTAATTCCTTGTTGGTTGGGAAGGACAAGAACTTATTTGATGTGAAATCCCCTTGATCCGAGAAGGATAAAAGAAGTGGTTGTCCGGTCTCTTTTACAACACATTGATAGAAATTATGAAAATGGTGAAGAGCCTCACTCTTCTTCTTCTTCAGGAAAAAAACCCACATATTTCAAAATTGGTCATGCACAAACAATTAGAAGTACTTGTATCCTTAAAACGAAGCACATAGTGGTTTGTTTAGATCAAGATATGAACTACCGTAGATGCTTCTTGGCATGGAAGGTGCTCACCTTAAACAAATCCATGTGTTGTTTTTTGTAAAGCTGTCATGGAAAATAGGTAAGGTTGAACCTCGGAAAATTTGGGAAGTTCATGTACCATTTCTTTTGAACTCATATGATAAAGTGAATTAACCAACAAGTGACCATATCTAAAATTCCAGAGGGTAGTTGATTATCATTGGCGTAGATAAAACTACCGCAGAAGATAAAACAATATCTAAAGAAAATAAATGATCTTGTATAAAATCTCTAGCAATAACCGTATCTTGTCTTGAGATCAAGCATGATTTGATGGAATTTTGAACAAGAAATTCTACCTTTAGATGATGATTCAGAGCTGATTGGTGACAAGAGGTTTCTTATCAATCCAGGAACATATACTACCTTTGTAAGTGTACACTTTTGTGGTCCCAGAGGAATGGTAACTTGGCCTATTCCTTTAGCAACGTACTCTTTATCATTTGTTATCCGAAACCAATCTCTAGTGGGTTGTTTGTTTAGTGAATCAAACAGTTTCTTGTCTCCTAACATATTCTTACTGGCACCTGAGTCTATCATCCGGTTCTCTTCATGGGTTGGCTAAGAAGTATGAGAGACTAGTACGACATTCTTACCACAATTGGATCCTTCTGCTAACTCCTCATCAGAGTTATCATCATGTTGGGCTCTGAGATGTCCCTTCTACTTTTGTCAAAGCAGGGACGTTGTTTTTATTTTTTAAAATCAACGCGCGCGGATGTACTTTTTTAAGTTGAGGACCCCTATTTCAAGCCATTGTAGCAACAGTGATGAGTGTCATGAGTATTGGTTTTACATTTGACACCACCTCTTGGACTTTTGAGCTTGCTGCACTTTATGCTGATGTGCTTGTGTTTGCTTGTCTGGGGAAATTTTCGATAGTTTTGTCCATTATGTGGCTTTGAGAAAAGTGCTTTATCCTAGGCCTCATCTTGGACTGAATTGATGGCCTCTTCCTGCTACAACAAGTTCACGAGTTCTTCGAATGTAACTATTTGTTTAGATACATTTAGTGTCGTAATGAAAACTCGGAATATATATATATATATATACACACAATATACTTATGGGTTATATATTCACCCAAAAAAGGAATATACGCAATATATATTCATCCAACCTACAAGAGAAAAGTTCAAATAACCCAAATAAAATAGGGTAAATAATACCCACAAAGAGAAATGGGGATATCTCTCTTTTTAGCACAAAAATAATACAAAATATGTTGGAGTTGAAGCAGACCCTCCATGGATATTCAATGGATTCCATGGTTTCCTCTCCTCCTCTTTCTCCAAACCTGTAAAAAAAAATGGAACAAATGAATGAGTTTAGGGTAAAAGAAAGAAATAAAAGAAACTCATAAGGAAAATTAGGGCAACCTAGATCCAATGGCCCAAATAGATCAAATCTAATGGTTGAAAATAAACCATACATCACTTAAGTGATGAGGATGTTGTGGGAGTGGGATTAAATAAAATTGCATGGGTAATTGGTTAAATGGGGCCACTTAGTGGCTAGGCCAAGTTGTTAACTTTATGGTAGGAAATAAATTAAACATGGTGCATGGTAGCTAAATAATGAACTAAAAAAGGATTTTTAAATAAATATTAGTAATGGGTAGTTAATTAAATTTAATCGATCGTGACTATTAAATAATTCAAAAATACTCTGACAATGTAAATGCACTTAACGAAAGACTTTTAAACCGTAAATTAATTTGGAGAAATAAATTAATAATATTTAATAATTAATTTAATTCTAACTTGCACAAGATTATGTAGAAATCTTTAATCAAGAAATTAATTAAATTACAACTAATGTTTTTACCCTTGGAACTTTCTAAAAATAGAAATTACCGATTTTAATCCCTAATAAATTAGTAGGTTTAATTATGGTTTTGAACGTTGAATTTTGTTGGCATTACAAAACTAGTGTTAAACAGGGATAATTTTAGTAGCGCATATTTGTAATATGGTGAAAATTTCATTTTAGGAAAATTTGAAAAGGTGAATTATTCGGAGTGGGTCGGTGTCCTGTTCGCCTAAAATATATAGTATATTTTTTTGGGGGTCGGCTTCGCCTTCATTTGAAAACATCTCCTATAAAAACCTAGCTGATTCATCGGGTAGTATACCTCAAGTAGCTTAACAAATTACCAATACTGTGAAATTTGAACTCGCATACCCTTAAGCACCAGAGATTCAAATTATCGTTAGCCTCGTGAGTGTTGACATGCGATAAATGCAAAGTCTTGCTAAAACACGACAAGGGCATTGTTGGCTGACGCACGTCCCACAATTGCCATCGACGTGTAACGAGAGGAAGTGTTGACACACGACAATAAGATATTCGATAAAGTGGATGCGCGACAGAAATGGGTTATTGACGCTAGCGACAAGTGCAAAGTTAACACGTGACAAAGACCTCTGGACATAAGGGACGCGCGACAAGACCTCGTGATAAATCGGACAGAGTCACTACTTGGTTCTTTTTACGCAGACTCTTTTGAGAATAGTGGAAGGTGCAGCCTCAAAGAATATGAATAACCTAAAAGTAAGTAAGAAATCTCAGAAATCACTCTTCAAGTATTTTGGAAACTCTATGGATACAGATATTGTAAATACCAATCATATAGATGCCACCACAAAGAATCAGAATACTGACTGTGTGGAAGGTATTATTGAGGTGGACATACATTTCGCAAAGTATCAAAGTCAAACAAATGAAACCTACGATAATATGCCAGATCTTGAAGATATTGTTCCTGTTGGGGTGCAACTAGAAGTGCAGCTAGATATCACAGATACAAACACTCAGCAAAATGGAAGACAAAAATCAAAATCAAACTCCGGTCTAAGAAAGAGGAAACCAGGTGATTGTGATATTGCTCAAAATTCTACTCAAAAAAGTAAAGCATTGAAAATGAACAAGAATATGTGGACCATTGGCAGGACATACAAGTTTGATTGGGCAGCTAAATTTCTGTTTATTGAACCTGTACAATCATCTAATTATGAAGAAATCCCATCTGAATGTACATGTACAATATGTACGTGGAAATTGGGAAAGCAACAAAAAATGCAACTGAAGTTGGACACTATAGAAAAATATTGTGGAAAACAATATTTAATCAGTAATGGAGGTGGATGGCGTAAAATCAAAACACACAGGTGGAAAACTGAAAAAGAATGCATGCATGTTAGATACGCAATGGAATATGAGGCAGAGCAGAAAAAACATAGACATCTGTTGGAAAAGGGAGGAACGATCACATCGCATATTGGTAAGATGAAAGAAACAAATCTACATGCAAAATTCATATAATTCTCTACTCTTTTTCAAATACTAAAAAAAGGAAGAGTGATTTCGGATTTCCTTGATTTCAAAGTTTTGTATCAATTTAACGGAATGCTGAATGTACCTCGGTCTCATTGGTTTGAAATTAGTGGATGGGAAATGGAAAAATTCCTCTCGATGATAGAGAAGGAATATT
The DNA here is from genome assembly GCA_018340775.1 of Taxus wallichiana var. yunnanensis. Classification (NCBI taxonomy): domain Eukaryota; kingdom Viridiplantae; phylum Streptophyta; class Pinopsida; order Cupressales; family Taxaceae; genus Taxus; species Taxus wallichiana. The sequence goes on from CM031240.1 coordinate 203,311,151, forward strand.
TGAAAGAGAATGTAAAAAAAGAAAACTTTATCTCTCTTTCAATTGATGAAGTGATGTGAGTCAACAACACCGCATGGGTATGTATCCACATCTATACTTTAGAAAATCATATAAGGACACCTCATCTGTTGGGTGTTATGAAAATGGTTGAAAACTGCAATGCCGAAAACCTATATAAAATAGTTGTTTCTCATTTGAAAGATGTTGTTGGAATGACTGATTATGAAATTGCTACGAAGTTGGTATGCGTTGGAGCAGATGGTGCATCTGTCATGCAGCGTCACCAAATAGGGCTCTGTGTTAGATTACAAATAATAGCGGCCCCATATATGCTACCAATTCACCGTATGGCTCACATGTAATGAATTTAGCATATAAAATGGTAAGCAACCACGAAAATGTTGCTAAATTAGAAGACCTTATAAGATAACTTCATGCCTATATGTCAAACAGCCCAAAGCATTTTTCGAGTTCAAAAATTTGCAATTGGAATTACAGATGGAAAAAAAAACTTCAAGGATGTGGAGACTAGATGGATCTCTTTCTATGAACACCGCATGCAGATTTCGTGAGGAGTATCCTTCATTTGTTGGTTTCATGCACAAATACCATCATGAAGTTGATAGGCAAGGACTTGTTGTTCATTTAACTCGATTTGGAGACATTGCTTACATTGGTTGGTATTCTTCCAATGTTAAAGGAGATCAATACACCGATGAAGCATATACTGTAAGGCGATTAATCTATATTGTGGATTTTATACGGATGAGAAAATGGTATGTCAAAGTCTTGATATATTGTATTGTTCCCAGGATAGTTTTGATGCACTGTTTTTGAAAATTGGAAAGATTTATTAGACTTAAGAATCCTAACACCTTTTGAGATTTAATATCCACGATCACCTCTACATCACTTTGTTAATGGGAGGAAATACCAATGCACATTTTGCAAAAAGTCAAGATATTATAGGATCGGAACGAGAAGATGTTCCGTGACACGTAATTTGCTTGATTCTGTTATAGTTGAAACAAGAATAAAGCTTAAACAAATTTCAGAAACCTTGTCATCAGAAATTAGGGAACGTTTCTGTAAAGATAAAATTCTAGAAGCCATGGGTGTGATGAATCCTAATTTTTGGAATACTGAAGGTGGCCATGCAAACTTTGTCAGAAAGCATTTCCATAAATCAATGGGTATAATAATGGAACAATTTACAAAGACGCGTGAGCTCAAGGGTATGGAAATCAAAGGTATACTGAATGTCGATTTAGTAAAGTTTCAGTCAACAAATTTTGCAACAGAAATGAGGAACCAATATAAGAATTTAGATCAACCTTCTAAAAGTGGTGCTATTACAAGGTTGTGGCGAGGAATCTATCAAAGTTCTATCTTACAAGAAGATATCAGTGAATATTTCAGATTATATGAGTTATGCCAAACAATGATTTTGGGATCTGTGGAGGATGAAAGGGTTTTTGCATTTTCATTTATAAAATCAAAACTGAGAAACAGGTTGGATAAAAATCTGGAAAGTTGCATGAGGTGTTATGTTTCTCGATACTCCATCGAAACCTTTCCTTTCGACAGAGCAATTGCGCACTAGAATTCCCTTTGCGAAAGAAGAGGTGTGAATAATACAGCAACAAGTACAAATATTCCCAACCTTGAGAGTGTAATTGGCTCTTCGTCACATTCTACAGAAGACAACATCGAGTTTGATGAAGCTATTGATAATGGATTGTTTCAACTTTAAATAGGTATCTTCTTTATCTATCTTTTATCTTTATCATTAAAGATGTTACAGTCTATATACTAAAAATGTCGTGCAATTCACCCATCTATCTACTAATCCATTTCTCATGTTGGGTTTTTTTAAACACAGAGCTAGCTCATTACCAGTGGCAGTGATGATTTCAACTTTAAGGAGGTATCTTTTTCCCCTTAATCTTATTGTTTGTTACTATTCATTTTTTTCAGCTCTGGTTATCATTAAAGATGTTACAGGTCTATGTATTTACATTTAGTTAAATACAATCTTTTTATTTTTTGAAAACGTGGGTTGACATCCATCCGAGGAAGTCAAGTTACTTCTGGACTGACAATGTCAGGCAACTCACCCATCTATCTACTAATCCATTTTTGTGTTGAATTTTTTTAAGAAAAAGATCTAGCACATTACCAGTGATGATTTCAATTTTAAATAGGTATCTTCTTCAACATAATCTTATTGTTTGTTACTTTACATTTTTTCAGCTCTTGTTATCATTAAAGATGTTACAGGTCTAATTCTATATATTTACATTTATTTAAAGATATTGTTGGTCTATATATTTAAATATGTTGCTGGCACTTCTCAGGACTGACAATGTCAGGCAACTCACCCCTCTATCTACAATGTCAGGTAAAACAAAGATCTAGCACGTTACCCTTGATGATTTCACAGCAATCTAATACGCAAGAGGTAAGCTAAACCCTATCATATTTGCAATTATGTTTAATTTCTTACCAGTGATGATTCTTTCTTGATTTCTTAGAATTATATTTAATTTATTTTTTATATGTGCAAAATCCTTTGATATATTTTTTTAACTGTGGGATAAACAATACATTATACAATTTTAAATATAAGTCCACATAAAATTCCTCATCATCCATATATATCATATCATCACCATATCATTATCATATCCTGACTCCTGACACTACAATTATTATTAACACAATTATTTATCTAATTTAAATTTATTAAAACAATTCAGTTTTTTTAAAATAATTCATAATCATATCATTACAATTCTATTCGTTCTAATGTCATCTATATCCATTCTAATGACATTATGCTCATATCGTTACAAGTATAGAGAATAATTATCTTAAAACAAGTACAAAAGTCTAGAGAAGAAGAATTATCTTGTACTTGATGATAAATCTATGTCCACATTAAATTGATCATCATCCATATATATCATATCATTATCATCATTCATCATCTTTCAAAGATCATCTATCATTAATTATCAATTATCATCATTCATCATTTACGTCCACATACAATTCATGACAATGCAAGTAAATAAGAAACATACATATAATTCATGATAATCACCATCTAATGCAATTAAAATTAAAGATCGTATATAAATCCATATAATTAAATTCAAATACCATAGTACATACTCAATAGTAGAAGTTTTCAAATTCAATATTTAAAGTTTCCTCAATAATAAAAGTTTCTAGTTTTCAAAACCCTCTTTTCTTTATCCAATTCTACTCCTCTGCTCTCTTCCCGATGGCTTCTTCCACTGTGGCTGTACCTCTTTCCCCAACACCAGAAATAACCCCTGAACTTATAAGATCTCAAAGGAGCACTGTCAGATTTTTAAAATTCTTTCTTCTTGATTTTTCGCATCTCCATGTGACAGCAAATTTGGATCAGCTGCTGCCTTAGCTTTGAATAATATGTCGTGGTCGAAACCATGTTCTTTAATTATCCGCTTCAATGTATTGTTTTGTTTGTTAACCAAAAAAATATTTTGCTTCAAATTTTTTTGCGGATAAGTCGTTCTTCACTGTTTCCAAGTGAACTTGCAAAACCTTCGCCCGACTCTTCAAAATTTCATATTTCAACTACACAAAAGAGTAACGTCAATTCAAAATATTACTAAAAATGAAAATTTCAAATTAACAAGAATGATTGTTTGAATGTAATAGTACTTACAACTGCTTTATCTCTTTCGGCATTTGCGATTGCTACCAAATCCTTGTCCTTGGACCATTTGTTAAAATATGCCTGGGCCTCAGCACTAATATTTTCCAATTTTTTTAATGCCTTATCTAAAATGTCATCTTTATAGTTGTTGTTATACGTGAGTCCCACTTCTTACTTAGGTAAGTAAGGAATCCATCTTCGCAGGTTGATTCTGGACTACTGACGTATAAACTATCCCGTTGCCAATAATTTTCATAACGACTAATAATCTCATTGATAAGAACTTTAGCCCTTCTCTCCCATTCTATAAGTTGATTGATATGAGGAAGAATAAACTCACTCACATGGGATTGACAATCATAACCAATTAAGTTCTCCAAAGGAAAAGGTGGCAACTGTTCACTATCTGAATCTGATGAAGACGATCTTGCTGGAGAAGTATGGGGGCTTTCAGCAAGATCAACTGCTACTTGTTTCTGCCTTTGGGTGGGCTGATCCTGTTTGTGAAAAAATTAATCAAGATTTAGATAAATAAATTTAAATTGAAATGTAATTCAAAATTGTAAAGCATATTTAAATTGAAATTTGAAGTATACCTAGTTGGCCTTGAATCATCTCGCGGGTATTGAAAAAACCAGTTGGCTCATTGCTATCAATGCCCAAATAATCTTCATCTAAATTTATATTGTTCAAAACAGATATGCCCGTTGCACTGGGCAAGCCACCAAGTGAGAGAGTTGGAATTTGAAAGGAGGAGGCAATGTTTAGTGTCCCACTAGGGGCTGGAGCAAAAGACATGTGTTTACCAATGTTCTTTTTCACTATTCCTCTGGTTGGCATTTTAAAAATTATTGGTTGAGTGGGTGTCGGTGCCGGTTTGATCAGACTGACATGTGCTGAAAAGTACAAGAAAAAATGAAAAATAGGAAAACAATTCATGAAGTCAAAATTTCAAAATTAAACGTACTATCGAAGAGTTGTACCTTGTTGTCGAGGGGTTGTTTTTCTCGGTGCTACGGGTGGCCTTGTAGGAGTTGTACTCAGTGTCTGTTTAGAAGATATGAATGCATGCGACTGTATGGAGTGAGTTGGGGAAGAAGGTTGAGTTTGTGAAACAAGTGTATGTTCCAAAGTCCCTGCAATTCATCAATATTAAATGTTGTCAATTCATTTGGTTAAAATTTAAATTGAAAAATAAATATGCAACTTTGGAATTTGTAAATAATATATGAGAAGGTATTACTTCTCTGGCGTTTAACGAGTTCAAACTGTTGAGGGTTTGGAGAAGAGTGAGCTTCCATTTCAGATTTGGAGTCCCCAAAGCCTTAGCGTGTTGTTGGCCTCTTCCTCTCGATAACGTCTTTTTCGGGGAAGGGATTCAATAAATCTTCTCTGCAAAAGATTAAAATTTAATTTGTAATAATCGTGCACTGTAATGTTGAAAATTGAAATACAAACTAAATACTTTATACCTGTTGTTCTTCAAATGGAATTGACAACTTCATCAACTCCTCATCAGTGCAAGTAGGAATTTTTTTATCTTTTAAATTTAAAAGTGCCTCATAATAAAGGCCGAGGAGATAGTTTGTTGAATAAATGAAAGGTTTTTCTGAAAGTTTTGAATTTGTTATGTCAGTTCTTATTTTTTTGGATAGATATGTGCACCAATCGAATTTTTGTTTTGAGATAGTGGCAACAATGTATGCAATGGCCCAATTTGGTATATCAGTTTGGCGACCCTGCAAAACAATTCTGGATTGAAAAAATGAAATAAGTGCAGCAAGAAAGTGGTGTGCAATTGATTGTGTATCCACACCACGCCTGGATTTATTGACATGGGCTGCAAATGTGAAAGAGTGAAAATTACTATAAATTTATAACAGCAAATTGTATCAGAATAAAAAATAGAATAAAAAATATGAATTAAAATGAATTATACTTACAATCAACATGGAAACCGAACGTTGATTCGAGAAATTTCTTGTCTTCTTCCAGGAGTGTTGCCTTGGTTGTAACAATTGGTAAATTTTTGAACGGAAGGCCCGTAAACCGATGGATGTCATTTGCTTTGATACTGAATTGGAACATTCGGCCATCATTCAGAGTCACATAAAAAATGCCGTCCTCTGAATTGTAGGATGACAGAAGGTAATTCAAAATATCCAGATCTATTTCGAAATGGGGCATATTAACGAGCCCTGTAAATTCACACGCATCCATCAAATCTTTATATTCTGAAGACATCTTTAAAACAGTATGGATGTGAGGGCATAAGGGATTCCTGTAGTTGATCTTGGAAATCGATTGAATTGGATTCTCTTGATTTTTTTGCTGAACTTGCAGTTGGGAAGCATGTGAAGTCGACATTATAGTTGTACTTGCGTCTTTGACAATGATTGAGACCTGCAAAAATTCAAGAGCGGGAGGGTGAAAATGAGAAAATGACAGTTGAAGGGTATTTATAGGCTAAATCGGGCGTCAATGGCTTCAATTGACACGCATCAATTGTCTTAGCTAACGCGCGTCGATAGTGTTGGTCGACACGCGTCAATAGGATCCAGAGACGCGCGTCAATAGATCCGGAGACGATGCGCCAATAGGCTCCAATGACGCGTGCGTCAAAAGGATCGATGACACGCCGTCGATCGGGAGAGCTAGTGACGCGCGTCAATTGGAGCTAGTGACGCGCATCAATTGGAGCCAGTGACGCGCATCAATGGAGCCGATGACGCGTGGCACCAAGACCATCGACGCCCATCGACATGCATCAGAGTGATTATTGATGTCTTGTTGTCGCACGTCAATGATGGAGCCATGAAAAAAATAGGTGAAATTTTTGTTTTGGAATACTGTCAAATTCACCTTTCGCTGAAACTGGTTCTGGGGATATTCGCCAGGTATTTTCCACCTACAATTTTATAGAGGTGTCTTAAAATGAACCCTAGTGTTAAATAACTACGGATTATTTTCCAACTATACTTAAAATATTATTAAAATAAAATACTCGAAAAAATTATCATATTTCTCTAGTCTTGTTTTATGTGTTTTGGTGTGTCAATATGGGGCATTACACTAGCTATTTAAGAAAAGGTCTCTTTAGAATCATTCTCGTGGATATTCTAAAGAATTATTTATAGCTAACTTTTTTTATGCTTCACAATATATTACATTAGCATCAAGATTTTCTTATAGACATATTTTACACCAATTACATATTTTCGTATTGAATATTCATTTTCACATGTAATTTTTCTCTAGTGTCGCAATATTATCATCCATCAATTTTTGTTTATTGAAATTAAGAATCACCTCTTTAAAATATATGAGATCAGAACATAAAATAATATAAGATATAAAATGAAATTATTATGCTTACTATCTTGAGTTACCTCATATATATCTTGTCAAGATACATATATTATTTGGAGTTTCACTTGGTCTTCATCAATCAATACGAATATTGGAGGGAAGTTATAATAGAGTAGGACCTTGTCGACGACAAATCGATCGGGAACTTGATGTAGAGAAATTTAGCTCAATTTTCTTATCTCAAGTTATACATTTCAATTCTAAATCCATTTTTCATCTTTAAGAAATTCAAAATATCTCGCTAATTAATTTATTGTGATGAAGGGAGAGGGAGCCGATAGTGGAGCATGGACCAATAATGGTGAGGGTATTTGTAAAGTGAGTGACTAGTACATGTACATTTGCCATTAAACATTTGAAAAAAAAGTAGCTAATAAAATGTGTCACATCAAATCACATCAAATAATCACCCAATCACATGATGCCACATAAATAGGAAAAAATGCATGACATAATGCCCTACTAATGGTCCACCATTTTATCCTTTGTTTGGAAAACTACTTGATTTAAATCCATTTAAAAACCGCTTTCCATATAATTAAAATATTAAAAGAAAAAAAATAGATTAAGAAAAAAAAATCTATTAAACGTTTTTTTTTTTTTTTTCAAAATTTGATGTATTTATATGTGTGTTGTGCACCCCTCAACTTGCGTGCACAACTATTGGCTCCTCTCCCTTAGATTGCAAAACATGTAATATTTCTAATTCTCATTGCATTTGAAAAACGCACATCATTCTCTCTTGTCATCTAATATCTTCCTTTTTAATCAATAACATGTTCATAAGCAATACATTCAAACACTTTCAAATAAGAAACATTATGTTTCCTATCACTCGATGCTTCTTATGTTTCCTTGGATTTTATAATCTTTCAAGGATAATGATATAAAATTTACATTACACAATCTAAAAATTCAAAACATTACAGCAGGGGAGAGATCGGGATGGAAGCAGGGTTTCGTGGATCTCAAATATGTTAGAAAAGAGCCGAAGGAACCATTACAACAACCGGATCTGGAATGGAGGTAGGACTCTCCATGGCCAAAAGTCCCAAACTCAGTGTTGGAAAAAAATTCAATAGATATAACTTTTCCTGGATTCGACCGAACATCAATCAGGTAAGAATCTCGGTTATTAAGAAATGGATGACTCTGGGCCAAGTAAACATTCTTTCCCTCTCTGAAAAAACTTCTTGTTTGTTTTTTCTGTAGAAGAATACTTGGACAATGTTACGTAGAGAGTTCTTTCGTTCTATAGAAGAACCACTCTCCATTATTAGATAGAAGTTAGGAGGAAAAAATACACCCCATTTGCATGTCTTGTCCGGGTAGGGCTTCCTTGGCTGCCCCTAGATTTCTAGGAAATTGGAGAACTGGTTTCTGTAGACCCGACCATAATTTCGTGGTGCAGATTCATCACAACTAGGTTGTGTGTTAATGTCCCCAATGGCTCGTCTCACCTGGATGCCATTAACTTGTGGTCTAGGGAAGATGTCTGGAAACAAAAATAATTTATGAAGAATCACCATTATATTGTACCAAACGTGGGTGTGTGGGCCATGGGATATGTGGCTACAAAGGAACATAACCCCCTAAATTTATGTAGAAAAACAAAATACAACAGAATGAGGAGATCGGACACGAGCATCATAGCATGAATCTTTTTCTGGTGGAACACGAGTGGTCTTAGTAGGAAAAATCATCTCAACTCGTGATTGACGAAGCTGGGGTAAGGACGGGTGCCTATGGGAATTTGAATTTAGAGAAATGGGCTACATAGAGCCTGACCACTGTGGCGAGCGTGAGACAAAACTCAAAACTGGAAAATCAACGTTACATCAATGGTCTCTAATAAAGAGATTATAGCTAGGAAAGGAGGCGAAGAACATTAGACGAGCATTAAAAACAAAATTCCATGCACTCTTGGTCACCGCTTGAGAGTGACTAAAATTCATGACACTAATACAAAACCCCACTTTTGTTGTAGTCCTGGTTTCTCCATGGTTTTATTCTACTCATTTTTTGACCGTCCATGGACTTGATATAAGATGTTTGGATTTTGGACCCTTGTTGAACATTGAAATTTTCATCGCTTTATCTGGATGGTAGATCTTTGGTTATAACAGGTTGGGGATCTTGGAAAATCCCCTTTTACCAATGATAAAAAAATAAAATTCAACACAATATTTATTTTGTAATTTTTTTCCTTCACCATGCTTCTTTCCTTATTTATGAGTATTCACTTCATCATTTCTACAATACCAATTTTCTATGGTGTATGCCTTAGAGTGAATTTTTCAAGATTGATCCCATTTTTACAAAAATTACAAAAAGGTTTGGATGCATATTATCCATCTCTATTTGTTGTAAATAAATTATATGAGTTGTCCTCTTTATTTTAAAATAAAATCGTCAAACTTTTGAAATATATCAAAGGATTCTTATTTGTATTTTTAAAAATCGACACATATTTTTGTTGTATAATCATATATAGAATTCCATAAGTACAAACTAGTGCCCACTTAAGGTGTCTATATAGGAACACACAATCTGAATGCATGATCTAGGGAAATCTTTCTCTATGTGAAATGTTAGTAGGAAATGATTGCCTATATTTCTTACCAAGAATACAACTTTTAGACATTTTGTTTAGTGATCAACCAAAGGAAATCCATTTACAAAGTTGTTTCTATGTAAAACATTTAAGCCATTAAAACATAGATGGCCAAAACTATAATGTTATAACCATGACTCATCTTTTATGAAAACTTTAAATGCGATAGTGAACATTTTTTGCAAACATAAAAGAAACTTGTGATTTTGTGTTGTTTGGATCCTTACGATAAACTTTCTATTTCTATATTCAATCACATATGCATCATTCTCAAAATAAATCTTAAATCAATTTTGTACTAGTTGCAAATTTTTTATTACATTATGTCTAAATTAGGAACATAATACACATATGGTATGTTCTTTGTATCTCATTGTTTAGTTTTAATATTTATGATCTATTTACCGATTATAATTGCCTATTTATCATCACCAAAATTCACTTATGAGTGATTAGATTCATTTCTATTTTCGAACTTTCCTTGTTTCCACTCATATGATTATTCGTAACCACCATCTCAAAACCCAACTTCTTTCTTTCTTCATTCGTTTACATAATGTTCAATTTTATTCTAGTATTGCAATTGAATTTGAGATTTTTCAAACATTTGAATTTGTATAGAGGAACTAAGATTATAATTATTGTTACTTCATATGCCTCCTTTGGTTGCAAAGAAGTTTAAATTTACTCTATCTTTATGAAATTTTCCCAATCTAGATCCTCCATCATATCCAGTAGTCTTTCCCATAGAAAATTATTTTCCACATCTATAACAATATTTTCCCTATCATTCTTTTGCAATTGTTCTCTTTGAATGCTTTTTCCATAAGCGAACCGGCTTATCTACTTGACCGTTACTCATGGAATTGTGAAAAACACTTAATCTCATCAATTGAAACTTGTGATAAATATTTCAATTATTCAATACCTACACAATTTGGAGAGAATCTTACTTGAATAATTCTAATAAAATTCTACAAATTTTTTATTATCTAAAATGTCTTCATGAATATTTTCTAATTCACTATGGTTAGTGCATGAGTAAAGAATTCATTTTTGGACTTACTATTTTTCACTTTAATATTATCAAATTATATTGAAATCATATATAATATTTACCAATTTGAGTTTATTGGTTCCTTGATATAAATTTTATATTTTTTTCCTTGTGTTCTTATACTTCGTTGTTCGTCACCACTTTCGAGATGGGATTGACAGGAATTTAATGCCCCATTTGTCATTACACATGTTCATACTTCAGCGATCATGTGCTAAGCGTGGAATGCCATTGTGCTTCCGTCAATCATTGGTGGGCTTCGCCCTTGTCGGAGGTAATATTAAACCTTCTCCCTCTTCATCGTGTTTGTTGGTGCTTTGTTGATGGCCCCTACAACACCCATTACGATTTCCCTATAAAAGGAAAATTGTGTTCTCTTTTTACCCGTGCTTGATTGTTAGCCCTTTTTAATAGGATTAATTATTATTGTTTTTAAGGTTATATATAATAATAATAATAGTACTATTATTTTATTTGTCGATTAACGATTATTATTATTATTTACCTTTAAGCTATCTCATTTCACCCTTGTTTGCTCTCATGCCCAAACCTCGATTCGTGCAAGAGGAGCTTGTTATTGGGGTGAACCTTTGTTAATGACGTGATATTCATGTTTAATGCTTAATATTTTCTATTTGGCCATCTAGGTTCCCTTGCATACCTTGTAAACATAACTCTTGGTTAATAAAGCGTTTATTTTCCTTGTTTATTTGGAGCCACCCACCCACCCCCACCATTTATTCATCCAAGTTGTTTGTATGAACTTGTTTTATTATTTTTTGGGACTGGTCTTTGGTGAAAGTGTGTAATGCCCACTCAAAACAACCACTTGAGACCCAAGAACAAACTAGGATTAGTTAGGAAAATTATGGAATATATATTTTTTTGTTTAAGAGTGTCAACAACTAGGTTCAAGGCAATAGTTAGCACAACAAGGTTTAAGATAAACAACAAGGAATGATTTATATAATTACCTCTTAAAAATAAAATTCAAAAAACAAAAGGTCAAAACAAGGGATAAGATTAACCACTTAGGTCAGGAGAGTAAATTCTCACTCACCCACTCTCTAACTAACTCACAGGGTTCAACTTGATTTTTCAAAAAATTAATTCCATCAAAACTTCCCTAAATCATGCCCATTGGATAGGAAATTTTCTCACCTTTCCAATGGTATAAAGAATTCCTCCTAACTCCTTATATTTTGCAAGATATGAGCCGGTGGACTTTAGGGGAGAAATTTTCCCAAGGGATAGTCCGCGGGCCTAGAGAGAAAATTTTTCCCCATGCACGGTTCGGTGGGGCACGGAAAAAATTAACACATTTTCCTCCTTTGGTGCATAAGTGCAAATCACCTTTATGTTCCCACGAGCACGATGAGGGAGACACGTGTCGCACCTTGGTTGGTTGAAAGAGAAGGCGGGCCGACAGAGCGGGTTGAGACAATAAGTCTCTTTCACCAAAAAAATGCAAGGGAACCCAATTGGTCTCGCGCTAACGAGGACGTCAAGAAGCCACGTGTCACTCGAGAAATGGCGTGGGGAAAACGGACGGGTGGGAGCAGTGGAAGAATTAGGATTTTTAGGCTTAAAACCACAAAGGTTCACTTTTGCGTGTGCCTTTGTCGAATGCAAAAAAAGGGTGCCACATGTGATGACCCTATTGGTCACGGGTGACGGGCGGTGGGGAAGAATTAGGATTTTTGCTAAAACAACAAAAAAAACTTCAAGGTTAAGAATAATCCCATGCCTCTTCGAGTCTTAGGCTACCACATGTCACTCTGGGGATTGGATGCGGGCGGCCGAGCGGTGGGGAGAAAGTTGGATTTTTCCAAAGACAAAAATCAAAGTTTCAAAGACAAGAATTTCCCTACTTTTCTGGCGAAGCGATGATGCCACATGTCATCCAATGATTGGATGCGGGTGACGGGGTGGCAGAAAAATTCAAGGCATTTAGCCAAAACGTTTCAAAGAGAAAAACCTCGCAAGTCCGCACGTCCACGAAAGGAATAATTTCGGTTAAGCCTTTGGCGAGCCGAGGAGGTAAAATCAAGATTTTGCCAAAAAAAAAAAAAGGTTAATTTGAAATTTCCTCCCGCACTTCCATCTAGCCATGTGTCAGCACATGATTGGCCGTGGTTCGCGGGAATGCGGGGAAAAATGGGAAAAATTTCCCAAGGAAAAATTTCAAAGAAGGCTAAGTTTAAATTGGGTTCGCCCTTCCGAGGTACCATGTGGAAGAACCCGGTAGGTTGTGGGATGGCGGGGCTATGGACTTTTTGTGGAAATTTTTCCAAAGTCAAAATTAAAGTTTATAGTTAGATTTATTTTATTTTAGAAGGCCAAATTGAACTAAAACTTCAAATGGCCATAACGTTTGATAGGAAGCTCAAATTTGGGAAAACAAGGACTTTCTAGAAATATATTGAAGCCCTTTTACACAAAAATTCATCAATTTTGGAATTTGATGAAGTTTGAGAGGTCAATTTTGAGAAAAAAATCTGCACGGTTTTGCAAAACAAACTCATAAATTCTGACTTATAAAATTTTGTTCAATTTTTATTCTCTTCTTCCTCAACATGTTAAACAGATATGGAGACTTATTCTTTGATGGATTTAAGAAGAGGTTTCAAGATTCAATTTAGTTGATTGAGTTGCAATTGATATTTTTCCATCTTTTGACAACAAAACGGTTGTTGCAAGTTTCAAACTGGATTTTATAAGGTTCTCAAGAGTCTTTCTTAAATGTTGCGGTCAATTTTAGTTCCTTGGGACTTTATAAGTCTAAATTAGTATGTTTCATTTCTTACTTTGAATTATAAGTTTGAACTGTTCATTTTGAATAAATTAATTGCCAGTTTTGATTTACACAACAAAGATCATTTTCAAAGGATTTATTGAACGTTTTACATCCTTCAAGTATGGGAGTTCATTTACTTTCTAGTATAATGTATTTAATTGTTTCAAACATCATTCAATAGCCAATTTCCAAAGTCTGATTTTTCCAATTTCAACTCATTTCAAATAAACAAAATGTTGTCATTTCCTTCATACGTATTCTTCTTTCAAAATAGAGATTATAAATCACAACAACAAATCCATTTCAATACAACAATACAAGTTTGAGAAAGTAGATAATTCCTTTATTGATTTCCAACAAACAACTTTACAAATTCTTTCTTTCTTTTGATCCCAAGTTACAATTTGTAAAATATATGACATTCTTTTCAAAGCAGAGAATGGATTAAATGACTCTTTACATTTCCCATTTCAAATTTCTATCTTTCGCCTCAATAAAAGTAACTTCTTATTACAAATAATCATACAATTCATCCACTTCAAAGTGGAAAGGTTACAATAAACTTGCTCACAAGAAGGGACTATCAAACTATACATTTCTTTGCTCCAAAATAGCACCATGCTGGTTTTCTTCCATCTTCCAATGGATAAAAACAAAATAGGGGAAAGGAAACACTCTCCACCCAACCAAGATATCCAATGAGAAGGGAGAATCCATCCTTCCTCATTGGCCCCCAAGCCCCAACCATAATGAAATAAGAGATGAAGAACAACTCATGGAAACAAGACTTCCACAAACACACATGCAGCATTTTCACATTTTAAAAACACATTTCAAGAAGAATGTAGTTCACAACTACATTAAACAAATACAAACAAAATGAGGCTTCATCAAGCAAGCCAAAAAGAGCAAGGATCTATGGGGAACTACTTATGCCTCCCAATGGGAAATGGGAATCCACCTATACAACCCACCAAAATAATCCATCTCACATATCCTTATGCCCCCCCAAAGTTTCTCCCTTATGCCCCCCAAGAGTAAGAAATGCAAGCTATTTCTTTTCCATGGTGGATCCCAATCCCAAACTCCCTCCACAATAAAACTGATGCCATTGGCATTCCCTTATGCCCCCCATATGAAATCCCCATAGCCTTCTCCTACACCATGTCCTAAGCAGTCTACCCAACCAGCCAATCAAACACATAAAACATTTACCATTTCATACATGCATGAAAGATAAAAGCATATTAGAAGGTCAATTTTCCTACCTCTCCATAATGGAGTTTGTTCCAATGACATCAAGCTTTCTCTATGCCCAAAATACAGTCCAAAATCAGCAACAACACACATGCAATGATCTCCACTCTCCTTCCACAACCAAGACTCCAAAACAGCAAGAAAATTCGCCCCAATAGAATTATGAAAAGTTTGAACAACCCAAAACAAGTTAAGAGTTTGGATTTTAAAGGAGAGGGAAGAGAAGAGGATGATGTGGATCCATGTGGGATCCCATATCATTCTTCCTCAACCCCAAGATAAAAGTAAACATCATTCACTAAACACAATAAATAAAATGAAAAAATAACTTACACACTCCAAAATAACCCATACCCCAAAACGACTGAATTAAAACCATGTAAGAGAAGTGCAATTAAAACTTACAAATAGTAATTTCAAAATGCATTAAAAGGCCTAAATTTAACCTCCAAACCATAGGTATGGTTGGTGAATAATGTTAAGAGTTATGGGACAATTTTAACTTGTCCCACAAGCCTCGAAAAATAGCCCCCAAGGACAAATTCAAATTCCCAAGAGGATGAAGTGTTTAACACTCCAAAATCTATCTTACATTCTTTTACATATCCCTTACACATTCTTACATATTTCTTACACACTCTTACATATTTCTTACACACTCTTACAACATTACATTTAAGAGCAACAACTTCATTAATTATATTCTTATGACATATTGATTTATTTATTTTAACACATGATTATTCACAACATTAACTCAACATATAATAACTAATGAAAGGGGTAACACATCAAAAAATAAACACATGCAAACATTACAAAAAGGAACCACATTAAAGAAATACATAAAATCCCTTGGTCACATTTTAAAGGTGATCCCCCCCATGGGAATCCCTAACAAACAAAACACACAAATAATAATAGTTGCCATGGTGACCTTGTTGAATTCATCCAGAATTCTATTATGGTTGGTTTCAGTCCCCCAACATTGTTGTGATATTTTAACCTGAAAAATACAAATACCTTCTTCGGCCTCATGGTTATATTAGAACATCCGAATGATATAAACAACATCTCATGATCATCTAAACATATGAATCACAACAACATCAAGAATTGACATTATCGTTTTCAATTTAATTAATCAACTATATCATCATCAATAAAATTCCATACTAGATCTACTCACAATATCCAATATCACAAGTCCGAGCAATCATCCATAATAATCCATGGTCTAACATCTAAACATCATACTAAATCAAAACATAATAATGTCCATAATAAGATCTACAACATCAAGATTAGTATCTAAAAGTGTCAAAGGGAAGTGGGCACTACATCCCCGTACCCTTATAATCAACTTCCTCTAGAAGTCACTGGAAAAAATGTGGAAACTACACTCGTAATACAGTGGCATCCTCCGAAGTGGTTGCAGTCTCATCATATCTTTCCCACTGTACCCATACCTGATCAATCTCTCTTCCTCAAAGGTCCAGGATCCTGCACTCTATGATATGGAGAGGCTCCACCATTACCTACCCCTAATCCTACACCTGTAAAGAGGTCCAATCCATCACATGAGAAGGATATGCAATGTATCTCATAAGAACAAAAACATGAAACACATCATATATGCGAGACAAGCTAGGTGGAAATGCTAGATGATAAGTGAAAGGGCCGATACGCTCCAAGATCTCAAAAGGACCAACAAATCGAGGAGCTAACTTAGAACCTTTTCCATAATGGATAGGGCTCTTATGTGGTCTAACACAAAGGAACACCTTCATGCCTACATCAAAATTACATTCGGTCCTATGCTGATCAACGTACTTCTTCCGTCCATCATGTGGCTCCGTAGTCTTTACCTAATAATCACTACCTATTACTCCATGTCCTGCAAAAGGGATGGTCCAAGAGATACTCTATCCTCTAACTTGTCTAAGCTAAGGGGTGTCCTACACTCTCTACAATACAAGGCCACGAAAAGGAGTGATGCCTATAGAATTTAGAAAACTATTATTGTAGGCAAACTCCACCAGTCTGGTATAATCCTTGCATCTCGCCCGATGATCCATCACGTACATCCCGAACATGCCCTCCAAAATTTGATTCACCCTCTCGGCCTATCCATTAGTCTCACAATCCACAAATGATCTTCCATGGAATCTCGTGTAACCTAAAAATATTATCTAAATAGACATGTGCCATTGTAGTAGCGGTATAATTTTTCTTCACTAGAGAAAAGTGAGCCACTTTTTTCAATTTATCAACCATGACCATGATGACATTGTAGTGATATCTCGACATTGGTATCCCAACTATGAAATCCATGGAAATGGTGTCCCACTTCCACTCCGTATAACATGAGGAAAGATAAGGCCACTGGATGCTAATGCTCGGCCTTAACTTTATGAAACTCTAAACAGTGTGAAACAAACTGAGCCACATCTCTACGAAGTCCTCTCTAGTGGTACAACTGTCTCAAGGTAGAGTGCATCTTCTTCACCCAAGGATGGGCTGAATAGGGTGCACAATGTGCCTCTGCCAAGATGTCCTACATCAAGCCTCCATCTCGTAGGAACATAAATCCAACATCTGTGCCTAAGAAGACCATCTTCCTATAGTTAGAATCCATCAAACTTCCCCTCAAGCGGTCTCTAGGACTCGATTTCGCTCGAACTGCAATGTAGAAGTTGTCAAGAGGAAGTTCTTTGTCAAGGAACTCGCTCTATAAATCTGCGCCCACTAAAGTGGCCATACTCACATGTCTCTGTCTACCGAGAGCATTTGAAACCACATTATCCTTCTCCTTCACATGATCCGTCTTCATTTCATACTCACAAAGAAACTACATCCAATGCCACTGACAAGCATTTAGATTGGGCTACGTGAAGAGGTGACGAAGACTCAAGTGATCCGTTACGAGTGTGAATCTCCGACCAAGAAGAAAGTGCCTCCACCGAACCAAGGCATGCACAATCGCCACAAGCTCAAGATCACGAGTCAAGGAATTAAGCTCATAATCTTTGAGTTTCGAAACTCAAAATCCCATCCTCTCGCCCTCCCGCATCCGTACACCTCCAAGGCCTGCCAACAAAGCATCTATGCATACAAAGAACTCACCATGTGGATCCAGCACTACAAGAATAGGTGTTGTAGTGAGACATTCCTTTAGTGACTTGAAGACCTTCTCACATATATCAGACTAAACAAACTTCTTCCCTTTCTGCTGAAGGGAAGTGATGGGGTGTGCTATCCAAAAGAATTCCTAAACAAATATCCTATAGTAACCTACTAACCCCATGAAGCTACACACCTCGGTCATAGTAGTGGGTCCTGGTCGATCCATAATGGCTCTAATCTTGGAAGGATCGATTACGATACCTTCCCCAGAGATAATATGACCCAATTATTGTGACTCGACTCAAACAAAGCACACTTCTCCAAGTTTCGTTAACTCATAGTGCCCATATCTCATACAAAAAGTAGTCTTATGAATGTCTACCTTCGTAATCCTCAACTGATGATAGCCTAACTTGAGATCAATCTTAGAGAACACTGTGGCTCCCTTCATCTGATCAAACAAGTCATCAATACGTGGAAGGGGATAACGATTCTTGATTGTTACCTTATTTAGCTGGTGGTAATCGATACACAACCGCAAGGATCCATCCTTCTTCTTCACAAAAATCACTTTTTCACCCCAAGAGTATACAATAGGATGGATAATACCTTTCTCCATAAGACCCTCCAGCTGTAACTTGAGCTCACAAAGCTCCAGTGTGGTCATCCAATAAGGTTCTCGTGAGATCGGCTCTCGCTCTGGAACAAAATCTATATGAAAATCAATCTCACGTGGGGATGGAATCCTCGGTAGCTCCTCCTGGAAAGACATCTGCAAACTCTCTCGAATGGGATGATCATCTAGGAATGGTCCACTAGACCCATCCTCTAACCTATCACGTATGGTAACAACATACATCCGAAAACCCTATCGCACACACCACTTAATCTGCATAGCAGTGATGGTGCAAATAGAAATGGGTCTCCTGACTCCTAAAATAACTGACTCAACTCCAAGATCATCTGCACAAGATATAGTCTTGTGATAACAATCCATCCTAGCCCTATGTGTAGATAACCAATCCATAACTAAGATGACTCCATACGATCCCAAAGGAAGAATACAAAGATCTGAAGTAGTGGTGAAAGGTCCCAAATATACAACACACTCCTTAACTAAGGAGTCTATAGAGATCTTTTCTCCCGAAGCCATCTCAACGTCCTAACAATGACCCTTCCTAACTACTACCAACCTGCATCACTCTACTAAAGATGGTGTAATAAATGAATAAGAAGAACTAGAGTCAAACAATATGGAGGTAGGAACACAACCAATACTACATGAAGTCTCAATAAGCGTGCTCTAGTGCTTATCTGGTGGCTCTCAAGCACCGCATAAATCTTGTGGTTATTCCCCATATCACCGACTATCGGCTCTAATATCGGTGCCTTACCCTTATTAGGTTTCGATGGTAGTCTCTACAAAAATGTCCGTAACTCCACATAAAAAACAACCACCTGATCCCCTCCAAGGAGTAGCACCTCCAGTAGGTGCTCTAGAAGTTTGTGTTGTGGATCTTGATTTCCAACTATGGTTTTCTATGGCATCTGTTGAGGAGCTCTTACAGAATGAGCTCTAGGTCCACCATGTGTCCTGATGGGACCCCTAGGAGGAGGCCCCATACTCCAAGATCTTTCTGCATCAAATATACGTGGAGGTATATAAGGTGGGTGAGACTGCTACTACAACTAGGGTCTAAAGGATGACTGTGAAGAATGCTGACCACCACGAGGAGGAGGAGATAACCTCCTTGATCTATTGTCTTGCATCTGATGTATGTGGCTCCTGACCCGGTCTCTAGCTTGTTGGGTCTTTTCCCGAGTCTCCTCTACTATGTAGGCCTTCTTAACGACCTCTCGTTAAAGTCCGAGGGTAGAGGATCCAAACCATACCTCCAATGTCTAGATTTAGGCCTCAGATGAACTTGTGGATCCGCACCGCTCATCCTGCATGTACTCAATATACTGGAGTAGATCAAAAAACCTACTCTCATACTCTACCATTGTAAGGGATGCCTGTCCAAGGTCATGGAACTTGTCGATCCTCTATTGTATGAATCTCTGTGATAGATATCTACTCTTGAATCTCTCCTCAAATAGCTCTTAGGTGACTTTCTCAGAATCCACATGGAGCTTCTACTCCTCTGTCCTCCACCATACTCCAGCTCCATCCCTTAGTAGATGGATTGCAACACAAGCTTTCATGTTTCTATAAATAAGGACAAAGCTTGAAGCAACCACTTAAGCTCACTAGCCACGCCTCTGCCTGAAATCCTATTATGTCACCTTAGTAATGTGATTGCCAAAGCTTTAGGATCTCCCTGATGTGATCGGAAGCTGTTGTTTGATGGCCTTTAGGCCTCTCTGCATGCTCTTCCCTGAGCCTGGGACTGCCAGACCACTCTCTGTGTCCTAAAACTAAATCACCATGTCCCCCCTCGAGGTGACTCTACCCTAGCTGACTCTCCATGAAAATTCTCTTCCCAATGCTCCTCACTGAGTGGAAGAGGTGCATGTCCCTCAATGGAAGTGACTCTATCATGTCTGGCATGCCCTGCAACTATTCCTCTATGTAACGCGACATTAACATCCTAAAGGGTCTACAAGATCTGTGATAGGATGGCTACTAAAACATGATTCGGAGGTGGTATGTCTGAGTCTATGTGGAAATACTCCTCATCTTATATGGCCCCCCTGCACAAAACAAAATGAGATTTAGCTCATTATTTTAAGTATCCTTCAGTTCTAAGTTCAATCACATACAATTTTCAACACTTTTGTTTTCAAGATTAAAAGTGTGCTAGTTTTAAAGCTTATGTCTCAAGTTTTATAGTGTGCCCAATGGTCCAAGCTTTTGAACCCCGCTTTGATACCAAGTGTAATAGCCACTCAAAACAACCACTTGAGACCTAACATCATAACTAGGGGCTCCGAGACCTCTCTCTGTTCCCTAAAACTTGATCACCATGTCCCCTCAGAGGTGACTCTACCCTTGCTGACTCTCCATGAAAATTCTCTCCCTGATTCTCCTCACTGAGTGGAAGAGGTGCATGTCCCTCAATGGAAGTGACTCTATCATGTCTGGCATGCCCTCCAACTATTCCTCCGCATAACATGACATTAACATCCTGAAGGGTCTGGAAGATCTGTTGTAGGATGGCTACTACAACATGATCTCGGAGGTGGTATGTCTAAGTCTATGTGGAAAGAATCCTCATCTTGTCTACACCCACTGCATAGAACAAAATGAGAGTTAGCTCATTGTTTTAAGTCTCCTTCAATTCTAAGTTTACTATCACATATAATTTTCAAAACTTTTGTTTTCAAGATTAAAAGTGTGCTAGTTTTAAAGCTCATGTCTAAATTTTTCTAGTGTGCCCAATGGTCCAAAAATTTTAACCATTCCACTGATACCAAGTGTAATGCCCAATCAAAACAACCACTTGAGACCCAACAACAAACTAGGATTAGTTATGAAAATTATGGATTAATGTTTTTTTTGTTTATGAGTGTCGACAACCAAGTTCAAGGCAACATTTATCACAACAAGGTTTAAGATCAAATGCAATGAATGATTTATAGAATTACCTCTTACAAATAAAATTCACAAACCACAAGGTCAAAACAAGGGATAAGATTAACCACTTAGGTCAGGAGAGTAAATTCTCACTCACCCACTCTCTAACTGACTCATAGGGTTCAACTTGATTTTTCACAAAATTAATGCCATCAAAACTTCCTAAATCATTCCCATTGGATAGGAAATTTTCTCACCTTTCCAACGGTATAAATAATTCCTCCTAACTCCTTATATTTTGCAAGATATGAGCCGGCGGACTTTAGGGGAGAAATTTTCCCAAGGGATAGTCTGCGGGCCTAGGGAGGAAAATTTTCCCCATGCACGGGTCGGTGGGGTGGGGAAAAATTAAATCATTTTCCCTCATTCAGCAAAAATCATAAATCACCTTCACACGCCCGTGAGCCCAATGAGGGAGACACGTGTCACACCCTAGTTGGTTGGGAGAAACGGCGGGCCGACGGAGCGGGTTGAGACAATAAGTCTCTTTCACCAAAAAATGTAAGGGAACCGGGTGGTGCTGTACCAAAACCAATGGAAAGATGCCACACGTCACCTAGGGATTGGTGGGGAAAGCGATGGGCGGGAGCAAAGCAGAAGAATTAAGATTTTCAGGCTTAAAACCACAAAGGTTCAATTTTGCACGCGCCTCCGCCGAAGGCAAAAAGGGGTGCCATGTGTCACAACCCTATTGGTCACAAGAGATGAGGTGGCGGGGAAGAATTACAATTTTCACCAAAACAACTAAAAAATTCAAGGTCAAGAACAATCCCATGCCTCTACCAAGCCATAGGATGCCATGTGTCACTCAGGGATTGGATGCAGGTGCGGGGAGAAAGTTGGATTTTTGCCAAAGGAAAAAATCAAAGTTTCAAAGGGACGAATTTCTCGCTTTCCCGCAAACTGGGTGATGCCACGAGTCATCCAATGTTTGGATGCATGTGATGGGGCAACGGAAAAATTCAAGGCATTTAGCCAAAACGTTTCAAAGAGCAAAATCTCGCACAAGTCCGCATGTCCGTGAAAGGAATAATTTCAAGTTAAGGGGCTGGTGTAGGGCATGCGGAGGAAAAATGAAGATTTTTCCAAAAATAAAAATAAAAAGGTTAAGTTAAAATTTCCTCCTGTGCTTCCATCTAGCCACGTGTCAGCACGTGATTGGCCGCAGGTAGCGGGAATGCGGGGAAAAATGGGAAAATTTTCCCAAGACAAATTTTCAAAAAAAAGGCTAAGATTAAATTAGGTCCACCTCGCTCGGGTTCCACATGGAAGAACCCGATTGGTTGTGGGATGGTGGGGGCCATGAGAATTTTTGTGGAAATTTTTCCAAAGTCAAAATTAAAGTTAACAGTTAGATTTTTTTATTTTTTTGAAGGCCAAATTGAAGTAAAACTTCAAATGGCCATAACTTTTGATAGGAAGCTTAGATTTGGGAAAACGAGGACTTTCTGGAAATATCTCAAAGCCCTCTTTGCACAAGAGTCATCAATTTTGGAATTTGATGAAGTTTAAGAGGTCAATTTTGAGAAAAAGATCAAGAATTTTGTAAAGCAAACTAGTAAATTTTAACCTATAAAATTTTGTTCAATTTTGATTCTCTTCTTCCTCATCATGATAAAAATACATGGAGACTTATTATTTTATTGATTTAAGAGAGGTTTCAATGTTCAATTTAGTTGATTGAGTTGTAATTGATAGTTTTCCATCTTTTGATAGTAAAACGGTGTGGAAGTTTCAAATTGGATTTTATAAGCTTCGAAGAGTCTTTCTTAAATGTTGTGGTCAATTTGAGTTCATTGGACCTTACTAAGTTTGAATTAATGTGTTTCATTTCTTATTTTGAATTGTAAGTTTAAACTGTTCATTTTGAATAAATTAATTGCCATTTTTGATTTACACAACAGAGATAATTTTCAAAGGATATTTTGAACATTTTACATCCTTCAAGTATGGGAGTTCATTCCTTTCTATTCTAATGTATGTAATTGTTTCAAACATCATTCAATAGCCACTTTACAAAGTCTTATTTTTCTAATTTCAACTCATTTCAAATAGACAAAATGTTGTCATTTCCTTCATACGTATTCTTCTTTCCAAACAAAGATTATAAATCACAACAGTAAATCAATTTCAATACAACAATACAAGTTTGAGAAAGTAGAGCATTCATTTATTGATTGCCAACAAACAAATTTACAAATTCTTTCTTTCTTTTGATCTCAAATTACAATTTGCAAAATATATGATATTCTTTTCTAAACAGAGAATGGATTAAATGACTCTTTACATTTCGCATTTCAAATTTCTATCTTTCCTCCTCAATAGAAGTAACTTATGCTCACAAATAATCATACAATTCATCCACTTCAAAGTGTAAAGGTTACACTAAACTTGGTCACAAGAAGGGACTATCAAACTATAACTTTCTTTTCTCCAAAACAACAGCATGCTGATTTTCTCCATCTTTTAATGGATCAAAACAAAATAGGGGAAAGGCAACACTCTCCACCCAACCAAGATATCCAATGAGAAGGGAGAAGTCATCCTTCCTCATTGGCCCCTGAGCCCCAACCATAATGAAATAAGAGATGAAAAACAACTCATGGCAACAATGACTTCCACAAACACACATGAAACATTTTCACATTTTAAGAACACATTTCAAGAAGAATGTAGTTCACAACTACATTAAACAAATGCAAACAAAACTTGAGGCTTCATCAAGCAAGCCAAAAATAGCAAGGATCTATGGGGAACTACTTATGCCTCCCAATGGGAAATGGGAATCCACCTATACAACCCACCAAAATAATCCATCTCACATATCCTTATGCCCCCCCAAAATTCCTCCTTATGCCCCCAAAGTTTCTCCCTTATGCCCCCAAGAGTAAGAAATGCAAGTTATTTATTTTCCATTGTGGATCTCAATCCCAAACTCCTCCACAATAAAAGTTATGCCATTGACATTCCCTTATGCCCCCATATGAAATACCCATAGCCTTCTCCTACACCATGTCCTAAGTGTCTACAAAACCAGTCAAACAAACACATAAAATAATGGCCATTCCATACATGCATGAAAGAGAAAGAAGCATTTTAGAAGGTCAAGTTTCCTACCTCTCCATAATGGAGTTTGTTCCAATGACAACAAGCTTTTCTATGCCCAAAATATAGTCCAAAATCAGCAACAACACACATGCAATGATCTCCAATCTGTTTCCACAAGCAAGACACCAAAACAGCAAGAAAATTCACCCCAATAGAATTATGCAAAGTTTCAACAACCCAAAAAAAGAAAATAGTTCGAATTTTAAAGGAGAGGAAAGAGAAGAGGATGATGTGGATCCATGCGGGATGCCACATCATTCTTCCTCAACCCTAAGATCAAAGTCAACATTATTCACCTAAACACAATAAATAAAATTAAAAATTAACTTACACATTCCAAAAGAATCCAATCCCCAAAAGGACTGAATTAAAACCATGTAAGAGAAGTGTAATTAAAACATACAAACAATCATTTCAAAATGCATTAAAAAGGCCTAAATTTAACCTCCAAACTATAGGTAAGGTTGGTGAATAATATTAAGATATGTGGGACAATTTTAACATGTCCCGCAAGCCTAAAAAAATAGCCCCCAAGGACAAATTCGAATTCCCAAGAGGATGAAGTTTTTAACACTCCAAAATCTATCTTACATTCTATTACATATCCCTTACACATTCTTACATATTTTTACACACTCTTACATATTTCTTACACACTCTTACAACATTGCATTTAAGAGCAACAACTTCATTAATTACATTCCTATGACATATTGATTTATTTATTTTAATACATGATTATTCACAACATTAACTCAACATATAATAAATAATGAAAGGGGTAACACATCACAAAATAAACACATGCAAACATTACAAAAAGGAACCACATTAAAGAAATACATAAAATCCCTTGGTCACATTTTAAAGGTGATTCCCCCCCATGGGAATCCCTAACAAACACAACACACAAACAATAATAGTTTCCATGGTGACCTTGTTGAATTCATCTAGAATTCTCAGTTATGGTTGGTTTCAGCCCCCAAACATTGTTGTGATATTTTAACCTGAAAAATACAAATACCTCATTCAGCCTCATGGTTATATTATAACATCTAGAATGATATAAACAACATCTCAAGATCATCTAAACATATGAATCACAACAACATCAAGAAATCAACATTATCATTTTCAATTTAATTAATCAACTATATCATCATCAATAAATTTCCATACTAGATCTACTCACAATATCCAATATCACATGTCCGAGAAATCATCCATAATATATCCATGTCAAACAGTATATCATCATCCACATGTAATAATGTCTCTAATAATCATCATGCATAATAACTGAATCAAGATCCATAATAATCCATGGTCTAACATCTAAACATCATACTAAATCAAAACATAATAATGTCCATAATAAGATCAATGAAGATAGAGATCAATATCAAAAAGTGTCGAACGGAAGTTGGTTCTACACCCCCTCCTTAGACCTGGAATTCCTCCTAGAAGTCATTGGAACAAATGTACAAACCGCACTCGTAATACGGTGGCATCTTCCCAAGTGGCTGCAATCTTGTCATATCTGTCCCACTATACGCGAACGTGATCAATCTCTTTTCCTCAAAGGCTTTGGGTCTTGTGATCTATGATATCTTGATGGGCTCTACCATAACCTACCCCTGATCTTGCACTTGCAAAGATGTCCAATCCAACACATGAGAAGGATATGCAATGTATCTCCTAAGAACAAAAAAATGAAACACATCATGTACGCGAGACAAGTCAGGTGGCAATGCTAGATGATAAGCCAAAGGGCCGATACGCTCTAAGATCTCAAAAGGACCAATGAATTGAGGAGCTAATGTAGAACCTTTTCCATAATAGATAGGGCTCTTATGTGTTCTAACAAAAAGGAACACCTTCATTCCCACATCAAAATTACATTTGGTACTATCTTTGATCAAAGTGTACTTTTTTTGTCTGTCCTTTGCCTCCTCCCGAGTCTCTACTTGATTATCACTACCTGCTACTCCTTGTCCGGGAAAAGGGCTGGTCCAAGAGATACATTTTCCTCTAACCTATCCCAACTAAGGGGTGTCCCGCATGTCTACCATACAAGGCCGAAAAGGAGCCATGCCTACAAAACTCTAGATACTAATATTATAAGCAAACTCCACCAAGTACAGATACTCCTCCCATCTCACCGATGATCCATCACGTACATCCCGAGAATTTCCTCCAAAATATTATTCACCCTCTCGGTCTATCCACCACTCTCGGGGTGATAAGTTATGCTAAAATAAATCCTCGTCCCAGGGTATGCCGCATATTAGTCTAGAAATGGGAAGTGTAGAAAGGATCGTGGTCACAAATGATCTTCTACTAATCCCTTGTAACCTGACAATCTCATCCAAATAGACACGTGCCACTGCACTAGTTGTATAAGTGGTCTTCACCAGAGAAAAGTGAGCCACTTTTGTCAATTTATCAACTATGACCATGATAGCGTCGTGGTGATATCTTGACATCGGTAGCCCAACAATGAATTCCATGGAAATGGTGTCCCACTTCCACTCTAGTATAGCATGAGGAAAGAGAAGGCCAGCTAGACGCTGATGCTTGGCCTTCACTTTTTGCACTCTAAACAAGATGACACAAACTGATCCAACAAAGTCCTCTCTAGTGGTACAACTGTCTCAAGGTAGCATGCATCTTCTTCACCCCAGGATGGGCTAAATAGGGTGCATGATGTGCCTCATTCAAGATGTCCTGCCTCAAGCCTCCAACTCGGGAACATAAATCCAACCTCTATGCCCGAGAAGACAATCTACCTCTAGTGAGAATCCATCAAAATTCCCCTCAAGGGGTCTCTGGTACTTGATCTCTGCTCGAATTACAATGTAGAAGCTGTCAAGAGGAAGCCGCAGAAGGATCTCTGCTCGCAAATTTTTGCCCATTGAAGTGGCCATATTCACATGTCTCCGTCTCGATGAGAGCATCAGAACCACATTCTCCTTCCCTTTAACATGCTCTATCTCCATGTCATACTCACAAAGCAACTCCATACAACGCCGCCGATGAGCTTTTAGATTGAGTTGCATGAAGAGGTGGTGAACACTCAAGTGATCTGTCTTGAGTGTGAATCTCCGACCAAGAATAAACCGCCTCAATTAAACCAAGGCATGTACAACTACCACAAGCTCAAGATCATGAGTTGGGTAATTAATCTCATAGTATTTGATTTTTCAAGACTCAAAATCCACTACTTTGCCCTCCTGCATCAATACACCTCCAAGGCCTACCAACAAAGCATACATGCATACAAAGAACTCACCATGTGGATCCAACACCTGAAGGAATAGGTGTTGTAGTGAGACATTCCTTCGGTGTCCTTAAGGCCTGTTCACATCTGTCGACCAAAAAAACTTCTTCCTTTCGCTGAAGGGAAGTGATGGGGTATGCTATCAAGAGAAGTCTGAACAAATCTCCTATATTAACTGTTAACACCATGAAGCTGCACACCTCGGTCATAGTAGTGAGTGCTAGAAAATCTATAATGGCTCTAATCTTTGAAGGATTGATTGTGATACCTTCCCAGGAGATGATATGCCCCAAGTATTATACATCTAATCGAAAGAAAGCATAGTTCTCCAAGTTCCCATAAAGATGCTTTGCTCATAAAGACACTCAAGAACCCGGCGACGGTGCCCCTCGTGCTCCTCATGCATACATGAGTAAATCAGAATTTCATCAAGGAAGATGAGCATGAACTGATCTAAGAAGGTCTTGAATACACCATTCATCAAACTCATAAACACTACGGGGCATTCGTCAAACCAAAAGGCACCACTATGAACTCATAGTTCCCATAATCCTCAATCGATGATAGCTTGACTTGAGATCAATCTTAGAGAACACCGTGGCTCCTTCATCCGATCAAAGAAGTCATCAATACATAGAAGGGGATAATGATTCTTGATCGTTAACTTATTCATCTGGTGATAATCGATACACAACCACAAAGATCCATCCTTATTCTTTAAAAATCACTAGTGCACCCCTAAGGGGATACACTAGGATGGATAAGGCATTTCTCCATAAGGCCCTTCAACTATAACTTGAGCTCACATAGCTCCGGGGTGGTCATTCGATAAGGTACTTGTTAGATCGGCTCTACTCCCGAAATAGATGTATATGAAAATCAATCTCCCGTGGGGGTGGCATCCACAGTAGCTCCCCTGAAAGACATCTACAAACTCTCTTAAGAATGGGATGGTAATCTAGTGATGGTTCACTAGACCCATCCTCCGACCTATCATTGATGGTAAGAACATACATCGACAACCCCATTGCACACACTTCTTAAGCTGCATAGCGGAGATGGTACGAATAGAAATGGGTCTCATGACTCTTAAAGTCACCGACTTAACTCCAAGATCATCTACACAAGATATAGTCTTGTGATAACAATCCATCCTAGCCCTATGTGTAGATAACCAATCCATACCTAAGATGACTCCATACGAGCCCAAAGGAAGAATACGAACATCTGAAGTAGTGGTGAAAGTTCTAAATCTACAAAACACTCCTTAACTAAGGAGTCTACAGAGATATTTTCTTCCGAAGCCATCTCAATGTTCCAACAATGACCCTACCTAAATGCCACCAGCTTGCATCGCTCTACTAAATATGGTGCAATAAATGAATTAGAAGAACTAGATTCAAACAATTTAGGCGTAGGAACACCACCAATACTACCTAAAGTCTCAATAAGCGTGGTCTAGTGCTCGGCCTAGTGGTTCTCAATAGCTACATAAATACGTGGTCGTGCCCCATATCACCAATTGTTGGCTCCGAGATAGGTGCCTTAGCCTTGTTAGGGTTTTTAGGAAGTCTCTCCAAAAATGTCCAAGAACTCCACATCCAAAACAACCACCGATACCCTTCAAGGATTAGCACCTCCAGTAGGTTCTCTAGAAGTAGGTGTTATGGATCTCGATGATCCGGCTATGGTCTTCTGCGGCCTTCACGATTTGAGATCCCATAGACCGAGCTCTAGGTCCACCTGTGTCCTAATGGGACCCCTTAGTGGAGGCCCCATACTCGACTTCTTTATGCATCACCTATCTATGGAGGTCTATAAGGTAGGCGGGACTATTGATGCTGTTGCTATTGGGGTCTAAAGGATGATTGTGAAGAATGCTATCCACCATGAGGAGGAGGAGTAGACCCCTCGATCTACTATCCTACATATATTGTATATGGATCGTGACTTGCTCTCTAGCCTATTGGGTCTTTCCCAAAGTCTCCTCTGCTATGTCTCGAGGCGGTGGATCGAACCGCACCTCCGGTGTTCCGATTTAGGTCTAAGATGAACTTGTGGATCCACACCTTCTCATCCTACATGTACTCGAACATACCTGAAGTAGATCCAAAACCTACTCTCATACTTTGTAAATGTACGGGATTCCTATCAAAGGTCATAGAACTTGTCGATCCTCTTCGTATGAATCTCCGTGATAGATATCTTCTCCTAAATCTCTCCTCAAATAGTTCCTAGGTGACTATCTTAGAATTGACATGGAGCTTCTACTCCTCTATCCTCCACCATACTCAAGCTCCATCCCTCGGTAGATGGATCGCAACATGATATTTCATGTTGCTAGAACAAGGAAAAAGATTGAAGCAACCGCTCAAGCTCACTTTCTAGGCCTCTCGTCTAAAATCCTCCTTTATCACCTTAGTAATGTGGTGGTGAAGCTTGAGGATCTCCCGATGTGATCGAAGCTATGGAATGATAGATTTTATGCCTCTCTCGCATGCTCGTCACCGAGCTTGTGGCTATGAGACCTCTCTCTATACCTTGAAACTCAGTCACCATGTCCCCCAGAGGCCACTCCGCCCCTAGCTGACTCTCCATGAAAATTCTCTTCCCCATGCTCCTCACTGAGTGGAGGAGGTGCATGTCCCTTAATGAAAGTGACTCTATCATGTCGACATGCCTTCCAAGTGATCCTCCATGTAACGTGACATTAACATCCTCAAGGGTCCGAAAGACTGTGGTAGGATGGTTCTTTATAACATGATCCAGAGGTGGTATGTCTAAGTCTATGTGGAAATACTCCTCATGTTTTATGTGCCCATTGCACAGAAAAAAATGAGAGTTAGCTCATTATTTTAAGTCTCCTTTAGTTCTATGTTTTCTGTCACATAAAATTTTAAATGCTTTGTTTTCTAGATTAAAAGTGTGCTAGTTTTAAAGTTCATGTCTCAAGTTTTCTAGTGTGCCCAATGGTCCAAGCTTTTGAACCACTGCTTTGATACCAAGTGTAATGCCCACTTAAAACAACCACTTGAGACCCAAGAAAAAACTAGTATTAGTTCGGAAAATTATGGAATAATTTTTTTTTGTTTAAAGTGTCGACAACCGGGTTCAAGGCAACAATTAGCAAAATAAGGTTTAAGATCAACATGTAAGGAATAATTTACATAATTACCTCTTACAAATAAAATTCATAAAACAAAAGGTCAAAACAAGGGATAAGATTAACCACTTAGGTCAGGAGAGTAAATTCTCACTCACCCACTCTCTCGACTAACTCACAAGGTTCAACTTGATTTTTCACAAAATTAATGCCATCAAAACTTCCAATGGTATAAAGAAGTCCTCCTAAATCCTTATATTTTGCAAGATATGAACCAAAAAACTTTAGGAGAGAAATTTTTCAAGGGATAGTCTCCCGGGCCTAATGAGGAAAATTTTCCCCATGTGCGAATCGACAAGACAGGGAAAAACTAAACTTATTTTCCCTCCTTTGGCGCAAAAGTACAAATCAGCTTCACGCACCCACGAGCCCATTAAGGGAGACACGTGTTGTGCCCTAGTTGTTTTGGAGAGATGGTGGGCCGATGGATTGGGTTGAGACAATAAGTCTCTTTTGCCAAATAAATGCAAGGGAACCAAATTGGTCCATGCCAACTCCGATGCCACCTATCACTTAGGGATTGCCGCGGGGAAACGAACGAGCGAGAGTAGTGGAAGAATTAGGATTTTAGGATTAAAACCACAAAGGTTAAATTTTGTGTGCACCTTTGCCGAAGGCAAAAAAAGGTGCCACGTGTCATGACCCTATTGGTCATGGGTGACAGAGAGGCGGGAATAATTATTATTTTCACCAAAATAATAAAAAAAAATTCAAGGGCAAGAATAATCCCATGCCCCACCGAGCCTTAGGCTACCACATGTCACCGTGGGATTGGATGCGGGTGGCGGGGTTGTGGGGAGAAATTTGGATTTTTGCCAAAGGCAAAAATCAAAGTTTCAAAGGAAGAATTTCTCCACTTTCCTCGGCGAAGCTAGGTGATGCCACGTGTCATCCAATGATTGGATGCGGGCGACGGGGTGGTGTAAAAATTCAAGGCATTTAACCAAAATTTTCAAAGATCAAAAAGCTTCTGCGGGTCCATGCACCCGCGAAAGGAATATTTTCGATTAAGGCATTGGTGCGGGGCGGAGGCAAAATGGAGCTTTTTCCCAAAAAAGAAGAAAAAAGGTTAAGTTCAAATTTCCTCCCACACTTCCATCTAGCCATGTGTTAGCACATGATTATTTGTGGGTCATGGGAATGCGGGGAAAAATGGGAATATTTTCCCAAGGAATTTTTTTTAAAAATGCTAAGTTTAAATTGGGTCCACTAGCTCCGAGGTGCCACATGGCATAACTCGATAGGTTACAGGATGCGGGGCCACATAATTTTTGTGGAAATTTTTCCAAAGTCAAAATTAAAGTTAATAGTTAGATTTATTTTATTTTTGAAGGCAAAATTGACGTAAAACTTCAAATGGCAATAAGTTTTGATAGGAAACTCATATTTGGTAAAACAAGGACTTTTGGAAATATATCAAAGCTCTCTTTGGACAGGAGTCATCAATTTTGTAATTTTATGAAGTTTGAGAGGTCAATTTTGAGAAACCAATCTGCAGAGTTTTACAAAGCATACTTGGTAAATTCGACTTATAAAATTTTGTTCAATTTTGATTCTTTTCTTCCTCAACATGTTAAACAGACAAGGAGACTTATTCTTGGATGGATTTAAGAGAGGTTTCAAGGTTCAATTTAGTTGATTGAGTTACAATTGATATTTTTCCATCTTTTGACAACAAACGGTTGTGCAAGTTTCAAATTGGATTTTATAAAGTTCTGAAGGGTCTTTCTTAAATGTTGAGGTCAATTTGAGTTCCTTGGGACTTACTAAGTCTAAATTAGTATGCTTCATTTCTTATTTCAAATTGTAAGTTTGAACTGTTCATTTTCAATAAATTAATTGGCATTTTTAGTTATAGAACATAGATCATTTTCAAAGGATTTATTGAACTTTTACATTCTTCAAGTATGGGAGTTCATTTCCTTTCTAGTCTAATGTATTTAATTGTTTCAAACATCATTCAATAGTAAATTTACAAAGTTTGATTTTTCCAATTTCAACTCATTTCAAATAGACAAAATGTTGTCATATCCTTCATATGTATTCTTCTTTCCAAAAAGAGATTATAAATCACAACAAAAAATCAATTTCAATACAATAATACAAGTTTGAGAAAGTAGAGCATTCATTTATTGATTGCCAACAAACAAATTTACAACTTCTTTCTTTCTTTTGATCTCAAATTACAATTTACAAAATATATGACATTCTTTTCAAAACAGAGAATGGATTAAATAACTCTTTACATTTCACATTTCAAATTTTTATATTTCCTCCTCAATACAAGTAACTTCTTATTAAAAATAATCATACAATTCATCCACTTCAATGTGGAAAGGTTACAATAAACTTGCTCACAAGGAGGGACTGTCAAACTATAAATTTCTTTGCTCCAAAACAACAGTATGTTGGTTTTCTCCATCTTCCAATGGATCACAACAAAATAGGGGGAAAGGCAATGCTCTCCACCCAACCAATATATCCGATGAGAAGGGAGAAGCCATCCTTCGTCATTGGCCCCCGAGCCCCAACCATAATGAAATAAGAGATGAAGAACAACTCATGGCAACATTGACTTCCACAAACACACATGCAACATTTTCACATTTTAAAAACACATTTCAATAAGAATGTAGTTCACAACTACATTAAACAAATGCTAAAAAAACGAGGCTTCATCAAGCAAGGTAAAAAGAGAAAGGATCTATGGGGAACTACTTATGCCTCCCAATGGGAAATGGGAATCCACCTATACAACCTGCCAAAATAATCCATCTCACATATCCTTATGCCCCCAAATTCCTCCTTATGCCCCCAAATTTTTTTCCCTTATGCCCCCTTAAGAGTAAGAAATGGAAGCTATTTCTTTTCTATGGTGAATCTGAATCCCGAAATCCCTCCACAATAAAACTTATGCCATTGGCATTCCCTTCTGTCGTCCATATGAAATCCCCATAGCCTTCTCCTACACCATGTCCTAATTAGTCTACCTAGCTAGCCAAACAAACACATAAAACATTTTCCATTCCATACATGCATGAAAGAGAAAGAAGCATATTAGAAGGTCAAGTTTCCTACCTCTCCATAATGGAGTTTGTTCCAATGACAAAAATATTTCTCAATGCCCAAAATATAATCCAAAATCAGCAACAACACACATGCAATGATCTCCAATCTCCTTCCACAAGAAAGAATCCAAAACAGCAAGAAAATTTGCCCCAAGAGAAGTATGCAAAGTTTCAACAACCCAAAACAAGCAAAGAGTTTGAATTTTAAAGGAGAGGGAAGAGAAGAGGATGATGTGGATCCATGTGGGATGCCACATCATTCTTCCTCAACCCCAAGATAAAAGTCAACATCATTCACTTAAACACAATAAATAAAATGACAAATTAACTTACACACTCCAAAATAACCCATACCCCAAAAGGACTTAATTAAAAACATGTAAGAGAAGTGAAATTAAAACTTACAAATAGTCATTTCAAAATGCATTAAAAAGGCCTAAATTTAACCTCCAAACCATAGGTATGGTTGGTGATTAATTTTAAGAGGTGTGGGACAAGTTTAACTTGTCCCACAAGCCTCCAAAAATAGCCCCCAAGGACAAATTCGAATTCCCAAGAGGATGAAGTGTTTAACACTCCAAAATCTATCTTACATTCTCTTACATATCCCTTACACATTCTTACATATTTCTTACACACTCTTACAACATTACATTTAAGAGAAACAACTTCATTAATTACATTCTTACGACATATTGATTTATTAATTTTAATACGTGATTATTCACAACATTAACTCAACATATAATAACTAATGAAAGGGTAACACACGACAAAATAAACACATGAAAACATTAAAAAAGGAACCACATTAAAGAAATACATAAAATCCCTTGGTCACATTTTAAAGGTGATCCCCCCATGGGAATCCCTAACAAACACAACACACAAATAATAACAGTTGCCATGGTGACCTTGTTGAATTCATCCAGAATTCTAATATGGTTGGTTTCGATCCCGACATTGTTGTGATATTTTAACCTACAAAATTAAAATACCTCCGTCAAAGCATTGTGGCCATATCGTAACATCTAGAATGATATAAACAACATCTCAAGATCATCTAAACATATGAATCACAACAACATCAAGAAATCAACATTATCATTTTCAATTTAATTAATCAACTATATCATCATCAATAAATTTCCATACTAGATCTACTCACAATATCCAATATCACATGTCCGAGCAATCATGCATAATATATCCATGTCAAATAGTATATCATCATTCATAATAACTGAATCAAGATCCATAATAATCCATGGTCTAACATCTAAACATCATACTAAATCAAAACATAATAATGTCCATAATAAGATCAATAGTATCAAGATCAGTATCTAAAAGTTTCAAAGGGAAGTGGGCACTACAAAGTGCATTTCGAAGATGGACACCTGCAACTCCATAAATACTCTTTAAGGATAAATGTGTTGTTAAATTGATTTGGGGAGATTGGCCGCTAGTTTTCTCCCAAGTGTTATAAATGTTACTTGCTTATATGTTGTGGGTGACCTACTCCCCTTTTATTGTTTTTTATGTCATTCCTTTTCTCACACTTTGAGTGAAGGAGATGCCATTAGGGATCTGGTTGTTTGCTTACAATTGTTCATTTATTAATATCATGCTCTAAATTTTATTGGTAGTTTAATGCACCTTACCTAGCCGGATGAGTGTGGTGGAGCGATTTATGTTGGGTTATAGGGATTATGAACCCTTTTTGCAAGCCGACACTACTTTGGAATAAGTATTTCCTCTACCTTACAACATACTCCCGACTCGCAACAAAAGATGTGTCTATGCTAAAAAACATGGCCGTGAGAAATGTGTGGGTGCCAACAAAGTTTCTCTCAGTGGCAATTCTCCTCGGTGTGTTGTTCCTAGGTTCGGGTCGACATGGTTGGAGGTTAGAAGTAATTAAATCAGGCATGTTAATCCTAAACTTTGTAATTTTTAAGTACCATTTTTACAATCCCATCAAATGTATGTATCTCTTCCTAAATGGCACCTTGAAATGGTCTAGTATATTGTTAGTTATTTATTTCCCGAGTGTATTGTTGCCCTCTGTTTTCCCCTTCTCAATCATTGGCTTTGTATGAAATTCTCTTTTTCCTCCTTATGGATTACTCCATTTCATATATGTATAAATGGGATTTTGCATT
This sequence comes from Taxus wallichiana var. yunnanensis, assembly GCA_018340775.1. Classification (NCBI taxonomy): domain Eukaryota; kingdom Viridiplantae; phylum Streptophyta; class Pinopsida; order Cupressales; family Taxaceae; genus Taxus; species Taxus wallichiana. Next base: position 203,347,441 of record CM031240.1, read on the forward strand.
TTTGTGTGATTCGAACAAGTTAGCAGTAAAGGAAACATTATTGAGTTTATTTGTTTAACTTACTCTTTTAGAAACTGCGATGACATGTGGGTATTTGATGGTTTACTATATGATTGGTAAAGCTTGTGTAGTAGGTTATGGTTGATTTGGTTTTTTTTATTATGTTATGAGGAATATTGGATTTATGTTGGGCCATACCTAGAGGTTTACCATATAATACTATGGCTTTTCTGTTGTATGGTTGTGTTGTAACCTATTATAACAATCGGTAGGCTCTTGGGTTTTATTGGGTGAAAACAATGCTTGGGGATTCGATGTCATGACCTATGATGGCCCTTATCGAGACTTTGGTATTGCTAATCTTTTGATTTAACCCCATTTTGTATTTACAGGCTCTTAGAATCGAAAACGTTAGCCCTTGCCCAATGATTGTCTGATATAGAAGTGGGGGTTGTCACTATGGGATGGAAATGATTTTGGTATATGGGTTAACCCCCAATAATTAAGTTTACGTATCTCCGGGTAAATAACAATTGCTTTACTAATTAATGAAAAAAAAAAACTCTTGGAATATGTACAGTTTTCTTGTGGTAATTCCCTTATGTGAATGGGTGTGTATCTCGATTTATGGTGTTATTGAGGAAACATATTTTTCGTTTACCTTATAATGATGAATATCTATAATGCCTTAGTATGGAATATCATTCTCTATATCGTTAGAATAAGAGGAAAAGATCAGGGTTTATGTACATTTGTGTTCGAGAGTATTCCTTTTTGTGCCTTGTCAACGTATTAGAGCAAAGAGCTGCTCTCTGTAGTATTGGAAGAAAGGGGAGAACCATGAGATTCTATACTGATATATTGCTCTCGTGGCTAATGGTATCAATTATCTGGAAAATGTTTGACCTGTTCGAAGGGCCATGTGGAGTTGTTAATAGTTTATTCACTTCACCATTGACACAAAGCTCTTGGAATTTTCAATTCCTGATTACACTGGGAAACCACCCCAGATGGATATGTGTGTTGTTTACTTGCACTCATGGTAAGGCCTTATTAGAGAATGGGGTATCGATGGTGTATTACCTATCGTGTATCAAACCCTTTGAATGCAAACTCGATTATCATATATTATCGAGTTGTTTGTTAATTGTCCCATTTTGTGACTTCGTTTAATGTAATCAACTTTCGGTATGTATGACGTTGTCATAATTTTGGTAAATTATTAATGAAATTTATGGTTCTTATACCAAAAATTGTAGGGTACTACACCACTAGAAAAAGGTTACATGTACCCCAATGATGATACGGGTGACCTCGTAAGGTATTCGGGATCCGAGAAAATCTCGCCAAGTATATATTTGTATCCCAAATTCTTTATTCAAGCTCCTTGTGCTTTGTTTTGTCCTCTCCCCCTTTTTTCCTTGCATTTTAGTCTTGAGTGATGAGACCGCCACCCTACCGGGTGGCGGTCCCATGACCACTTGCCGGGAAGGGTGGCGTTCCTATAACCACCATCCCGCATAGGGCGGAAGTCTGTACGAGTTCTCCAAAGCACATTTCGACGATCCTGTCAAACATAAATTTTTAACTTTCACCTGCATTCTTCAACCACTTTGGCTTGCATTAATGTTTGGGTTTCTGGTAAATAGTGTTTCCCTTTGTTTACAGAAAAGAGATCAAATTGGAGTTACCCTTTCTTTGAATGCAAATTCTATAAATAGCCATCTTTTTTCAAACAAATGGCCCCTCTCCTTCTCTATTCTAGTATTCAGTCTTTTGAGTTTCTTGTTTAGAATTCCAACGAGTTTCATGTTTTTCATCCATTGTTAGTTTTCCCTTATTTTTTAGAGGTCATTTGATCTTCTTGTTTCAATCTTGCTTCATTGTTGTTCCATGCAAGTCAATTTAGAATAAAGTAGCTTCATTCATAGGTTGGAATCCATTTGAGTTTCAAGTTCTGTTCATCACAAAATATAGTTTCAAAAACTCTCGGCGTATTTGTGTTATATTCCTAGAATAAATCCCATTAGGAATAACATAGTCAAGCTCTGTTCACTTGCGATATCTCTATCTTACTCGCATTGTATTCGGTTTATATCGAAAGCTATCATTTTTGAATACCTTCTTCTAATGATGTTATCATATACACACTTTTATGGATTCACGAGAACATGAAGGAACGAGGAGATCAAACTGAGGGTATAAAGTCACACACATCTTGATTTACCACTATTACGTAAACTCCAGGTTTGAGCTATCAAAGTTCTAGTTAAGTTATTATCAAATAGAGTAGTGAATCATTTTATTTCAGTTAAGATCACTTTCAATATTTCCATGGAAGTTGTGGGGAATGATAGTTTCTAAGAAACTTTGATTCATTCCTCACTTATGAGGTAGGATTGAAAGTCTCTCAATTAATTTAGTTAGTTATTTAGATATTTAGGATAAATTCACACAATCGCACGTGCAAGTAGCTATACTTGGCTATCTTGTTTGTTTTAATTTTTTATTAGATTTTTATTAGATTAATTTTCAATTTTTGGAATATATTAGAATAGCTACTATTTTAATTTCATTAAAATACTCCAAAAATACAAAAATAAAGGAATATATGCATAGTGTAGATATATCTCTCATAATCAGTTTATTCATTTCAATTAGAGTTGAACCATCTTTGTATGACAAGCACGGGACCTAGAGAGCCCAAAGAATACATGTTTGAACCGATAGTGCCTTAACCAAATCTCCCACAACACTAGGCTGATATAGATCAAAATCTTAGGATCTAAGTCTTTTGAGCAACGATAAACCTACGAGAAGTTAGCATACATTTGAGAGAGTTAAATATTGAAGACGACAAGACATACATAATTTGGTCAAATCATTCTAACTATAGACTACCTTGATAGATATCTCGTATGACCATACAAGGACCCGAAAGAGAGAAAACATTTGGTTGTGATCTATTAGTGCCATAGCGGATGTAGGAGATCTTTTAATTGCCATAGACGTAGGGTTACACATTCAAGTTGTAAGAACACCCGTAAGATATTCTCGAGAAAATCACACAACTTTTGATATTTAATATAGAAGATAAAAATGCCTATGACTATTGGATAGTCGAAAGGAGAGATTAACTCCTCACATGACCATAGGAGGTCCGCCACAACCACAAACTTAAGGTTGTGATCCATAGGTCCCACAACCCAAATGGGCCTACTAATCAATTAGATATTGATGTTGGTTTATGAACATTAGTATTTAGGTCCTCACCACTTCCACCAAACATCATAGCACAATTATCCAATTTAAACATAAAAGTCAATCAAGCCAACATTTTCTAGGTCAAACCAGAAACCATCCATAGTTTTCACAAATTCACTACATTTCTCATCACCATTTTTATGACCTTGTGCGGAGGTATACACGAAGTACCTATCGGTCATTTTCCACGTATCGACAACCAATGAGATAGGATCTTGTGAGCTAGAAATTGATTGGAGCTTTGAAAGTACCTATCATATCGAATGATCCATTACACCGATTTAGGTTAGGAGAGCCTTCTTCACATTGGATTTTTAGATACCATTATTGCATGTTGAGGATATAAGATTGCCAAACTAGTCTTTTTGTACCCATGTATATTTCATTTCCACTTGATGTCTCGTCACATGACCTTGGGAGGTCGGGTACGAGGAAGGGTTATTTGTAGATTCTTATGCTCGCATGTCACTTTTCCATTATACAAAATTGGTGAACCCAACGTGAAAGGAACAATCGATTCACTTTCACATTTTCCTTTCTACCTCACTTGTTTTATTTTATCCACCTTCACTCTTTCCCATTATTCTATGGGTATTTATATACCCTCGAATATGTCGGGATATGATGCATATGGCGGACTCTATTAGGTCTTGAAGCATATCATAATCAAATTAATAGACAACCATCACCCTCGCTTTCGCATGGGGGACAACTATTCAGCTAACTACTTGTCATCACAAACTCCGCCTCAAAGGACTATATTTAGTTCTTCTTTCCAAATAGAGGAGTTGGATCAGCTCACTCAATGCAACAACTAGAGCCCTCGGGCTCAAACAACATGACGTTCATCTGGAGAATCTATTTCATCTCCTCGGGTGTTGTTTAAACCACAAATCAGTAGACAATGATCCACACCTGTTTTTAGATGAGAATTATTTAGCACATTATGATAGAAGTGAACAATGCTCTCAAAACATGTATCCACCTATAGGAGGTTTGTAAACAAAACCCGATATCTCATTCCAAGAAAACACCCACATTCCTCCACCTATGGGAAATACTTGTCGGTGAAGACCGATAGGGTAATAATCAATTCATAGCAGGTACCATATACATATACAACCTCAAGGTATACAACAACTACCATTAAGAAAAAATACTGCGTCTTCACCAATCGAGGTCATCTCGGCCTTAGTGGAGAAGGTCGGAGGGTTAGAGCTTGCTCAAGCAAATCAAAATTCACATTTCGAGCAACCAGGAAGTTCCAACCTTCTTCATCATCCCAGCTAAGTTCACCTCCTCATAGGAATAGGCACGTTGGGCATGCCTCCTCAATATTCCCGAAAGTAAACACCAACTAGAATCGTCTTTATCAAATGTCGTTCTAGTCAAAAATATGATACCTCCCGACTTAGCACCAAACAACCCATACTAGAGCAATGCTCATCCCTACTTAAACATTTACTCAAAATCACCATAGGAGATATATTCTCCTCTACTAGGATGTTCACTCAACCCCAGGGATTTCCTTATGTCCCCTGCAAATGCATATGCTACGCCATATAAACAACCCTGTTCCACCTCCACCCCCTCGGCAAGAAGGCACCATCAATGGTTGAAACCTATGTGGTAGGAACTTACTCAAAATATTTAAAATAGCCTTTATATTTCACCATACGAAGTGTCATGCTTCCAAGACCTCTTCCCAATTTTCCCAAATACAAAGCGGAGGGAGACACAAATGCACATATCAAGGCTTATGCCATGGCCATTCGAGAATTTCTCCTTTGGGATGTGGTTTACTAAGATATTCCCCAAAACCTTAGAGGGTATTGCCCTTAATTGGTATTACAGAATACAAGCCTTGATACACTCATTATAACAAGTTGTGCTTGAATTCATCAAAGATTTTGACATGAACAAATTATTGAGAAAAGGGATAAGGGAATTCTTGCACATTAAACAAGAGCATAATGAATATGTTGCTCACTTCATTCAAAGATGGCGATCTGAGTCCTCTATTCTTCAATAAGTTCTCCAAACATTGATCGGATGGAACTATGCAACTTATTCCTTCATTCTCTTAGAAGAGAGATAAAGGAAGAAGTCTAGAAGTTCCCACTAAGGACTTATGATGAAGTACTCGAGAGCGTTCTCCGAATAGATCAAGTGGAAATAGACATCGGTCGTAAGATGTATGGAAAAAATGGGAAATTAATCATTCCCAATCAAAACACTACGACCTATCCTTGTACCATGAATGCCAATCAAGGACCAAAAATCCTTAAAAAAAAACATGGGGTGACAATAGATGGAGTGAAAGACTAGGTTAAAATAGCAAACATTGTAAAATTTCACCACTTGTTAACAATCAATGAAATAATAACTTTACTCTAACAATCAACGCGGTGGATTTTAATCATCCATCACAACAACAACAAGAAACGACAAAAAATCTAGAAACAAGGTGCAAATCAAAACCCAACTAGATATCACAATCAAAACCAAAGGTAACAACCTCAAAATTTTAACTCTAATAATCAACAACTTAATCGAGTTTTGGACCACAACAGTTCCAAATCAACAACCTTGGAACTATAACCCCAACTCGTATATTGTGGTTTCCACAAAATTCAAGGCAATGATACTAGGACCTCACCGCAATTACAATAAATTTATGCAATCTTTGCCAAAAGAGGAAAGACAACTCTTTATAGATATGTTTCTAGCAGATTCGTAGTGCCCACACCAAACACTTTTATAGATGTAGTCTCCCCTCAAAATGCACCCCTCAAGATATTTAATGATCCACTCCCAAATCACAATAACAATAATAAATTAAATCCAAATCGGACTAACAAGGGTGTTATGATTGGAAATAATGATCATGAAGCCTCAACTTCATTAAATCCACTTGTCGCACCCCAACTAGGAACTCGACCACAAACCAAGATAGTTGGTCTAGTGGAGTTAGATACTTAAGCTACACGTAGAAACCATAACAAGAAAATGAGACTATTCTTCTCAACCAATTCCAAACTATCCATTAGAACCGGACAACATTTAACAAACATTGGTGAAACCCATATGTGCTACAATCTAATTAATGATTTAACGAAGACCTTCTCTCACATTTCCTTTTTGGATTTGTTGAAAAACTCTCCTACCCATAGGGCTGCTCTTTGGAAACATTAGGTCTTGGTCATCTAGTTAACATAATTCCTCCTCCTAAAACGCAATTAAACCATGTAGACTTTAATTTATACCTCTAGGAAGCCATATAGAGATACCGAGTTTATATTTTATGTAAACAAAATGCCAATGAGATGCTGAAATTACACATAGAGGGGACCCACCTTACATTTACAAGTATGGGTTTATAATAATTATGTTAAACGTGCAATGATTGATGATGGGACAACAAGTAAACATAATTCCCTCCACTTTTCTTCAAAAGCTAGGATATGGAGAAGCAAACTTTTCTACAACATGAAATATGCTAAGAGGTTATGATAGCCTCAAGGCCACATCAATTAGGACTATAGTATTACCGGTCACCTAAGGACCCAAGATGATCCTCACCGAATTTTATATCATAGATCAGGAAACCAACTATAATACGATCCTCGGTCGAACATGGATACACCGCATGAAGGCAATCCCTTCTACGTTATTCTAGGAAGTAATATTCTTGCACCTACGAAAAAATTCGTGGCAAAAGGTGACCCAAAACCATTACATATACACCTAGCAGAGACTGAAGAAAAGACCAAGCATTCACTCGAATTTGAACTCCCAACGAATCAACTTAACAAACCAATCAATTCAAAACCAAAATAAAAGTTGGTACCTACAAATTGAAATTACGAACCTAGTCAAAGGTATCCCAACACTCAAGAATGAAGCTAACATTGTAGAAATGGTATCATTAGGGACTACTGCAAAAATTATCGAATTACTAGAAAATATTTACCAATTCTCCTACCATTTGATTCCACGGGTATGGGGTGCACCAGGAATTGGTTGCCTTCCAGCCAGAGGAGGTTTGTTTGGTAGAAGTAATCAAGTAGAAGAAATAGACACAAAGAATGTCCCAACATCAATTTTTCCAAGTAAATATTGGACTCTCCACTTTGATGGAGCTAGATGTCGTTATGGATGCGGGGTAGGTGTGATCTTTACTTCTATTGAGGGAAGGATCCTACCCTTTTCCTTTAAGTTAAACTTTGAATGTACAAACAACGGGGCTAAGTATGAGGCCCTCCTCCTTGGCCTCATCATATCCAAAAGGATCAATATTGATAACATCGAGAGAGCTAGGAGACTCACAACTAGTCACAAAACAAGTCTACGAGGTATATGAGACTGGAGTTGAACACTTACAACTCTATAAAACAATGGTATTAGATCTAAGAAAAGGATTCAACTTCATATCAATTGAGGCAATCCCATGAGAATAGAACCTTCTCACAAATTCAATAAAGCAACCTCGGCTTCATGTTTCACTCAAATAAGTGGGTTGGAAGACACAAGTTTCATGGTATCACTTTGTCTTGAACCATTGGTGCAAAAGATACCAACAAACCCTCTCCTAACACATATAGCTGAGAATGAGATTTCTATCCTAGATCACATTTACAACAATAAAGTCACTCTTGACTACCTAAACACCTATGTAGAGCTACATCTCACTCATCGCATAGTGGATTTTTCCTTAATCCCACATTCGTCTTCGTACTTTTAAAATCCCATGATAGAATCCCCTCAGTAAAGGAATCTTGATATCTATGAGATAGAGATAGAGAATGGAGAAAGTTTGGAACTACCTCCAATCCCACGAGTTTGAAGAAGGTAACCCTTCTTTAATGAAGGAACAATCAACATAAATATTGGAATGGAGGAAGAGCCAAAGATCTTGAAGTTGGGATCTTCGTTAACTCTGGAAGAAATAGAAATACACAATTAGATCCTCTAATAACATCAAAAGGATTTTGCATTTAATTATAAAGAAATGACAGGAATTACACCACATATCACTTGTACATAATCTTGTCACCCGGATGCAAAGCCAATTAAACAAAAATCGGGACCAATGAAACCAAAAGTGGTTCTCATGGTGAAAGAAGAAGTAATGAAAATTCTCCAAGTGGGATTCGTCAAACTAGTTGATTATTCATAATGGGTATCTAATATCGTCCCTGTTCTAAAAATAATGGGAAAATACCTATTTGCATAGAATTTAGGGACATTAACAAAGCTCCCCAAATACGGCTTTCCCATTGGCGTCATTGTTGACGCAACAACCTGGATTTGAGCTTTTGTCCCTCGTGGATGGATTCTTGGGATATAATCAAATCAAAATATCTAAACAGATCAACCCAAGACCACATTTATAACTCCTGGGGAACTTAATGTTATGCGGTCATGCCCTTCGGTCTGAAGAACACTTTGTCGCTACATACCAAAGTGGGTAATGACATACATATTCCATGACCTTATTCATAAGATTGTGGAATCCTATGTGGATTATTTATTGGCCAAGGCTAAGAAGCAATGTGATCACCTAGAACTACTCTGTATCTTTCTTTCATGATTGATCAAATATGGCATCACAATAAACCCAAATAAATGCGTATTTAGCATGACAGAGGAAAACTCTGGGTTACATTATATCATTAGGAGGGATCGATGTCAATCCAGCTAAAATCGGGCTGTTCTTGAGATGATTCCACCATCAAATGACTTTGGTATTAGATCATTTCTTGGGAAACTTGGTGCAATTCAAAGATTCATCCAAGACTTAAGTTTTGTTGTTCATCCGATCAACAATTTTTTAAAAAGGATTGTTGTATTATTTGGACCTAGGAATGCCATGAAGTCTTCAAAGAAGTTAAACGCTTCTTACTGTCTCCTCCCATGCTAATGCCTCCTAGACCAAATCACCCTTTGATCATGTATTCATGGGCTACTGATGTCTCGCTAGCTTGCATGTTGGCTCAAGAAGATGATGATAAACAAGAATGTGTAGTCTATTTTATTAGCCGAACATTGCTTGATTATGAAACATGTTATACATAGGTAGAATGAGAATGCCTTGCCATAGTCTTCGTGACAAAACGTCTAAGACATTATATGTTAAATCAAGAAACAAGGGTCATTGTAAAAACAAACCATTTATGGAAATTCCTCATGCAAGGGTCTTTGTCTAAAAAGGTTAGATGTTTCATAACCTTAATGGGTGAGTTTGAATTAACATTTATAAACCAAAAATCTGTTAAGGGAAAAATCATTGTAGTTTGGCTAGTTGATGACCCATTAGATGGAGGCAATCTAGTAGATCTAGACTTCCTCAACGAATGCATTATTATATTGAAACTAGACCCCCATCTCTCGTATGTCCTTAGTATAATGACATTTTCAATTTTATCATGGATCATACATACCCAAAAGATGCCACATCGCAAAGAGAAGGTGGTTACACATTATCATTGCTAAATATGTTATTATAGAACAAGTACTCTATCGTAAAGCCTTCGATGGAATGCTTTTAAGATGTGTTGACATAGAAGAATCAAAAAGATTCTTTATAAGTCCCACAATGGGATATGTGGAGGCCATTTTGGTGGTCACACTTTGCTCGCAAAATACATCAGATGGGCTATTTCTGGCCCACTCTAGAACATGACGTAGTAGAGTTTGTGCACAAATGCCATAAATGCCAAGAATTCTCCCATGAGATTCACATGCCAGCACAAGCTCTACAACCAATCGCGACCCCATGGCCCTTTTCCATGTGGGGCCTAGATTTGATAGGGAAATTATCTCCCTCATCAACAGATGGCCATAACTTTATAATCACGGCCACAAAATACTTCACTAAATGGGTACAGGCCATGCCTCTTACCACTGTACTCAGGTTATTCTATTGCTAAACTCATTTTGAATCAGATCATTTGTAGGTATGGTGTCCCACAATTCATTATCTCGAGATAATGACACATCATTTTTAAATGATGAGGTCATGAGTTATGTAGTAAATTCAAGATAAACCATCATATGGCCTCTCTTTATTATCCTCAAGCCAATGGACAGTGAGGCCATAAATAAAACTCTAAAATCCATTCTCCTAAAAAGCGTTAAGGAAACTAAATGAGATTGGCACTTAAATATTTTTCCGGCCTCATGGGCCTACCGAACCTCGTTAGAACACCAAAAGGTAACCCCTTTTCTTTGGTGTTTGGTGCAGAAGCAGTTCTATCACTCGAAGTCGAAATACCCAATCTCCGTATTTCACTACAAGGAATTTTAGGAGAAGAGGGTTATCGTGAATCCTGACTCTCCCAACTAGAAAGTCTCGATGAAGCCATAATCGATGTGGCACAATGACATAATTTTTATGCCACCTGAATGGTTCACCAATATAGTAAGAAAGTCTACGAATGTGAGATACGTGAGGGAGATTTAGTTCTAAGACTATACATCCGGATTGATACAAAAAATGGCTAAGAAAATTCGGAAAAAGTGGTTGGGACCATATCGAGTCATGAAAGACTAAAAAAATGGTGCATATCTCTTGTGTACACTAGAAGGTGAGGAATTTAATGAATCTATCAATTCCTTGCATCTTAAATGGTTTTATACATAAGTCATCAAGCACCACCACTTGTATATTATATCTACTTGCATTGGTCATTTTCTTAAGTTCATTTTGTTCACTCGTCTCATAAAAACTTTGTGGTCAAGGAACTTGTTCTTAAGTAATTCATTACAAGCTTCTAAAAATTTTGGCAAAAGCATTTCAAATCATATCTCTTAAATTTTCATAACATCATCAATTGTTTCGAATCATTTCATCAATCCAAACAAGATATGACAAATTTTCAATGGTAGCCATACCAAGGCCTGCATGCTTAGTCTTACATTTTGTTCCTTTCTAAGATAGGGGTTTTACCTATGGTCTGTACTAGAAGCTTCATGGTGTCACATCTATCCTATATGCATCTCTTTGGAAATAAGAACATTTCGACATTTTTCTCAAATAAATAAGTCAAGTACAAATCAAACGAGAAAATTTTACTTTACACATTTCTTGCCCTACCAACAACCTTTGGTGTTGAGCTTACATCTCTTACTAGTGACGTAGGGTTGGGAAAGGATGGATATTCCCTTACTCGCCTATGCCTTTTCCATGGTGATAAGCCCATGCTTCTTACTAGTAGCATGAGGCAGGTGTAGGGGTCTCTTTTCACAAAAATAGAAAGTCATAAACAAATAAACCTATGAAATATTGAGTCAAAAACAAAGTTAATTAGATGTCCAAAATTCCAAAAGAGTTCAAAACCCTAAAAACTAGATTTTGTCAACCAAGTAGCCATCTACGGATCTAAGTTTGGATAAACTGCAAAGCAAATCACATTCTAAACTATGGGGTAACTTGAGTAAGATAGGTTTGTAGTTTCCTAATTTGGTTTTACCAAAACCTTTGTCTATCTCTCATCATTACCATTCAAAAAAATTCATAACGTGTGCCCTTTCTAGCTCTCAATATTGAGCCCTCGCATTTTACTAGTTGCGTGGAGTTAGAAGAGGGGCAAGTACATCTACTCATCACACCATTTTATCATCACATTTTGTCAAAACGATATGAAGTGCCGAAAATTGCTTACATAAACTAAAGTTCAAAATCACATTATGTTTGCATCATCATATATCAAGCATCATAAAATACAAAAGAAACATTTTTATCACTTGTCATCCATTGCATAATTCAGAAAGCATATAAAAATAGAGATTCTAAAAAACATCTAGTGTACATATGGGAAAAAAATCACAAAATTCTAGGTAAAAGGAAATATAGATCCAAAAAGAGATATATATATATAAATCATGTGTCGTATATAATGTCGTCATGCACTAGGAATGGTAAAAATGCTCAATGAGCTTGGAAAGTACAAAATACTCACATAAACATCTAGTAAGAATCACTACAAAAAGAGCCAAATGGCTTCTCAATCCCTATGAGATCCCTCTAAAGGCTCACGACCGCGTCTAGGATTCTGCTATGATGACCTCTAAGTGAACGAGGGCTCGTGGTCATGGTGAGTAGATGTGGTCCGAATATGAGAGCAGCTCCTCCTCATCAAGCACTCCGCGGTCCTATATTCGGCTACCTCATCACAAAGAGAGGTTAGTAACTTCGCCACCTTCTAGATAGGGGAAACCACATCGGTGTGTCTTCTAACCACCGAAGGCTCTCCCACATCCTCAATAAGCTCAACCCGAGTACCCACCGAGGGGAGGAATAGAGTGTCCATGCATACTCGGTGAATCAAGCCTCACCATCCCTTGGGAGTCACCGCAAAATATAAAAAGAGAGAAACAAACAAGTTAGAAGATTGTTAAAAGTAAAAACAAAATAAATATCAAAATAAAAAATTCTAACTAAAGCAAAGTCAAGAAATGGGATAATAACTCACTCGGATCTCTAAGCATCTAGGTAGGGTCTCTAGGATCCGCGCTCATTATTATGACGCTTGCTACCAACCGTGGAGCTTGCCCAAAATCGGAAAGAAATGGTGTCCTGCTATGGACTCATCCTCTCCCCCAATGTCCTAAGAAGGAAAGTCCTATAAAATCAGGGCCACCTTCTCTACACTCTCCTCTACCCTCTCGGCCCTCAAGATGTCATGAGTGTCATGTCACTCGGAATCGTGTCATCCTCCTCGGTCATCTTACCACTGGCATCCCCTATGTCTCCTACTATGTCTCCCCTCTTGTGAACTCCTTAGAATCGAGTCCACACCGATAGGCTCGATCTCCCTCCACTATGAGTAGAGGCACTTATAATTTGAAGTAGGGGCACCTTTGGTGGAGCACCAGCTACCCGATGGGCATGAACCACCCACCTAGCCACAATGGGAACTCCGGTGGTAACCGTAATCCAACCCCGATCCCTGCAGGACCTCCCCGGCCTCACAAATAGACCTAAATACGGGCACCACCGGAGGAAGTATATCAATATAGGGGAGGCCAAACTATTGAGGGACTTGATCAAAAGGGTGGATCTCCACTCTCCCTATCCTATCCACAAGTTGTCATGTGGTAGAACAAGAAACCAAAGTATGTGCCTCCTCACCCCACAACCCTACCATGGTATATTAAGGAGTAGCCTCCATATCTATAATGGCCACCGAAGACACCGGCTGATGTGGTGTCCTAAGCACCATCATCCCTATCCACCTCACTACCCCGATGACCCCCGATCTCTTACCTATATACCCTCCCATAGGGAATGTTATGCTCGTATACCCAACTCATAACTAAGGTAGGGTGACTCAATGATCGCCCTATAATCGACCACCCTATATAAATCGTGCTAGGTGGTCCCAAGAATGTCTACTCCCCAAGCATAAATACCGCCATGGGCCTCAATCTATGTAATAATGGGAGCCCAGCAGTATAGTAGACTGTCCCCTCCCTTATCCCCAATTAACCGCGAGGCCAAGATACCCATAATAGCTTTGGCGGATCACAGGACAAGTAAATCAGAATGGAGCGGACCTTTACCCCCTTCTTCGAACCCATGTAGACAACCGAATCTCCCATATAGGTGGTCCACCGAGTCATCTCGAGCCCCGGGATCTTCTTTGTATCAAGAGATAGCCATCTCCCAAGAATTGGGAACCCCAAGATGTGGTAAACATCCTCTAAGGTGATGGTCACTCACCCCTAACACCTAGAAACCGGAAGGTATTCCGGTCTCGCATCCTAAGTACGAAAATAAATCACACAATATACGGTTAGAAGGAACAACATGAGGGACCTATGAAATCTTGAATATCATGGCCCTCTAAAGAGTATCTCGCTTGGCCCGGGTCAAATCATCTAACTTAACCTGGGAGCTAATCACTCTCTCTCTCTACTCCATTCAATATACTCCTCCCGCATTCACCAAAATCAGAGAAAAAAGTAATTTAGTAACCAAATCCGACTAGAAAAATTATCAAGAACAATGTAAAAATTCTAAAAATGCAAAAAAATAAAGTAAAGCATCTTTTTTTTTATTTTATGAACCGCCGCCTTCTAGGGTGGTGGTCCTAACCGCCACCTGCTGCAGGTGGTGGTCCTTTTGAACCCACGAACAGCTCAAAATCCCTAAAAACACATTAAACATGAAAGAAAACACCATTTAAAAAAAAAAACCTACCCTATGGGCCCCCTAGAGACTCATTTAAAACTAGCATTTTCAAAAATGATCCCCCATGACATATATTTCAACATTTCTACATTTTAGGTTTAACATGATGAATTAAGAAGAACTAACCTGAGACTTTGAGTCTCGGTGTTCCACTCTCGGAGGCATGATCACATTCTCGCAACCGACATTTTGACTATACTCTTGTTGAAAATAGTCACCGTTGGTCCAGAGCTCAAAAATCACCAAAATCAAAATGCACAAACGAATAGGAAAACGAGAGTTATATATATATATATATATATAATATATATATTATTTTTAATTCCCTTCCCTTTCACAAGTTTGGAGTGCCGACGGAGGTAAGTTCTTATCCCTACACAAATGGTAAGTCCTCATTTCATATTAATTTAGTATTTATTTTTCGATTTATTTTATCTATCTACACTTGAGTCCTCTTTTCATTTTGCAGGTAGCGGGAATTTGGATGGCAACATTTCAACACACGGGCGTGTTAGGTATAACTTCTAACTCCCCATTTTGGGACTGCCATACTCGGATCCACCGTTTTATGCCTCTTCATGGCTAAAACACTTCTCCAAGGGGGCAATATGTACATAACCAAAATTGTAGGGTAGTGCACCGCGTAAAAGGTTACACATACCCTAATGATGATATATAGGTTGACTTGCAAGGTGTTCGAGATCTAGTAAAGCTTGCCAAGTATATGTTTACATCCCAAATTCTTTATCCAAGATCCTCATTCTTTGTCTTTTCCTTTTCCCCCATTTTCCTTGCATTTTGGTCTTTAGTGATGAGACCGCCGCCCGCCCGGAAGTGGTCCTGTGACTACCGCCTGTGGTAGGGTAGTAGTCCTGTAAACATCACTTTGCAAAGGGTGTCATTCCTGCATGCATTTTCCAGCACATTCTGATGATCCCATCAAACTTAACTTTTCAACTTTCACTGCATTCTTTGACCAATTTGGCTTGCATTAATGTTTTGGTTCCTAGTAAATAGTGTTTTCCCTTTATTTATAGTAAAAGAGATCGAATTGGAGTTACCCTTTGGTGAATGCAATTTCTATAAATAGCCAGCTTCTTCTCAAGCAAATGGCCCCTCTCCTTCTCTCTTTTCTATTATTCGGTCTTTTGAGTTTCTTTCTTAGAATTCCAATAGTTTCATTTTTTCCATCCATTGTTAGTTTTCCCTTTGTTTAGAGGTCATTTGATCTTCTTGTTTCAATCTTGCTTCATTGTTGTTCCATGCAAGTTAGTTTAGAATAAATTAGCTTCATAGGTAGGTTGGAATCCATTAGAGTTGTGGTTCTATTCGTCACAAAAATAGTTTCAAAATCTCACGGTGTATTTGTGTTGTATGCCCGCAATAAATCCCACTAGGAATTGCATATTCAAGCTCTATTCACTTGCGCTATCTCTCTCTTACTTGCATTTTATTTGGTCTATATCCAAAGCTGCCATTGTTCAAATACCTTCTTCTGTTGATACTATCATATAAATGCTTTTCTAGATTCACAAGAACACGAAGGAACGAGGAGATCACACTAAGGGGACAAAGTCACACACATCCAGATTTACCACTATTCGTAAAATTTAGGTTTGAGCTATCAAAGTTCTAGTTAATTTATTATCAAATAGAGTAGTAAATCATTTTATTTCAATTAAAGCTCACTTTCAATATTGCCAGGGAAGCTATGGGGAATGATAGTTTTTGAGAAACTATGATTCATTCCTCACTTCTAAGGTAGGATTGAAAGTCTTTCAATTAAACTAGTTAGTTATTTAGATATTTAGGATAAATTCACAACTGCACAGGCAAGTAGCTATACCAGGCTACCTTGTTTGTTTTAATTTTGTTATTAGATTAATTGTCAATTTTTTGAATATATTTTAATAACTTCTATTTTAATTTTGTTATAATACTCCATGGAAAATACAAAAATAAAGGAATATATGCATAGTGTAGATATATCTCTCATAATCATTTTATTCATTTCAGTTATAGTCAAACCATCTTTGTATGACAATCACGGGACCTAGAGAGCCCAGGGAATACATTTTTGAACCTATAGTGCCTCAACCAAATCTCCCACAACACTAGTTGATATGGATCAAAATATTAGGATCTAGGTCTTTCGAGAAACGGTAAAACCTTCGAGAAGTTAGCATACAGTTGAGAGAGTTAAATATGAAGATGACAAGGCATACATATTTTGGTCAAATCATCCTAACTATAGACTGCCTTGATAGATATCCGTATGACTATACAAGGACCTGAAAGAGAGCAAACATTTGGTTTTGATCCATTAGTCTTGTAGCAGATGCGGGAGATCTTCGATTGACATAGACGTAGGGTTACGCATTCAAGTTGCTAGAACACCCATAAGATATTTTGAGAATATTGCACAACTTTTGATATTAAATATAGAAGCTGAAAAAGTGTATGACTATTGGATAGTCGGAAGGAGAGATTAACTCCTCACATGACCATAGGAGGTCCGCCACAACCACGAACTTATGGTTGTAATCCATAGGTCCCACAACCCAACAGCCTATTAATCAATCAAATATTTATGTTGGTTTACGAACACTAGTATTTAGGTCCTCACCACTTCCACTAGACATCATAAAGCACGCTTATCCAATTTAAAGATAGAATTCAATCAAGCCAACATTTTCTAGGTCAGACAGAAAACCATCCATATTTTTCACAAATTCACTACATTCTCGTCACCATTATTATGACCTTGTTTGGAGGTATACACCAAGCACCTACAGGTCATTTTCCATGTATCTGATAACCAATAGATAGGATCTCGATAGAACTCAACATTGATTGGAGCATCCGAGCAGCTATCATATCCAAATGATCCATTACACCTATTCGAGGTTAGGAGAGTCTTCTTCGCCTTGGATTCGTAGATCCCATTATTGCGTGTTGAGGATAAAATATTGCCCAACTAGTCTATCTGTGTCCACGTATATTTCATTTCCACCGGCTATCTCAACACGACCTTGGGAGGTTGAGTACGAGGAAGGGTTACTTTTAGATTCTTATGCTTGCATGTCACTTTTCCATCATATAGTTACCCTTCCCTTATGTTGTTTAGAAAAGTTGATTTGACGATGATTAAGTTTCTTGGTAGATTAATGGATGTTTTTGACTGTTTAATGCATTTAAAGAGTGGCTTTAATTATATTAGCATTTATTACTTTTAAGGAATCTGTAAGGAGGAGGTGCTATACTTCTTGCTTAAAATTTAAACTATAGATTGTCATTTTTTTTTTAGGTTATCCCTAGGATTACATGACCCTTATGTCTATTTAACCTTCCTATCATTCTTACTGGAAGGATTGGATAACATTTTTTTTTTTTTGCGTATATGATCGGAATTAATATGTCTTTAAATTCTCAATTTTCTTTACTTTTTGGGATGGATAGATGTAGTATTATATTTCAATCACTTAATCCCTAGGATTACATGACTTGAAATCTTAATACTATTGACCTTTGTTCCTAACCATTAAGGTTGCCTCATTTTTTTGAGATATCATTCTTACTAGAATAATTGGATTCATCCTTGTTGATGCACACGTAAAAATGCGGTCTAAATTCTTATCTCATGTGAAGAATATTTTTGCCAATTGGACCACGAAATGCAATGCAATATCATGCACAGATAAACATATTTGATCCATTCTTGAAATAGAACATTCCTTTCATGATATTTTTAAATTTTAGCTTATTTGTTAATGTGTAGCCTTAACATGCTCATTTCTTGTGAATTGAATCAAGTTAATACTTGTGCGAGATGGCTTATATGAGTAGATAAAAGGAAAGAGTGGTAAAAGTTTCATTAAATATATCCGATTTATGATGTTTATTTTTCAAATTTTGAATGTGTTGTGATCTTATAATGGTGCTTGTAATAGATCCATTTTGAAGGTCTATTGCTTTGTATGTTCGGTTATTGTATTTTTTCATGTTGTAGTAAGATTGTATTTATCTATGTGAGAAATAATATTCAATCTTCACTGGGGGAAGATTATATGTATTTATCGTGTGAGAAATAAATTTCACCTTCACCTTGTTATGAGAATTCTTTTGATAATATTATTTATCAGTCATGAACTATTGTGGTTGCATGGCTTGATCATGTTTGGCACATTCTTATTCTCAGCCAAGTTCTATTGAATCTTGTGATCACCTTTAGGTTGTGTGCCATGTTGAATAGAAAGGTTATAACCATGTTCTTCTCTCTCGATTTGCAATGGCAGCTTCTTCTTTCGAGTCATAAGACTTTCATGCTTTAATAACTCTCCATGGTCTTGACATCAGTGTAGTTCTATGTACATGTTAGTAGGTGGAAATCCTCTTTCAAAAAGTTAATCAAAGAATAAAAGAATAGAAAATGAATTCATAAGTTGATAAATAAATAAAACAATTATGGAGTTGTGTTTCTTATTGAATAATTTTAAGAGTTTCCAATTGAGAAGAAAGGAGTTTTCTACTAGTATAAAAGAATCTACCATTGCTAACCTTAAGCTATAGATTAAAATTTATTCTCAGTATTGTGCCACATTAAGTCTTGTGTTTCCTTTGTCGAACCTAATCAAGAAAATGCTAAATGAAGTTATTACCCAATCCAGTTGAACTCTTAAGTCTCAATAAAAGACCAGTTAATAACTAAATAGATCATAATGAAATAAATTGACCTTCTCTCTCTAACCATTTCCATTAGTACTTGGTAACCTTTTATTTTTGTAATGATAAAATGTTAATCCTTGAACAAAGAAGATTATGGTTCTGAACCTAAACAATACTCCACTTCTTTTGAACTTATGCTTGCTTCCTTATGCAAAGGAAGTATGAAATAAGTCTCAGTAGTGTGGGTTCGGATAGAGAGCCTGGTGGAATCGATTACCTCCTGGTTTTGTAACATATTAAACAAGTAATTGTCATATTAGAGATGATCCTAGGATAGACCTTAATAGTATAAAAGAAAAGAAACCTAACCCTATAAGAAGAATTGTAAGAATCATAACATGAACCTTCTAGATCCCAAAGTCAAGTCTTGGAAGACTGTTAGTGAATAAATAACCTTAAGAATATTTTCACAGTGGGACATCCTGAGCTGCAACTATGTATTATGGTTGGTCTTGTTGTGGTGTCTTGTTAAAGAGAAAAGTGAATTTTCCTTTATGGGTGTGAATGTTTCCATGTTGCCCTTGTGGTCATCCTTATGTCAAGTTGTTCATGGAGTTAGTTGTAACCTTGGTGATGGCATGTTGTGTCGTGTTATGTGTTAAGCTAGTAAAAAGAAAAATTATCACGTGTCTTTCTATGTATTCTTTGTGTATGAAATAGTGGGTGTTACACTTGGTATCAGAGTGGAGGTTCATGCTCTCAAACCTCTGGGCTAGTTTGGAGTTGTGATGATATTACATGATGGTGCTGCATGATGGTGATGGTGTTGCATGATGGTGGTTGATATTGGAAGAGTAATGTGTTTTAAGCATGATGTGAACTATGTCATAATTGTGATATTGTTAGTGCACATGTTGTGTATGTCACTTAGTGCGTAACTGATGACATGTTGATGTGTTAAAGATGAGAGTATTCTCTCTCCTTTTTAGGAATTTTATGTGAATTTGAGTGTGAAACACTATTTTGTTGTGTGTGGAAGAAATGTGATTGTTGATTTTGAGTGTTGGATCCCTTTTGGCATTTTTGATGTGTGGGTGTGTTGATATGTTGTACGACAAGGTTGGTTGTAGTGAATTGGATTTCTTAATGATGTCATTATCATTTGTGTAGAAATGTGTGTATTTCCATGCTATATGGAAGTTGACTGGATGTTGCAATGGTGCTCATCGTAATTATAATTCATGTGATATGTAATGAGTAATGTCATAAAATTGGGACACATGGTGAGTACATGATCCCTATCATATAGTGGTTGCACTTTGGGTGCAGCATGTGGTGATGTGATATGTTGTAACTGTGACTGTAATGTATGTGATATACCCTATATATGTACCTTGCGAAGGTGCTATGATTAATGTGTGTGAACCACCATTATGTTAGTGATGTAGTTACATGTTATGTTGTGAACCTTACGCTAACCGACCTTGAGGAAAATTGGTAAAAGTGTATGTTGAGAGTGAGGAATGGTGTACCTTGGGCCAATAACTCGAGCCAAATTTTGGTTTAGTAGATAAAAACATGTGCTTCTTTCCTCTCTCCCTATGTGTTTGTATGTATGCAACCTAAGTGTAGTTATGATTGTGTTTAGCCTTGTCAAAGTGGTGGCGAGATGATTCAGATTGAGATGATGATAGTTGTACTATTGATATGTTATTTTATGAGTTGAGGCTCGAGGTTCCGAGTGCCAAAAACTCGTTGAGTACCCCCTTGGTGGCCAGATAAGGCCACATAGTCATCGTAATGTGCTATTATTATATGTGTATTTTATTTGTAAATTAAAATTTTTACTTTATTTTTACAAGGACCAACAATTTTCTTGATTGCCATGTTTTACATTTTTGGGAATTTCCTTGGTTTGTGGTACTAACACATGGAATTTTGCACTAACTATGGCCATTTGGTCATTTGTTTTTCTTGGTTTTTAATCTTCTTTTAAATTTTAAGATTTTACCACCTTTCTCAAGGCTTGTACTTCGCCACTTGGGATTTTGATTAGATTGCTATGTTGGTTCTATTGTCATGATGTGTGGAATAGGATCATATAATGCAATTGTGGAATGGTTGGACCTATGGACGCACTTCATTGTGTGGGGTACGCCCCAAGGTGTTATAGATAACTAGCAGGTTGTTGAACCACAAGTTATTATGTCACTTGGGTTAGGGGTGGTTGGACTCTATGTGTCTTGGGCCATAGGGTGACCGACCTCTTTTTGGAGAAAAAGGGAAAATTATCTATACATTATTGCTTGAGGGAGGCATAAGAGATTTGTGTGTGTGTGTAATTGATGCTTCGGGAGTTATATGGAGTTGTTTTGTAATACTTGGGAGTATGTGGTTATTTTCTGATGCTTCGGGTGGTATATGGTGTTGTTGGTGGTGTTTTGGGGGTAGTGTTATGATGTATGTGTACTCATGTGGGTTGGCTATGTTTTGTGGTGGTTATGATTGTGGTTCCTTGTGTAAAATATTTACCTCTAGCTTTTGTTTGGAGTTATGTGAATTATTCATCTTTGGAATTGAGGAAATGTCTAGTTGTCGTAGTACACTTTGTTCAAGTATTCTATACGTTAGTCTTAGATATGTGAAAAGTACCATGTTATGTGGATTGTGCTTGTTTCCTTCCATATTTTGGTTAATTTCTTGTGATGTGGTACCGTCATGAAAGTATGTACTTGTATGTTTGTGAATCTGTAGTGTTTTGTATGACCCCGGTAGGGTGTTGTGATAGTAGTTCATGTTGGGAACCCACAAGAAGGAATAAACTAAAACTCTACAACAATGAAATATAAAAAAAAAAAAACTTGAATTAGGAATAATGTTAATGGAAAGAGACTAATGAAATAATGAATAAGAGAGAACTGCCAATCTTCACAGAACTTGAAAGTTCAAATTCTGCCAAATGTTTCTAAGGCCACCCCATGGCCATGCTCTAACGTCTGAAATCTTAACCTTAGAGTGTACCTTTGCCCTTATATGTTCCTTGTTTCTTACCATTTCTTTTCCTCTTGTGTTATGTCACATCGAGGACGATGCTTTCTTAAGGGGAGGAGAATGTAATGCCACATTCATCATTACACATGTTCATACTTTAGCAATCACGTGCTAAGCGTGGAAAGACATTGTGCTTGCATCGATCATTGGTGGGCTTCACCCTTGTCGCAAGGAATATTAAACCTTCTCCCTTTTGTCGTGTTTTTGGTTTTGTGTCGATGTTTTGTTGATGGCCCCCGTAATGCCCATTATGATTTCCCTATTAAAGGAAAATTGTGTTCTCTTTTTACCGTGCTTGATTGTCGGCCCTTATTAATAGGATTAATTATTAGGTTATAAAATAATAATAATAGTATTATTATTTTAGTTGTCGATTAACGATTATTATTATTATTTACCTTTAAGCTATCTCATTTCGCCCTTGTTTGCTCTTGTGCAGAGCCTTGATTGGCGCAAGAGGAGCTTCTTATTGGGGGCACCTTTGTTTAGGATGTGATATTCGTGTTTAATGCTTAATATTTTCTCTTTGGCCGTCTAGGTGACCTTGCATACCTTCTAAACATAACTCTTAGTTGATAAAGAATTTATTTTCCTTGTTTATGTGGAGGCACCCCCACCATTTATTCATCCAAGTTGTTCATATGCACTTGTTTTATTATTTTTTTTGGGACATTGTCTTTGGTGAATGTGCATTTGGAAGTTGGACACCGCAACTCCATAAATTCTCATTAAGGCTAAACGTGTAGGAAAATTGATGTTGGGGAGATTGGTCACTGTTTTCTTCCAAGTTTTATTAATGTTACTTGCTTGTATGCTTTGGGTGACCTACTCCCCTTTATTGTTTTTGTTTATATCATTCCTTTTCTCATGCTTGAGGGAAGGAGATGCCATCATGGATTTGGGCACTTGCTTGTAACTATTGCTTTATTAATATCATACTCTTAATTTTATTGGTAGTTGGATGTCCATTACTTAGCCGCATGAGTGTGGTGGAGGGATTTATCTTTGGGTTCGGGGATGATGCACCATTTTGCAAGCGATGCTAGTTTGGAATAATTCTTTCCTCTACCTTGCAACATACTCCTAGCTATGCAAACACATATGTGGTGTGTAAGAAACATGGTGTGAGAAATGTGTGGGTCCAACAAACTTTCTCTCGGTGTAAATTAACCCGAGTGTGTTGTTCCCGGGTTCAGTCGACATGGTTGGAGGTTGGAGGTGTTTAAATCAGGCATGTCAAGCCTAAACTCTGTAATTTTTAGCTACCATTTTTGCAATCCCATGAAATGTATGTCTCTCTTCCGAATGGAGCCTTGAAATGGTCTGGGTATGTTGTTAGTTATTGGTTTCCTTGAGTGTACTGTTGCCCTTTGTTTTCCCCTTCTGAATTTTTGGCTTTGCATGAAATGCTCCCTTTTTCTCCTTATGGCTTACTCCATTTCATACGTGTATAAATGGGCTTTTGCATTTTTGTGTGATTCAAACAAGTTAGCAGTAAAGGAAACATTATTGAGTTTATTTATTTAACTTACTCTTTTAGAAACTACGATGACATGTGGGTATTTGATGGTTTACTATATGACTGGTAAAGCTTGTGTAGTACGTTTTGGTCGATTTAGTTTTTGTTATTATGGTATGAGGAATATTGAATTTAAGTTAGGCCATACCCAGAGGTTTGACCTATAACACTGTGGCTTTTCTGTTGTATGGTTGTGTTGTAACCTATTATAACAATGGGTAGACTCTTTTTTTTTGTTGGGTGAAAACAACACTTGGGGATTCAATGTCATGACCTATGATGGCCCCTTATCGAGCCCTTGGTATTGCTAATCTTGGGATTTAACCCCATTTTGTATTTACGGGCTCTTAGAATTGAGAATGTTAGCCCTTTCCCAATGAGTTTCTAATATAGAAGTGGGGTTGTCACTATGGGTTGGAAATGATATTGGTATATGGGTTAACCCCCAATAATTAAGTATTTGTGTCTTCCAGGTAAATGATAGTTGCTTTACTAATTAATGAAGAAAAAATAAAACTCTAGGAATATGTAGAGTTTGCTTGTGGTAATTCCCTTATGTGTATGGGTGTGTATCTCTATTTATGGTGTTATTAATGAAACATATTTTTCGTTTACCTAATAATGATGAATATCTATAATTCCTTAGTATGGAATATCATTCTCTATATCGTTAGAATAAGAGGAAAAGATTAGGGTTTCTATACATTTGTGTTCGAGAGTATTCCTTTCTTTAACTTGTCAACGTATTAGAGCAAAGAGCTACAATTTATAGTATTGGAATAAATGGGAGAACCATGAGATTCTATACCGATGTAATGCTCTCGTGACTAGTGGTATCAATTATCTGCAAAATTTTTGACCTATTTTCAAGGGCCATGTGGATTTGTTAATAGTTTACTCACTTCACCATTGACACAAACCTCTTTGAATTTTTTATTCTTGATTAAACCAGAAACCACCCTAGATGTATATGTGTGTTTCTTTTTTGTTCTTGCACTCATGGTAAGGCATTATTAGAGATTGGGGTATCGATGGTATATTACCTATCGTGTATCGAACCCTTTGAATGCAAAATCGATTATCATATATTATCATACTTTTTGTTTAACTGTCTCGTTTTGTGACTTCATTTAATGTAATCAGCTTTCAATATGTATGATGTTGTCGGAATTTTGGTAAATTATTAATGACATTTGGGGTTACCCTTCCCTTATATTGTTTAGAAAAGTTGACGACTATGATGAAGTTTTTTGGTAGATTAATGGATGTTTGTGACTGTTTAATGCATTTGAAGAGTGGCTTTGATTATGTTAGCATTTATTACTTTTAAGGAATCTTGTAAGGAGGAGGTGATAAACTTCTTGCTTAAAACTAAAACTATAGATTGCCTTTTTTTAGGGTTATGCTCCCTTATTACTATGAAACCTTCCTCCTGGAAGGATTGGATAACCTTGTTTTTTTTTGCATCTATGATTAGAATTAATATGTCTTTGACTTCTTAAGTTTATTTTCTTTTTAGGATGGACAGATGTAGTATTAGATTTCAATCATGTAATCCATAGGATTACATGATTGAAATCTCAATACTCTTGACCTTTTTTTCCTAACCAATAAGGTCTTGCCTTATTTTTTTGAGATATCATTCTTACTAGAATAATTGGCTTCATCCTTGTTGGCTGGTGTAAATTCTTATCTCATGTGAAAAATTATGATTAGTGGTTTGTGATTTGATCCATTCTTGAAATAGAACATTCCTTTCATGATATTGTTAAATGTTAGCTTACTGTTGCAATGTGTAGCCTTAACATGCTCAGTTCTCGCAAACTGACTCGAGTTAATACTTGTGTAGATGGCTTATGTGAGTAGATAAAAGGAAAGAGTTGTAAAGGTTTCATCGGGTTGATTTATGAAGTTTCTTGTGCAAATGTCAAATGTGTTGTAATCTTATAATGGTGCTTGTAATGGATTTTGGAAGGTCTCTTGCCTTGGATGTTCGGTTATTGTGTTATAAAGTTGCTTTGTCATGTTGTAGTAAGATTGTATTTATTGTGAGAAATAATATTCAATCTTCACCTTGTTATGAGAATTATTTTGATAATATTATTTATCAGTCATGAACTATTGTGGTTGCATGGCTTGATCATGTTTGGCACATTCTTATTCTCAGCCAAGTTCTATTGAATATTGTGATGACCTTTAGGTTGTGTGCCATCTTGAATAGATAGGTTATAACTGTGTTATTCTCTCTCGAATTGCAATGGCAGCTTCGTTTTTGAGTCATAAGACTTTCATGCTTTAATAACTCTCCATGGTCTTGACATTAGTGTAGTTCTATGTACATGTTAGTAGGTGGAAATCCTCTTACAAAAAGTTAATCAAAGAATAAAGGAATAGAAAATGAATTCATAAGTTGAATAAATAGATAAAAAAATTATGGAGTTGTGTTTCTTATTGAATAATTTTAAGAGTTTCCAATTGAGAAAAAAGGAGTTTTCTACTGGTATAAAAGAATCTACCATTACTAACCTTAAACTATGGAATAAACTTTATTCTCGTATTGTGCCACATTAAGTCTTGTGTTTCCTTTGTTGAACCTAATCAAGAAAATGCTAAATGAATTTTTTACCCCATCCAATTGAATTCTTAAGTCTCAATAAAATACCGGTTAATAACTAAATAGATCATAATGAAATAAATCGACCTTCTCTCTCTAACTGTTGCTATTAGTACCTAGTAACCTCTTTTTTGTAACGATAAAATGTTAAACCCCGAATAGAGAAGATTATGGTTCGATCCTAAAATATACTCCACTTATTTTGAACTTATGTTTGCTTCCTTATGCAAAGGAAGTATGAAACAAGTCTCAGTAGTGTGGGTTTGGTTAGAGAGCCTAGTTGAATTGATTACCTCCTTGTTTGAAACATTTTAAACAAGTAATTTTCATATTAGAGATGATCCTAGGATAGACCTCAATAGTATAAAATAAAAGAAACCTAACCCTATAAGAAGAATTGTAAGAATCATAACATGAACCTTCTAGATCCCAAAGTCAAGTCTTGAAGACTGTTAGTGAATAAATAACCTTAAGAAGATTTTCACAGTGGGATGTCCTGAGCTGTAACTATGTATTATGGGTTGGTCTTGTTGTGGTCTCTTGTCAAAGAGAAGAGTGAATTGTCCTTAATGGGTGTGAAAGTTTCCATGCTTCCCTTGTGGTCATCCTTATGTCAATTTGTTCATGGAGTTTGTTGTAATCCTTGTGTCGGCATGTTGTGTTGTGTTGTGTGTCAAGCTAGTCAAAAAAAAAAAATCATGTGTCTTTCTATGTATTCTTGTGTGTATAAAATAGTGGGTGTTATAGGGCATCCCACATTGTGACATTGATATTTTTATTCTTTATTTTCTCCAAAATGTTTAGAGGAAAATTTTATGAGGAGTGATCCTCTATTTTATACAAGGATTAGCCTCAATTTAAGGAACTTATATGTTTCATGGTTTTGAGTGTTGTGTTTGTTTTGATCTCAGTGATTTTTTTCACTTTTTTTCCTCTATTTTATACAAGGATTAGCCTCAATTTAAGGAACTTATATGTTTCATGGTTTTGGAGTGTTGTGTTTGTTTTGTATCTCTAGTGGATTTTTTTCACTTTTTATCTATTAGGTAATGCTTGAAAAATTAGATGAAGCTTGGTTTATAATTAATTTTGTGGATTGATTGGAAGCATTACATGGAACATGAGAGAAAGGAAGATGATATATTACATCCATTTTCCTCTTCTTAGATCTTGTATTGTCCAATACAATAACATTTTTCCATATTATCTTTCCCACTGATTAATTATAAGCACATAAATATTCAACTCCCAATAACATGAAGTTGTGTTTAGTAAGAGCCTCTTGTGTCTCTTATGGATTTCTTGTTGAAGGAGCCATGGTTTGTGTTATCCAAAATTCACCCCTCTAAGTAAATTTTGATAACCTACACAAATTATTCGAAGGGGAGTAGAAATGGTGAAAGACCATAAATTTAGATTTTTGGGGGTCCCTTTGGCTCTTCTCTAACTTCCCCATCCAAGGAAAAATTCAAGAAGTTAGAGGAAATTGAAACAATCTTTAAAAATGGCTTCTTTTAGTGTATTGCAGAAAATGTGGAAATTCTTGTCCCAGACCACACAAGTTCAAGGAGGACATCTGGGTCACACATTTCCAAAATCACCGTAGGTAGTTCAATTTAGAAAATGTAGAAGTTTTTGTCCTGCGTGGTGTGCGGACAGCTGGGACATAGGTATGCGCAAGACCTGTTGACAATTTCTGCACTTGTGCAGAAATGGGAAAGTCAAAACTTTGTTATGATAGATAGAATTGGTGAAGTATACCTAAGCTAGGGGATATTTTTTTAGATTATGTTGTTATTGATGATTTAGTTAAAAGATTACATGAAATATGTAGCTATGTGTGATGTTACAAAATGTAACAGATCACATAGTCTGTAATTTCATGAATACCTTCAGCAAAAGAACACAAGCCCCGAAGGACAGTTGTGTTGTCTTGATGAAGACATTCAATTCAGAGAATAGGTGAAATGCTAAGTTTTGGAACAATAAACAACAACAAAGATTGTAGAAATAAGAGTTCATTTTGGATGTTCTGAGTTTTTATTAATGTTCCTTCCTTCATGATTAAGATATTCAATTATATTCTTGAGTTGTTTAGTTAATCACACAACCCATACGAAATCTGAAATGTAGAAAGAAATATACAACTCATTTATAGAATTCAATGTTTTATTCATAAGGAATTTTTAAATGTTCCCACACAAGCTGTGGGATATAACTGAAAGGTAAAGTACAACTACTGAAATAAGAGGTACATATGCATAAAAAAGAATGTAAAGGAGTATGAATGAACCCATCATTGCCTTGGGGGTTTTTTTTATTTGGTTGAGACATCTCAATTTTCCAGCTTTTGTTCCTTCTTCATCTTTGTTGTAGAAGACATTTACTTGAAAAGAAAGAGAGAACTATCAGTTACGAGCTCAGGGATCAATCCATATTCCTATATTGTCCTAATTTATGCATATGAATCTCTTAACAACATGAGATATAGTTTACTTGAAGATCAAAAGCTGCATACATGCTTACTCACTCAGAAAGAAGAAGAGAGAAAAAAGAAAACCATGGACATAAGAGAGGCCAAAAATCCTAAGTATTTTTCTAACTATTTTCTTAAGTGTGCAAGTATAGGTTGCAACCAAGAAGAAATAGACAAGTCATAAGTACATGCTGGAAAGAAGGAAGAATGTAACTCAAGTTTTAGTAACTATTCTGAAATGGAAGAATTTACTGAGACAGAAAAGAGACTGGAAAATAGAAGAACACTTTTAGTTTGCAACTAAGTAAGAAAAATCAGATTTTAAGAAGCTGAAGTTAACGGAAAGAAAGGGTTACAGCTGAAACAAAATGAAGAGAAGATTCTAGGAAAATTTTTATAAGGGCTTCGCCATGTAAAATGGACATTTAAAAATTTTCATCATTTTGTTTTTAACTATCACATGCTTTTAAAGGATCATGTAAATCAAGTAAGTGATACAGAAAAATAGAAAGCATTGCATGATTAGGAATAAACAGTTATGATATTTCAATTTTCAACTACCAAATCAGCTTCAATAGAAAATGTTACATTATATATTCTGAATCAGAACATACAAATACTAGAACTGGAAATGGAAGGAAGAAAGAATTATGGAAATTTTTTGCCAAGGCTTCACAATGAAAAATACACATTTCAAATTTTCCAGTATGCCAGAAATACTACTATCAAGGAAATAAAACATCTAAGTAAAACAAACAATATTATAGTATTTCAATAAAGCATCTAAATCAAGGCTTATGCCTGAAAATGGTATTACATAGATGAAGAACTACTTGCAATTTCAGAAATCCACTTGTAAGGTACAAAGACATCTTAAGTACAAAATATCAGAAATACACTTCTATTACAGTTGATAAATCCAGTTCAGTTTTCAGTTACAGAATCAACTTCAGAGTCCAAGAATACAAATGCAGCTATATGTTACAAGAGATCAAAACATAATCCATTTTGACAAAGTAAGAATCAAAATACAGTTGTGTCATTTGAAGCCCTCAAGTAAAGAAGCATGATACAACATCATCAATTACTTCAGGAAAAGATCAAATTCAGAGTAGAAGAAATAAGTTGTGCATCAGATCAACATCCAGTATAGAGATACAAACAAGATTGTAGTATTCCAACAAAGTGATAGGAATCATCTTCAGAATCAAACTAGGAAGTTCTTTCAGAAGATTACATTGAACCAAATGAGCTATTTTACAACATAGGTACAAATTTCAGACATGAAACAAGTATTAAATGAACAGACTACTAAAGTAAGTTCCAGAAAAGGCTAGCAGGTTCTCGACAAAACACAAGGATTGACCAAGAAGAACTTTGAATCACAAAACTCATATATATATATGAGTCAAATAAATATCTTGGTATTTCAGATATTTCTTTGCACATTAAAATCAGATTAAAGTTTTAGTTTTGCAATAAAAGAGTCAACAATGATCAAGTAAGTCATGAAGGAAAGTAAGTTTTCATCTTGCAAAGAATGTCTTCCAAACAGAAGTACATAAGGAATGTGCACACAATTTTTTCCAACTATTAATTTTTGAGAAATAAAAATTTCTAGAAATATATGGAAAATATTTTCATCTCATAAGTTAAAAATAAAGTACAAACTTAGTATCCCCACGAGATCCAAGATTTTGAATATCAAGGTGATGAGTTACTAGAAAGAGTAAAAGTGACAAACACCTCAGACCCAACGATGGAGAATACGAAGTAAATTATGAACAAAAATGGCTCTCAAATCAAACTCAAAGCATGAAAAATGCAAAGAGAAGAACGAAATCTACAAATGTAATTATAGTGCATGTTGAAACCAATATTCAAAACTTTTACAGATGTTATCTACATAGTTGAAGAAATTATCGAAAAATTTGAATCTATGAATACCCAAAATCAGAAAAGCCCAGATCTGTAATTTAAAGCAAAGGATGCACGAACAGAAAAAACATTTCAACAATGAAGCTTCCTACTCATCATTTAGGATGGAAGTCATTCAAAATTTTCAATACCGGACAACAGAGGTTTGAAGATTTGAGAAAATATCAGAAGTACTTTACAAACTACGACATTGCTTCCTTTTCAAAGTTTTACAAAAAAATTTAAACAATGGTTGAGAAAACTTACTGTTTCAAAGTATTTTCTTCAAACCCTCGAAGAATCATCAAGTTCAGAGGAAAAAGATCAAATTCAGAATGGTTTTCAACTCGAAACAACCAAGTTCGATCCACGAAATCACACAAAAATGAAAAGAAATAACTAAGCATCATTACGCATGGTCACTACAACTGTTAATCAAAAAGAAAATCGATTACCATGTTCAGAGATTGGGAACTTACTATCCTTATCAGGAAGCAACACCGTTTTCTCAAAAAACTCGAAAAAAGATTTGAATCCTTGAAGAAAGAATCTCGGGATTGATCAAAGAAAAGAGCCCATTCTACAGCCATGAAGAAAATCAAGAAAACAACGAACTCATGAACTCCTCCACAGAGGCTAGATATCACCACAAAACGACAAAAATGCAAGTGTTAGAGTTCCCAGAACAATGACAGGCCATAGAAATAACACAGACAGAGATCAAAGCCATTGAAAAATTTACATAAATCTCAAATAAATATTAACATCTAACAAAACTCCAAAGCCGAGCTTGAATAACACCACAATGGCGGCCATTAAAGATCTTCTACAGCAAACTTGAAGTCTCGATTAATGGAGTAAAAACAAGTATTAATGCACAGATCTCTCAAAACGTCTAAGGAAAATTCGAAACAGAGTGAAGCCAAAATATACATCTGCATGAATGGTTCATAAATAAAAATAATGAATTAGAATGAGCTTCAAAGCTTCAAAATGGTGGTCTACAGAAATTTTACCAGGGCTTCGCTGCCCACTTTAAGCAAACCAAATGATCAAAATAAAAGAGTTCGAGAATTTTAACTCATTCACCTCGGTAAAGGTTAACCTAACTTAACAAGAGTTATAGATCAACAGATGAAGATCAAAAGGAAAAATATAAGAGTCCAATGATAAGGATCCAAGATCAAGGCAAATAACCATGATCATTCCCATTGACCAAATTAATTGCAGGGGTAAAACCCTAACTTGTGGTCAAAGATCAACAGTACAGGTCCATCAAGGACAGAGATCGACAGTGGCAATCAAAGAACCAAACCAGATCAGAGTTTAAAAGCATATACGTGGCGAGCCCATAGAAAACCCTAATTAGGGTTGGGTTAAAATACCACCTACCAACATGCCAAGGGTCGATTCAATGTTGGAGAGGGGACCAACCCCAAATCAAATAAAATAATCATTGCAATGACTTTTGAAAGTCTAACTATAGTCCAACTCTTGAATAATGCCAAGTGCCAACAAAATCATGGTTGTAATGATCACCAAAAAGGTGAAATTTAAACTATGTATTATCCAATATGCAAAAGCTGACAAATATACCATGCATGTATTTATCAAAGGTGGTGGAGACTATAGTATGGCATGTGCAATGTCAAAGGTGGTCGACCTTATAGATTGCTAAGTCCACAAAGGTGGCCAAACCAAGTAGAATGCAAAGGTGGTCTCCACTCCAAGGAGGATGAAGATGATATGCAATATGTCACCCATGTGACCACTTAGACAAGGAATGTCAACATCAGAATCTGAGCTTGGAGGTGGTCCCCACCAAATGGATGTATGGATGATTATTTTTGTAAATATTGCAATTATTTTACTCACAAATAGAGAATTAAGTTTTTGCATTCTTCACAAGAGGATGGAATAGATAAGGAGACAAATTTGCATGTTTGAAGGAGAGAGACTTGCTTAGCAAGTAAATTTATTATTAGAAAATTATTCACCCTTGCTTTCTTAAAAACACAACAACCAAATTCGGTTTGAATATATTGTAATTAGGGATATTAATGTCTATTTGTAATTGCATGTTTTATTTTTATTCCTTTATCTATTTTTAAATAAAGGATTAAAATAGGATGTATGGGCAAGTATAGGCCCTAGGATATTTTAAAGAAGAGGTTTAAAATTTATTTTGCTATATATTGTGTGCCTTTGCAAAGAACAAGGATGACCTTTTAGATGTAGGAGCACTTGAAGCAATTGTTCCAGCTTTTTTCCTTACGAGTGTGAAGTATTTTCTACCTTTCTAATTATTTGCAATCTCGTGTATGTTTCTATTAGTCTTGTGAATATAAATTCCTAATCAATCATCTTACCTTGCTGCAAAATTTAGTATTTTCGCATAATTTTAATGTGTATACTCACTCATTAGTATTTTGTGATATTTCCTCTTAGTATAAAAGGTGTTTTCCCTTAAGTATTCTATAGAAAAATGTTTATCGTGCATCAAGAATCCTTCACGTATCAATTGTGCATATACTTAGTCAAAGCCCTCACATAAATTTGGTGTATCACATCAGTTCTACTTATTTTACAGTCATC
The DNA here is from genome assembly GCA_018340775.1 of Taxus wallichiana var. yunnanensis. NCBI lineage: Eukaryota > Viridiplantae > Streptophyta > Pinopsida > Cupressales > Taxaceae > Taxus > Taxus wallichiana. The sequence goes on from CM031240.1 coordinate 203,380,739, forward strand.
TTTCCCCTTAACCTTAGAAAACCAATTTATGATACATCAAAAAAGGAACCAGCCTTGATACCAGAGAATAACCTACAAAATAATTATACCCAGAGACCTAAGTTGTTTCCATTGTATCATGAAATAGAGAGACCAATTTTGCAAGCTAAGAAAACTTGCAGTCATCTCTCTAGATGGTGCACTTTTGAGAGATACTTGCTTTTGGCATGCACGATGGGATAAGGAATCATATTTGCATGCAAGTTACAAATTCTATAGTAGACCTACAGTAGATTTATAGTAAATTAAAATTACTTTTAGGAGTAAGCTGCATCAATTTATTCTAAGATTTTATGATCTTTTGGCTACTCCATATAGCTGATTTCAGACTAGTATTCTAGCATGTTCCATGCCTAAAGTGACTACAAGATCACCGGTAAGAGGAACTCCTCATGAGTTTGTTTCTTTACCTTTGAATTCTACTAGAATGAGAAGAGTTGGTAATACTTTACCCTATAATAGACTTGGTTTTGATAACCCCTCTGGATATTCCTTAAAGACGTATCAATTTTTCTATCAATATTTTAGTTTTTGCAATGGATCTTCAACCACCTAGAAATTTTGTGCCCTTTACTAATGGTGTGATGCATGCTTAAAACAACCCATTTGAGACCCAAGAACAACCTAAGATTAGTTAAGAAAAATTATGGAATAATTTTTTTTTGTTTAAGAGAATCTACAACCAGGTTACAAGACAACAGATGCCACAACAGGGTTCAAGATCAATTCAAATTACTATCTTATACTTTTCCCACATCAAGAATTATTAAATATCACAAGGTCAAAAATTAGGGTTAGAAAGTTCAATTAGGTTGAGAGGGTAATCTCTCACCATACCAACTCTAATTGGCTTAAAAGTTTCAACTTGATTTTTCTCAAAATTAATCCATTCAAAACTTCCCTAAATCATATCCATTTGATAGGAAATTTCCTCACCTTTCCAATGATATAAAGAAGTCCTCCTAACTCCTCATATTTCTCAAGTTATGAGATGGCGGACCTTAGCGGCAGAAAATTTTCCAAGGGTGAGCCTGTGGGCCTAGGGAAGAAAATTTTCCCATTCATGGGCTGGTGGAGCGGGAAGAGTTTTGGCACATTTTCCTTTTAAGGTAAAATTTTGAGTTTCCTCCGCATTCCCATGAGCCCGAAGATGACATCTTTTAAAAGCTTTGGCAAGAAGTCGAGCCGTCGAAGCGATTTAAGACATTAAGTCTTTTTGGTCGCAAAGCGCTAAGGGATTAAATTGATCCACACCTCGCTGATGCCCAAGGCACCATGTGTCAAGCTCTGATTATTTTTGGCCCATCAAACCATTGGAGCAACTTAGAAAATTTTGATTTTTAAAAGGAATTTTTTTTAAAGGTTTGAGAATCTCCACGCCTCCACCGATGCGTCGTGAAGACACGTGTCAGCCATCCATCGTGGCTATAGGTCGGTAGGGAAATTTAGAAAAAATTCCAAAACACAAAAGGAAAAAAGGAACCTGCTCCTCCTCCGATGCCTCATGACGCCACATGGCAACACCTAATTGGTTGCGGGCCGATGGGGAGGCGAAGGAAACCTAGAAAATTTTCCCAATTTTTTTGAAGATGCTAAGGTCAAAGAGGAGTCTGCGCCTCCACCTCTTATGCCTCCCAAATGAGAAATGGGTATCACCACCTAATTAAAAACCATGATAATATAGTATATTAAAACCCGACATTCCTTATGCCTCCCCAACTACCCCTTATTACTCTCATTTCCTTATGCCTCCCAACTGTTATGGAACCCCATAATGAGTAAAGAAATGCAAGCTATTTATTTATAAGGTGGAACCCAAATCCTAACTCCCTCCACACTTATACCTTCCCAAAGTCACTTATGTCTCCCACAAAATAAACACCATAGGCTTCTCCTACATTATTCCTAGGCCATGTACCCAACAGCCCACAAACATGCCAAAACATTCATAATAAACAACATTTGTATAAACAAAAGAGATAATTTCAAGAACCAAGCTACTACCTCTCTATGATGGATTTGTTCCAATTCCAAAACAACAAGATTTATCCCAATGCAAGCAATCCAAATCAGCCAAGCACAAGCATGCAAAAATCTTAAAATTTCTCCAAAAGAAAGAGCTCTCAAACAACAAAAGAATTCTCCCAAGAATGAAGTATCCAAATTAAAGAAACCCAAAACAAGCCAAGACAATCAAATTTTATAGAAGAGGGAAGAGAAGAGGATGAGGTGGATCCATGTAGGATGCCACATCACACATCCTCAACCCCAACACAAATTCAACTTCATTCTCAATGCATAATAAATAAGAATGACATATTTACTTACACACTCCAAAACAAGCCCACACCCCAAAAGGACTGAAATTAAAACATGTAAGAAAAGTGCAATTAAAACTTACAATTTGTCTTCCCAAAATGCATTATAAAAGTCTAATTTCAAATTCCAAACCATAGGTATGGTTGGAAAATAAATTTAAGAGGTATGGGACAAGTTTAACTTGTCCCACAAGCCTCCAAAATCAGCCTCCAAGGAAAAATTCGAATTTCCAAGAAGGTGAAGTGTTTCACACTCAAAAGTTAACTTACATTCCCTTACACATCACTTACACATTCTTACACATTACTTACAATATTTAATTTAAGATCCAACAACTCTATTAATTACATTCTTATGACATATTTGATTTATTTATTTTAACAATGTGGTTACTCACAACATTTACCACAATTTAATAATTAATGAAAGGGTAACACATCACTTAATAACCACATACAAACATTAATAAAAAGGAACCAAATAAATAAATACATAAAACCCCTTGGTCACATTTAAAGGTGACCCCCATGGGAATCCCTAACAAAATACAAACAAGCACAAAAATACAAGTTGCCATGGTGACCTTGTTGAATTCATCCAGAATTCCAATGTGGTTGGTCTCCAATCCCCCAATATTGTTGTGATATTTTTAACCTGCAAAACACAAATACCACTTTCGGCCTTGTGGCCATATTAGAACATCTAAAATGATATAACATAATCTCAAAATCATTTATACATCCGAATCATAACAACATCAAGGTAAATCAACAATATCCTTTATAGTTTTATCAACAACTATATCATCATCAATTAAATTCCATTTTCTAGGTCTACTCATCATAACCAAGTATCACATGTGCAAATAACATCTAGAATATAGCCATGTTGAACAATATATCATCATCATCTATATAAAATGTCTCAAGTGATCATCATGCATCAAATATAAATCAAGGTAAAAATAATCAATGATCTAACATCCAACATCATACTAAATCAACACTATAATAATGTCTATAATAATATCGACAAGATATCATGATCAATAATAAAAGTGTCGAAGGAAAGTGGGCACTACATCCCCCTCCCCTTAGACTCGACTTCCTCCTAGAAGTCATGAGAACAGATGTGGGAATTATACTGTAACACAATAGCATCCTCCCAGTGGTTGCAGTCTTGTCGTATCTATCCCACAACACTCACACCGATCAATCTCTCTTCCTCGAAGGCCCAGGTCTTGTGATCTATAATGTGAACGGGCTCCACCATCACCTGCCCCTGATCCTACACCTACAAAGAGGTCTAATCCAGCACATGAGAAGGATATGCAATGTATCTCCTAAGCATTGAAACATGAAGCACATCATGTACGTGAGACAAGCTAGGTGGCAACGCTAGACGGTAGGCCAAAGGGATGATACACTCCAAGATCTCAAAAGGACCAATGAATCTAGGAGCTAACTTAGAACCTTTTCCATAACAGATAGGGCTCTTATGTGGCCTAACACAAAGGAACACCTTCATGCCCACATCAAAACTACGATCGGTCCTATACTGATCTGCGTACTTCTTCTTTCTATCCCATGCCTCCTATAGTCTCTACGCCTTATAAACACACCTTCTACTTTGTATGTCCTGTAGAAGGGCTGGTCCAAGAGATACCTATCTTCCAACCTATCCTAGCTAAGAGGTGTTATGCACTCTCTACAATACAAAGCTTGAAAAGGAGCCATGCTTATAGAACTTTGGAAACTATTATTGTAGGTAAACTCCACCAAGTACATGTACTCCTCCCATCTTGCACTCGATGATCCATCACATACATCTAAAGCATGTCTTTAAGAATATTATTCACCCGCTCAAGTCTGTCTATATTTCTCGGGATGATACGTTGTGCTGAAATTAATCCTCATCCCAAGGGCATGTTGTATGGTAGTCGAGAAATGGGAAGTATACAAACGATCACAAGTCACAAATAATCATCTATGGAATCCCACGCAACTTGATAATATCATCCAAATACACCCATGCAATTGCACTAGATTTATAAGTGGTATTCACCGGAGAAAAGTGAGCTAATTTTATAAATTTATCCACCGTGACCATGATGGTATCGTGGTGATATCTCGACATCGTTAGCCCAACAATAAAGTCCATATAAATGGTGTCCCACTTACACTCCTATATAGCATGAGCAAAGATAAGGCTAGTTTAATGTTGATGCTTTGGCTTCATTGGTACATCTCTACAAAATCCCCTCTAGTGGTATAGCTATCTCAAGGTAGCAATGCATCTTCTTCACCTCGGGATGGGCTGAATAGGGTTCACGATGTGCCTCTATCAAGATGTCTGCCTCAATCCTCTATCTCTAGGAACATAAATTTGAACTTTGTGCTCGAGAAGTCCATCTACCTCTAGTGAGAAACCATCAAAATTCCCCTCAAGAGGTCTTTGGAACTGATATCTTCTCTAACTACAATGTAGAAGTTGTCACAAGAGGAAGCGGGTAAAATATCTTGCTCCATAAATCTGTGCCCACTAAAGTGGAAAAAATCACATGTCTCCATCTCCCGAGAGCATCTGCAAAACATTTTCTTTCCACTTTACATGCTCTATCTCCATGTCATACTCATAAAGAAACTCCATCTAACTCCGCTGATGACTATTTAGATTAGGCTACGTGAAGAGGTGGAAAATACTTAAGTGATTTGTCTTGAGTTTGAATCTCTGACCAAGAAGAAAGTGCCTCCATCAAACCTAGGTGTGCAAAACTACCACAATCTCAAGATCATGAATCGGAGAGTTAAGCTCATAATCTTTGAGTTTGTGAGACTCAAAAGCCACTACTTTCCCTCTTGCATATGCACACCTCCAAGGCCACGCCAAAGAAGCATATGTTGATACAAAGAAATGACCATCCCGATCCGGCACTATAAGAATGGGTGATGTAGTGAGACATTCCTTCAGTGTCCTGAAGGCTTGTGCACATCTCCTGTCTAACTAGAGAAAAATTTCTTCCCTTTTCGTTGAAGTGAAGTTATGGGGTTCGCAATCCAAGAGGAGTCTTAAAAAAATCTCTTGTAGTAACCTACTAATCCCATGAAGTTGCGCACCTATGTCATAGTAGTGGGTGTTGGCCAATCCATAATGGCTCTAATATTGGAAGGATCAACTATGATACCTTCCCCAAAAATTATTTGACCCAAGTATTGTACATCTAAGCGAAAGAAAGCACACTTGTCTAAGTTCCCGTAAAGTTGCTGCTCATGAAGACATTGTTGAACTTGGAGAAGGTGCCTTTCGTGCTCCTCATACTTACATGAGTAAATCAAAAATTCATCAAGGAAGATGAGTATGAAGCGATCTAAGAAGGTCCTGCATATCCCATTCATCAAACTCATAAACACTACGGGGGCATTAGTCAATCCAAAAGACACCTTTGTGAGTTGATAGTGCCCATATCTCGTATGGAAGGTGGTCTTATGAATATCCACCTCCATAATCTTCAACTAATGGTACCTGAGTTAAGATCTATCTTAGTGAAAAATGTGACTCCCTTCATCTCATCAAACAAGTCATCTATGCGTGGAAGGGGATATTGATTTTTGATCGTTACTTTATTCATCTTGTGGTAATCAATACACAACCACAAGGATCCATCCTTCCTTTTCACAAAAATCATCGGTGCACCCCAAGGGGATACACTAGGATGGATAAGGACTTTCTCCGAAGGACCTCTAGCTGCAACTTGAGCTCGCACAACTCTTAGGTGGTCATCCGATAAGGTGCTCGTGAGATAGGATCTGCTCTCGGAACCATATCTATATGAAAATCAATCTCACATGGGGGTAGAACCCCGATAGATCCCCGAAAAGACATTTATAAACTCTCTCAAAATGAGATGATCATTTAGTGATGGTTTAGTAGATGCATCCTCTAATATTTCACCTGATTGTAATAGTATACATATGATAACCTCATTATAGACACGCTTAAGCTGCATAGTGGAGATGGTGCGAATAGAAATGGGTATCCCGAAACTAGAAATCACCAAATCAACTCCTAGATCATCTGCAAAATATATTCTTGTGGTAACAATCCATCCTAGCCCATTGTGTAGATAACCAATCCATACCCAAGATGACTCCATACGAACCCAATGGAAGGATAAGGATATCCGAGGTGGTGGTGAAAGGTCCCAAATCCACTACACACTCCTTAACTATGGAGTCTACAGAGATATTGGCTCCTAAAGCCATCTCAACATCCTAAATATGACCCTCCCTAACCGCCACAAGCCCGCATCGCTCTAATAAAGATGGTGAAATAAAAGAATCAAGAACCATAATAAAACAATATGGAGGTAGGAATTCCACCAATGCTACCTGTAGTTTCAATAACTATGCTCGGTGCTCGACCTGGTGGTTCTCAACCATTGCATAAATCCTATGACTATGCCCCATGTCTCCAACAAACAAAGCTCAAAGATTTGTGTCTTACCCTTGTTATTAGGTTATGTGGGTAATCTCTAAAAAAATGTCCAAGTAACACCACAACCAAAACAACCACCTATTCCTCTCCCTTGTAGAGCGGGTCCGACCAGTACTCTCGAAGTCGGTGGTGTGGATCCTAATGATCCGGCTACTACGGTCTATCATTGTGGTCTCTCGCTAGCGATCTCCCACCTGATCGAGCTCTAGGTCCACCCCGTGTCCTAATGGGACCCCTACGAGGAGGTTCGAGACTCCAACCCCTCTATGCATCAAATCTCTGTGGAGGTCTATAAGGTGGGAAGGACTGCAGATGTGGTCTAAAAGATGATTGTGTTGAACCCTATCCACCACGAGGAGTAGGTGCCCCCTCGATCTATTATCTTTCATTTGTTGTATGGGGGTCCAGACTCGGTCTCTACTGTTGGGTATTTCCCCAGGTCTCCTCTATTATGTAGTCCTTCTCAACGGCCTTATCTAGGGTCTATTGAAAATGGATTTGTACTGTACCTCCAATGTCCAAATTTAGTCCTCTGCTTATTTTGGCTAACTTGCCTTCATTTCCTCCTTCCTTGTGCTTCAGTCAAGTTTTTTTAACTTTCAAGCAATCAAAATATTCTAGAAATGGCTTAAAAATACATAATTCCTTCCCCTTTCTAGAAAGGTAAAGAAGTCCTCCTAACTCCTTGTATTTTTGCATTATCGCTCGATGGAGTTTGGAGGGGAAATTTTCCTAAGGGAGGCCCACAACCAATGAAATGATGCAACATGTCAAGGTGGGTTGGCAGAGAGGAAGAGGAAATATTGGCACTTAGCCTTTTCTAGCTAAAAATCCAAATCAAAATCCGAGTACAAAGACCCGTGACCAATCAGAAAGTGACACATGGCCGAGGAGCAACACACAAGCGGGCCCGCAGAAAAGTTTTTGTCACTTAGCCCTTTTTCGGCAAAAACTCTAGGGTCTAATTTTGGGCTGAAAGTCTATGAAGAAAATAAGTTGCTAAGGCCCACAACCAATCAAGATGCACCACATGTCAAGGTGGAGAGGCAAAGGGGGAAGGACTTTTAAGTTTTTGGTTTTTGTCAAATTTTCTCAAAGGCAAAAATAGAAGCGCACCCCTGCCGACCAATCAAACAACACCATGGGGATCGGGGTGTTCGGGAGAATTTTATAATTTTTCCAAACTAGTGAATAACTCAAAGGAAAAAATAGAACCACATCCCTATGGCCAATCAAAAGGTGCCACGTGTCCACATCAGTGGTAGGGATTTCACCGGTGGAAGGCCTTGGGAAAATTTTCCCTTGCATGCTAAAAGGAGCAAAATGTTATTTTGGGACCCGCCAACCAATCAAAGAGCACCACATGTCTTTGGATCGGCAGGCTACGAAAATTTTGGGAAATTTTTCCGAATCTGTAAAAAAGGGGGAAAATGTCAAATTTTGGCCCGTCGACCAAATGTTTTACCTAATTTTTCCATGTTTTGCCTAGAAAATTATAGAAGGCATATCTCATCGATTCCAAGATTAGATTTGGGAAAAATCATATTTTTTGAAATATCTAGATCTCTCTTTCCATTGAATTCATTAAAACATCATTTTTGTTGGTTTCAATTGAGAAAATGTTGAAAACGTCTTTCACACCTTCAATGGGTATCAGATTTCTTTGAACAAGTCATTTTTTGCTTAGTCCATCACTATTTTTCTTCTCCAAGTATGCCAAGGATGGAGAATCAGCTCGATTTGATGGGGAAAACCCTAAAATGTCTTCTCACGCCATATTCTAAGATCAGATTGATCAAAGACAACAATTTATTCCATTTTCTTTTTTTTGCTTCTCCAACATGTAGGCAGAAAAAGAAGAATCAATTTAATGATTTTGTAGGCCGATTTGAAAGAGATTAATGGCTGGTGGTTGAGAAAAAGATCATATTTGCTTCCCCTTATGTTTTCTCTCTATTTCTTGGCTATAAATTGGAAAGGATTCAATATTTGTAAATGTTGGACATTTTTATGTTTTGCAGCTCCCTCCTTCACCTTGGAATGTGAATTTGTGGAACTTGAGACCTCTTTTAAGACTGCAACATGAATTTTTTTCCTCCTTGCCATTGTAATGCATCGTATTACAAACTAGAAATGATAATGCAAGTTTTGTGAATGAGTTTTCAATCCTTTCTTGTGTTTGTTTGCTTCATTTTGATCCTTCATTACATTTCTAAGAAGTTTGTGCATGTTTTGTGTTGCATTCCTATGATCTCGTGTCAATTTACAAAAATAGATGTTCATTACTCCTTTGTTGTATCACCTTTTAGCTTTGTTTTGTCTTCTTTTCCCATCCATCCTTGTCTCCTTGGAAGAATTAGAGTAGGATTTGAATTGATCCTCTGCAAAATCTCATGCTTACACCTAAACAGAGAGGAGTAGGAACCACCTTTCAATCTAGAGATTTTTCCCATTTACAAGGTCCCACACATTGGGAAAACTCAATGTTGTGCAATCACACCAAATGAAATTCCTTAGAAAAGTAGATCCATAACTCATTTGGGAGGAGTTGTAGATTTACCATAACATTTTTGGCACGCCCTATGGGCCAAGAGGTATTTCACTTCATTTTTTACAGGTTGGTGTGTTCTGTTAAGATTTCAGCCTTTGGAGGCATTTTCAAACACATCTGGCGACTCCATCTATCAACAACCCATCTCTAAAGTTGCAGACCTTCTTTCCATTCATTTTTTCATTCATCTTTCTTTCCACATCTTTCCATCTTCTTCCATTCCATGAAGTTGTGCAATCATGACTTCATTTCCATCATGGAATTCACACTTACAACAATAGCAATACATTCCACCTCCAACATACTTCTCAAATCCTCCAGATCAGCATTTTGATCAGATTCAAAACCAATATGCATACCCATATGAGCAATGCCAAAATCAGTTTGGATATGAAACATATCAAGAGCAAGGGTACGTATATAATGACAATAGTTACATGGAAAATGTTGTTATGTTAGAGAAGATCCAAAAAATGGAGGCTAACGTGGTGTAAACCAAGGCTACAATGAAAATGAAAGCTTTAAGAATTAATTTCAAGGCACCTTATCCATTGGTTGGCCCTTTTCCAAGACATTACAACCCTCAGGAGAAGCTAGACTTCATGGTTGAAATGCTACCATTACTTGCAAAGTGGATAGAGGGGATTGGGACATATGAGAAAAGTGTAATACAACCTTGTCAATGGGTAAGTACACCACCTCCTTGTTCTTCATTTTCTCCATCCCAAACTCTGTCATTTCAGCAGGGTCAAGTTTCAAGTCCATTATCTGCTGCCCCAAATGTTGATTCCATTTCTCCATCTCCTAATCTTCCATCCCATCTTAGTTTCTCTTCCCTTTTCCCTTCCAAGAATCCATCCCCTCCACAAGATCCAAAAACAACTCCTCCACCACCACAAATAATTGTAAAACTAGTTGAATCCTAACCCATCCCTCCTCTTGCATTCCCAAATTCATGTTGGAAAGATAAAAATCCAAAAACCAGTCAAGAGCAGCAAGAAGAAGAGCCAAACATAGAAGAAAAAATTAGAAGCTTAGTAAGCTTGGCTCTTAGATTCGGGATTACAAAAATTCCTTTGCTGGTTAAGCCTACAGAGGAGGTAAATGTTGAAGAACTAGAGGTGGTCAAGACTGATTTTGTAGCAGCAGTAGAGGAAGAAGATCAGCAGTCATTTTTCTCTGAGTGTAGTGTCCATGATGGCACTCTATTTGAAGGAAATGCTGATCCAAATCAAGCTACACAATCAGCCCAAGAAAAGAAAAAGGAAGCAGCTCCAAATCCAAAAGAGGAGGAATACATTCGGGCTATGGAGGTGAACAAAACAGATTCAGAGGCATTGAATCATGAGCAGGTTGCACAAGACACTTCAGATTTCTCTCCCACTTCATCTCTCCAAAAATATGATCTTTTGGATGAGTTAAAGCTGACAAGCTTCATGTTTGAAGATGAAGCTACACATGGTGAAGAAGATGCAGATTTGAAGGACACCATGCATGAAGGAGAGACTTTGAGGCAGAGAACATTGAAGAGTTTGATTTACTATCAGACTTAGAAGAATGTTTTGATGAGGAGGAGCCCATGGAGATCACATCATTTTCTCCTTCATCATCTACCTTCCAAGCACAAGAGCTTGCTGCCATGAAGGAGAACATTCAAGGACAACAACCTGCAGTTTGCAACATGCCTCTTGAATCAAAGTTGGAAGAATTTGTTCTTCTAAGAGCCATACCAGCTGCAGAGGAAGAGAAAGAGAAAGAGATTGTCATCATTCCTTCCACACCATCCACCCAAGGAGGTCTACAAGAGGACTCCATTCTTAGAGTTGAAAGTCAAAGAAATAGGCACATACAAAGGAACCGACCATGCCCTATAAGATACTTGGATTCATTGAAGCCAAGAGAATATTTTCCACCAGTCATGCTTACTTAAGAGCATGAGGATGAGTTTTAAGTACAAGGATCAACCACAATGCCTCTTTAGTACAAATGTAGAGCAACTAAAAGAGGTATTATTTTTGTTTTCAGTTGACACCTTGATGATTTGGGTGGAAGATCATCTTTTAGTTATTTTTTAACTCATCCAACCAGCCATATTTAGTGCCAAATCAGTTGCATGGCTGCCATTTTTAGGAAGGGAAGCTATTTCTCCATGCCAATTGCAAGCCTTGTTTGAGCTTCCTTTGCTCTTGGTTAGAGTAGTGTAGGTAGGTTTTTTTCAGTAGAAGAAGTGCTTGTGAACAATCTGCATATCCCACATAGGGTATGTATGATTTCAAATTTTGTACATAGTTGTTTGGTGTTGTTTTGTTGCTCTCATGCACCGCATTGGCCTAGGCATTTGGTGAAGTTTAGTTTTAAGTTTCATTGGGTTTCAAGTGGTGAGAGGCCATATTTTAAAAGTTTAGATCAGATTTGGTTATTAGGATTGACTCCATGCCCAATGGATGCTTCAAAATGTCACCGATCATTCATCGAGCAAGAAGATGACCCCTAAGTCGACAAAATGGTTATCCAAAATGAGCCCCCGCTTAGTTTGGATAAATTTCCTTCCTTTCCTCCTTCCTTGTACTTGAGTAAGGTTTTCTAAAATTTTAAGAACTCAAAATATTCTAGAAATGGATTCAAGAGATAGATAATTCCTTCCCCTTTGTAAAAGGTAAAGAAGTCCTCCTAACTCCTTGTATTTTTTGAGTTATGGCTCGATGGAGTTTGGAGGGGAAATTTTCCCAAGGCAGGCCCATAACCAATGAAATGATGCCACATGTCAAGGAGGGTTAGTGAAGAGGTGGAGGAAATATTGGAACTTATCCTTTTCGGGCTAAAAATCCAAATCCAAATCCCACTCCGAAGACTCGCGAGCAATCAAAAAGTGACACATGGCCAAGGAGCGCGCACAAGTGGGCCCACAAAGAAGTTTTGGCACTTAGCCCTTTTTGGGCAAAAACTCTAAGGTCAAATTTTGGCCCGAAATTCCATGAAGAAAAAGAATATGATAAGGTCCACAACCAATCAAAATGCACCACGTGTCAAGGTGGAGCGGCGGGCGGTGGAAGGACTTCTAATTTTTTGGCTTTTTGTCAAAATTTCTCAAAGGAAAAATAGAAGCACACCCCCGCCAACCAATCAAATGATGTCACGTGTCCATTCATTGGTAGGGATCGGGGCGTTGGGAGAATGTTAAAATTTTTCCAAAGTGGTGAATAGCTTAAAGGAAAAAATGGAACCCCATCCCCATAGCCAATCAGAGGGTGCCACGTATCCACATCGGTGACGGGATTTAACCGATAGAAGGCTTTGGGAAAAATTTCCCTTGTGGGCTAAAAGGAGAAAAATTTTATTTGGGACCCACCAACCAATCAAAGAGTGCCACGTGTGTCGATTGGGGGCGTGGAGAAGTTTGTGAAATTTTTCCAAATTTTCTAAAAGGGGGAAAATGTCAAATTTTGGCTCGCCGACCTGATTTTTGACCTAATTTTGCCTTGTTTTGCCCAAAAAATTATAGAGGGCATATCCTTCGATTCCAAGATCAGATTTGGGCAAAATCAGATTTTTGGAAAGATCTTGATATCCTCTATGCATTCAAGGCATAAAAATCATTTTTTGTAGGTTTTGATGGAGAAAATGCTGAAAACATCTTTCACGCCTTCAATGCGTATCAGATTGCTTTGAACAAGTCATTTTTGCTCAGTCCGCCATTGTTTTTCTTCTCCAGCATGCCAAGGATGGAGAATCAACTCGATTTGATGGGGAAAACCCTAAAATGTCTTCTCATGCCATATTCCAAGATCAGATTGCTTTGAAGACAACAATTTATTCCATTTTCCATTTTTTTCTTCTCTAGCACGCAGGTAGAAAAAGAAGAATCAATTTAATGATTTTATAGGCCAATTTGAAAGAGATTAATGGTTGGTGGTTGAGAAAAAGATCAGATTTGCTTCCCCTTCTATTTTATCACTCTTGCTTCAGCTATAAATTGGAAAGGATTCAATCTTTGTAAATGTTGGATGTTTTTATGTTCTGCAGGCTCCCTCGTTCACCTTGGCAAGTGAATTTTGGAACTTCATACCTCTTTTAAAGACTGTAACATGTTTTTTTGCCTCCTTGCCATTGTAATACATCGTATTGAAAAATAGAAATGATAATGCAAGGTTTGTTAATGAGTTTTCAATCCTTTCTTGTGTTTGTTTTCTTCATTTTGATCCTTCATTACATTTCGGCAATTTGTGCATGTTTTTGTTGCATTCTTATGATCTTTGTCAATTTGTAGAAATAGATATTCATCACTCCTTTGGTGTATCACCTTGTTAGCTTAGTTTTGTCTTCTTTTCCCTTCTATCCTTGTCTCCTTAGCAGAATTAGAGTAGGATTTTGAATTGATCCTCAGTAAAATCTCATGTATACACCTAAACAAAGGAGTAGGAACCAACCTTAATCTAGAGAGTTTTCCCATTTGCAAGGTCCCACATACCTGGGAAAACTCAATGTTGAGTAATCACACCAAATTACATTTCCTTAGAAAAGCAGATCCATAACTCATTTGGGGGGTGCTGTAGATTTTCACTAACAAGCCTTCAATGCCATTTTTGGCAGATTTAGCCCATATTCCATAGCCTATTACAATTATAGAGCCTATTGTTGTAGCCCCATCTCCAAATATGTTTAAATATTTGAAAACTATGGGAAATAAGCTGACATCAATTGAAAACAAAGACTTGCATTGCCTAGCAGACCTTATCAGGCTCCTTATTAGAAAAATCAACAAAATAGGCAGCCATACTAGCAAAATCAAAATTATAGGTAGCCTTATCAGCAAATAAATTTGATCCAAATGTTCCTAGTACATCTAATGCTTTAGTTCTAGTTAACATTGCTACAGAAGAGTGGTGCCAACCTTTCAACCAACCTCATTCAGTTGCAAATTACCCAAATGTGTTTTTAACCTGAATCTTGTTGCACAACCTCAATCTGAAGCATTGTTTATGCCTCAAATGGAGAGTGGGTAGTAAGAAACTCATGTTAAGAAAGCACCTAAATAGAATTTAGTCAATTTTAATGAGGATGATTTCATTGCAGTTACCACTAGAGCTCAAGAAAAGGATGTTGAAAGTAAAAAACAACAAAATAGGCTTGTTTTGCCCATTATCACTGATAATACAACATCTACATCCCCAAAACCAGCTAACATTCATGTTGTCCCACAAAGAACAACAAGTGTTTCAGCTAGTAAAGAGTAGCAAAAACAACTATAGCCTGATCCAAGAAGATTATTTATTCCTTATATATCCAAATTGCTAGAAGCAGAATCATTTTTGCTAAGGCTTATGCTAAAACAGTTGAATCTATCTCTAAAACGGTTTCTTCTTTTAACATTGTTGATGTAATGAAAAAGCATAATGTTAACATCTCGATGTGGGATGCTCTAAGTATTCCAGGACAACAAGATTTGCTTTCTCATGAACTAGCTAAGCTACAAATTTCTTCCAAAACAACAGAAAAGGAAGTTCAAAAGGTAGACATGGTCCTTGGAACATTTGAACAAGACCACATGAAAGAGGTTAAATGGATGGTTCAAAAAGTTTTAAACGCTCATGATATAAAGAAACCACCACCATTTTATCTATCACTGATTATTGGAGAACATCTAGTTCATAACTACATGGTGGACAACGGTGCAAGTAGCACAGTTATGCCAAAAGCAATTGCAGAAAAGTTGGGCCTGTAGTATGAGCCTATAGAAAAGAGTGTTTTACAGCTTGATGGAACTACAACTAATACAATTGGTGTAATCAAAAATTTAGAGGTAACATTACACGCTTGCCCAAATTTTTCTATTCTGCAAGATGTTACTATTGTATATTTAACTGTAGTTTGCCTTGTGCTTATCTAGAGATTTCACAACAAATATAGGAGGTTATCTCTCTTGAAATTTTGTCTTTCTTATTTTTCACTACACATTATGGCACCAAGGTTACTACCAATTCAGAACCATTGGTTATATTTCACATTACGCCTCACTCTCAAAATGTAGTGGCTAATTATTCAACCTTAGATCAATCTGATTTTGATGATGTAGCTCAGGTCTCATCATTTGAGGGTGTTTCTAACATGTTCATGGACAAAAATATAGTTGAAGAACATTCCCATGATCCTTTTAAGGAAGTTGAAGAACATCTTTTTGGTGTGTATTGTATGCATGAAGAAAATACACCACTTCCCTTGCTATCCAAAACATAAATTTCAACAAACGGGATTTGGAAGCTTCATTTTGATGGGGCTAAGAACAAAAAGGATAGGGAGCAAGTTTGATGCTCACTTTCTCAACAAACAAAAGGTATTTCTCAGCTTTGAGTCTCCAATTTTATGCATTTGTAATGTAGGTGAGTATGAAGCATTAATTCATGGCTTACTTTGGGCTAGAAAGAGAGGTATCAACACATTACAAATCTTTGGTGATTCTGAATTAGTTATCAATCAAGTAAAGAACTTTAATGTTTGTCAAAACCCATTAATGAAGTCTTACAGACATAGAGTTTTAGACCTAATTAAAAAATTTGACGTTATTAATATTCGGTCTATCCTAGAACTAAAAACAAGCATGTAGAAGGACTTGCAGCGGATTGGTGCTAGTTTTGAAGTGTTGGACCATATAGAAAACAACAAAATTTAGCCTCATATTAAGCTAATTATTAGGCCTTCTATACCTAATAATGAATTAAATTAGTAGGTATTTGAAAATGAGGATCAAATATGTAGGTTTTTGTAGCAAGAAGCTGAATTTTTACAATAAATCGGGGTAAATTACAACATTTATACAAAGTGAGCAGATTGTTCAATTAAAGAAAATAAGTTACCTTGAGGTCTAGTCACATTGGAGGAAATCTTGATCTTGATGATCGAGTTAAGGAAAGATAAAACTAAGATGTCAATGCATGCCGACAACTATGAAGAAGTTTCGATTGATGAAGGGAACAATTTATTTCTTGGAAAGGTATGTTCCTCAGCTAAAAACATTCATTTATTAATCTTTGCAAAGAATTTAAAGATTTTTTCTCTTGGAGATACCAAGACTTGAAAGGTTTTGATCCTAGTTTAGCACAACATACTATTGAATTACAGCCAAATTCTAAACCAGTTAGGTAGAAACAAAGGCATGTAAATCCTAGAATAGAACCTCTTATGAGAAAAGAGTTATCCAAGTTGATTGAATCAGGAATTATTTTTCTAGTTAAGCATTCAAGTTGGGTAGAAAATCTTGTTCCTGTTAGGAAGAAGAATGGAGAAATTAGATTATGTGTGGATTTCAGAGATCTTAACAAAGATTCATTAAAAGATCATTACCCACTACCAAATATGGATTAGATTTTGAGAATATTCTAAGGTTCAGATAGATTATCTCTTCTAGATGTATACAATGAATACAATCAGATTTTAGTTTGAGAAGAAGATAGGTACAAAACAAATTTTACCACCAAGTGGGGTACTTATGCTTACAAAAGAATGCCTTTTGGTCTTTCAAATTCCGGTGCAACATTTCAACATGTAATGGACATGGATTTTCACAACTTATTAAATAAATGCATCCTTGTTTATTTAGATGATGTTACTGTATTTTCAAAAGATTCTGATGAACATATAATGCATTTAAGGTAGACTTTTCAGTTATGCAGGCAATTTAGAATATCTTTGAATCCCAAGAAGTCTATCTTTTCAATACATCAAGGTAATCTACTTGGCCATATTATTTCTAAGCAAGGTTTAGCAATTTATCCTTTCATAATCGAAGTTATATCACAACTATCATTGCCTCATCATAAGAAGGCATTACAAAGTTTTCTTGGAAAAATCAACTTTGTTAGAAGATTTGTTCTAGATTTTGTAGCATTTGTTAAACCATTAACAACTATGTTAAAGAAAGAGAAAACATTCTCTTGGACCAACGAAGGGAGAGAAGGTTTTGAAGAAATCAAAACAACTATCTCTCGGTGCCTACTCTTGCAAATCCAAATTTTGATAAAGATTTTACAATGTATGCACTTGCAGGAGCTGAAACAATCTCAGTTATTTTAACTCAGAGTTAATGATGAGAATATTGAACAGCCAATTGCTTTCTTTGGATAGAGTTTGCATGATTATGAAACAAGGTACACATTTCTTGAAAAATAAGTACTTTCAGTAGTCGAGACTAAATAATTTTAAGTACATGTTTTCAAACAATAAAATTCATGTTCTTGTTTCTCATCCAAGTGTAAAAGCTTTCTTGTTAAATAAAGATTTTAATGACAAAAGAGCAGGATGGATAACGAAGGTTATGGAATATGATGTCAATATATAGGTTGTTAAGATAGTTTGAGGTAAAGGTTTATGTGAACATCTAATTGCTGATATGGAAAAAAACAAGCTACAGAACCCAAAGATTGAGAACAACATGCTGAAATTGTGTATCAACAATCAGACATCATGGTCCAACTAGAAAATCAGCAACCTAAACTTGCTTAAGAGATTCAAGAATCAAGGTGGATGACTGATTTGGTTAACTACTTATAGCATGACACCTATCTCAGAAGGTATGGACAAAAATAAATGAAGATATTTTAGATTACAATTTGTCCCCTATATCTTTGTTGATAGTGTGTTGTTCAAAAGAGATATAAATGGAATCTTGCTGCGATGTGTTGACTATAATAAATTTCAAAAATTACTATTAGAACTCCATGAAGGACCTATAGGAGGTCACTTTTCAGCACATACCACAACCTTAAAAATCATGAAAGCTAGCTACTATTGGCCTAGCATATTCAAGGATTGTTTTGAATGGATTAGAAAGTGTAAGAAATTTGCTTTCTTTGTTGGAAAAGAACATTTAACTTCACTACCTTTATAGCCTATTTCAGTTGATCATCCTTTTATGCAAAGTGGGGTCTTGACATTATTGGCATGATAAACTCACCTTCTTCACAAGGAAATAAGTGGATATTAACTTCTATAGATTATTTTACATGATGGACCGAAGCAATAGCCTTGAAAGATGTTAATGAAACTCGATACTATCTTTTACGAAGGTATACTTTACAAATTTGGTATTCCAACAACCATCATATCAGATAATGCTTTAGCATTTTTGGTGCAAAGATAACAGATTGAGCTGTCAACTATGGAATTTATTTAAGCTCTTCATCTAATTATTACCCACAAGGTAATGGATTAGCTAAAAATACTAACAAGAATCTTGTAAGGATCATCATAAGAACACTCAAAGATAATCAAAGGGCTTGACATCTAATGTTGAATTTAGCACTTTGGGCTGATAGAGTGACTCCTAAAATATCAATTGGCAATTCACCATACAAACTTGTGTACGAAAAAGAAGCAAGAATTCCTATTTCAGTTGAGTTACATGCATTAGATTTGCTGCATCAAATGGAGCTTCTTGAGAATGAACCATTACAAATTGTTATGCATAGTTAATGGAATTACAAGAGCTAAGAGATAAAGCTCATTTAAATATGGAAAGGGAAGAAATTTCCTACCCGATGAAGATGCTTTCAGAATCCTAAAGTACTTCAAATATGTGAAAATTCAATTCAAAGCACTTGAAGGAGGAAAAAATGGTGTGAGTTAACCAAAAATAAGCATGAGCTTATTTTTGATAATAACCCCTTTTGATATAGTTTTAATGTTGTGTGAAGTGTGTTTTCATCAATTTTCTTCTATGAATGGATTTTGTAATTAATATTATTTTCTCTCTCCCCATCTCCTCTCTCTAGAAATAATTCTCAAATGTTGGTTTATCTTGAAAATGTAAATTATTATAAAGTATATATGGGTTAAAATAAAAAGAAAATGGATGCAGAAAGTAAAATAGTTATGATAATATGAATAGAAAAATAATAATAATCTTCTAGTTTCTCTCTCTTTCCTACTCTCTCTGAATTAAAAAAAATGTAAATGAATGTGGAAATGTGAATGTGTGAGGAAATTATTTCTCCTTCCCTCTCTCCATATATATATATATCTCTCTATACGTGGTTTTGATTACTTGAAAATGATGAATGTGTTGGTTTTGTGATAGAGTGTAAGGGTTTTCCATACCTATCCTAAGAGTGATGCGTCATTGATTGTAGGTACTCCAAACAATAAGGATTAAGAGTGTGATATGTTATAATCATTTTGAGATGACATTGAAGTATTGTATATTTAAATAGATTACAAATTTTGAAAGGAAGTGATTTAAAGAGAATTGCATTATTAAAATTAGTATGTCGAAAATAGTTCTTCCTCTTGGAATTTTATGTTTCAAGCATTGTACATGGAAAACTATGTGGTTTGTATCTATTTTGTTTAAATATAACCTTTTAGTAATACTAGGAGATACACCTAATGAATGTAGGTCCAACTATTTTAGCTAGATAAATGAGGAAGATAGTTGGGAATGTAACTTGGTAAAAATCATGGTGCATGGGTGTTAATTCCATTTAGATTTTAAACATCGTTCTTATGGTTTGGACAGTCGAAATAATCACTTTCCAGATATTTATTTTGGTTCATACATAAATTCAAAATTTACACTAGTAAATTATTATTATTAAAAATATAACTAAATTTAGTATTTAAAATGTTTTCATACACTCCCTCTAAATCAAATCACATCCAACTTTTCAAAATGATAACGTCTTATAATTATAATCAAAGAAACACTAATGACAATAAATTAGAAAGCTTAATTATAATTTTTATGTCTCCCAATTTGTCTCCCAATTTTTCCCTAATACTTATTGGGTTTTAAAATGATACTTTAAGAAAACCACATTCGAGAGGACAACAAGTCCCTCCTCTTGAATGGGAGAGGTTCCCTTATTGAAAGTAAGCGAGAAAAAATTATGTACAAATGTACAATTGTAATCATAATGTGGATTTACGATATCATGAAATGCGTTTTATACTGGAAGATTATCAACACAAAAAAATAGGAATTTAGGAAAGGAAAGATGAGAATTTAACAAGATTACTTTTAGGAAATATAGATAACAGAGTATAAACTTATACATACTAGGAAAATGATGATACAAAACAAAATAATTCACATTCACAAAGACAAAACACCTTTCCATAGACACAAAGTTCTATAAATCATATCATGAAGAACACAAAGATTAAATGATTTGCAGATTCAGGTGAGTAAGAAGGGAGAATGGAAGAAGATAGAGAGAAGGATAGAATATTATGTATTGATTTATTTCAATTCAAATTACATTTAAAGAGTATCATAATTCCAACACTTAACAATGGCATTGAAAGCCCATTAAATAACCTTCAAGAAACGGTTACATTTAGTTCAACTTCCTTATTTATTCCTGTCCTTTCGATTTTTGGTTTTTTGCGAAGCATTAATGGTGGCAAAATATGCTTTGTAACGCAACCATTAAAATATTTTGAAACTTTAAATATGAGCAGCCCACATGGAAGATATTTGCTGAAGCGGGCATGGGGAAGCTTTTGTATTTTATGATTTTATAGAGATTTGTCATTTTTTAACATTTTGGTCCACCTATCCGCCTTTGCTACAGGATTAACACGTGGCACTTCTTGAGTGGCGATGGAGTCGTGGCTCACTTTTACAATTTTAACTCTTTTAAACAATAGCTAAAAAATTAAAGTTCTCCACCTGCCCGCTTCCCGCTTTGAATTTTCAATGCATATTCACCACATGGCTTAATTTTATGACTTAATTCCTTTTCTCCAAAACAAAGATAAAATATTCAAAGTATCTCGATGACCCACCTTCCCACTTTGAACTTAAAAATGGCCACGTGTCCCTTCACAAGTTCAAGGCATTCTTTTATACTTTTACGCCTTTTCGCCATTATTTATCAAAACACCAAAAATTTCGTCCCTTCCTTCATTGCTCAATCTGCCAATAAGAAAGCTTCGGGATGTGGGGCAATTGATACTTTTTCAAAAATAACAAAAAGTTTTATTCACAAAAGGATCCACCATGCCTT
This sequence comes from Taxus wallichiana var. yunnanensis, assembly GCA_018340775.1. Taxonomy (NCBI): domain Eukaryota; kingdom Viridiplantae; phylum Streptophyta; class Pinopsida; order Cupressales; family Taxaceae; genus Taxus; species Taxus wallichiana. The sequence goes on from CM031240.1 coordinate 203,402,141, forward strand.
ATCCAATTAGATATGTACACGTACCCATGGACGCCTGGGCACAAAATTGAGAGGGAAAATAAACTCGTAAAAAGATAAAATGAAAGGGAAAAAATCCATTTATGCTCGAATTTTAAATTATTTCTCCATGGATAGAGAAATGGCAAACAAAACTAGGCTAAACACGATCCATGGCCATAGAAAAGATTGACAATAACACCCAAATGAAAGTTAAATATTTTCACGCATCCATACAGGAAAATGGAAAATATATCAAACCACGAAGATTGAAATATTTTAAATCAACAGGTGAAATTACAAATGAGCATTAACTCAAATTTTTGAATTTGACTTGGAAAATGAGGGGAATTTTGAGGGCGACAATAGTTGGCTCTTTCTAGGGATGACTTGGCTTGGAACAAAGAAACAAGACAAGATCAAGAATTGCAGAAAAACTCTGGGAAAGAATACCAATTCCTTATCCATTGGGAAAATAGATTCAAAGGCAAAAACAATATAGAAGACAACACACACATAAGAGAAACAAACCAAAAAGGAAAAAAAAAACAAAAACAAAACACAACACATAAAAGGGAAAGAAAGGAAACAAGACAAAACTGGGAAATTATATACAAAGAAAGAAGAGAATATTTATAGGGGAAAGAAAAAGGACTTCATAAAACTTACACAACTCTAGATATAGGCTAGGAAAAATAATTACCTTTGTGGAATAATAGAGTGAAATTATGAGGTACATTTAATAGGAAATGAGCAATTGAGTGTACCAAAATGTCATGGGAACACTATGCGGCTTAAAAAGAAAAATGAGGAAAGAAAACCATCCAGATAGTGATACTCCATACTAAAAATATTCAGTTCCTATGAAGGTGAATGTCATCCCCGAGGCTCCTCATCTGTGGATGAATAGTGCCATACAAAAACTTATATGACCCTAGACTGCCTCCATACTGATTTCTTTACATCACCAAAATATGACTACTTTGGATTCATGATAAAATCTAATCCTAGTAGTGCAACTCCCTGATTTGATGGAAAGATGCTAGTATATGAATGAAGATTACAATTATCATCATGGCACATCTCATGAGAAACATACATTTTCATTAAATTTTCCTTGTAACCATCTTCAAGAGTTGGGAGAAAGGTATTGGATGATTTACCATCATGTGTAATATTTACCATGTCTCTGAAAAACATACCTCCCGATTTTACAAAATTAGCACCCAATTCTAGAAGATTATGACTCTTATGTAAAAGCTCCATGGCTGATTTGTCTTCATGATTAGCAAGGAATTGAAATGTTCTCAAAAAAGTTAAAGATTGATCAACAACATCATCCTCTTGTTGAGTATGGAGCTAAATTACTTATATTTTAGCATGTAATTTGAACTTGCTAGAAATGACAGTAAATGACATCAGTTAGGGTTGAACCGGCATCGGTTAGGGCAAGTTGGAACCAGCAATGGTTGGGAAGTACCGGTGTCGGTTACCTACGCGATGAGATTTTAATTAACTCTCAGCTTTTATATCTATTTTTATCATTAAAATAGATTTAAAGAATGTAATTGCATGGCTAAGTTCCCTAAATTCTAAAATGACTATTTAAGCATAAAGTTAGGGTTTAGGTAATTATGATTGATCATAATTACAAGATAATTACGTGAGAGAGAATTCTTGGAGAAGAAGGAAAAAGCTTGGAGGAATAAAGTATTGAACATCTGACAGGAGTGGAATATTGTAAATCTTCATTGTATATCTTGTCAAAGATTTGGATAATAGATTGGCTTGTTTCTTGGTGGATGTAGCCCACATTGGGTGAACCACATTAAATCTAGTGTTGATTTATGTCTTTTGAATTATATATTTCTTCTGGTAGAATATCCACTTTTAGTTGCATGTATGCTTAGATCTGATACATTATCTGTACAACCGGTGTGCTAACCCCAACAACTTGTATCAGAGCTTTGTTTGAGGGTTTTTTGTGTTCACAAATTTACTCACAGAGGGTTTTCTGATTGAGTAGGAGCTACAACAATGGCAAAAGAAAAAAATTACATGGTAGAGAAATTTGAAGGCCGAAATTATCAGTTATGGAAGATGCAGATTGAGAATTATTTGTATCAAATAGATTTGTACTTACCATTGGATGAGAAGTCTATATCTACGAAGATGAATGATTAAGAACGGAAGATTCTTAACATAATGGCTCTAGGATCTATAATATTGAGCCTCACGGCATTTATGGCTTCCAATATAATAGAAGTGACTTCTACATGATAAAGTTAATGAAATCTCTTACTAATTTATATGAAAACCTAGTGCTTTGAATAAAGTTTATTTGATGAAGAAAGTGTTTAGTCCTAAGATGCATGAAGGTGAATCTACATCTAGTCATTTGAATGATTTCAAATCTATAGTAAATCAGTTAAAATCGGTTGAAATACGATTCGATGATGAAGTGAAAGTACTTTTATTCTTATGTTCTTTCCTTGATAGTTGGGATAACTTGGTAATGCTGTTAGTAATACATAATCTTCTAATAATGTTTTGAAGTTTGATGATGTGGTTGGTATAATCTATAATGAAGAAATTCACCGAAAGAGTATAGAGGAAACATCACGTGGAAATGCTTTGAATGTAGAAGCGAAGGGGGGAAGAAGGAGAGATCCAAGAGTAAGAGTAGTGGGAAATAAAATTCAAGGGATAGCAGATCTAAATCCAAAGGTAAAGTAATTACATGTTGGAAATGTGGAAAGAAAGGAAATGCAAAGAAAGATTGTTGGTCAAAGGATAAAGAGAATAAAAAACCATAGAGAAAGGTAAAGAGGTAAATCTTACTCCATCAGAGGTAATGCAATATGCTCTTATTCTTTCTTTAGATAATAGAATTGAATCTTGGGTTTTAGATTCAGGAGCTTCTTTCCATACAACCCCTAATAAGGATTATTTCAGAAATTATGTCCACGGAAATTTTGGACATGTTTATTTGGGTGATGATGAACCTTACAATATTATTGGTAAAGGGAAGTTCATCTAAAATTGTAGAATGGAAATACATAGGTATTGAAAGATGTGAGGCATGTTCCAAGCCTCGGGAGAAATATTTTTCTACAGGAAACTAGGTAAATCTGGTTGCATGGTTACTTTTACAGAGACTCTTGGAAATTCACCAAGGGTGCTTTTGTTGTGGCAAGAGGTAATAAGGTAGGAGTGTTGTATTTAACTACTTGTGTTGCTGATTCCTTTTGCATTATCTACTTCAGATTGAGATGCGGGTATGTGGCATAATCAGTTGGGCCATATGAGTCAAAACGGAATGCAAATCTTAAAGGCTAAGGGTAAGTTATCAGATTTGAAAGATTTAGGTCTTGAATTTTGTGAGCGTTGTATTTTTAGAAAGAAAAAGAGAGTGAGAGTGAATCTGGTTACATGGTTACTTTTACAGAGACTCTTGGAAATTCACCAAGGGTGCTTTTGTTGTGGCAAGAGGTAAAAATGTATGAGCGTTGTATTTATCTACTTGTGTTGTTGATTCCTTTTCTCGCATTATGTACTTCAGATTCAAATGTAGGTATGTGGCATAATCAGTTGGGCCATATGAGTCAAAAAGGAATGCAGATCTTAAAGGCTACGGGTAAGTTATCGATTTGAAAGATTTAGATATTGAATTCTGTGAGAATTGTATTTTTGGAAAGAAAAAGAGAGTGAGATTTCTCAAAGTTGGGGCAAACTAAGAAGCAGCAGAAATTGGAGCTTGTACACTCGGATGTATGGGGACCATCTCAAGTAGTTTCTCTTAGAGGATCCTAGTATTATGTTATTATCATTGATGATGCTACAAGAAAGGTATGGGTTTATTGTAATAAACATAAATATGATGTTTTTGAAACTTTTAAAATATGGAAAGACCTTGTTGAGAATGAATCAAATGAAAAGTTAAAGTGCCTTAGATCTAACAATGGTAGTGAATATTGTAGCAAGGATTTTAATGATTATTGTTCGAGTGAATGAAATACGTAGAGAATGAAGCGGTTCCAAGAACACCACAATAAAATGGTGTTGCAAAGAGAATGAATAAGACAATCATAGAATGTCTATAAGTATGAGGATACATTTTGGATTTCCCTTACGATTTTAAGGTACGGTTGATTGATACAATGATTTATTTGATTAACTATGGTCCTTAAAGCTCAGTAGATTTAGGGATAGTGGAGGAAGCTTCAATCGAAAAATAGTTGGATCTTTCTTTTCTTAAATTTTTTGGTTGAAGCTTTTGTGCATGTGGATAAAGAGAATAGAAAAATTTGGATACAAAATCCAAGAGATGCACTTTTATTGGTTATGGATCTAGTGATTTCGGATTCCATTTTTGGGATTTAGATAATTCTAAGATTGTTAGGAGTCATGATGTTGAATGGAATGAAAAGAGAATGTACAGTGATCAAATTTTTGTACGCAAGGATGAGAAAATTGAGAATTTTATTGATGAAAATGAACTCTCAGGTTTGAAAATATCACCTATAGAAATACATAGTAACCATGGTGGTTAGGGCCTGATTGGCGTCGTTCGGATGGATCGGAATCGGTTATTGAGGAGAATGAACTGTCGACGATTAGAGGTGACGGCATTAGTCATCTGTCATATTTGGACACAAATGTCCAAGAGGCCCATATTGAGCCTCCGGTACCCCAAACTTCTGTGAGAAGGTCATAAAGGGTAAGTAAACCTTCAATAAATATTTACACCTTCTTTGTTTTATTTGTTATTGAGTAATAGTGGTGAACGTAAAGCTTTGAAGAAGCAATGCGGGGATAAGACCCATGTGCAGTGGGAGTATGGCATGAATGAGGAGATAGATTCCTTGGAGCAGAGCCAAACTTGGGATTTGGTTAAGTTGCGAGGAAAGTAAGAGGACATTGTAGAATAAGTGGGTTTACAAGATTAAGGAAGAAGAGGGTTGATAGAAAGGTACAAGGCAAGACTTATAGTTAAGGGATTTACATAGAAAGAAAGTATTGATTTAGGTGAAATATTTTCTCCTGTTGTTAAGATGACTTCTATTTGTACTTGTATTGAGTTTAGTTGCAGAGAGGATTTGCATTTAGAGAAACTAGATGTGAAGAAGGCTTTCCTTCATGGTGATTTGGATGAAGAGATTTATATGCAAATAACCACTCGGTTATGAAGTCAAGGGTAAGGATAAATTGGTGTGTAGGTTGAAAAAGAGCCTATATGGGCTGAAGCAAGCTACGAGGCAATGGTCCATGAGGTTTTATAGTTTTATGCATAAACATGGTTACTTAAGATGTAAATCTGACCATTGTGTTTATTCAAGAAAATTGAAAATGGGAGCTCTATTATTTTGTTACTATATGTGGATGATATGCTTATTACAAGATCTAGTATGCGGGACATTGGTGAGGTTAAGGGAAAGCTAGCTCACACATTTGTAATGAATGATTTAGGAGCTGCAAAGGAATCCTTGGCATACAAATACACAAAGATAGGAAAAATTAGAAATTATATTTATCTTAGGAAGCATATATTAATAAGGTGTTAGAAATTTTTAACATATAAAAATCAAAAAATTTGGAAGACCTATGGCTTGGACACTTCAAATTGAAAAAGATCAGTGTCCTTCATCACACAAGGAGGTTGATTACATGGCACATGTTCCCTTCTTCAAGTAGTACAAAATCTTATGTATGCCATGGTTTGTACTAGACTAGACATTGCACAAGCAATGGAAGTAATGAAAAGGTTTATGGATAGTCCAGGTAAAGATCGTTGGAAAGAAGTCCAATGGATACTCAAGTATTTGAGAGGGACTTCTAGCTTATAATTATGCTATGGACGTTCGGATATTTCATTATGTGGCTATGTTGATTCAGATATGGTTGAAGATCTGGATGGTAGGAGGAGCACCACTGGATATATTTTCATAGTAGGTGGAGCAGAAGTTAGCTGGATTTCAAGATTGTAGAAGGTTGTGGGTTTGTATACTAAAGAAGTAGAGTATGTTGCAACTACGAGAGGCTAGCAAGGAGATGATATGGATGAGTAGGTTCATGGAGGAGTTGAGAAAGGAGTAGGATGATTATAATTTTTTAATGAAAGTAGAAGTACAATCCATTTGGAAAAGAACTTGGTGTTTCATTCCGAGAATGAAACACATCTAGTTGAGGTATCACTTCATACGGCAGGTATTGTAGGATGGGCAATTGAATCTAGAAAAGATTCATATGAGTAAGAACCCTGCAGATATGCTAACAAAGCCGTTAGCAAAGGAGAAGTTGGAGCTACACTCCACTTATGTTGGTCTTCGAGTTTGAGACTCGAGGAGGAAGAAACAAAGCTAAGGAGGATCAAGAATGGTGTTGTATAGGTATAGTGCAGTAATTAATCTCCAAGTGGGAGATTATTGAGTATGGAGCTAAATTACTTCTAGTTTAGCATGCAATTTGAACTTGCTAGAAATGATAGTAACTGACATTAGTTAGGGTTGGACCGACGTTAGTCGGGAAAGTTGGAACCAAAGATGGTTAGGAAGAACTAGCATCGGTTACCTATGTGACAAGATTTTAATTAACTCTCGGGGTTTATATCTATTTTTAGCATTAAAATAGATTTAAAGAATGTAATTGCATGGCTAAGTGCCCTAAAGTCTAAAATGACTATTTAAGCATAAAGTTAGGGTTTAGATAATGATGATGGATCATAATTACAAGATAATTGTGTGAGAGAGAATTCTTGGAGAAGAAGGAAAAATCTTGAAGGAAGAAAGTACTGAACATCTGAGAGGTGTGGAAGATTGTAAATCTTCATTGTATATCTTGTCAAAGCTTTGGATAGTATATTGGCTTGTTTCTTGGTGGACATAGCCCATATTGGGTGAACCAGGTTAAATCTAGTGTTAATTTATGTCTCTTGAATTGTATATTTCTTCTGGTAGAATATCCACTTTTAGTTGCATGTATGCTTAGATCGATATATTATATATACAACCGGTGTGCTAACCCCAACACCTCTTCCTCTTTCTTATATTCAAAGGGTGAGTTGAGACATGGCTATCAAAGTTGTTAAGAAAAGATTCCAAGAAGGGATCCCTATTTTCTATTTGTTTGCAATACTGCAAGAAGGCTCGTGTGTGCTCATCTTATCCATAAATATATCGGGGGAACTAGTGATCTCATTAATCTCTTTTTCTTCAAGTACAAACACTTTTTTCTCATTGAGGTAACTTAAAACAACAAGGGGATGGTCCACCATGATATTCACCTCATTGTATCAAAATTATTAAATCATAGGAGAGAGAGGAAACTTGTCCATTTCGTTATGATGAGAATCTACTTCCACCATCATAGGATCACTTTTTTCAAAACAAGAATATTTAATCTTAGTACATGACATATATTCTAAAGACTCTATGTTGGGTTGAAAGAAAGCCTAAAGTTGTTTGTCTTCTTCATTATTTGAAGGAATATTATCTTGACATGCATCATGTGGAGCAACAAGAATAAATTCATTGGTGGAATTTAAATGATGTTGAGGAATGAATACCGATAATGTGGAGAATCATCTTAAGAAACTTCTAGAACTTGAGTATTCTCATCTTTTTTACAAGGTGTCTCAAATTCATCAACTCGAGTGTTCTTCATCTTGTTTTACCTTCTCACGTGCACCGGGATTCCTACATGGTCCTTGTACTTCTCTCATTAACCATATAGAATTTCCATCATTTATAGGTTACAAGAATGAAAACAATCTTGGATTTATACCTCCATAGAAATTGTGCAAAACTCGAGCCTATTCTAGATTGAATGGAGCTTGAAAAATTTAATAGGAGATCTCCATCATCATCCTCATCACTATCACTATCATTATCACTCATTGGTGATGTGGTCCAAGAAGTGTTTTTCATTTTCCTTCATTCCTGGGAAGGTTCCTAGATCAAGAGAACGAACATGAAATAAGTTCGTTCCTGAGGTATTTTTTTCACTTATATATCATGGAGTCTCCAGATCAAAAATGATCATGAAGTTGTTCTTTTAGAAAGGAATCCATTGAAATGAATCCCAAGTGGAGTTGGAAAAAATTTTGGATTTTAAAATGATACTTTAACAAAAACCACAGTCAGGGGACAACAAGTCCCTCCTCTTTAATGGGAGAGGTTCCCTTATTGAAAGCAAGCAACAAAACTTATGTACAAATGTACAACTTTCATCATAATGTGGATTTCTGATATCATGAAATGTGTTTTATACCAGGAAGATTATCAACACAAAAGAACAGAGGAATTGAGGAAAGGAAAGAGCAGAATATAACAGTACTTTCAAGAAATATAGATAGCAGAGTATAACCTTATACATACTGGGAAAGGATGATACAAAATAGAATCATTCACATTCACAACACAAAAAAACCATTCCATAGACACAAAGTTCTAGAAATCATATCAACAAGAACAAAAAGTTTCTTATCACAAAGATTAAATGATTCGCAGATTCGGGTGAGAAAGAAGGGAGAATGGAAGAAGATAGAGAGAAGGAGAGAATATTTTTTATTGATTTCTTTCAATTAAAATTACATTTGCAGAGTATCAGGATTCCAACACTTTATAATGGCGTTGAAATCCCATTAAATAACCTTCAAGAAAAGGGTACATTCGGTTCAAATTCCTTATGCATTCGTGTCCTTTCAGCTTTTACGGTTTTTGCGAAGCGTTAATGGCGAAAAAGATGATCTGTAATGCAACCATTAAATTTTTTGAAAATTTAAATATGAGCTGCCCACGTGGAAGCGATTTGATGAACCGGGCACTGGGGATCTTTTTGTATTTTATGATTTTATAGAGATTTTCATTTTTTTAACATTTTGGTCTTCCTATCCACCTTTGGTATGTGCTTAACATGTGGCACTTCTTGAGAGGTGATGATGTCACGGCTGACTTTTAAATTTAACTCTTTTCACTTAAATTCTCTAAAACTTAAAGTTCTTCGCGTCCACTTCCGTGCTTTGACTTTTCAATTCATATTCAATACGTGGCTTAAATTTATGACTTTTCAAATGGACTAGTGGGGAAGCACTTCAATTTTATGACTTTATTCCTTTTCGCCGAAATAAAGTGAAAATCTTCAAAGTGTCTTGACGACCGCCTCACGCTTTAAACTTAAAAACGCAACGTGTCCCTTCGCAAGTCCAAGGCATTCATTTATAATTTTATGCCTTTTTTCCATTATGTATCAAAACACCAAAAAGGGCCACCATTCCGCCATTTCTCAATATGGCCAATCAAAAACCTCCAGGGCGCGAGGCCAATTGATACTTTTTCAAAAATAACAAAAAGTGATAAGTTCACAAAAGGATCTACCAAACCTCATCCAATTAGAGATGTCCACGTACTTGTGGATGTTGGGGTGTAGAATTGAAAGGGAAAATACACCCATAAAAAGATAAAATGAAAGGAAAAACTCCATTTACACCTGAATTTCAAATTGTTTCTTCATGGATAGAGAAATGGAAAACAAGCCCAGGCTAAACACAATCCATGGCCATAGAAAATATCAACAATAACACCCAAAAGAAAGTTAAATATTTTCACGCATCCACATGGGAAAATGGAAAATGTATCAAACCATGAAGATTGAAATTTTTTAAATCAACAGGGTGAAATTTTAAAGGAGCACCGACTCAATTTTTTTTAATTTGACTTGGAAAATGAGGGGAATTTTGAGGGTGAAAAATGTAAGCCTAAAATTCCTATTTTTGATGGCTCATCACTATTTTGGCTCGTGATGGTGGATCTCATGTCTCGTAACTAGGAGTTAATTGTGGATGCATTATGGGTTCTTAAGGCTTGGGTGTGTAGTAGCAAATCGATGGACCAGGATTTTACTCTTCTAGATCCGGGTGATGACTCTATTTTACTATCCCTAAACCATTTACTAGAGTCACTAGTGGTTCCATGAATGGCCATGTTCCTTTTGGAGGTGATGTTCCCTGCATTAAGCGGTGGTCTCTTTACTAAAAACTCCATGGGATTCGGTGGTGGTGTGGGTGTGGATGTTGGGTCCTTGGCTCATACTTTGGGCCCTTCCCATACCCCTAGTCCTTATGTTAAGCCATTGTTGGGTGTCTCCCCCGCTACTACCTCTCTTTGTATAGGTGTTGACCCTATCATGACTACTAATATCGAGGCCCGTGTTCAATCCCATGTACCTCCCTTAACCGAAAACCCTAATCAACGATCCTATGTTGTGGTGATGCCAAAACATAGACCCCTTATGGTGGCCACTATCACTCTTTTGGTTATGTTTAGTGCTGAGGTGATTGAAGATAAGGACATTTTTACTAAAAAATATCTAAGTTTTAGATTTGGAAAACTGTGGTCGAGTCTTCCGCATGATTTGCATTCCTAGATCTCTTCATAGTGGCTGCCCTTGCTGCAAGGTAGATTGGATATTTACGCTTGTGCTCGGGGGTTTTTTATTGTTGTATTTAATGTTTTGGAAGATTGTGCTACTATTTTCTTTAATCTTTGGGATCTTGAGGATCATATTTTTCTTATTACACCATGGTACCCCTCTTTCAATCCTATTAGCTAAAATTTTAATGTGAAGCCTATTTAGGTGTTTTTCCTCACCTGTCACTAAAATTTAGGGGGAAGGATAACCTTTATTCCATTGGAAATGCTTTGGGTTAGTTTATTACGATTGATACCAAAACTTAACTATATACCCATATGACCTATGATCACATATTAGTTGATTTGGATACCATTGTTGATCTTCCATTTGTTATGGAGCTTAGGGTGCTAGATAGAATTGGAATCAATAACTTGACTATGAAGGATTTCCCTTCAAATCCTAGAAATTATTTTCTTTGGGACACTTAGATTAACCTTGTACAAGTGTGAAATAAATAAAGTAAGATAAGGTATCATGGTTAAGGGATTCCCAACCTAGTATGTTCTTTGTGGGAGATACCCCATAGGTCTCTCTAGAGGATTTAGGGTCAAATGATGGTGATTTTCAGTATTCGGGTGAATCTCTTGTTTATCCTTTGGTGTTGTGGGATTCAACCTTCGGTGTTCTACTACATCCTTTGGAGGTAGCATCTCGACAAAAGAGACTCTTGAAATAGTTTTACCAATCCACAATGTTTATAATGAGGACCCTAATAAGGTAGGTGATTTGATGGTTGTGAAAGGAAACAATAAAATAAAAATTGGTTTAGGCCCACTCAAAATGAATCTAAGATCTCATGGTATGGGGTCTAATGGGTAATATATTTTTCTCTTTGTTGTTTTTGTTTGGCTTGTAGAGGCCACTTAATTTGTGATTTATTGCTATGTTTTCTCCCTTTGTACTTGGGGTTTTTGTCCCCTCAAAAGAAAATATTTTACCCTATCTAAAAAATAACGTCTTAAGATATATATAATTTAATCATCAAAATCAGAATTCTTATACTACACCTAAGAAATTTTTTTTTAAAGAATCATTTCTATAACTTAAGAGTCCTTGTTTGAAGCAATAACTATGTAGGGTCACTTTAGAAAATATGGGATAAGTAGAACTATAACCTCCTTGTTATCATGGTGGACCACCAAATTCTTATGAAGTTAGATAGTATTATCTTCATAATATAATTATTTCTTCACGGGATCTAGATGACATAGTTGGAGTTAGTTATCTAGTTGTAGTATACATTAAAATCTTATTAATGATCTATTTAATTGTTCATAAATAAATGTGTTACCTTGGTTATTAACAACATAACACATTGGTATTTTACGAAGGTTTTATGTGATAAATATGTTTTCTCACCTTAAACTAGTCTATAGTTAGATGTACATCCTTGAGTGCAATTGGAATTACAATGAAGCTCATCGATTATGAGGTTAACTTCTTTGGTGGAAATTATAAGCGACTCTTAGCAAAAACATTTTTTTGGAAGATGTTGACTTAAGAGAAATAGGGAAAATGAAAACTTGGTCCCATAACCCAAGCTATGTCATTTCATGAAATTAAGGAAATAATAAATTCCACATACATGATAATGAAATACTAAAACTTGAGCTCTTACTTGGAACACGAATCACTTGTGATTCATGCATAGTTTAAAATGCTTCTAATCATGTATTCTTCAAGATGTTAAGTAAATACTTTTGTAACTCATTTTTTCATAAAGGAATGCCTATAAGAGACCAAAGTAACCATGAAAGTGTAATGAAAACAAGAGTAAATAATATATGTTTTTAGGAATAAATATATTCTTGAAGTATTTATAATTGATTTAGGCATTCTCTTGTTGTTAAAAATGAATATGGATTGTTCTTAGTGAGACCAAACTTTCGAGAAAACACATGCACAAACACACACACACAAACACACACACACACACACACACAAACACACACACACACACACACACACACTTTTAGGATGTGAAAATGTTGAATTGATTCAAACCAGCTAGTGAACTATATCAACTATAACAAGAAAATAAAGTTAATATTTTGGAGGGAAGTTTATAGGAAGAGGTAACTTAAAACTTCATTTCCTTAAACTCATAGGATTTCTTGATCCTTTTTCATATTGGCTCCTTGTCTAATGACATTAAAATTAAATATCAATTAAATACGTTTTGAGAAATCGAACCCTAGGATAAGAAAGTATATTAGGAGTTTTGTATGTGTTTAAAAAGTGTCAAATAATAATTGAGTCATGGACAATTGTAAAGGTGAAAAATATGAAAATTAAGTGTAATTTTATTAAGTTAAATCTTAAATGAAAATTAAAAAATATCTCTTTGTTTAGAATGATAATTTATAATTCCACATTAAACACTATCAGAATTTTAAATTGAAATAAGATGTAACTATGGTGATGATGTGTGTTGGAACGTGCCTATCCTTGAGCTCTTCTATGGTTTGGTCGTAAGTTGTATATGTTTTTTTTAAATTTTCGAATGAAATGCATGCGGTGTTATTATGTTTCCTCTATGGGTCCATACTTTTATAAGTGTCTTATGTGATGTTTATTTTATTTATTTTAGTCGATGTTGTATCATGTTGTGAGAAATGAAAGACCAAAAAAATTATTCCATAATTTTTTCTCTTCTACTTTGGTGTTGAAATAGTGCAAATTACAATTGGTATCAAAGATAGGTTTATAAGACTTGAACCTTTGGGATAACTTGTTAATGGTATTGTGTTCTTGTTGTCATGTGGGATTTTGTGATGAGATTAATCGGTGTGTTATTGTTGGTTGCATATTTTTATAGGCCAAAATATGAGGTTCAACCACATTACATGGGATTAGATCCCTCCTCAAAGACAAGTGAGGCTGCCTATTTATTACTTATCTAAAACACGGTAGAAATAATATATACAATGTTCACACTATTTTAACCATTGGAGTTGGGATACAATCTAGAAATTCATATCAACATGAGCTAGAGATATTACCGTTGCAGAATAAAATGGATTAGAAAGGAAACTATTACAGATGAAACAAAGTGGGAAGGAAATGAGAGGAACATATTTTCCTTCAAGCAAACACAGATCAAGAAGTACTCATACGAGTTTTAGACAAATGTATGTAATGCTTGGAAGTGATTAAAATAATCAAGAACACATAACAAAGAATAGCTTAAGATCTTGAACGTAAGAACAATCACTTAAGATAAATGAATCCCACAACACAAAGTTTGCAAAATAACACATGTTTCTATTCTTCAATGATTAAAAGAAAATACAAAGTTTTTCTTCTTTTCACAATAGCTTTCTCGATCAAAAATCTCTCTCTTTCAAATACATAAGCATTCCATATTTATAATAGAAAGAGTAGAGAGAAAATAGGATAAATCCTAGAAAATAGTCATTTTATCATAATCCTATTTTACTTGACTCTCACGCAGGAGACCAAGTCAAAATTTGCTTCCTACATGACAAAACGAAAATGAAAAATACATGTCAATTTCTGGAGGAAAATGACATGCAACATTATGCTTGTTCTGTTTCGTCATCCTTGTCTTCCTCCAACAAAGCTTGCTTGTCCTAAAACTCCTAGAATCTTTGGTTTATGTCATACATCTTAGCTTCTTCTGGAGCACTGGAATGGTCACTCAGGACTTCACAAGTTTCCTGAGTATCACTTGCATTTCAGGAAGTTTCTTCAACCTTTTACTGAGTTTCCTTAGTGATTCCAAGACATGCTCAATCTTCACGAATTTATCAATGATCTCTAGATTGAAGATGGAAGTTGGTTCATGCTGGATTGATTCTTGCATTTTCTTGTGGAAATCATCAACAGATAGAATATTTGAGTTCTCATCCAACACCTTGGGAAAGATCCTAGACATCTCCTCTTCGATGTCATTGGTAGCATCAACCAATTGATCTCTAGATTCTCTCAATTTTCTGCAAGCTTCATTGAGAATCTTTATCCTGAATCTGATGGCTTTGGTTAGCTAGAAATGCTTATCCACATGAGGAATGACTCCTTCTTCAACCAAGATATGGGATGGAACCTATTTCAATGCATTGAGAGCTTCAAAAGTTAGCTCAAGGTTCCTAATTTCATCTGAAAAATCTTCATCCATTTTCTCACCCTCCTTTATTTCCACCAAGGATTTATAAACTTCCAATGAGTCATCAATGACTTCTCTTCCTTGTAGGAGTAACCTCTGAATCCATTCATCAATTGTTCTCCCCTTCTCGTTAATCTTTTCGATCCTAGGTACCGATGAGAAATTGAACCTGATAGGAGTAGGGGTGGAGGATGACAGTGTTGATTTGAAAGTCTTTGAAAGTTTGAGTAGTACTTCTATTAATTGCTCAACTTTCTCCTTGAGCTCATCCTTGCTCACCTTTGTCTCTTTTAGCTTTTGACACAACACATTCATAACATCCTGCACATCCTATTGTGATCCCTTAATTGTTACTTTCCCTAGATCAACCCTTGTGATCTGAAAAATGGCAACCATTATATCCTATTTGGTTTTATTGGCTACGGGTGTGGTGATTTCTACAAATTTATGCCCTGAGGCATCCATTAAAACCCTTGAAACTATTTTGGGTTTCTTGGTAGATTTGGAAAGAGAAAACTTGAGGAACTGAAGTCGAAGGATGGTAGGGGAACTACCACCTTCCTCTTCCTTGGAGTCTGATCAATCAACCATTGAGGCGTACTAGAAGAAGTTTCTCCTATTGGAGGTGTTATGGTCACATTTGCAGGTGGAGGGAGGTTTACTTGTGGAGTGGTAATGACCTGAAGTGTGGTGTCCATGGTAATGGACTCAGTGAATAGCGGTGTAGAAGGAGGAGGCATATCTATGGAAATTTTAGTTCCAGCGAGAGAGGTGAGAGGTTAGAGAAAATGCTGGCCATGGATGATGAAGATGGTGAAGAAATAGGAGGTGGGAGAGATTGGAAAGGAGGAGGCATGGATCCTAAAACTAGAGCTTGAGAAGCAAGAGATAAACTTACCTCTGATGGACAATTAACAAAAGGTGAGATTAGAGGTTGGCTAACCTCAACTTCCAAAGGAAGTTATCCTTGTTCGGTGGGGGTGAATCTGGTATATTCACTATTTCAAAAGGAGTGGTAGATGATGCAGCTACTTGTCCTTCTCCCTTTCTGAAAAACTTAACTTTTATTGGCCTCTTGGAAGAGATTTAATCCTTTTATTTTTATATCTTAGAGGGCCCCGCTTCCAAAGTAGCTAACTTTGAAAATATCTTTTCTTTATAACTCATTCCCCAAGAAATGAGCCATGCCTTGGTGTGTGCTAGAGTTTGAGAAGCTCTTTCTGCAATAGAAGCTTTTTCAGCAATAAACCAATCAATGGTTGGGAATCCATGTTCATATTCATTCAACCCATCATAAGAGGAGTCAAGGACACTTTCATTGTCCACGGTGCCTTCTGGGATGTCGAAAGATCTAATGTCTAAATCTCTTCCAGTTTAAATCTATTATTGTCCTTCTTCGGATGGAAAATTCATCCGAAGATCAACCCCGATATCTTCTATGTTGGCCACATATAGATACAAGGTCTCGTATGACTTACTGAGACTCCTCAAAAGTCAAACCCATCTTTGTGCTTCATGTGCTTCTTCAATTTGTCTTGTAGCTCGTGCACCATGTTCTTTACTTTAGCCACTATTTACCATGTGTACCTTCCAATGGAAATTGGGAAGGAGATGGCATCCTTGTGCTTACTTTGTTGGAATTTGTGAAAATCCAACAATTGTCTAACCAACTCCATCAGGATCATCTTATCACCCGGGAACTAAGGCAAATGGAATGGGTCACCCGGGTACATAAGCACCGAAGATAGGTGAACTTCTTGAATTGAAAAATTTTCAACCCCATTTCGACACATCGGCCCATGCCTCATCGAGACTCTTATGTTCCTTAGATCGTGGTTCATCCTACATATATTTTTGTAAAATAAGGCATCATTCACTCTTCTGAATTGATCCTCAAACCCCTTCATTTTCAGCTGAGGGAAGTACTGATATATGTGCTATGTTCCCGGTTTCTCTTAACCTCTAACCCTAGGTAATTCCTCATGCCGACTACTCACTGCATAGGTGACATATGATGACATATAGAACTTCCCAGTGGACAAGATTGTTTTCATCTGGGAGTCTATCTCATCACTTATAAGACTACCCCAATCAATCCCCTGTTCATTCTTTTTTATGATGACCATGAATTGATACATCCACTCTTGGAAATATCTAGACTCGGGGAGTCCAAACACTCGACTTAGCAAGGTGATGATATCACTGATCTCAAGAATGAAATCACTCCTAGGGACAAACTTGGGAACCTAGAGATGGCCATCTTGGCCTTGATCAAGAACTTCTTATTTACATGCCTAATGTAATCTTCTTGATCATTGTCCCACGCCTTCTATGATGATTGAAGGTTCAAATCAACATACTCTTCAAATTTGGGCAATCTTAGGAGGTCATCAAAGTAACCTCCATCCAACTTCACCATGGTCTCTCCTGCTTGACTTCTCACTGAGTGAGAAGTTTAGTCATAATTGGAAGTACAGGATAAGTTGAACTCGGGACATTGAGCATACATTGGGAATCCCTTTGTAAGAGGAAGGCCACCGCAAGCCTATCGACTTCATCCAAGACACTCGAGAAGAATCCTTGATTATGTTCCAAAATTCCTCCATGTCTATATTACCAAGCTCCGTATCCCGGATGTCGTAATTGCAATCTATGTAGGAAGGGGAATCCATCTTCCGATACTTTTACTTCATCTTTTCGACCTATCTAACTTATCCTTAGATTGGCTAGGATATGACATGAGGAGTCTTCAAGAAATAATGACTTGATGACTTCTTGTTGAACAATTAGACTTGAAAGATTGCTGGAAACTCCATCGATTTGCCACACTAACCGGAATTTAGGACTTGTAAAGCACTTTCTGAAACCCGACACACTAGAATGAATATCGGAAGTTAGGTCATGTTGAACACTTTGTGAAACCCAAAACAAAGGCGGAACACGAGAGGGTGTGAGTGCTTTACAAAACCCAACACATGGCAGAGCCAAGGATATGTTGAACACCTTGTGAAATCCAATATACTTGGTGGAATTTAAAGGATATTGAATACTGTGAAACCCGATATATTTGAATTGTATGTCGAACTGGTAGATGTCCAAAGACTTAGTAAAAGCTCGATAGCTTGCAAAACTCTAAGACTATTGAGTATCTAGAGAAACCTGACACAAGGGAAGAAGTTGGATGATGTTGAACACCCTGTAAAACCGAAACAAAGGGGTTGGGTTTCGAGATATTAGAACATGAAAAATTCCCGCCATGTTGCTAGTTAGGAATTGTAGATTCTTTCAAAAACCAAAAGAGTATATCCTATGGAAAAATAAGAAAATACCCTAAGGGTAAATTACAGACTAGAGGTTTAATGTGAATGCAACAAAAACAAGGAAAGTACCCAAAAACCCTAAACCCAGAAGGAGGAAAAAGAAATGGAAACTCCATAAAGAACACCTCAAAAATAACCCAAAATCATAAAAGCAGAAAGCAGAGAAAAATACCTTCAATAAACTCAAAAATAATAAAAATAGATCACAAAATCGATCAAGAAGCTCGATCGGGTTTGGAGGTCGAAGAAACATGCGCAAAAATCCAACGCAACAAAAATGCACCAGGTACAAATGACGTGTAAAAATTGACTATTTATAAAGCCCTAGCATTAATTACACCTCACCTGACACATGTACCAACTACATGACAACTCAACATTAATGCCATGTCATCATGCTTGGGGTGTCTGAAAACCCGATACAAAGGATTTGTTATCAATTCGGGTTTTGGGTTTTGGAGAACAAGTGACATATAACATGAGATGTTTGGATGTTTCCAAGTTCTGAAAACCCAACACACTAGGATCATTTTAGGTTTCAAGTTTCAGAAAACAAGTGACATGGAACATGTATTTTGTAAGGCATGTTCCGATGCTTCTGAGTTCAAAACACGACAACCGGCTTGTAATCATGTTTCAAGTTTCGGGAAACTATTGACATGAAGCATGCAAGGGATATGTTTCCATGCAATGAAACCTGAAAATCTCCTCCAAAGGGAATTTTTAGGAGATTTTTCCAAAAATGTTCTATGGTTATCTCAATTTTAGCTGAAATCGCCAAAACGAGATAACAATTATATGGATCCTATGGGTTTGTACTTGGTTCCATTTCTTGTAATATGCATGTGGTTCTCGATAAGGATATTGTAAAGGATTCCCAACCTTGTGTTGAATTTTAGAACTATGTCAAACCTATATGTGACATTATTTGATTGAATGAGGTTGTTCTTGGAGATACTTTTCGTAATAGTGATTTGGGTGTCCCTAGGAAAACCTTTGTGGAGAATATCAAGATATTGGTTGATCATTCTTGAGACTTACATCACTAGTGGTTAGGATATTTGGTTTTTGTATGTGATATCAGCTAAAGATATGGTCATTTTCGGTTCCTCGAGGCTTAGTTTTCTACCGAGAGAGAGTGGAGCTCATGTTAGATCTCATATTGGATATATATTACTTATTTATTCAAATATGCACACTTGATGATTTGTACCCCTTTAGGAAACCATGAAAGGATGTAGAGTTATTTTTATGTAGATTTTTCATGTGCTATATTTGTAAACCTGGAATTTTCAAAACTAACATTTTATTTATTTAATTATTAAAATCTCTAAGACTATACTTTTTTTTTTTTTCGCATGGGATTTTGAACAACTACTTAGCTATTTTTTACTATTGATATTTCATGCATTTTTCCCCTTTTGTGACTCGAGCCTTATGCTTTTTCTACCATGTGGATATAATGTCACTAAGACTTTTACATAGTTTTAGTTCTGGTTATGTGTTAGTTCTACTATGTTCGTGTTGTATGCTATTGTCATATGGGGTATACCCAAGGTGTCATGATTGTATGTTTGGGGCTGCAGGACATGTACTTAATTTTCAGGTTACATGATCTATGAGTCTAGGACCATGGAATTACCCATCGTCAATTTTATACTAGAAACATTTTTGTCCTTTGGTGGAGAGAAAATTGTGATATTTGTACCTCCTTTTCTGGAGAAACACTCTTGATTTTGATTCCTCTTTGGTGATGAGACTCTTATGATTTCTTTGGCCCTCTTTGGTTGAGATACACTCTTGATGATCTATGTTCTCTTCATTGGATTGGATTTGATGATATACAATATAGATCAATGGTTTTCCTTTATGATCATGTAGTATTTATCAGTTGATTTAGTAGTGATGTGTGATCTCCTTGTTATCCATGATGATATTCTTTACGGTGAGATGTATATGGTAATCGTTAACGATTTGTGGATCATGTGTTGGATTTTTAATGCTTCATAGCTATGGTTTCTGTAGGATAGTGTACTTATGGGATATGAGGATTCACTATTAGAAATACTAGAAGTTCAAACATGGTGATGTTATTCTTCTTTGGGAGAAGATATCTATTTGAATCATAATAATTCCTTTAGTAATTAGTGCTATACTTAAGTCCTTCGGGAATTGATCTTAAGGAAATGTGTTTAGGTCATTGGGACCCATCTTTAGAGGGATATAGGTTATACTATGATTTTTTAATTTTAATTTTACCATGTTATAAACCCTTGGTGTCAGGTATATGCATTGACAGTTGTGTTCAACTGAATTGTTATGATATCTAGAATTAGTATGGAAGGGTTTTCTTAGCAAAAAAACATGAGATATTAAAAATAATTTAACTATTTCATCTTTCAATAGTAATCAAAATTATATTTTACAGTGATAGGGTTGATAACCACTCATCAAGTGATTGCATATTGGGGGTTAGTACATAAATGACCGTAACTCTCTATAATTGTAACAAATCTCCTCAAATGCTTAAATACTAACTTTTGGCTCGTTAATTTATCCCTCATCGAATATCCCATAGTGACTTATGGAAAAATACTTTGGGATGCATAGGTAATGCATGTAGCTCTTAATAATTCATATATAAGATTGGTATACTTATTTTATGTCTTCGGTCACTTGTATAATCTACTCATCTTTGGAGTTTTTTAGGAGGCTTATGGAGATTTGGAAGGCATTTGGGAATTATATGTATGATCCATGAGTTATTATTTCTATTCATATTAAGTATTGGGATAACATAACTTATCTTGTAAAAAAATTCATACTGAATCATACCGCATGAGCAAAGGTATGAAAATGATCTTGTCTAAAATAATCCTTAAGGAAATTCTTATAGCCAATCATTCTTACCATGTCTTGCAAGACAAAAATAACATCTTATAATTGAAAACCACTTATCAATCCTTATGATGAAACTACACTTTTAATGATAAAAAAAATGAACATAAACACATATCATACTCTTTACATCTTATCTTTTGTATGTATCATTTCACTCCTATATGTATTACCACATATACAAGTCAATATCACCCCCAACCCTTCAAAAAGTTGAAAACATGAAAAAATAGTGGATGAACAAACTTGGAACTAGAAATTTTGTCTAAAACATCACATTAATAGCGTTTATGGTAGATAAAAATCCTTAAACCCCTAATCCTAAAGATTATGTGAAACTATGTCCTTAAACAATAAAAAGTTCTGACTTTTAGTATTTGGTTACTTTTATGGATGATAGCTTTCTTGATCATGATGTTAGGATGTGGTTTCCATGCTTGGTACTTTGGGAGATATTAGTAATTAATCTTGGATCATAGATCTTATTGGGAGTGATTTATTTTGATATGCCATATTGTGGTGCTTAGGTTGATTAATGAGTCACTCATGTGATCCATTTTGTTATGTACTATTATGTTTGAGGATTGATGTTCCTCATTGATTGTATGTGATACCTTGATCTTATCATGGAAATGTGTGGATATAGTCATGATTTGAGTCATGTGAAAACTTATAACATATGTATTGTTTTAATGCCTTGATGTTATGTTAGTCATATTGTTGCGTTTATTTTCTAAGCTAGGGACATGTGTATTAGTTGTTATGATGTTATCTTATTCTTCCATTCCATTAGTGGGTTTCAAGTCTTGTTATGATGCGTTATGGGAATTTATTAAAAATGTGTTTTTCATGTTGTTAGTGTTGTTCTTTATACCTTGTGTGATAGTATGATTATAAACTGTTTTAGGAAACCTATGTAAAATTTGATAACTAAAATTATTTACATGCAATAACATTGTGAACTTTGAATAAGTGAATCTTGAAATAAAAAAACTAACAAATTTTAATAAACTTATTATAAAACACATGTGAACATGTTTCAAAATGATTATCAAATTAGGAATTAAACTCACTAGGTAGTTTAGGTTTTTAACAATGAAATATGTTGAGTTTTGAAACTTTAAAAATGTAATAAGGAAAATAATATTTAAGGAATAAAATAAGGATCAATTCCAATATTCACATAACATTGAGAAATTGAGAAAATTTTAAAATGTGTTTAACTTTTTGAAGGTCACATTTTAAGAAACTGATCCTTGTCGCTAGATACAATTGATTTTGTTGACTTTCATAGTTTTCTTATCCATCTTACTACCCTAGCATTGTGTCACATTGAGGATGATGCTCTTATAAGGGGAGGGATATGTAATGAATCTCCTTTCTCCACATTGGCATAAAAGACAAATGGATACTCATGTAGAATTCACATTGTTTCACCATATCAACATACAAGTTTCAAATGGATCTTTCTTTTACCAATGTACTTAAAACCTATGCAAATATGGATCCTCGGATTAGGTGAGGATAGATATCAAAACATAAATTAAGGTAGTTTTGGGATTTAAAAAACTTATCCTTTGACTACACACCCCAATTTGTTCCAAATGGGAGCCATAGATCATATTTTGAGAAGTGTGCCTAGAATATAGGATTATGAAAGTTGTTAGAATTTGTATTTTCCAATGTTTGGAAGACATGTAAACAAAATTTTGGGACATGTGCTTTGCATGTGAATTGTTGGAAACAATACGAGTGGCTAGGTATAGAACTTAGCATTTACATGATATTTTTCTTGTTCATTATAGCATAGAATGGAGGATTTAGGAATTTAAACCATTTCAAAGAATCCCAATTTGGTATAACATGGAAATTATAAATGTCCATATGAATGCAATTGGTCATGAAATAATTGGAGTTCAATATTTATCCTTTTTATGCATCTAGGTGTGACTTCCCAAAATGATAGGGGTATCCCTACCAAATTTTATGTATTGTAGCACCATCACTATGTATGCCCACTTTTTATTTTTTTGGATATTAGTAGGCATATTTTAGCGAACGATGGATGGGGCATGCCAAAAATTCAAAGGAGAGGACACCCCTTTATATCAGACCTTTCTTATTCACCCTTTCTATATAAATAAAGATTTAAGCTTAATAATTACTATACCAATTAAATATGCAAAGATGAGGTGGTCTTGTTTGTTTGATGAATGTTAACTAGAAATTAATTGATTGGTATGTAAAATTGTGGGATCTTATACTAGTGAACTAAGATGTAGGACTAAGGAAATGGTTATTATATACGCAAGGGAATTTGGAGCAAATTATAGGAATCCATAAGAAGCATTGTTATCTAGTAGAAGTGCACCCTATTTAAGGAAATGGAATATTTGTACCTTTTTCTCTCCTCACTTCTATAGATATACAATTGAGACACCTCACAAGATGTGGGTATCCTAGATGTAAGGTAAATCTCCAAATTTTAAAGGGCTAGTTCCCTTTTGGCGTACGCCTAAACTAAGTTCGTGGGGTTAAGGATCGGAAAGATAATTGAAAATGATAAAATGAGGTGATAAAAAAAATGTTTTTTGGGATTTTATGATAAAGGAACATGTAAAAATTGACAAAAAGAAGTATTGAAACTTGCACAATTAAGAGGGTTAGGGGTGAATTTCAAGGCAGAAATTTAATATTCTAAGGGATTGCTCACAATGGTAATTTACAAAAGTATACATGTTAAAATTATAAAAACAAATATTTTAGAGTATGGTACATAGCTTAAGAATAAATTAAATAATTTAGGGAAAATAAATCACAAGAATAGTTATCTCAAATACAAAACACTACAAGAATGCTAGAAAGACAAGAATACTTCTTCTCATAAAAGGGAACTTGCTGGAAAAAATCCTCCAACACCTTCTTACATCAAAAATTCTTCCTCTATACTTACAATAGCATTGGAATAAATATAAAAAATGAGGTAAAGATGTAGCTCAACACCACTTAACTCATACATGAACAATCTTATCTACTTTAATCAGACAATCTTCAAGGTTACGATCACATCTTAGCATGCATGACAAGTAAGACAAAAATAAACTAAAAGAAGTCTACTTTGTACTATGTTGCCACCTTGTTGAGTTTTGAAACATTAGTTAACTCCTACAATAACTTGAGAATACATGTGTCCGAGATCCTATACATGAATTAAGGTGCGATAATCAAAATTCATTCTTCATGATTTAATTAATCATCTCTCTTTTTCATTTTAGAAAAAGGTATCTTTGGCTTCTAGTGAGCATTGCATGTGTAATTGGTTGTTTTTTCTTTTAACCCTAAAAGGGGACTCAAAATTATGATTGGTCAACCTCTTTACTAAGGTGTACTTTACACCACAATGTAAACCTACAACTATGAAAGTATTTTTAAGAAAAATACAATAATTAAACCCTTTTTTAGAATCATTGGTCACACCCTTGACACTTGTGATAGCTAACAATAGCATGCCTTCATTTTGAAGAAGTTAATTAATCCCATGTTCCCCTTAGCACATGTAATTAAAAAAATTGGAATACAAATAACCCCATCCACGTGGGAGAGGAAAATTATCCATATTTATTTAAAAATCAATGCAAACTAAGGTAAATATGGCCCTCGTTAGTCCTTACTATGGTTAATTTGGTAAAATAGGGTAAGAACCCTAAAAAAATCATTTGTATTTCACATGGTTGGAGGTGGCCACTTAGGGAGATTCTATTTAAGAACATTAAGAGGCCACCATTGGTTATTCTAAGCAATCCTTTTCTAATCCATTTGATATCACATGACTCTACACAAACAAATCACGATCTACCCAGACGTAGAACCTCCTAAGCTTGGCACATAGACCTCTTGATTCTCATATTTTGTTTTATTTTTGTTTTTTTCCTTCATGCATTGTCTTGTTCTCTTTTCTCCTCTTGTAGTCCATTTAACATTTTTGGTTACTTTTGCATGTTAATTTTTAAATTTAAATTTAAATTTTGTTGGATATGTGCATTTATGATCTCTATTTCTTAGCCTAGATTTAGCCTCCATGGAGGAATTTTTAGCTCTTCTTTATCTTGCATAGATCTTGGTTTCACCATTTCTTGGTGAGATCATATTTTTATAAATTTGACCTCCATTTTGAAGACCTCAAGTTGTAGTATTTTCATTTATTTTTGTTTCATTGGAGTTCCACAGTTGTTCATCACTATGTACGAACATCATTTTACACCATTTTGAAGGTATTATTTTTCATTTTGGGTTATATTTGAATCATTTTATCCCTCTTTTGTGGCTCAGAACCATTGTGCAATCAATCTCTGGTGAATATATTTTGAAACTCCTTCGTGCTCTTGATTTTGACCTCTAAATATGTGAGTGTTGTTGTTTGTTGGTTTTTTTGAGGGCTTCTACTTTAATGGCCGCCATCGATCATCTACATGATGGTTACGACTGCTATTTTACAAAGGTATGGGCTTTGTTTTTATACATTTTTGTTGTATTATTCCTGTGTTCTCCATATCTCCATTTGTGATAAATATTTCAGATCTTGCAAATATTTTGTCTCGATGTGATGAAGCATGATGTTTCAGGAAATTTGCATAAAACCCTCTTCCCATCTCATTATCTTCAAATTGATCAACTTGTTGTGCGTTTTATAATGGCCCAAATTTAGGTATTTTATGTAAATAGTCATTCATTTTAGTGTGTATTGAGAATTTTTTTATAATGTAGCCATGATGAGAATGGCTCAACTTACTGTTTGAATGGAACATCCATTCCATCCTAGGTTACCTTACTAGCTTGGCCGCAACTTTGTAAAATTTGGGAATTTGTAAAAAAACCCCTTTTTTCTAAAAATTCCCATGTATTATCTCCTTATTTACTTTTGTTCGTGTTTTTAGAAATTAAAATGTGTGCTTTATTATGCTTGAAATTTCTTTGTTTCCTGAAGATTTGTTCCATTCTGGCATTTTGGGTATAGTTTTTATGCATTTGCTACACCATTTTTTACCAATCTCAAGTAACTTAATAAAGGATGAAGTTGCAGTTCACTCTTCAGAGCTGCATTAATAGCCTCTGGTAAATTATTTTTTTAGTTCCTAAAAGTAATGTTTAATAGTCCTTTTTTTGCTGAAAGAATGTACTTGTGAAACACCCTTTTTGGAGGTTTGACATTTAATGTGAGCTTTTCATGACAACTATACCAAGATCTCAAATCATTTTCCTTTCTCGCATGATGTCCCTTTCGAGTTTTGTAAAAATATTATTTTTTAAACCATTCAAATTCTTTCATTTACTTTGAGTTTTATAATGCCCACAAATTTGAAGTTCAAAACCACACCAAAGTCTAATAATTTATTGGTGAATTTTCTTGTAGATTTTTTAAAAGAGGTTGCAAGAGTTAAAATACCAACTATTTTTTTTAATTTTAATCCCTTCTCATAATGTTCCTTTTTGTTTTTATTTAGTAATGAAAGAATTAATTCCATTGCCTACCCATTCAAAGTTCCTTCTTAAGTTGATTTAATATTATTTTTTATGACCACTTATTACCCCTACTTCCTTATTTAGTTATCTAACCATATAATCAAATTAAATTACCTTTTAATTATTTTATAACATTATCTAGTTGCCCATGCATAAATAAATTTAATTAATACTTAAAATCAAAATCCATTTATAAAATCTTTTATCCAACAAAAGCATCATAATATAATTTTAACTCTCTAAAAACCTTAAGTGGCCCCATTAAAAAATTACCCATACCAATTTATTCAAACCCATTCCCAAAAAAATCCCCATCACTTAAGTGATGTAGGGTTTATTTTCAACAATTAGATTTGATCTATTTGGGCCATTGGATCTAGATTGCCCTAAATTTCCTTCTAAGGTCTTCTTATTTCCATTTGCCATAATTTTATCTCATTTTCACTTTTGCAGGTTTGGAGAAAAAGGAGGAGAGGAAGCCATGGACACCATGGAAGCTTCGGAGGGTTTAAAACTCCAATTTCTTTTATTTGGGTATTTGTGTTAAAATAAGGGATCTACCCATTTTCCTTCGTGGGTGTTTTTGGCCCTATGTATTTAAGTTGTTTGGTATTTTTCTCTTGGAGGTTGAGTGTATATACATTGTGTATATACCTATTTGGATGGGTAAATATAAGACCCTACAAGTATATTACTCTATATATGTATATAAACATATATGTGGATACATATACACAACACACACACACACACACACACACACATTATATATATATATATATAATATTATATAAATATATTATTTTAATTTTGTAATATATTATTGGATTTATATATATTAGGCTATATTGGGGTTGGTCAGCTCACAAGATAATTTGTAGGTTTAAAATAAATCATGGGTTGCGGTCGTTTTATTAGGCATAGGGTTATATAATGTGGGTGAGGGTGCCGCACCCCACCCCCACCACTGTTATATAAAACAATGAGGTGGATGGGGTGTGACACCCCCAAATCCAACAATATAAAAAAAAGTGACAAGGGTTGGGCCACCAATTTTTATTTTTTTAAAATGCATTTTGGCCAATCGACTCTAAAACACACACAATGCCCTTTTTAGCATATAAAAGCCATACGACTTTTTTTTTTCTTTTTAATTCAATAAAATTTGTTTAATAAAATAATTTATATTTATATATATTATATATATACATATATATATATATATATATATATATATATATATATATATATATATATATATATATATTTAATGTACATATATATATATATATATATATATATATATATATATATATATATATATATATATATATATATATATATATATATTGTATGTACATATATATAATATATAATAATATTAATGATTGATTAAATGGGTAAGAATAGCTTTTGAGTAGGTATTTAAATCTGCTAATATAAATTGTGGAAATATATATGATAAAGTTGTAAATAGACTTTTTATTTTTTATTTAATCTATTCTAAACAAAATAAAAATTTATTGTTTGGGATTACCACCATAAAGGGCATGTGAAGTTATTGTGTATATATATTTTTTATTAATATATAGGAAATTAGTTGGGTTTAATGACATTTTAATTCGACCCAAAGCCATGGGGGTTATTTAGCTATGTAATATCCTAACGCGTGACTTAATATTGAGGTAATTAAAAATTAATAAAATTAAATTCAATATCTGGTAGACATGAGAGGGTGAAAGGGTTTAATTTATTGATGTTTTGAATCGGGTATTGGGGCTAGGTTAGAGAGCTGGGCCAAAGGAAAGGGAGGTTTAATTTTAATATAAAACTAAAACATCTTAACCCTATTTTTAAGGAGTAAATACCTTAAAATTTCAAAATGAGTGTGATCATAAATTAAATTATAATCTCTTTTTTAATAAAAATTCTAGATTCTTAACCAAGAAATAATAAGATGGTAGAAAAATAGGATTGAGTATGTTTTTCAATACACATGATATTATTTTACCATCTTAATTATTTGAAGAACTATTGATAAATGATTAAATCTTAACATATATAAGGTGATTTGTAATAGGTCTTCAATGGCTTCAAACTATCTTTCGAGAGGAAATGCATATTAAAAAAATGAGTGAGAAATATAATATATTTTTTGTCTAATATATTAGGGTAGAAATAAAAAGGGGTAAATAAAATTGTAATTGAAAAATGGGTAAGTAAGGTACATGGAAAAAATAAGGGGTATTTTCATTCTAATAATATAACAGGAGGGGGTATTATCAATTGAATAATTAGAGGTAGAAACTAGAATTAAGGGTATTCTTTAATACTCTTTGAATGCACGTGCTATACCATACTTTTACTAAGTGAACCCCAAAGTGCCCAAAGAAATCTTGAGGGAAAGGAAATATTTCTTTGATTTAAACACTAAATTTGCAACATTTTTTTCTTTGCAAAAAAAGTAAAATTTAAGTATAACGTCAACTATAATTCCTTCCCTTTCACATATACAACTTCGATAGATAAGAAAGATAAAACATACTTAAATAAAGCTCTTTTTTCCTTTTTTATTCTAAGCTTGCCAAAAAAATAATCAATAATTTAACAACACTTTAGTTACCACAACATCTTTCTTTTCCAAACAATACATATATTTTTAATTTTAATAATATACAAATTTAGGAAAGTTTCATTTCCAAATACTATACACTTAAACTTCATCTTTCACTATAACTTTACAAATTTGAATAAATGAAATATACAAAGCCTACTTTTAATAATACAAGATTTACAAACTTTCACTCTAAGTGGGAACAATATGCTCAAATTACAACATAAATATTCTTCGAATGGTTCAAACAGAAATCTTCATTTCAAAGTGTCTACTCCAAAATTTGTATCTTCAATCTAGCACTCTCCTCTCTTCAAAACTCGAATCGGAATACAAAGAAAGGGGATAGGCGATGCTCTCTACTCAACCTATAATCTTATAAGAGGAGAGGAAATACTACTTATTGGCCCGTGATCCCCAAAAAGGAATTGTTATCCAATTTTTCCCCTTGTTAAAAATTGATCAAATGCAGTATTCCATAAGAAAAATGGAGACGATGGTTTAGTCGTGCGAGCTCACTTTCGATTTTGATAATTAGGTTACGGACATGATCGTCAATCAAATGAAAGGTTATAAAATCAATGGCCAATGGAAACTTTAAAGAAGGTAAGAGCTCAAGGGAAGAAGAATGGAGAAAAGCTCAAAGTTTCAGACTTCATATATTTGGCATTTTTGAGAAAAAGAAAGATAAAAAGAATCAAGCAATGTCTTAAATCCCGAAGTCTAAAAGTATGAAATTTTAGAATTTTAGGTTTCGGAGTTTCAGAGATCTTGGAGTGTGATGTTTGATCTTGGAGGAAAATTTCAGTAAGAAACTCCAAAAGTTTGAAATTTTGGACTTTCGGGTTTTGGGGTTTTGGAACTCTCAGGTGTGAAGTTGGAAAAATTATCGAAAGTTCCGAAAGTCTGAAAACCCAAAAGTCCAAAATTTTGGACTTTGGGGTTTTAGGAATCTTTGGAAGCATGCTGAAAGGAGTCGAAAAATTCTAAAATCCTAAACTCTGAAATTCAAAAATTTTAGACTTTCAGGTTTCGAGGTTTCAAAGATCGCAGAGCACAAAGTTGGAAAATCAGAGGAAAATGTCCGAAGTCTGAAACTCAAAAATTCTGAAATTTTAGACTTTTAGACATTGGAATTCTAAAGTCTTTGGAAAATAAAATGAAAAAGGAAAAGGAAATGTCTAAAACTCGAAGTCTAAAACTCTGAAATTTTGGAATTTTAGACTTTCGGGTTTCGGACTTTCAGAACTCTCAAGAAATTTATGCAAATGAACAGTGTTTCCATCTCTGAAACCAAAATGTCTAAAAATATGAAATTTCAAGATTTTCAAGGTTACATGAATTTGAGAATCCTAAAAGATAGAGCCAATCAGCCGCTATTTTTGCAGGATGAAGCCTCGATGTTCAAATTACCATAACTTTAAAATGGGAGCTTGGATTTACACAAGAAAGGAATTTTGAAAGCTCAAAATGAAGAAATACAGTCCACCATTTTTAGATGGTGTTCAAATTTTCTCACCTACCACCATAATGAGGTATGGGCTTCCTTTCTTTCCCAGAAGGAATGGTACATGGAGGCATGGATTTTTTAATAAAACCCATCATTGTTGTAGGTGAATTGAATGTATTTTTAAGGTGGTTGGAGAAATAATTCGATTTCTTCTCTCTTTACTCTCTCATTCTTCCTATATAATGTAAGGAGGGAATTTTTCTTAAGGTTGGACATTTCTTCTTTGCACCCTCCTTTCTTATCTTTTCTACAAGTGAATTTATGGATTTTCAAACCTCTCATTCAAGTTGTAATGCAAGTTTTTTCCTCTTGGCCATGGTAGTGTCTTGTATGAAATTTTGGAGCAATATTGCATGTATGTGGATGATTTTTAAGCATCTCTCGTGTTCGTTTCACCATTTTGATATCTCATTACATCTTGGTTATCTCGTGTATGGTGGTTATATTACATTTCAATGGTTTGTGTTTAATGGCAAAGAAAATTTCAGCATTCCTTTTGTGCATCACCTTTGTTAGTTTAGGTTTATTTCTTCAATGTCATTAACCCTGACTCCTTGGCAAGTTAGAGTAGATTTTAGAGTATATCCTCTACAAATTTGAATGTGTGCATCTGAATAGAGGAATAAGAACCGGCCTTCATCTGGAGAGGTTTCTCGATTGCAAAGTCCCACACTTTGGGAAAAGA
This sequence comes from Taxus wallichiana var. yunnanensis, assembly GCA_018340775.1. Classification (NCBI taxonomy): domain Eukaryota; kingdom Viridiplantae; phylum Streptophyta; class Pinopsida; order Cupressales; family Taxaceae; genus Taxus; species Taxus wallichiana. The sequence goes on from CM031240.1 coordinate 203,433,281, forward strand.
TCCATGTTATATAATCACATTGATAGTTTCAACCCATCAAGTTATAGACATTTAGGGGTCTTGTGATTATGCATCAATAGGAAGCATGAATGGTGTAGGAAACTTGACAACTTTTACAACAATGGCTTCCTGAAAACAACTCTACACTCATACAATTAACACAAGTAAATGTTTTAAAAACTAACTGCAACAAAAAAATACAAAACCCAACACATAGGATTACATTCAAAGCCAAGGGAGAATAAAATAAATAAATCACCTCCTTATAGCTCCTAAATGAGTTAGGGGTTCCACCCAAAATACCTCCATGTGCACATCCAAACTACACAATATAACCCTTTTCCCTCCCATGCATAATACACAAAGTATAGAAATTTATCATTTTCACTCCCCATAGGTGGAACTCCCTACTCATGCTCCCTTCACAATCCTACAAATTTCCTTTTACCTCAAAAATTGGTTCCATGTTCCATCTCCCAAACATCTTAGGCCATACTACACTAATCCCACACAATACATACACACATGCATTTACAAAACATACAACAAACAATAAGAATAATGTATAGATCATACCTTTTCATACTAGCTTTCACAATCTTGAGTCCAGAAGTTGTTATCCTTTCCAAAATAAGGAAAATACCAAATCAATCCTTCAAACTCCAAGCAAGAATTATCAATGACAAATTTCCAAATATCAAATCAAGAAAATGAGACAAGTCACCCCCATTCCTCCAAGTTCACACAAATAAATTGAAAATAGGTGATGTTGATAAGGGGGCTCCATGCAAGATGCCACTTCATCACTCCTCCACTCTAATAAAACAAGTCAAACCCCAAAACCAAGGAAATTAAATGAAAAAGTAAGCTTATTAAATCCACATATACACACTTCACATGCAACCCATACCTTTCTACGAAAAAAATAATGTGATAAGAAGAAAAGTGACTTTATTTGTTCTTTTACACTCAACAAAGCATTAAAATGGTAAAAATTAGCCCTATACTTCATAAGTATGGTTGGTAGGTGATTATGAGAGACAAGGGATAAGTTTTACTTGTCCCACAAGTCTAAAAAAGTTCCCTCCAAATCAAATTTCTGTTTTGGAGAGGGAGAAAGAGTGCACACAATACACATGCAATAAATTTCATTCATCATCATACACAGATTAAGAACTAACTACCCCATTTATTCACCTCTTCTTTTTAGTTTCAAATTTAATTTGAATTTTCTGATTAAGACACATTAACAAGTGTTAATAAAGTGACTAAAATTTCACAATTATTAAAAACATGCTCCACAAAATTAAAACATAAAAAATAAAGTAAAGGAAAAACCACCACCCTAGGCCACATATATGAGGTCACCCCCATGGGAAAACCTCCTAACATAAAAAATAAATATCACAACACTCACACAAGTTGTCAATTTCCCCATTTGAAAACACACAACATCCTTCTATTGTTGGTCCCCTATCCCCTTTCAATGTATAGTGATTTAATTTTCCTACAATCAAAAAAAAATACCTCTCTAGCCTCAAGGCCATACCAATATGTCATGGAAATCATTGAATATAAAAATTCATCATATAATCCTCTACATACATAAGGCAATACAACACACACATATATCTATCAATTAACATCTTCGTATAATGTAGTTAAAATTATATCGTCAATTTTACAAATTTTTATCGACTATTTGAAATAGCTTAACATTTCAATTCTACTCTAGTAAATAATTTACAATCATCAATAATCTAGTTCACATTCTACAATAATCATGAAATTTTCTCTATCTACTCTATATCCTAACTACTAGATATAATCCACAACATATTACTAATCCCTAATATCATCGTATGGTTAGAAATTCACAAAATCAGTGAGAACACATGGTTAGTCCAGTACTCTAAATATACTCAATACCTCAAGAATCCACTATTAGTATATAACAAGTGACCATTCTAGATTATCATCATATCCTTAAATGTCCATCAATCTCCACGATACAACCATACATTCCAAAGTAACAATCATAACACAGTAGTAATCATGGTGTCCCTCTTATCTTATTTGCATGCTAACTAAAATATAACAATAAGGTCAATGTCTCTAATCAACTTAAATTAAAAATCATAGCACAATCAGTGTCAAAGAGGAGTGGGCATTACATCCCCCTCCCCTTAGATTTGAATTCCTCCTAGAAGTCATGCAAATAGGTAGGAAACCAAACCATAGAAATAAAAGTCACGCATTTTATGGGATTTCTTTATTTTAAACAAAAGTGCGTTGTCGGGACCCAACTTTGGTCAATGTTATTGAGCATAGATAAGGGAGATTACTAGGTGTAAGTACTAAACCTTCTCCAAACAAGGTTGGAAACATTCAAGTCTACAGGGTAAACTCTAAGAGGTTAATCCACATAAATGAAGAAAAGGAAAGGTTATGTACATACGGTGTGACCGTAGTCACACATGGGTGTAGCATATGATAAAAAGGAAGGATACAACCTCCATTTAGGTTTAATTATACTTCAATGTTAGTTATTTAAACAAGTTTTAACAACTACCAATCATGAACCCCAATTTTACACGAGGAAACACACCTACTCATAGGTCTAGAAAATTTAGGACCACACAAGATGAGGTTTAACAACAAGGAAAACACCTAAATTAGAAAAAGAGTAAATACAATGATGCATAATATTAATTAGAAGAACTTTTATAACTTGAAAGTTATCAATTGTATTTTCATGCTAATATTAAGCATAATATTGGCCACAAGGTTTATATAACTTAAATTTGTACTCAAATATTGAACACAAAAACAATCATGCTGATTTAAAACCCCAAACACTTAGATAATATTTCCACTTTGAATGATCATAAATATTTTCCCATACTAACATATCTACAGAAGATATTCTAATAATTTTATATAACAAAAATAAATATAAATATTTTAAGTAATGCCCTAGCTAAAAATAATTTTAAAACATTCACAAGCATAAAATTGTAATTCATAGGAAAACTCAACTTAGCCGGAGAACTAGGCAATAAGACAAGTCAAATTACAACTTATGAGAGCATACCAAAAGACGTTCGGTAGAAATTTATGAAGACAAACTTGCACCATTCTCTTCCTTAAAGGATCACGGTTCCACAAAAGGAAAGAGGATTCAAAAATTCCTCCATATCCTTAACATATGTTGCCTAAGCTTGCCAATAAGCCTAGGTCACCAATGACCTATTCCACACACAATGAGGTACCTTACTTAAAAATATATATATAGACTCACTCCTAAATATCATAGATCATACACTCATCGAGCTAAGAGGTAACAAGGGTATGACGACCCAAAAGGATAGAACCAAGGAAAATCAAACACATTTATGTTTAGGGAGTAGAAAACATCTAGAACATATCACTATCAATAAGGTGTTTCATTAGTCGGGAGTAAGCACACAAACCTAAAGGTTTAATAGTTTCCACCTTTGGAATGATGTGACGTACGATCAATCCAAATGAACATATCAATTAATTCATTCTAACAATGTGATATAATCATTAGACACACCTATAAAACTTTGCACTACCCAAAGAGAGGTCAAAAAAAGACCTAGCATATACTTGTGTTATAACTATTTGACATATGTTTATTGTTTGATATAAAAGGGGATATGGAAATTACTCAACTATCTCACAAACCCTAAATTTCGGGCTTCAAATGACATTAGATATTTGTTATCTCTCGAAAGTGCACCCTATATAGAGATGGTTGAAGGTGTTCTAAGATTGAAAATTTTATCTCTCTCTTTCGTAGATACAATGGAAACACCTAAGCTTTTTGGGTATACCTATTTTAGGTGATTTTTGGTATCAAAGCCAGTTCCTTATTGATGTATCCTAAACTTTTTTTGGGGGTTTTAGGGTAAAATAAGAGTGGAAATGAATTCAAAACTGAGGTGATATACCAACCTTTGTATGAGGTCTTTGACTGAATACATGCACAATTGATATGGGAATGAATTCTTGATACACAAGCCAACAATTTTCTGCAGAATATTTAAAGGAAAACACTTTGATGTCTTGATAGAAAGTATCACAAAAATACTTCTAGGTTAAACATACACATTTATATCATGCCGAAATTAATGAATTTGTGATAGGTTAAGATGATTAATTAGGGAATTCAAAATTCACAAGATTAATGGAACATACACAAGATTGAAAATAATTGGAAAGGCTGAAAATACTTCTCATTCAAAGGAAAAACTAGAAAAATTTCTTCAACACTCCTATATCTAAACGTCCTCCTTTGTGCTTTTCCAAGGCACACAATATATAGGAAAAATTATTTCCCACCCCTCCTAAAAATAGGCTAAAATTGTACTATCCCATGCATCCTATTTTTATCCTTCACCTATTAATAAATAAGGGAATAAAAATAAGGAATCTAATACAAAGAGGTGTTAATAGCCTTTGGTTACATCTCATTCAAATTGTAGTTGATTGTTCTATTTTTAAGAAATTCATGGGTTAATAATTTGCTAAAAATAAATATTGCTTGATGAGCAAGTCTCTTTCCTTGTACATGTAAATTTGTCTTCTTATGGCTGATGTGACATTTTTATTTCATCCAACTACCTCCTTGGATGCACAGGAAAAAGTTAACTCTCCTGTGTGAGAAAAATCAATTACATTACTTGCAATACTTTGTAAAAATAATTCATCCAAACATTTATCTTTTTGGAGACCACCTCCAATCTTAGCCTCTCGATGTTGATATTCCTGGTCATCTAACATGGTAACATGATCCCTTTTGACACCCTTTAAATATATCACCTACAAATAAAATACCTTTGTTTGTTATTAGCTCCCATGTGGGACCACCTATGATTTGTACACTTTTCTTTAACAGGGTTTGGCCACTCTTGTGGACTTAGCACATTACCATGGTTTAGATACACATGGGATAACTTGGCGAAAGTTTCCACAAAATACTAGGCCACATTTGATTACACACATAACATACTATATAGTCTGCCACGTTTTTAACTATCACTTTGCCTTTGAATTTTCTTGCCCACTTTTTCATTTTGAATGTAATAAGGTTATTTACCTTTTGAGTGATCATTGTTGGCATGTATGGTTTTCAGCCCCCTTTGATCATTTGGGACACAAATTATGGTTTAGAATTTTAAAATTCAATATGCAATGATTTTTGTTTTAAACATGGGGCTGGCCCCCTCTCCACGATGACTCACCCCTTTATCATTTTGTCAATGGCATCATTTACTTTGGTTGAGTTAGGTCCTTGATGGAGACCATCGATCTATGTACTATTTTTTATTACGTCATTGATCTCATATTTATGGTTAGGGTTTCAACCATATAATTAAAGTGGTTGGTGGCATCTTAAACCCGGGGGTTTGCATTTTTTTGGAGTGATCCTTGATCGTCAATTTTTGTACTTGGTTGAATGTTAATTGTTGATGTTTTAGTTCTGGTTGAGTTCTACTAACTCACATATCGAGATCAAATGGTAAAGGTCACTCGACCTTAATGAACACTTCACTTGGTTTGATGGCACGTGGGTGAAGCCCTAGAAAATTTTTCATTAATGCCATTGTTGAAGCTTTCGAGCTCTTTTCTTCTTATCAACATGTTTCTCTTGGGATCTTTGCTTCTCTTGAGCTATCTGCAGGGTCCTATGCCCAACATTTTCTAATTATTCAATCTTTATTTAGTTTTGTGATGTCTTACGGACATGAGGGCTCAAACACTGGTATTTCCTTATCATTTTGAGTTTTGACTGTTCAGCCTTTTTGGTGGAATTCATGAGGTCAACTTCCTTGAGTTTTCCTTCATGGTTGTGCCTTGGTCATTCCCAAGCTTTTCCTTTGAAGTGACCTCCATCTCTTATTCTTTCAAGCTCTATTAATTTTTTTCTAGAAAGATTTAGTTGAATTTGACAAGTTCTCATCGTCTTCGAGCTCGGTTTTTCTATAAAAATGGTTCCTTGTTGTCCAAGGAGCTCGTGACATTTTTTGACACCGTTTCGATTATTGACATTGTTTCTATTGCAAAACAATGTCCTTCATTTCCATGGGTTCGAGCTTGAAACAATGAGGTTTTCTGTTTTCTTTACTCTCGAGATCTCTGTGAATTCGTTTTTGAGAAACCATGTGCATGTATCTTTTGTCTCTTAAATTTTAGAGCTTTTTGAGAAATATTTTAAAGATATCCTGCCATTGTTGACCTTTGTCAAAATTGGTTTCCTTTTATTAGCATCTTTGTTGTTTCATCATTGCCATTTTGACTTAAAAATATTGATACTTTGTTCCTTCTTTGTATTATCTTTGTGATTTCGTGGTTCCCTTAGAGATTTTGAGTTAAAAGTCATTTTGTGTTTGCTCTTCTTTAGCCTTGCACTTGATGATCTTTCGAGGGTTTGCTCTTCTTGACCCCAACTGGTAAGTTCTTGCTTAATCCTTGAGCCCCCTTTTAAAAACCATGTGATAAATATTTTAAGAAAAAGTGGAATGAAGTGGATGATTCCCTTTATCTGTACCTGTATAATTTCAAATTTAAATCTCTAAAGCTATTTTTAGATAACCTGGACATGGGTATCTTTCCTTTTGCTTATGGATATTTGAAATCATTTTCACTCCACTATTTTTCTTGGAGATGGAGACTCTGTGTTCAAAGATAAAAAGAATAAGGGTAGAAGATAATGGGTATTCTGTGTTTAAAACTGTAGATGTTTTCTCTACTGGATTTTCTTCTTCTTGAGCTATTCTTTGAAGTTGTGCTTTTCATTTCAAGTTGTTCTCGAGCTTGTAGACTGCAATATGATGTATGCATTTTGATATACATTGTTGAATTTTAATAGTGGGTTAAAGGTGGTTAAGTTGTTTTAATAGCCCGAACCATAACTTATCATTTTCATTTCATAATGTAAATATGGAGGCTGAAGCCCTATAAAAATTTCATTGAATCCATAATGATATCTTTGAGCTCTAAACTTTGAATCTTTTATCTCTATAAGCTCGATTTTTCCTCACTTTTCAAGTTCCGACATGAATTCTTTTACATTCTTCTCTGTATGAGTTTTATGATTCAAAGTTCTTCCTTTTTCATAGTAATTCTACTATCTCTTATGTAGTCTTGTCGTTGGAAGGCCTTCTTGGGATGTTTGGCTCTCTTTCCATTCTTTCATTTTCCTTTTCTTAGCTGAAAAGTCCCTTGTATCAAGGCCACTGTAGTTCCACTGCTATCAGTTTCTAAAGATGTATGAACTTGGTCCTTGAATGTATTGTCCATGGCTGATGCACTGAATTTTAATCTGGGTGTACTTTCCTTCTGTTTGAAAGATGATAGATCTAAAACCCATTGATTCCTTCTAGTTTGAGCTATTGAGATTCTGTATAATTTCCTTTACAATAATTTTTGCAAATAAATATATTTAAAATATTGAAAACATATTTTTGAAACTTGTATATATTGAATTGTACCTTCTGAGACTTGATATCTTATTGTTTGACTTTTCTGCAACTCTGTATTGGACATCCTTCTTCATTTTCAGTTGTAAATAACTTTGAAAATTTGATTCTGAAAACTGAAAACTATAGAAGTTAATCATTTAATTCTTATTTGAGAATTTGGGCAAGACATGTTAGTTACGGAATTTTCTATTCACTATCTTTGCATCTTTGAACATTGAATTTTTTTGAGATGTTGTAGTTCCATTTATTTTCTTATTAAATACTGAATTTGATCTTCATTACAGCTTTAGTATGCATGCTTGAAAAATTAAGATATCAATTTCACATGGCAAAGCCCTGTCAAAATTTTCCCAGATTTCCTTCTTTTATTCTGTTTCAGCTGTAATAGATGTACTTTATTGATTCAAATTAGAGAATGTATCACGTATTCTATTAAAGTTGATTTGTTGTTTGAAGTTGAAATATGATAACTGTTATATGATCATTCCATGTTTTTTACGTTTTTACGTATTACTATTTGAGTTACATATATCTTTAAAGCATGTATTATTTAAAAACAACATGATTGAAAGATGTAAATGTCTAATTTACATGGTGAATCCCTCTCAAAATTTCCTCATATTTCTTTCTCATTCTATTTCAGATTTCACCTTATCTTTCTAGTTAACTTCAGCCTTTATATTTTGATTCTTCTGCTTCACCTTTGAGTTGTATTCTGAAACATGTACTTTATCTTTGAGTGGAAGTAAGCATGCCAGTCTCTCCTCTGATCTGCACTGTAACTTCTTCTATTTCTAGAATAGCTACTAAACTTTGAGTTGCATTCTTCCTTCATACCAGTATGTACTTGTGATTTATTCCAATCTTGATGTACCATAGGATAGAAGTCATTAAACTCTACAATATTTATCTAACATAGTGAGGACTGTAAGACATGATTTATTTTCTTCTTCTTTGTAACTTGTAATTGCACAATAAAGAAAACACTTAGAAAATAATTAGGCCTTTTCATCCTCTCTTATGTTCCATAGTTTTTTTATACTTCTCTTTCTCCTTATTTCTGAGTGAGTAAATCATGTATGTTGTTACAGAAAATTTCTTTTATTAGTTTTTCCTTAGATCTTCATGTAATTTATATCTCATGTTGTTAAGAGATTCATTTTCACGAATTTGGATAGTATAGGAATATAGATTAACCTTGAGCTCATAAACTGAAAGTTTTCCTTTTCTCTTTTCATGTACATAAGTGCCTTAAGCAATGAGATGAAGATGGAACAAGCTGGTGTTGCGAGATGCATCAACTGAAAAATAAACCCCCAAGGTAATAATGGGTTCATTCATACTCCTCTATTTTCTCTTTCATGCATATGTACCTCTTACTTCAGTAGTTGTATTTTAATTTTCAATTACATCCTACGGATTGTGTGGGAACATTTGAAATTCCTTATGAATAAAACATTGAATTCTAAAATTAAGTTGTGTGTATTTCTTTTTGCATTTCAGATTTCTATATGGATTGTATGATGAACTAGACAACTCAATAATATAATTGAATGTCTTAATCATGAAGGAAAGATCTTTAACGAATACTTGTAACATTTAAATGAACTCTTATTGTTGAAATCTATAATTATGCTTGTTGTTCCAAAAATTAACACTTTATCTATTCTAAAATTTGATGTCTTCATCAAGATAAGACAACTTTCCTTCGGGGCTTTGTGTTATTTTGCTAAAGATAGTCATGAAATTGCAGACTATGTGATCTATTACATTTTGTAACAACACACATAAGCGTAGATTTCATCTAATCATTAATTAATTCGGAAGAAACAATATTTGATTGAAAGAAACTCCCATAGCTTAGGTTCACTTCATAAATGATATCCATCATAATGAAGTTTCAAGTTTCCTATTTTTGCACAAGTTCAAACATTGTCAACATTTCTTGCAATCTTGCGGGAAAAGCTACCATCTAGCTTCTAAACTAGTGTCTTGCTCTCTTTTGAATTGGGCATGAAGTCTAAAGCATGTAACCAAAATATGCCTTCCTGAAGGTCCAACCCTTCAAAAATGAACTAAAACTTTAAAGTATTTGGTAAATCAGATCACGTGAGTGAATGCACTTTATTGAATTGAAAACATTGCAATGTGTAAGAACTACACTTATTGAAGGGAAATCCCACTCTAAATAGACACTTTAGTATTTTCAATAAAAGTGTTTGAGAAACATACCATTCACGGAATGGGAAGTTCCTATCCATTAAACCTTGAGAGCTGAAATGCATTGTGTTTTTGCGAAGCTGAAATCATGTAAGGACCACTCCAGATTATATCGAACATCTTATATCTTCTGGTTTTACATGATCAACATCCTACTTTAACACTATATCTCCTTTATTAAAGATTCTGAACTTGGCCTTATTATCAAAAGTTTTCTTCATTTGTTTGATTCTTTTCCATGTTCATATGAGCTTGATCTCTCGGCTCTTATAACTCCATTAATTCTACATAACGAACTGTAATAGTTCGTTCTAAAGTAACTCCATTTGATGTAAGCAAATCTAGTGTAGGTAACTTAACTTGAAATAGGCATTATTGCTTCTCTTCTGTAAACAAGCATGTATGGTGAATTGCCAACTGATTTTTAGGAGTCACTCTATCATCCTAAAGTGTTGAATTCGACATTAGATGCCAAGCTCTCTGGTTATCTTTGAGTGTTCTTGGTGATCCTTAAAATATTCTTGTTAGTACTTTCAGCTAACCCATTACCTTGAGGGTAATAATTAGATGAAAAATTAAGTAAATTATGTGGTTGATAACCCAATCTGTTACCTTTGCACCAAAAATGCTAAACCATTATTTGAAATGATATTTTTGGAACACCAAATTTGCCAACTATACCTTCATAGAAGGATTTTATCGAAGTTTCATTAGCATCTCTCAAGGCTATTTCTTCAGTCTAGTGTGTAAAGTAATATGTAGCAGTCAAAATCCACTTTTTCCTTCTAACGAAGGTGGATTTATAAAGCTAATAAAGTCAATACCCCACCGCATAAAAGGTTGATCAACTAAAATAGGTTAAGGGTAGAAAGATAAACGTTCTTTTCCAACAAAGAAAACACATTTCTTACACTTTCTGATCCATTTGAAATAGTATTTGAATATGTTGGGCCAATAGTAACTAGGTTTTATAATTTTTAAGGATGTGGTACGTGCTAAAAAATGACCTCCTTTAGGTCCTTCATAGAATTTTGATAATAATTGTTGAATTCTATCATAATCAACACATCGTAACAAGATTTTTATAATGTCTTTTTTGAATAACATACCATCAATAAAAACATAAGGTACATCTTGTAACCTGAAATACCTTCGTTTATTATTGTCCATACCTTATGGATAAATACCATGTTGTAGATAGTTAACTAAATCAGTCATCCATCTTGATTCTTGAACTTCTAAAGCAAGTTTGGGTTTCGATTTTGATACGTAACTTCAGCATGCTTTTTGGCTCATCGATTATAGCCTTTGTTGTTTTTCCATATCATAAATTAGGTTTTCACACAAACCTTTACCTCGAACTATTTTTTAACACGGATATCAACATCATACTCCATGACCTTCGTTATCTAGCCTACTCTTTTCTCATTCAATTCTTTATTTAACAAGAAAGCTTTCACACTTGGATGAGAAACAAGAACATGATTTTTTTTTAAAATCATCTAATTAAAATTATTTAGTCCTCTAAGTCTTGAAAGCACTTATTTTTCAAGAAATGTGTACCTTGTTTCATAGTCATGCAAGCTTTGTTAAAAGAAAGCAATTCTCTGCTCAATATTTTCATCATTAACCTAAGTTAATATGGCTAATTTTTTTTAGCACTGCAAATGCATACATTGTAAAATATATTAGCTCCTATAAGTGCATGCAAGTAGGAGAGGAAAAATCCTTTTTATTTAAAAATACATGCAAACTAAGGTCAATTATCTCTCGTTAGCCCTTATTGTGGTTAATTTGGTAAAATAGGGTAAGAACCCTAAAAAAAAGAATCATTTATATTTCACATGGTTGGAGGAACCCACTTAGGGAGATTCTGTTAAAAAAATTTAAGAGGCCACCATTGGTTATTCTAAGCAATCCTTTTCTAATCCATTTGATATCACTTTGTGACTCTTGAAAATTTACTTTTGTTCATCATGGTAGCCTTAGGTTCCCGAATATTGGTGCATTCCTTCAACTTTCTACACAACACCAGAGGCATAAATGGGAACATGAATCAACACAATAGTCACGATCTACCGGGCATAGTACCTCCTAAGCTTGGCACATAGACTGTTGCATCATGTGTCTTTCTGTTGCTTCTCGTATTTTTTTTTTTTTTTTTCCTTAATGCATTATTTTGTTCTCTTTTCTCCTCTTGTAGTCCCTCTAACCTTTTTGGTTACTTCTAGACATTAATTTTTAAATTTAAATTTAAATTTTGTTGGAGTTGTGCATTTATGATCTATGTTTCTTAACATGGACTTAGCCTCCATTGGAGGAATTTTTAGTTGTTCTTTATCTTGCATAGATCTTGGTTTCTCCATTTCTTGGTGAGATCATATTTTTATAAATTTGACCTCCATTTTGAAGACCTCAAGATGTAGTATTTTCATTCATTTTGTGTTTCATTAGAGTTCCACAGTTGTTCATCATTGTGTACGAACATCATTTTGCACCATTTTGAAGGTATTATTTTGCATTTTCGGTTATATATGCATCGTTTTATCCCTCTTTTGTGGCTCAAAACCATTGGCCAATGATCTCTGGATAATCTATTTCATAACTCCTTCGTGCTCTTGATTTTGACCTCTAAATATGTGAGTGTTGTTGTTTGTTAGTTTTTGAGGGCTTCTACTTTAATGGCCACCATCGATCATCTGCATGATGGTTATGACTGCTATTGTACAAAGGTATGGGCTTTTTTCTATACATTTTTTTTGTATTCTTCCCTATGTTCTCCATATCTCCATGTTTGATAAATATCTCTGATCTTACAAATATTTTGTCTCCGATGTGACTCAAGCATGACGTTTCAGGAAATTTGTGTAAAACCCCCTTCCCATCTCATTATCTTCAAATCGACCAACTTGTTGTGCGTTTTATAATGGCCCAAATTTAGGTATTTTATGTAAATAGTCATTCATTTTAGTGTGTATTGAGAATATTTGTTTTAAAATGCAGCCATGATGAGAATGACTCAACTTACCCTATCTAAATGGAACATCCATTCCATCCTAGCTTAACTTACTAGCTTGGCCGCAACATTGTAAAATTTGGGAATTTGTAAAAAAACCCTTTTTCCAAAAATTTCCAAGTTTTCTCTCCTTATTTACTTGTTGTTCGTGTTTTTAGAAATTAAAATATGTGCTTTATTATGCTTGAAATTTCTTTGTTTTTTGAAGATTTGTTCCATTCGACATTTTGGGTACAGTTTTTATGCATTTGTTGCACCATTTTTGCCAATCTCGGGTAACTTAATAAAAGATGAAGTTGTAGTTCACTCTTCGAGCTGCATTAATATCCTCTTGTAAATTATTTTGTTAGTTCTTGAGAGTAATGTTTGATAGTCCTTTTTGCTAGAAGAATGTACTTGTGAAACACCCTTTTTCTTGAGGTTTTACATTTAACGCGTGCTTTTCATGACAACTATACCAAGATCTCAAATCATTTTCCTTTCTCGCATAGTGTCCCTTTTTGAGTTTTGTAAAAATATTCTTCTTTAAACCATTCAAATGCTTTCATTTACTTTGAGTTCATGTAATGCCCACAAATTTGAAGTTCAAAACCACACCAAAGTCTAATAATTTATTGGGGATTTTTTTTGTGGATTTTTTTAAAGAGGTTACAAGAGTTAAAATATCAACTATTTTTTTAAATTTTAATCCTTGCTAATAAGGTTCCTTTTGATTGTTATTTAGTAATGAATAAATTAATTCCATTGGCTAGTCATTCAAAGGTCCTTCTTAAGTTGATTTAATATTATTTTTATGACCACTTAACATCCCTACTTCCTTATTTAGTTATCTAACCATATACTTCCTTATCTATGGCCATTGGATCTAGATTTCCCTAAATTTCCTTATAAGATCTTCTTATTTCCATTTGCCATAATTTTATCTCATTTTCACTTTTGCAAGGTTGGAGAAAAAGGAGGAGAGAAAGCCATGGACACCATGGAAGCTTCGGAGGGTTTCTGACTCCAGTTTCTTTTATTTGGGTATTTGTGTTAAAATAAGGGATCTACGCATTTTCCTTTGTGTCTTTTTTTTGCCATATGTATTTAAGTTATTTGGAATTTTCTCTTGGAGGTTGTGTGTATATACATTGTGTATATACCTATTTGGATGGGTAAATATAAGACCCTACCATTATATTTCTCTATATATGTATATAAACATATATATGGATACATACATATATATATATATATATACACATATATATATATATATATATATATATATACAAATATTATATAAATATATTATTATATATATATATATGTAATAATACATATATATTATTTTAAGGTTGTAATAGATTATCATATTTTTATATATTAGGTTATATTGGGGTCAGCTGGCTCACAAGATAATTTGCAGGTTTAAAATAAATCATGGCCTGTGGCTATTTTATTAGGCGCATGGTTATATAATGTGGGTGACGGTGCCACACCCCACCCCCAACAATCTTATATAAAACAGTGGGCGGGGATGGGGTGTGACACCCCCAATCCACCAATATAAAAAAATGAACAACGGTTGGGCCAACAATTTTATTTCTTGTAAATGCATTTTGGCCAATTGACTCTAAAACACACACAATGCCCTTTTTCAACATATAAAATCCATACGGATTAATTTTTTTATTCAATAATTTTTTTATTAAAATAATTTATATTTATATATATGTATATATATATATATATATATATATAATTATAATAATATATATTATTAATATATATATTATGTAATAATATTAATTTAATGATTGATTAAATGTGTAAGAATAGGTTTCAAGTAGGTATTTAAATCTACTAATATAAATTGTTGAAATATATATGATAAAGTTGTAAATATATTTTTATTTTTTGTTTAATCTATTGTAAACAAAATAACAACTTAATTTTTGGGAATACCACCATAAAGGGCATGTGAAGTTATTGTGTATATAATTTTTTTCTATTCATATATGTGAAATTAGTTGGGTTTAATGAAATTTTAATTCAACCCAAACCCATGGGGGTTCATTAACTAGGCAATATCCAAACGCATGGGTTCATATTGAGGTAAATAAAATTAATAAAATTAAATTCAATATACCGATAGACATGAGGGAGTGAAAGGGTTTAATTTATTGATGTTTTGAATAAGGTATTGGGGATAGGTTAGAGAGGTGGGCCAAAGGAAAGGGAGGTTTAATTTTAATATAAAACTAAAACATCTGAACCCTATTTTTAGGAGTAAATACCTTAAAATTTCAAAATGAGTGTGATTATAGATTAAATTATAATCTCTTTTTTAATAAAAATTCTAGATTCTTAACCAAGAAATAATAAGATGGTAGAAAACTAGGATTGAGTATGTTTTTCAATACACGTGATATTATTTTACCATCTTAATTATTTGAAGAACTATTGATAAATAATTAAAGGTTAACATATATAAGGTGATTTGTAATAGGTCTTTAATGGCTTCAAACTATATTTCAAGAGGAAGTGCATATTAAAAAAATGAGTGAGAAATATAATATATGTTTTGTCTAATATATTAGGGTAGAAATAAAAGGGTGTAAATAAAATTTTAATTGAAAAATGGGTAAGTATGGTACATGTTAAAAATAAGGGTATTTTCATTCTAATAATATAATAGGAGGGGGTATTATCAATTGAATAATTAGAGGTAGAAACTAGAATCAAGGGTATTCTTTAATACTCTTTGAATGCAAGTGCTATACCATACTCTAACTACGTGAACCCCCTATGCCCAAAGAAATCTTGAGGGAAAGGAAATATTTCTTTGATTTAAACACTAAATTTCCAACTTTTTTCTTTGCAAAAAAATTAAAATTTAAGTATAACATCAACTATAATTCCTTCCCTTTCACATATACAACTTGGATAGATAAGAAAGATAAAACATACTTAAAAAAACTTTTTTTCTTTTTGATTCTAAGCTTGCCAACAATATAATCAAGAATTTAACAACACTTTATTTACAACAACATCTTTCTTTCCAAACAATACATATATTTATAATTTAAATAATGACAAATTTATGAGAGTTTAATTTCCAAAGACTATACACTTAAACTTCCTCTTTCACTATAACTTTACAAATTTGAATAAATGAAATATACTGAGCCTTCTTTTAATAATACAAGATTTACAAATTTTCAGTCTAAGTGGGAACATTATGGTAAAATTACAACATAAATATTCCTCCAATGGTTCAAACATCAATCTTCATTTCAATGTCTTCTCCAAAATTTGTATCTTCGATCTAGCACTCTCCCACTCTTCAAATCTTGAATCACAATACAAAGAAAGGGGGATAGGCCATGCTCTCCACTCAACCTATAATCCATTAAGAGGAGACGCCATCCTCCTTATTGGTCCACAATCACCAACAAAAGAACTATTTTCAAATTTTTTCCCTTGCGAAAAATTGATCAAACATGACCTTTGAGAGGAAAAATGGAGAGGATACTTTATTAAATGCGAGCTCACATTCGATTTTGATAATCAAGTTATAGATGGGATTGTCAATGAAATACAAGGTCAGAAAATCAATGGCTAATGCAAATGTTGAAAAAGGTAAGATCTCAAGGGGAAGAAGAATGGATAAAAGCTTAAAGTTTCGGACTTCATATATTCAGGATTTTAGAGAAAAAGAAAGATAAAAAGAATGAGCAATGTCTGAAATCCTGAAATCGAAAGTATGAAATTTTAGACTTTTGGGTTTTGGGGTTTCAGAGATCTAGGAGTGCAAAGTTTGATCTCAGGGAAAATTTCTAAAGTTCTAAACTCCAAATTTATGAAATTTGAGAATTTCGGAGTTTGCAATTTTGGAACCCTCAGTGCAAAGTTGGAAAAATAATCAGAAAGTTTGAAAAGTCTGAAAACCTAAAAGTCTGAAAGTTTTAAATTTTGAGATTTTGGGAATCTCGGAAAGATGCTAAAAGGATTCAAAAATTTCAGAGTTTCGGGTTTCGGGGTTTGAGATCTTAGAGCATAAAGTTGGAAAATCGGAGGAAAATGTCGAAGTTTGAAACTCTAAAATTCTAAAATTTCAAACTTTCGAGACTTTCTAATTCTAGAGTCTTTGGCAAGAAAAATGAAAAAGGACAAGAAAATTTCTAAAACTATAAAGTCTAAAAGTCGAAATTTTGGAATTTTGGACTTTCAGGTTTTGGACTTTTGAAAATCTCAAGAAATTTTGTCAAATGAACAGTGTTTCCATCTCCGAAATGAAAATTTCCAAAAATATGAAAGTTCAGGATTTGGAGGTTACATGCATTTCAAACTCCGAAAGGAAAGAGCCAACTAGCCGTTATTTTTGTAGAATGATGCCTCGACCTTAGATGGCCATAAATTTTGATAGGGAGATTGGATTTACAAAAGAAAGGAATATTTAGAAAGCTCAAAATGAATAAATATAGTCCACCATTTTTAGATGGTGTTCAAATTTTCTCACATACCACCATAATGAGGTATGGGATTCTTTTCTTTCCCAACAAGGAATGGTACATGGATGCATGGGTTTTGTAGTAAAACCCATCATTGATGTAGTTGAATTGAATTTATTTTTAAGTGGTTAGAGTAATAATTCTATTTCTTCTCTCTTTATTCTCTCATTCTTCTTATATATTATAATGAGGGGAATTTTTCTAAAGGTTGGACATTTCTTCTTTACACCCTCCCTTCTTCTCTTGTCTACAAGTGAATTTATGGATTTTCAAACCTCTCATTCAAGTTGTAATATAATTTTATTCCTCTTTTCCATGGTAGTGTCTTGTATCAAATTTTGGAGCAATAATGCATGTCTTTGGATGATTTTCAACCATATTTGTGTTCATTGCACCTCTTTTATCTCTCATTATATCTTGGTGATCTGTGTATTGTGGTTATATTACATTTTAATGGTTTGTGTTTAATGGAAAAGAAAATGTTAAAGCTTTCCTTTAGTGCGTCACCTTTGTTAGTTTAGGTTTATTTCTTGCATCTCCTTAACCTTGTCTCCTTAGCAAGTTAGAGTATATTTTAGAGTATATCCTCTACGAATTTGAATGTGTGCATCTAAATAGAGGAATAGAAATTGTTCTTCATCCGGAGAGCTTTCCCGATTGCAAAGTCCCACACTTTGGGAAAAGCTCCATGTTATGTAATCACATTGATAGTTTCAACCCATCGAGTTGTAGACATTCAGGGGTGTTGTGATTATGCATCAACAAAGTAACCATGAATGGTGTAGGGAACTTGAGAAATTTTGCAATAATGGCTTCCAAAAAATAACTCTACACTCATACAATCAACACAAGTAAATGTTTTAAAAACTAACCACAACAAAAAAATACAAACCCAAAACATTGGATTACATTCAAATCCAAGGGATAATAAAATAAATAAATCACCTCATTATAGCTCCCAAATGAGTTAGGGGTTCCACCCAAAATACCTCCATGTGCACATCCAAAATACACAATATAACACTTTTCCCTCCCAATGCATAATACACAAATTAGAACAATTTATCCTTTTCAATCCCCATGGGTGGAACTCCCTACTCATGCTCCCTCCACAATCCTACAGATTTTCCTTTTCCCTAAAAAAATTGGTTCCATTTTCTATCTCCCAAACATTTACGCCATACTATACCAATCCCACACAATAAATACACACATACATTTACAAAACATACAAAAACAATGTGAATAAGGTATAGATCATACCTTTTCATACTAGTTTTCACAATCTCAAATCCACGAGTTGTTATCCTTTCCAAAACAACGAAAATACCAAATCAATCCTTCAAGCTCCAAGAAAGAATTTTCAAGGACAAATTTCAAAAAAATCAAATCAAGAAAATGAGACAAGTCACCCCCATTCCTCCAAGTTCACACAAATAAATTAAAAAGCGGTGATGTTGATAAGGGGGCTCCATGTAGGATGCCAGTTCATCATTCCTCCACTCTAACACAACAAGTCAAACCCCAAAACCAATGAAATTAAATGAAAAGTAAGGTTATTAATTGCACATATGCGCACTTCACATGCAACCCATACCTTTCAAGGAAACAATTAATGTGATAAGAAGAGAAGTGACTTTATTTTCTCTTTTAGACCCAAAAAAACATTAAAATGGTAAAAATTATCCCTATGCTTCATAAGTATGGTAGGTAGGTGATTATGAGAGATAAGGGACAAGGTTTATTTGTCCCACAAGTCTAAAAAAGGGCCCTCAAGTAAAATTTCTGTTTTGGAGAGGGAGAAATAGTGCACATAATACATATGCAATGAATTTCATCCATCATCATGCAAAAATTAAGAACTAACTACCCCATTTATTACCCACGTGTCACATCTTCTTTTTTAGTTTCAAATTTAATTTGAATTTTCTGATTAAGACACATTAACAAGTGTTAATAAAGTGACTAAAATTTCCCAATTATTAAAAACATGTTCCACAAAATTAAAACACAAAAAATAAAGTAAAGGAAAATATCACCACCCTAGGCCACATATACGAGGTCACCCCCGATGGGAAAACCTCCTAACATAGAAAAGAAATATCACAACTCTCATATAAGTTGTCAATTTCCCTGTTTGAAAACACACAAAATCCTTCTAGGGTTGGTCCCCTATCCCCTTTCGATGTATAGTGATTTAATTTTCCGCAAACACAAAAATAAATACCTCTCGGCCTTAAGGCCATATCAATATGTCATGGAAATCAATTCATATACAACATTCATCATATAATCCTCCACATACATAAGGAAATACAATACACACACATATATATATATATATCAATTAACATCGTTGTATAACATAGTTAAAATTATATTGTCAATTTTTAGAATTTTATCAACTATTTGAAATAGCTTAACATTTCAAATCTACTCTAGTAAATAATTTACAATCATCAATAATCCAGTTCACATTCTACAATAATCATGCAATTTTCTCTATCTACTCTAAATCCTAACTACTAGATACAATCAACAACATATTTCTCGATCCCTAATACCATGTATGGTTATAAATTAACAAAATCAATGAGACCACACAATTATTCCAAGATCTACGAATATACTCAATATATCAAGAATCCAATGTCAATATATAACAAGTGCCCATTCTATATTATCATCATATCCTTAAATGTTCATCAAGCTCCTCAATACAACAATACATTCCAAAGTAACAATCGAACACGGTAGTAATCATTTAATGCCCAATTTAAAACAACCACTTGAGGCCAAAGAACAAACTAAGATTAGTTAGGAAAATTATGGAGTAAAGTTTTTTTGATTAAGAGTATCAAAGAACTAGGTTTAAGACAAGGTTTAAGATCAAGCTGCAAGAATTGATTTACATGATTTCCTTTTACATTTAAAATTCACAAAACTAAAGCTCAAAACAAGGGATTAGATTAACAACTTAGGTCAGGAGGGTAAATTCTAACTCATCCACTCTCTAACTGACTCATAGGGTTCAACCTATTTTTCACAATATTAACACCATAAAAACTTCCCTAAATCATCCTCATTGGTTATGAAATTTTCTCACCTTTCCAATGGTATAAAGAAGTCATCCTAACTCCTTATATTTTGCAAGATATGAGCCGATGGACTTTAGGGGAGAAATTTTCCCAAGGGTTAGTTCGCGGGCCTAGGGAGGAAAATTTTCCCCATGCATGGGTGGCGGGGTGGGGAAGAACTTTGTGGATTTTCCCTCTTTTAGAACAAAAGTACAAACCACCTTTGCATGCCCATGAGTCTGGTGAGGGAGACACGTGTCACGCATACTAGATGGTTGGGAGAAAGCAGACAGTCGATAGAGCGGGTTGAGACTTTAAGTCTCTTTCCCGAAAAGTGCTAAGGGGTCAAATGGACCTGCACCTATGCTAACGCCAAAGGTGCCATGTGTCACGTGCTTTTTGGCCCAGGGAAAAATGGATGGGTGGAGGTGGTGGAAGAATTAGAATTTTTAGGCTTAAAACCACAAAGGATAAATTTTGTGTGTGCCTCCACTGATGGCAAGGAGCTGCCACGTGTCCCGGCCCCATTGGTCGCGTAGACGATGGGGTGGCATGGAAGAAAGATGATTTTATGCAAAACAAATTCAAAAATTCAAAGGCAGAATAATCCCATGCCTCCGCCGAGTCATAGGATGCCACTTGTCATCACATGATTGGATGCGGGTGGTAGGGCTTGGGGAAAAAGTTAGATTTTTTCCAAAGGCAAAAATCAAATTTTTAAAGGAAGCATTTATCCGCTTTCCGGTGAAGTGGCTAATGCCACATGTCATCGAATGATTAGACATAGTGATGGGGCGGCGGAAAAATCTAAGGATTCTGCAAGATGGTTCCTAAAGCAAAAGCTTGTGCATGCGCGAAGGAGAAAAATCTAAGGCGGGGGTGCTAGTGTGGGGCTGCAGAGGAAAAATAGAAATTTTTCCAAAAAGAAAAAAAAAAATTAAGTTCAAAATTCTCCTAGGTTTCCATCATTCCACATGTCAGCACATGATTGGTCGCGGGTGGTGGGAATGCGAGGAAAAATGGGAAAATTTTCCCAAAGAAAATTTAAAAAAAAAAACTAAGTTTAAAATGGGTCCGCCCCTCCGAGGTGCCACATGGTAGAACCCAATTGGTTATGGGATGGCAAGGGCCACGGAATTTTTGTGAAATTTTTCCAAAGTAAAAATTAAAGTTAATAGCTAGATTTATTTTATTTTGAAGGACAAATTGAAGTAAAACTTCAAATGGCCATAACTTTTGATAGGAGCTCAAATTTGGGAAAATGAGGAATTTCTAGAAATATCTAGAAGTAATATTTGCACATGAATCATCAATTTTAGAATTTTGTGATGTTTGTGAGGTCAATTTAATGAAAACAATCTGCAGGGTTTTGCAAAACAAAGCTGATAATTTTTTGACTTAAAAATTTTTGTTCAATTTTGATTTCCTACTTTCTCAACATGTCAAATAGACATGGAGACATGTTCTTAGATGGATTTAAGAAGGTTTCCAACATTCAATTGGTTGATTGACTTGTAATTGAAATTTTTAGAACATTGAGAAATAAATTGATTATTGTAAGTTTGATTTTAAATTCACAAGGTTCTCATGGACCTTTCTTAAGTGTTGATGTCCAAATGAGTTCCTTAAGAGTTATTATGCCTTAATTTCAATGTTTCATATCTTATTGCTTGTTGTAAGTTTGAACTGTTCATTTTTAATAATTTATTGCAGGTTTTGAATAAACAAAACATAGATTAATTTCAAAGGATTTGTTTAACACTTTACATCCTTCAAGTAGGGGAAACTCATTTCCTTTCTAGTCTAATTTATTTAATTGATTTATACATCATTCAAGAGAAAAAAATGCAATACTGATTTCCAAATTTCAACGCATTTCAAAGAGAATAAAATATTGTCTTTTTTCTTTCGGACACATTATTCCTTCCAATAGAGGTTTTAATTAACAACAGAAAATCAATTCCAAAACAACAATGCAAGTTTGAGAGAAGTAGAGCATTCCTTTATTGATTTCAATTAGACAATTTTACAACTTTTTCCTTCCTTTGATTTCAAATATAGTTTGAAAAATATATAACATTCATTCACAGTCTTTTCAAAATAGAGAATGGAATAATTAACTTTTTACATTTCACATTACCATTTCCATCTTTCCTCCTAAATAAAAGTAACTTCTCATTACAAATAAACATACAAATCATCCACTTCAAAGTGGGAAAGGTTACAATAACTTTCTCACATGAAGGATTTATCAAAACTATACATTTCTTTTTGCTCCAAAACAACAACATGCTTATTTTCTTCAATCTTCCAATGAATCACAAAAATTAGGGGAAAGACAATGCTCTCCACCCAACGAAGATATCCAATGATAAGGGAGAAGCCATCCTTCCTCATTCACCCCGAGCCCAAACCATAGTTAAATAAGGGATGAAAATCAACTCATGGAAACAAGACTTCCACAAACACACATGCAACATTTTCACGTTTTATGAACACATTTCAAGAAGAATGTAGTTCACAAGTACATATAACAAATGCAAACAAAACTGAGGCTTCATCAAGAAAGCCCGGAAGATCAAGGATCTATGAGGAATTAATTATGCCTCCTAATGGGAAATGGCAATCCACGTATAAAACCCACAAAAATAAATCATCTCACATATCCTTATGCCCCACAAAATTACTCCTTATGCCCCCCCAAAGTTTCTCCCTTATGCCCCCCCGAGAGTAAGAAATGCAAGCTATTTCTTTTCCATGGTGGATCCCAATCCCAAACTCCCTCCACAATAAAACGGATGCCATTGGAATTCCCTTATGCCCCATATGAAATCCCCATATTATTCTCCTACACCATGTCCTAAGCATTCTACCCAACCAGCCAATCAAACACATAAAACATTTACCATTTCATGCATGCATAAAAGAGAAAGAAGCATATTAAAAGGCTCAAGTTTCCTACCTCTCCATAATGGAGTTTGTTCCAATAAAACAACATTTTAGTGCCCAATATAGTCCAAAAACAATAACTACAAGCATACAATGATCTCCAATCTCCTTCCACAAGCAAGAGCTCCCAAAATAGCAAGAAATTCACCCAAGTGAGAAATGTGCAAAGTTTCAACAACCCAAAACAAGCAAAGAGTTTGAATTTTAAAGGAGAGGGAAGAGAAGAGGATGATGTGGATCCATGTGGGATGCCACATCACACTTCCTCAACCCCAAAGCAAAAGTCAACATCATTCACCTAAACACAATAAATTAAAATGATAGATTTACTTACACACTCCAAAACAACCCATACCCCAAAAGGACTAAATTTAAAACATGTAAGAGAAGTGCAATTAAAACTTACAAATAGTCATTTCAAAATGCATTAAAAGGGTCTAAATTTAACCTCCAAACCATAGGTATGGTTGGTGAATAATTTTAAGAGGTGTGGGACAAGTTTAACTTGTCCCACAAGCCTCCAAATATAGCCTCCAAGGAAAAATTTGAATTCCCAAGAGGATGAAGTGTTTAACACTCCAAAATATATCTTAAATTCTCTTACATATCCCTTACACATTCTTACATATTTCTTACACATTCTTACATATTTCTTACACACTCTTACAATATTACATTTAAGAGCAACAACTTCATTAATTACATTCTTATGACATATTGATTTATTTATTTTAACACATGATTATTCACAACATTAACTCAACAAATAATAACTAATGAAAGGGGTAACACATCACAAAATAAACACATGCAAACATTACAAAAAGGAACCACATTAAAGAAATACATAAAATCCCTTGGTCACATTTTAAAGGTGATTCCCCCATGGGAATCCCTAACAAACACAACACTCAAACAATAACAGTTGCCATGGTGACCTTGTTTAATTCATCAGAATTCTAATATGGTTGGTAACCAATCCCCGACATTGTTGTGATTTTTAACCTATAAAATACAAATACCTCCTCGGCCTCGTGGCCATATCAGAACATCCAAAATGATATAAACAACATCTCAAGATCATCTATACATATGAATCACAACAACATCAAGAATCAACATTATCATTTTCAATTTAATTAATCAACTATATCATCATCAATAAATTTCCATACTAGATCTACTCATAATATCCAATATCACATGCCCAAAAAATCATCTATAATATATCCATGTCAACCATTATATCATCATCCACATGTAATAATGTATCAATAATCATCATGCATAATAACTGAATCAAGATCTAGAATAATCCATGGTATAACATCTAAACATCATACTAAATCAAAACATTATAATGTCCATAAAAAGATCAACAGTATTAAGATCAGTAGTCTAAAGTGCCAAAGGTAAGTGGGCACTACAAATCATGATGTCCCTCTTATCTTATTCACATGCTAACTAAAATATAACGATAAGGTCAATGTCTCTAATCAACTTAAATTAAAAATCATAACACAATCAATGTAGAAGAGGAGTGGCCATTACATCCTCTCCCCTTAGATTTGACTTCCTCCTAGAAGTCATGCAAAGAGGTAGGAAACCAAACCATATAAATAAAAGTCATGCATTTTGTGGGATTTATTTATTTTAAAAAAGCGGGTTGTCGGGATGCAAGTTTGTTCCAATGTTATTGAGCATAGATAAGGTATATTTTTAGGCATAGGTACTAAACCTTCTCCAAACAAGGTTGCGAGGCATTCAAGTCTACATGGTAAAATCTATGAGGTTAACCAAGGAAAATGAAGAAAATGAAGGGTTATGCACATATGGTGTCAAGCGTAGTCACACATGGGTGTACCATATGATAAAAGGAAGCATACAACCTCTATTTAGGTTGAATTATACTTCAATGTTCGTTATTTAGACAAGTTTTATCAACTACCAATCATGACACCCAATTTTTCACAAGGAAAGACAACTAATCATAGGTCTAGAAAATTTAGGACCACACAAAATGAGGTTTAACAAGAAGGAAAACACCTAAATTAGAAAAAGAGTAAATACAATGATGCATAATATTCATTGGAAGAACTTTTATAACTTGAAAGTTCTCAATTATATTTTCATGGTAATATTAAGCATAATCTTGGCCACAAGGTTTATATAACTTAAATTTGATCTCAAATATCGAACACAAAAATAGTAATCCTGATTTTAAAACCTCAAACACCTAGATAATATTTCAGCTTTGAATGATAAGAAATATTTTCCCATACTAACATATCTACATAAGATATTTTTATAACTTTATATAACAAAACTAAATTTATTTATTTTGAGTACTACCCTAGCTAAAAAGAATTTTAAAACATTCACAAGCATAAAATTATAATCCATAGGAACACTCAAGTTAGCCAGGAGAACTAGGCAATAAGAGAGGTCCAACTACAATTTACGAGAGCAACACACAAGACATTCTAGCAGAAATTTATGAAGAAAAACTTTCACCATTCTCTTCCTTATAGGACCATAGTTCCGCAAAAGGAAAAATAATTGGAAAATTCTTCCATATCCTTAACATATGTTTCCTAAGCTTGACAATAATCCTAGGTCATCAATGACCTATTCCACACAAAATGAGGTACCTTAATTAAAAATAAATATATAGTCTCACTCCTAAAGATCGTAGATAATACACTCATCGAGATAAGAGGTAACAAGGGTACAATGATCGAATGATACAACTAAGGAAAATAAAACACATTTGTGTTCAAGGGAGTTAAACACATCTCGAACATATCACTATCAATAAGGTGTTTCATTAATCAGGGTAGGTAGACAGACCTAAAGGTTCAATAGTTGCCACCTTTGGAATGATGTGACGTATGGTCAATCCATATGAACATAACAATTAATTCATTCTAACAAGGTGATATAATCCTTAGACATACCTCTAAAACTTTGCACTACCGAAAGAGAGGTCAAAAATGACATAGCATATACTTGTGTTATAACTATTATACATATGTTTATTGTTTTATATAAAAGGGGGTATGGAAATTACTCAACTATCTCACAACCCCTCAATCTCGGGCTTCAAATGACATTAGATATTTGTTATCTCTCGAAAGTGCACCCTCTAGAGAGATGGTGCGGGTGTTCTAATCTTGAAAATTTAATCTCTATATTTCGTAGATACAATGGAAACACATAAGGTTTGTGCTAATACCTATTTTGGGTGAGTATCCGGTATCGAGGCCGGTTTCTTATTGATGTATCCTAAACTGATTTTCTAGGGTTTAGGGTAAAATAAGACAATAAATGAATTCAAAACGAGATGATACACCAAAATTTGTATGAGGTCTTTGGTGATTATATGCACAATTGTTATGGGAATGAATTCTTGATACACAAGCCAATATTTTTTGCGAGAATATTTAAAGGCAAACACTTTGATGTATTGATGGAAATTATCACAAAAATACTTCTAAGTTAAACATAGACATTAATATCATGCCGAAATTACTGAATTTGAAATAGGGTAAGATGATTAATCGGGAATTCAACATTCACAAGACTGAAAATAATTGTAAAGGCAGAAAATACTTCTCATTCAAAGGGCAAAACTAGAAAAATCTTCTTGACTCCGTATCTAAAATTCCTCCTTTATGGATTTCAAGGCACCAAATATCTAGCAAAAATTATTTACCACCCTTCCTAAAAATAGGCTAAAATTGTACTCTCCCATGCATCCTATTTTTATCCTTCACCTATTAATAAATAAGGGAATAAAAATAAGGAAGCTAATACAAAGAAACACTAATAGCCTTTCGTTACATTGAGTCAAACTGCAATTGACTATTCTATTTTTAAAAAAATCATCGGTGAATAATTTGCTAAAAATAAATATTTCTTGATGAGCAAGTCTCTTTCCATGTGCACATAAATTTTTCTTCTTGTGGCTAATATGACATTTGTAAGTTGATCCAACTACCTCCTTGGATGCACATGCAAAATTTATCTCCCTATGTGTGAGCAAAATCAATTACATTATTTGCAATACTTTGCAAAAATAATTCATCCAAACATCTATCTTGATGGGGACCACCTCCAAGCTTAGGCTATGATGTTAACATTCCTTGTCATCAAACATGGTAACATGGTCCCTTTTAACACCCTTTAAATATATCACCTGAATAAAATACCTTTGTTTGTTATTAGCTCCCATGTTGGGACCAACTACGATTTATACACTTTTCTTCAACTGGGTTTTTCCACTCTTGTGGACTTAGCACATTACCATGGTTTGGATACAAATAGAGTCACTTAGAAAATGCTTCCACAATTTACTTGACCACCTTTGATTACACACATGACATACTATATAGTCTGCCACCTTTTTAATTATCACTGCCTTGCAATTTTCTTGTCCGATTTTGCATTTTGACTAGAATAAGGTTATTCTTTACCTTTTGAGTGATCATTGTTGGCATGTATGGTTTTCAGCCCCCTTTGATCATTTGGGACATAGACTACACTTTAGAATTTTAAAATTCAATATGTAATGATTTTTGTTTTAAACATGGGGTTGGCCCCTCTCGCACGATGACTAAACCCTTTATCATTTTGTCGGTGGCATTGTTTACTCTAGTTGAGTTAGGTTGTTGATGGAGATTGTCGATACGTATCTTTGTTGGTTATTATGTCATTGATCTCATAGCGATGGTTAGGGTTTCAACCCTATAATTAAAGTGGTGGGTAACATCTTAAACCGGGTGGTTTGCATTTGTTTTGGAGTTATCCTTTATCGTGGATTTTTGTACTCGGTCGAATGTTGATTTTGATGTTTTAATCATGGTTGAGTTCCCATAAATCACCTCTCGAGATTAGATGGTAAAGGTCACTCAAACTTAATGAACACTTCACTTGGTTTTACGGCTGCGCATGAAGCCCTAGAAATATTTTCATTGACGCCATTTTGAAGCTTTCGATCTCTTTTCTTCTTATCAACATGATTCTCTTTAGATCTTTGCTCCTCTTGAGCTATCTGCAGGTCCTATGCCCAACATTTTATAATTATTTGATCTTTATTTGGTTTTGTGATGTCTTACGGCCATGGAGGATTGAACACTTTGGTATTTTCTTATCATTTTGAGTTTTGATTGTTTGACTTTAGTAGAGGAAATCATGAGCTCGACTTCCTTGAGTTTTCCTTCGTGGTTGTGCCCTTGTCAATCCCTGAGATTTTCCTTGAAGTGGTCACCATCTCTTGTTCTTTCAATCTCTATTAATTCTTTCTAAGAAATATTTGGTTGATTTTCACAAGTTATCATCGTCTTTGAGCTCAGTTTTTGTAAAAATGGTTCCCTG
The DNA here is from genome assembly GCA_018340775.1 of Taxus wallichiana var. yunnanensis. NCBI lineage: Eukaryota > Viridiplantae > Streptophyta > Pinopsida > Cupressales > Taxaceae > Taxus > Taxus wallichiana. The sequence continues at coordinate 203,461,926 of CM031240.1, forward strand.
TTGTCTGCAAAGCTCTGTGACACTTTTGTGGACACCGTTTCTAATTATTGAGTTCTTTGAGGCTTCATTTGCAAAAAAATGGCCACTTTGTTTCCATGGGTTCGAGCTTGAAACTATGAGGTTTGTCTATTTTATTACTCTCGAGATCTCTAGGAATTTGCTTTTGAGAAACCACGTGAATGTATCTTTTGTCTACGATATTTTATAGCTTTACGAGAAAGATTTTAAATATATCCTGCCATTGTTGAAATTTTTCAAACTCGAGTTTATTTTAATAGCATCTCTATTTATTGCTATTTTTTCATCATTGCCACGACTTCAAAAAATATTGATACTTTCTTCCTTCTTTGCATTCTCTTTGTGATTTCATGGTTCCCTTTGAGATTTCGAGTTAAAAATCATTTTGTGTTTCTCTTCTTTAGCCTTGGAATTGATGATCTTTTGAGGTTTTCTCTTCTCGACCCCAACTAGTAAGTTCTTGCACAATCCTTGAGCCCCATTTTGAAAACCTGTGACAAATATTTTAGGAAAAAGTAGAATTAAGTGGAGGATTCAATTTCTCTGTATGTAGATAATTAAAAATTTAAGCCTCAAAACTATTTTTAGATAACTTTGGAGGACATGCGTATCTTTCCTTTGGCTTATGGGTATTTGAAATCATTTTCACTCTATTATTTTTTTCTTGGAGATGGAGAATCTGTGTTCGAATATAAAAATAATAAGGTTAGAAGATAATGGATATTCTATGTTGAAAGCGTAGATGTTTTATCTACTTGATTTTCTTCTTCTTGAGCTATTCTTTGAAGTTGTGATTTTCATTTTGAGTTGTTCTCGAGCTTGCATGACTTTGTAATATGATGTTAGTATTTTTATATTAATTTTTGAATTTCAATAATGGGTTAAAGGTGGTCAAGTTATTTGAATATCACGAACCATAACTTATCATTTTCATTTCGTAATGTCAATATGGAGGGTAAAGCCATGGAAAAATTTTCTTAGACACCATAATGATCTCTTTGAGCTCTAAACTCTGAAATTTTTGTCTCTATAAGCTTTGATTTTTCCTGACTTTTCAAGTTCTGAGATGGATTATTTTACATTCTTTCTGGTTGAGTTTTTGATTCGAAGTTCTTCCTATTTCATAGTAATTCTACTATCTCTTATGTAGTATTGTGTTGGAAGGCCTTCTTAGGATGCCTAGGTCTCTTTCCATTCTTTCATTTTCCTTTTCATATCTAAAAAGTCCCTATGCTATCAGTTTCTAAAGATGTATGAAATTGGGCCTTGAATGTATTGTCCATGGTGATGCGGTGAATTTTAATCTAGGTGTACTTTACTTCTATTTGAGAGATGATTGATCTAAAACCCATTGATTCCTTAAGGTTTGAGCTATTGATATTTTGTATAATTTATTGTGCAAGATTTTTGCAAACAAAGATATTTAAAAGACTGAAAACATATTTATAAAACTTTTATATATTAAATTGTACCTTCTGAGACTTGATATTTGATTGTACGACCTTTCTACAACTCTGTATTGGACATCATTCTTCATTTTCAGTTGGAAATAACTTTGAATACTTCATTCTAAAAACTAAAAACTATAGAAGTTAATCATTTACTTCTTATTTGAGAACTTGGGCAAGACATGTTATTTTAGAATTTTCTGTTCACTATTCCTACATGTTGAACATTGAAGTTTTTTTGAGATGTTGTAGTTCCATTTATTTTCTTCTTAAATAATGCATTTGATATTCATTACTGACTTTAGTATACATCTTTGGAAAATTTAAAATGTCAATTTCACATGGCGAAGCCCTATCAAAATTTTCCTAGATTTCCTTCTTTTATTTGTTTCAACTATAATAGATGTCCTTTATTGATTCAAATTAGAGAATGTATCACGTCTTCTATTAGGGCTTTTGGCCTCTCTTATGTTCCATAGTTTTTATTTACTTATCTCTATCTTTTTTGAGTGAGTAAATCATGTGCATTGTTACAAAAAAATTCTTTTATCAGTTTTCCTTTGATCTTCATGTAATTTATATCTCATGTTGTTAAGAGATTCATCTGCACGAATTTGGATAATATAGGAATATGGATTAACCCTGAGCTCTTATAAACTTATAGTTTTCCTTTTCTGTTTTCACGTACGAGTGCCTTAAGCAATGAGATGAAGAGGGAACAAGCTGGAGCTACATATGCATCAACCAAAAAAGAAACCCCCAAGGCAATGATGGGTTCATTCATACTCCTCTATTTTCTCTTTCATGCATATGTACCTCTTACTTTAGTAGTTGTATTTTACTTTTTGATTACATCCCATGGTTTGTGTGGGAAAATTTGAAATTCTTATGAATAAAACATTGAATTATAAAATTGAGTTGTGTATTTCTTTCAACATTTCATCTTTCTATATGGATTATATGATGAACTAAACAACTCAATAATATAATTGAATTTCTTAATCATGAAGGAAAGAACCTTAACGAATACCTGTAACATTTAGCAATGAACTCTGATTGCTGCAATCTACAATTATTATTGTTGTTCCAAAACTTAACACTTCATCTATTCTACAATTTGATGTCTTCATCAAGATAACACAACTATCCTTTGGGGATTTGTGTTCTTTTGTTGAAGATAGTCATGAAATTGCAGACTATGTGATCTGTTACATTTTGTAACAGCACACATAGCTACAGATTTCATGTAATCATTAATTAATTCATAGAAACAATATTTGAATGAAATAAACCCCCTAGCTTAGGTTCACTTCACCAATGATATCCATCATAATGAAGTTTCAAGTTACCTATTTTTGCACAAGTGCAAAAATTGTCAACATTTCTTGCGATCTTGCGGGGAAAGTTGCCATCTAGCTTGTAAAATAGTGCCTTTCTCTTTTCCATTGGACATGGAGTCTAAAGCATGTAACAAAAATATTCCTTCTGAAGGTCCAACCCTTCCAAAATGAACTAAAATATGAAAGGATATGGTAAACCGAGATCACGTGAATGAATGAACTTTATTGAATTGAAAACATTGCAATGTGTAGGAACTACACTTATTGAAGGAAATCCTACTCTAAATAGACACTTTAGTATTTTAAATAACGGTGTTTGAGAAACATACCATTCATGGGAATGAGAATTTCCTCTCCATTCAGCCTTGAGAGATGAAATGGATTGTGATGTTTGGAAGATGAAATCATGTAAGGATCACTCCAGTTGTATCAAAATTCATGTATCTTCTTGGTTTTACCACGATCAAAATCCTACTTTAACACTATGTCTCCTTCATTAAAGATTCTTAAATTGGCCTTATTATCAAAAGTTTTCTTCATTTGTTTCTAATTATTTTCCCTATTCATATGAGCTTGATATCTCGGATCTTGTAACTCCATTAATTCTACATAACGAACCTATAATGGTTTGTTCTCAAGAAACTCCATTTGATGTAGCAAATCTAGTGTAGGTAACTAAAGTTAAATAGGCATTCTTGTTTCTCTTTCGTAAATAAGTGTGTATGGTGAATTGCCAACTGAATTTTTATGAGTCACTCTATCAGCACAAAGTGCTTAATTAAACATTAGATGTCAAGCTCTATGATTATCTTTGAGTGTTCTTATGATGATCCTTAAAAGATTTTTGTTAGTAATTTCAGCTAACCCATTACCTTTGGGTAATAATTAGATGAATAAATTAAGTAAATTATGTGGTTGACAACCCAATCTGTTACCTTTGCACCAAGAAATGCTAAAGCATTATCCTGAAATGATACTTACGGAACAAAATCTGTAAACTACATTCATAAAAGGATAGTATCAAATTTTCATTAACATCTCTTAAGGAAATTGCTTCTTGATTGCATGTAAAGTAATTTGTAGTAGTCAAATCCACTTGTTTCCTTCTAATGAAGGTGGGTTTATAAAGCCAATAAACTCAAGACCCCACTGCATTGATCAACCTGAAATAGGCTCCAAGGGTAGCAAAGATAAATGTTCTTTTCCAACAAAGAAAACACATTTCTTACACTTTTCAATCCATTGAAATAGTCTTTGAATATGTTGGTCATATAGTAACCAACTTTCATAATTTTTAAGGATGTGGTACGTGCTGAAAAATGACCTCCTGCAGGTCCTTCATGGAATTCTAATAATAATTGTTGAATTCTATCATAATCAACACATCGCAACAAGATTTTTTTATGTCTTTTTTGAATAACATATCATCAATAAAAACATAAGGTACAACTTGTAACCAGAAATACCTTTTGTTATTATTCTCCATACCTTCTAGATAAATACCATGTTGTAGATAGTTAACTAAATTAGTCATCCATCTTGATTCCTTAACTTCTTGAGCAAGTTTAGGTTGTTGATTTTCTGGTTGTACCATGATGTCGATTTTTGATACGTAACTTCAACATGCTATTTTGATCATTCGATTCTTTAGCCCGATTTTTTCCATATCATAAATTAGGTGTTCACACAAACCTTTACCTCTAACTATTTTTGCAACAAAATATCAACATCATACTACATGACCTTCGTCATCCACCGCTCTTTTCTCATACAATTCTTTATTTAACAAGAAAGCTTTCAAACTTGGATGAGAAACAAGAACATGAATTTTTTTATTTGAAAGCATGTACTTAAAATTATCTAGTCCTACAAGTACTAAAAGTACTTGTTTTTCCATAAATGTGTACCTTGTTTCATAGTCATGCGGCTTTGTCAAAAGAAAGAAATTTGTTGCTAAATATTTTCATCATTAACTTGAGTTAATATGGTTGAGATTTTTTTAGCTCCTGCAAGTGCATACATTGTAAAATATTTATCAAAATTTGGATTTTCAAGAGTAGGAGCTTGAGAGATGGTTGTTTTAATTGCTTCAAACCCTTCTCTCCTTCGCGGGTACAAGAGACATTTTTCTCTTTCTTTAACATAGTTGTTAATGGTTTAACCAAACTTTTGCTGTAAAATCTAGAACAAATCCATTAACAAATTTTATTTTTCCAAGAAAAATATCTAATGCCTTCTTATGACAAGAAAATGATAGCTGTGATATGGCTTTGATTCTAAAAGGATCAATTGCTAAACCTTGCTTAGAAAAAATATGACCATGTAATTTACCTTGATGTATTGAAAAGATAGAATTTTAGGATTCAAATATATTCTAAACTATCTCGCATAACTCAAAAGTATGCCTTAGATGTATTAAATGCTCATCTAAATTTTTGAAAATACATTAACATCATCTATATAGACAAGGATGCATTTATTTAACAAGCTACGAAATGCCATGTCCATTGCTTGTTGAAATGTTCCTCTAGCATTTCAAAGGCCAAGAGGAATTTTTTTTGTAAGCATAAGTACCCCACTTGGTGGTAAAATCTATTTTTTACCTCTCTTCTTTTTGGACTAGAATATGATTATATCCACTATAACTATCTAGAAGACATAGTATTTGGACTAGAAATTGTTCTTAAAATATGATCCATAATTAGAAGTGGGTAATGATATTTTAATGAATCTTTATTAAGATTTCTAAATCCACACATAATCTGATTTTTCCATCATTTTTCGAACCCGAACAAGATTGGCTACCCAACTTGAATGTTTAATTGGAAAGATAATCCTTGATTCAATCAAGTTAGATAATTTTTCCTCATTAGAGGCTCTATTTTGGGATTTAAAGGCATCTATTTTTGCCTAAGCGGCTTGGAATTTGGTTTTTATTCAATAGTATGTTGTGCCAAAATGGGATCAAACCCTTTCAAGTCTTGGTATGTCCAAGTGAAAACATATTTAAATTCCTTGCAAAGATAAATAAAGAAATGTTTCTTAGCGAGAGAGCATACGTTTCCAAGAAATAATTTTTTTCCTTCATCAATGAGATCTCTTCATAATTATCAACATGTGTTTACATCTCAATTCTATATTTCCTTAAGCGATCATCGGTGTTGAAGATTTATTCTAATGTGACAAAGCCTTGAGGCATTTTATTCATCTTTAATGAACAATCTGGTTATTATATAAGTGTTGTAAATTATCTTGATTTTGTTGAAAATTAAGCTTCTTGATGAAAAACCTGCCACTTTAGATCATTATCGGGTATAGAAGGCGTGACAATTATCTTTATGTGAGGTGAATCTCGTTGTTTTTAATCTATTCAAGCACTTCAAAATTGGCACCAACTATTTGCAATTCTATCTACATGCTTATATTTTGTTCTAGGAATGGACTTCATATTAATAACATAAAAATCTTCCATTAATTATGAAACTCTATGTCTATAAGACTTCATTAATGAATTCTTACAAACATTGAAATTTCTTACTTGATTGATAACCAACTCAGAATCACCAAAAATTTGTAGCATGGTAATGTCTCTCTTTCTGGGCCAAAGTAAGCCATGAGTTAATGCTTCGTGTTCAACCACATTACGATCGCATGAAAATTGGAGACTCAAATCTAAAAAATACCTTTCGTTTGTTGGGGAAGTGAGCATCAAACCTACTCCTTGTCCTTTCTTGTTCTTAGCTCCATCAAAATGAAGCTTCCAAATCCCTTCTACTACATTTTCTATTTTGGACAACAAGGGAATTGGTGTGTTTTCCTCATGCAAGAAATACACACCAAATAGATGTTCTTAAACTTGTTTAAAAGGATCATGAGCATGTTCTTCATGTGTATTTTCATCCATAAATAGGTTAGAAACACCATCTAATGCTGAAACATGGGTTGTATTATCAAAATGAGACTGGTATAAGGGTGCATAATCAGCTAATGCATTAGAAGCATAAGGTTCAATGTTAAATATGGGAAATGGTTCTAATTAATGGTAACTTTGTTTCATAATGTGTAGTGAAAAATAAGAAACACTAATATGAAGAGAGATATCCTCCTATATTTGTTGTGAAATCTCTATATAAGCATATGGCAAAGTAAGGAGGTAAATCTACAATAGTAATATCTTGTAGAATGGAAACATTTGGGCAATCATGCAATGTTACCTCTAAATTTATGATATCACCAACTGTATTCATTGCATTCCCATCAAGTTATAAAACACTCTTCTCTGTAGGTTCATAATGCAAACCCCATTTTTCTGCAATTACTTTTGGTATAACTATGCTACTTGCACCATTGTCCACCATACAATTATGAACAAGATGTTCTCCAATAATCAATGACAAATAAAATGGTGGTGGCTTCTTGATGTCATTAGAATTTAAATTTTTTTAACCATCCATTTAACTTATTTAACATGGTCTTATTCTATTGTTCTAAGGACCATATCTATTTTTTTAACTTCCTTTTCTATTGTTTTTGAAGAAACCTACTGACTTAGAAAGTTCATGAGAAAGTAAATATTGCTTTCTGGAATACTTAGAGTGACCCACATTGAGATGTTGACATTATGATTTTTCATTATTTTGGTATCCAAATTGATTCTCCCTCAGAAGCTGAGCAACATCAAAGATTTGACAAGACACTCAGAGATAGACAAATCACAATATATGTCGATTTGTAGCTGGGGAGGTGATTTAGCTGGCTCTTTGTCACTCAGTATTGCAGAAATGGATAGCACATTCAAAAGGATTTTATCTATCCTTATTATTTTAGATGTTTCCTTTTAACCGGGGTAAGAGAATTTGTTTGTAACCTCTGTTGGTGAAAGATACTGGTAAATATTTCTTTGCACAATTTTTAAAGGAAACCTTGAGAAAATATGATCAATGCACCACAATTCAACTCTCACGAGTTGTCACTTCTGAAGAATGGAGATATTTTCTAAACAAGGCTTAGGTTACTAAAGACATTTGAAACCTGATTTTCTGCATATTTTTGACAGTGGAATTTATTCATTTGTGGATACACAAGGCAAAAAGGGGTGGTTCAGGTAGGATTAGTTGTTTGAATAATTTTTGGTGGGAGATTAAGAAAGATAAATTTGAATTTTCCATATCTTTGAGAGCCTTTACAAAAATTGGAAAACTCAACAAAAAAATCTTCAGAATAAATGAAATTTTCCTTCAACCAAAAGGTGTGCATTAATGGAGACCCAGATCTACACATTTTCACATAATTTTCAAGATTTTAATAGGAAGGATTGAGTTAAAAGACTCAATTAAAACTTAAAAACCTCTGGTTCATCACACCTAAGGGACACCAAAATACTTACAAACAATATATGTCAATCAAGGAAGGTAAAGTGATTTTAAATTGTTTATTTCATTACCAGATGAAAGCTCTTCTCATAATGAAATTACAAATAATTGGGATGATATTTTGTGTGATTCAGAGAGATTTTAACACAAGATAGCAATAGGAATAAAAAAATCTAATTGAAGACATTCTAGAATAAAAGCAGACACAAATTTTTCCCAAGATCAACATAGATTAATTCGAAATTGATTAGATTCATCAGCAGGGGAAAGTTTCTTGAACAATCTCAGAGCTCACCAATGGTTGTACACTCACAACCAACTTGACACGATGCAAATCTAAAACAAAAGAGATTAATAGGTCTCTCGGATGGCCTCTCAGGAAGATGGGCTTTCTCATATTTTCTCGTGAAATGAACCCCCGACCATTTGCATGACTCAAGCATGCTTTTTATAGCACTCAATTTACATCCAAGATTTCCCCCCAAGAAAATAATATTCAAGGAACCTTTTTGTTTGTTACATATTTCACCATGATCTTCAAAAAGGGATGTTTAACAGATTCATGCCCAAAAGTTTTCAGGTGTTTAAAAGGTGAATCATTTCAAATATTTGCATCATTGTTCTAATTGGGAGCACATTTTTCATCCTTTACGCATGCAAGTATCCTTTTCCTTCATCATTTCATTCTTTTCCCTTTGTAATTTTTCTCTGCAACTAGCTCCTCTGGTAATTTATATTTTTTGCAAGTTCTCGAGAAATTTTTTCTTCAAATGTTCAATTTTTGCACCTCATATTCACAAATCGAGCTCCATATCCATTTGATTGCACTTCATTGATAAAAATGACAAGGAATCATCAAAAATTTATGAAGAACAATGCGAAAAACACATCTCCAAGAACCTTGGAGTGTTAATGGCGGTAAAATCAGATGCAATGCACAACAACCATTGATTCTGCCTTTTTAACTTTGAATTTGAGCCGTCCACGTGGAAGAATTTGAGTCAAAATGGGCTTGGGGAATTTTTTACATTTTATAACTTTTGGAGAAAATGCACAATTTTAACATTTTTCTCTACCCCTCCGCCTTTGATTTTGGGATCGACTCGTGGCTTGATCTGGGTGTCTGATGGGGCCATGGCTCACTTTATAACTTTATTCCTTTTTTCACAAAAAGGCTTAAATTCTCAAACTTCCCCAATGATCACCTTCCCATTCTCACCTTCCAACGTTAACACATGTCCTTCAACACTTTTCACGTTTCCTTCTCTCGATTCAAGTGGATTTGATGTTCACTTTGTAACTTTAATCCTTTTAAAGTTAAAAACTTCAAAGTGCACTGAAAAACCACCTCCCACTTTGACTTTTCAATGCCATGTGTCCTCTCTAATTGGAGCGGATTGTGAGTTCACTTTATAATTTTAATCCTTTTGAAGTTAAAAAACTTCAAAGTGTACCGACAACCCACCTTCCACTTTGACTTTTCAATGCCACATGCCCTTCTCTCGATTCGATCGAGTTGCGGTTCACCTTGTAACTTTAGTCCTTTTACAAAATAAAGCTAAACACAACAAAGTAACCTGGAAGCATGACCCACCTTTCCACCTTTGACTTTTCAAACTGCCACAAGTCCTTCTCTCGATTGGAGTGGATCATGCTTCACATTATAACTTTAATCCTTTTGAAGTTAAAAAAATCAAAGTGACCTAACATTCCACCTTCCCACATTTGACTTTTAAAATGCCATGTGCATCCACTCTCGATCCACCTCGATTCAGCGAGTTTCAGCCCATTTTATACTTTATTCCTTTTTTCCAAAACAAGGCCAAAAACTTCAAAGTTCCCCATTGGCCCACCTTTCCACCTTTGACTTAGAAGCTTCCACATGTCCTCTCATGGGCCTTAGGCAATTTTTTCACATTTTTACCTTTTTCACCATAGTGCCTTAAAACACAAAAAAATACCCACCCTTCCATAACTGCTTAACTTATTGACACATGTACACCCTTGGGGAAAAAATAAGAAATTTTCTCCGCCACTTAAAAATTTTGACTAACCAATCAGGATCCGACGGAGCCACAGGGCGAGTTCAATATTTTTTCCAAAGTAGCCAAAAGTGACAAGTTTATAAAATAAACCATCGTTCCTCACCAATCAAAGGAGACCACGTATTTTTTCGATGATGAGGTAGAATTTGATGGGAAAAGACACCCATCAAACAATAAAATAGAGAACTTCACTATTCACGCCCATAATTGAAATTTTTTTTCAAGGATGGAGAAATTGCAAGTAATACTAGGTTAAAATTGGATCCACGACCATGGAACAAATTAGAAATGACATACAAATGTAAAATAATTTTTTTCACTCGTCCATTTAGGAGATAGAAAAATAAAAAAACCAGGAAGATTGAAGAAATGTTAGGGCAAATTAGGGCAAGATCAAATTGAGCACCAACATCAGCTCCACTTCGTGGATGGGCACTCCAGCAAGTGCCAAAAGAATAAAAAGTAGACCATGTGCCAAATAGATCAATTGGGAAATGAATTCAAGCACCAAATTTCTAGAAACAGAGAAAATACTTCCAAATTCCCAAGAACCAACCGAAAACCTAGCAAGACCCTTAAAAAAAACGAAACAAACCAAAGCATGAAAAAACTTAAAATAGAAAAGAAAACAAAACTTTACACTATACAATGGTGAATATATCTTGATTCTGAGAAAGCAATCAAGGAAATGCTTCAAGTGCATTCAAATCTGGGTATGACCATGCCAGGATGCTCTGATACATTTTTAACAACTGGGTATATACTTGTTTTTCTTTTCTCTCCAAGTTGTTAGCTAACCACATTTGTTTCTTCTTATCCTTTGTGCCTAGGGAACATTTTCCAACATCCTTGAAGCTTGCATAAAACATCAAATTTCAAGGAAATCCAAACTTCTTAGGATATTTGCATTCTTCAATTTCATATTCCTTGAAATCAACATAACTCACAAAGTTACCAATATTAGCATCTGTATACAACACTTCATAAGAAGCATTGTTGGGATCCTCAATAAGATATAAGATTTTATTTTCACCAACTAACTTCACAAGGCTTCCCTCAACTGGGATGGTTGCATAAGACATATCCATTTGCACACTTCCACCCACACTAGCAGCCCACTTTCTAGATAACAACATTCCCCATTTAGCAGGACAATCAACAATGACAACATCCATGGTTAAGTTTCTTCCTGGATAATCTGCAAGTTGCACTACCAGACCTTTGACACATCCAACCACTGATAGTTCTCTTGAATCCATGGCAATACACTTCCCATAAGATGTTGTTACTTTAATATTCAATTCATTCATGACCTCAAGAGGCATAACATTACAAGAGGCTCTAGAATCAAACATGCAATTGTGTAGCAACCTGTCCTTAATAATCAAAGTGGTGAAAAATGGATCTACATTCAGTTGAGACTTAACCAAAGATGTTCCCAAATATACTTCAGGTGGTTCCCCAAGTTCCTCCAATGCTGGTGGTTTATCTAACTCTGCAATAGTATGAGGAATCTCTGTATTTTTCACATTTCTTCCATGGGTAACCTTTTCTTCATTAAATCCCAAATACTCAAAATCCCTTTTTATATGCTCAGGAATCCTAAGCAACTCAACAATTGGAACACTAACCTTGATTTGACTCAAGACTTGAGCAATGTCATATGGAACATATTTGGGCAAGGCAGTACTAGGATGAAGACTTACAAATTCATCAGATGGCATGGAAGTTTTTTCAGTCTGAGCATGGGGAGGAATACAAGTTTTATTTTGGGAAACAAGGCCTTTTCCAGATGCATTTTTGTTAGGGATTTCCTTGGTAAGTATTGGAGTTTTTATTTGGCTTGAGGCCCTACCCCTTTGGCAACCTTACTCCTTGTATTATGCTCCTTTTCTTGGGCAACCATGACATTCATCAATAACTGCCTATCCTCTTCAGAAGGGATTCCTCCATCATACTTTTCAATCATTAATGCCCTCAAGTATTCAAAATCATTATTGGGAAATTCAAAAGTTTGTACCATATCAATTTCAAAAGTATGAGAGGGAGGAAGAGGTAATACCCAATGAATGCAATCCCAAAAACATGTAGCAGTTCTAGCACTTATTAGCTCGGTTAAAGTTGCTCTCTCTCTTTGTGAAATTGTAGGGTTCTTCATCATGCAAACATCATTATCTATCTGATCATCATCTTCTTCAACTTGCTGATCTACTTCACATGGATAATGGGGAAAGAAACACTTGTCACACCAATCAATTTCATTAGCTTCCTCCATAGCAGCAACTCTGGCAGTCAAAGGATCAGGCACCATTCTATTTTCACGAGCTTGGGGTTGTCTATTTCCTACCCCCATGGGCCCTTTACCTCTGTCTATAGAACCTCGAGCACCACTAGGATGATTTAAAAATCTATCATGATTTTTTGGCTTGTGTTGACCTTGGGAACTTTGTCCAATTCCTTTTTCTAATCAGGCTAACTTATATGATATTTGTTTAACAGTCCCTTCCAAATTCTTTACAACCTCCTCCAAATCCATAGCCTTGCTTGATTGAGGTTTTTCTGGATTGATCAATTTTATACCCTCCCTCTTAGGAGGTTTACCTATTGCCTTGATGTTGTTTTCAATCTGCAAAGCCATAGTGAAGGCTTGCCTCAAAGTTCTAGGGTTTTTGTCCCTTAAATAATATGCAGCCTTCTTGTCAAATGCATTAGAATACTTTATCAGACATGATTCATCACTAGGCCTTAAGATGATAGGAAATCTTCTCAAAGTTTTGTTGAATCTTGTATTGAAGTCATGAATAGATTCATTAGAATTTTTCTTAATATTTTCAAATTCGATAAAATAAACCTAGGATCTATTTTATCTCCATATTGCATCCTAAAAGGATTCTTCATTTATTTCCATGAATCAATTGAAATATCTTGAAAATATTTATACCAGTCACGTGCATCTTCCTCTAGATTATGAATGAACAATTTAATATACACATCTTCATATTCAATCTCAAAGTCTTCCATCATATTGACAAAAACATTTAGGTGTTGATCCTGTGATATCATTATTACCTTGAAATTTAGGCAATCTATTTCTTACATCTTGTGGGACAACATTTGGATATCCAGCCATACCTCTAAAATTGATAGGACCAAAGGTATTAACAACAAATGGAGGTCTGGGTGGGGGTTGGGCCATATTGTTTTGAGGAGGTGAATTTATAGGAGATACAAAATGATGAGGATTGAGGGGTCTTTGGGGCACAGGAATATAATTTTCAGAATGAATATCCCCTAATGTCTCGATTCTTGGAAAACCTATCAGATTTGGAAAATACAGGGAAAAAATGAGAAGAAAACTTTTCAAATACAAATGAAGGCCCCTCACCAGATGGAGAATTCAAATCTACAAAAATACTACCTAATTCAAAAGAACTTGAGGATGTATGGCACTCTTCAATCACAGGGTGATCATTTTAAAAATTGATAACTCTTTTCTTGATTTCTGATCTCCAACAACTTTCCAGATTGTTCTTCCTCCAAAATTTTATTTTCCCAGCTTTGAAAACAACCTTCTAGCAAGGAGGTCCTTAGTGAAGAAAGATCTTATTCCTTCCAGCTTTGCAAATATTATTAACAAATCACTTGATATAGGTTAAGACACTGACATTTATCAAAATTTAAATCAACACGGAGTCACCACTAAGGATTTTCACCTTAGTTGTGTAAATGCACTAAAATTGATCTATCAAATGTCTGTCAGCACATAACTCTTACAAATCTTATTAGATCTGACCTTCCTTTACCTGAATGTATCAATGATGACAAAACTTAGTGTAAAAAAAACTGGAAACTGGAAATATTGCACACAGAACTTATAAATTCGAACAATCCTTACAAATCTAAACAAATTATGATGTTCCAACAACGTATTAGCACATAGAACATGCAAGGAGTATTACCAGGTCTGAATAAGATCAACTGAACTCAAATTGTCCATCAAAACGGTGTTAGAAGCATTATTGATGGGATCAATTACTCAAGTACTTCTCAAATGATCCAATAAGTCCATTTAGGAAGCGGTGCGAAAAAAGTTTTTGATGAAGGATGTACACATATTTCAAATAAACTTCACATTCTCTCCAGAACAATGCAAGAATGGTGTTGTTGTTGATGGGCTCGATTACTCAAATATTCAAATACTCTAATAAGTCCCAGGAAATGATGCCATTTAAGTGTTGGTATCCAAATTTATTCTCCTCAAGACACTCAAAGACAAGCAAAGATCACAATATATGTCATTTTGTAGCCGGGGAGGTGATTCATCTAGCTCTTTGTCACTCGGTGTTGGAGAAATGGATAGCACCTTTAAAAGGATTTGATCTATCCTCACTATTTTAGGTTGTTCCTTTCAACTAGGGTAAGAGAAACCATTTTGTAACCTCTGTTGGTGAAAGATACTAGTAAATCTTTCTTTGCAAAATTTTAAAGGAAACCTTGAGAAAATATGATCAATGCACCACAATTTAACTCTCACGAGTTGTCACTTCTAAAGAATGGAGATATTTTCTAAACAAGGATTAGGTTACTTAAGACATTTGAAACTTGATTTTCTTTTGCATATTTTTGCAATGGAATTTATTCATTTGTGGATACAAAGGGAAAATAGGGGTGGTTCAGTAGGATTAGTTTTTGAATAATTTTTGGTGGGAGATTAAGCAAGATAAATTTGAATTTGCTATATCTTTGAGAGCCTTTACAACAATTGGAAAAATCAACAACAAAAAGCTTTAGAATAACTAAAATATTCCTTCAACCAGAAGGTGTGCATTAATGGAGGCCCAGATCTGCACGTTTTCACACAATCTTCAAGAATTTAACACGAAGGCTTGAGTTAAAAGACTCAATTAAACATTAGAAACCTCTGGTTTATCACGCCTAAGGTACACCCAAAGACTTACAAACAATCTATCAATCAAGGAAGGTAAAGTGATTTTAAATTGTTTATTTCATTACCAGATGAAATCTCTTCTCATAATGAAATTGCAAATGCCACTAGACTATCACAGGGATGATATTTTGTGTGATTCAGAGAGATTTTAACACAAGATTGCAACAGGAACAAGAAAAGATATATGAAGACATTCTGGAATACAAAAGACATAAATTTTCCCAAGATCAACATAGATTAATTCAAAATTTATTAGATTCATCAGTAGGGGAAATTTTCTTGAACAATCTAAGAGCTCGCCAATGGCTATACACTCGCAACCAACTTGAAATGATGAAAATCTAAAACAAAAGAGATTAACAGATCTCTCGAATGGCCTCTTAGGAAGATGGGATTTCTCATATTTTCTAATGGATAATTAACCCCCACCATTTGCATGACTCAAGCATGCATTTTATAGCACTAAATTTAGATTCTAGCTTTCCCCACAAGAAAAGAATATTCGAGGAACCTTTGTTTGTTACATATTTCACCATGATCTCTAGAAAGGGATGTTTAATAGATTCACACCCAAAAGTTGCTAGGTGTTCAAAAAGGTGAATCATTTCAAATATTTGCATCATTGTTCTAATTGGGAGAACATGTTTTTCATCCTTTACGCATGCAACATCCTTTTCCTTCATCATTTCATTCTTTTCCCTCGTGATTTTGCTCTACAACTAGCTCCTCTGGTAATTCACATTTTTGCAAGTTCCCAAGCAAATTCCGCTTCAAATGTTCAAATTTTGCACCTCAGATTCACAAACCAAGCTCCATATCCATTTGATTGCACTTCATTGATAAAAATGACAAGGAATCATCAAAAATTGATGAAGAATAATACAAAAAACACATCTCTAGGAACCTTGAGTGTTAATGGCTGCAAAATCAGATGTAATGCACAACAATGGTTGATTCTTCCTTTTTAACTTTGAATTTGAGCTATCCATGTGGAATAATTTGAGTCCAAACGCGATTGGGGAAACTTTTTTGCATTTTATGACTTTTGGATAAAATGCTCAATTTTGAAATTTTTCTCTACCCCTTTGCCTTTGATTTTTGGCTTGACACGTGGCTTGATTTGGGCATCTTCGTGAGCCATAGATCACTTTACAACCTTACTCCTCTTTTCACAAAAAAAAACTTAAATTCTCAAACTTCCCCGATGATCCACCTTCCTGCTCTAAATTTTCAACACTGTCACATGTTGTTCTCGATTCAAGTGGAGTTGAAGTTCACTTTGTAAATTTAATCATTTTAAAGTTTAAAACTTCAAATTGCACCAACAACCTACCTTCCACTTTGAATTTTCAATGCCATGTGTCCTTCTCTGATTGGAGCATATATGCGGTTCACTTTTTAACTTTAATACTTTTTAAGTTAGAAAACCTTCAAAGTGCACGAAAACCCACCTTTCTCTTTGAATTTTCAATGCCACGTGCCCTTATCTGATTCGAGTGGAGTTGCATTTCACCTTGTAACTTTACTCCTTTTACAAAATAAAGCTAAAAACTTCAAAGTAACCCTACAACCCGCCTTTCCACCGTTGACTTTTCAAACCGACACATGTCCTTCTTCTGATTGGAGTGGTTCGGGGTTCACATTATAACTTTAATCCTTTTGAAGTTAAAAACTTCAAAGTTACCCAACATTCCGCCTTCCCACCTTTGACTTTTTAAACTACCACTCGTCCACCTCTCGATTCGCAATAGTGTTTTGGCCCATTTTTATACTTTATTCCCTTTTTCCAAAACAACGCCAAAAAATTCAAAGTTCCCCATTGGCCCGCCTTTCCACCTTTGACTTAGAAGCTGCCACATGTCCTCTCGTGGGCCTTAGGAAATTTTTCACATTTTTACCTTTTTCACCATAGTGCCTTAAAACACAAAAAGGCCCACCCTTCAACAACTGCTTGAATTATTGACACGTGTACACCCTCAGGGAAAAAATAAGAAATTTTCTCGCCACTTCAAAACATTGACTAACCAATCAGGATCGATAGATCCATGAGGCGAGTTAAAGCTTTTTTCCAAAGTAGCCAAAAGTGACACGTTTATAAAGTAAACCTGTTGTTCCTCGTCCAATCAAAGGAGACCACATGTTTTCCGATGTTGAGGTAGAATTTGATGGGGAAAGGATGTCCGTCAAATAGTAAAATACATAGAACTTCACTTCTCGTGCCGAGAATTGAAATTTTTCTTCAAAGATGGAGAAATTGTAAGTAATACCAGGTTAAACTTGATCCACGACCATGGAAATAGATTAGCAACGACATACAAATGCAAAAGAATATTTTTCACACGTCCATTCGGGAGATAGAAAAATACGACAAACCAGGCAGATTGAAGAAATTTTAGGGCAAATTAGGGCAAGATCAAATCGAGCACCAACACATTACATCAACAATGTTAAAAGAAGCAACAGTTTTAGAGATAGATTCTCTTTTGTCTTAGTATAGGCTTTAGCGAAAACTTATTTTCCTTAGCTGATTTTGATATACGAGGTATAAATTGTTAGGAAATAATTATATTAGTGCTCCATTATGTTAATGTGTGAGCAATGTTATATTTTGTATATTGTTTATATGATTTGTTATTATAACAACTCATGTTATTTGTATTGTATTAGTTTTGGAGTTGTTACGAGTTGTTAAAACAACTCATATAGTTTAGGTGAGTGGTTTCCTATATTTTAGGAAAGATATTTCCTATATAATCGATTGTATGTAATATGAAGGTGACACGAGAGAAATAATATGATTGTTACTATGTTCGGATCTAGTGTAGCTCTATAATTTGGTATCAAAGCATTTCTATTCCTTCACCTGTAATGGAATTTTGATAGTGATCTAGGGGCAACTGCTATGTTTTATTTCCCCCAACAATGGAGCTTTATGTTTTGAGTCATTGATATTTAGATTAATTTTGTATGCGCTTCAATACATATTTAGAGTTTTTATTGCCCCAATTATGGAAGCTCGTCAGGGAAATATGTTGTAGATTAGAATAGTGTGAGCAGGTTGCAATATGAAGGAGCAAAGTCATTATTCTTTATTACTCTTTTGAATGTTTGTAGCTTGTAGAAGTTTCAGACAATCTAAAAAATCCATCGTGAAGAACAATATATAATAGAAAAAATACAAGTAAAATACGGTAAAAATATATAGTAAAAATTTCAGCGAAACCCACATCATAACTTATGAGAAAAGTTAAAAATACGACACAGGTCTAAGGATCAATCATCTAAGGCACAAAACTACTTAATCATATTATAGATTGATGCTAACATATTATTCAAATATTGTGGTGGAAGAAGATATATTTACAGTCACATTGCAGTGATTCAGTTTGTATTGGTCGGGTTTTAGATTGCAACATCACTTGATGGCATCATTTCACATTTCCAACTCGAGGGACTTGCATCGGGATTCATTATCTCTAGTTTGTTTCGATGCCATTGCCTTCTTAGCACTCTTTATATGCAGCACCTGTCATGAATATTTTTCATCATATGGAATTCATAGTCAAACTCGTGCACAATCATATGTAATCAACCTCGTGTCAAAATATTTTCCTCAACACCAGATAAGTCTCGAAAGATCTGCAAAATTAATTTTTTTAGTGAGTCAAGTTTTTGATGAGTCGACTTCATAATGTAACATGTCGACCTGAGTAATACATTTTTTTATGTCCTATTTTCATTATTTTTGGTGTCAAAATAAAGTTAGTGGAGTCATGTCCATTTTATTAATAAATTCTATGCAAAGTGTCCTAGTTGTATTTAATTCATGTTAACAAAATTTATTTTGTGAATAGTGTTTAGTATTGTTATTGTCAAAATCGTCAATTTGGTGGTCAATAGAGTTATTGTCAAAGTTCATTATAAGTCATTGTGAAGATAGTGTCAATTTCAAATAAGATTCAAGGTCAAAATCATTGTCAATAGTTAAGTTGTCAAGATTGTGTCATTGTAAAAGTCTCCATATTTGACTCACATCAATTTGTAGTGTAGTGTCCTTGTCAAAAGTCCAAAAACTTTTTAAAATTTTTTTACCTTACGACGCATTTTCGGTAGAATCCACATACAGGTAAGGTATATAATTATTAAGCCTCAAAGCCAAATTTTCTTAGCTAGCATCATGACATTGGAGGATGGAGGCATTAGAGGTTAGAGGTCATTCGGCGACATCTTGTTAGTTTCAACGGTGGGCCGCATATCAACTTTGGTGACATGTGTGTGTTTGTGTGTGCAATTTGATTTTAGTGCTTTCGGTGTGGTACAATGTGCAATGTTCCTATTTTAAATAAGTGGAAATTTCACATTGAGGGGGAACATGATCCAATGTTCCATTTCAAGTTTTTGGCTTGTGTGTATGAGCAAGCAACATTCTGTAGATTTTCCTATGTTATTCCTTGCAGTGAGATAGTGATGAGAGTCGATGATACTACTGCAACATCATGATATTGTGGTTATTAGTTATCCACTAGAAAAACTATCCAGAGGTTGTTGGTATTGTCCTAAAAACCATCTATTGTGTGGTTGTTGGTTAACCACTTGGAAAACCATCTAGATCATGATTGTCCTTGAAACCATCCAGGATCATGAGTAGGGTGGCACGTTGCGATAGAGAGAGTAGGTTTTCCCCATATTCACACTAAGGGGGAATGTTAGGAAATAATTATATTAGTGCTCCATTTGTTAATGTGTGAGAAAATTTATATTTTGTATATTGTTTATATGAGTTGTTATTATAAAAACTTATGTTATTTGTATTGTATTGGTTTTGGAGTTGTTACGAGTTGTTAAAACAACTTGTATAGTTTAGGTGAGTGGTTTCCTATATTTTAGGAAAGATATTTCCTATATAATCGATTGTATGTAATATGAAGGTGACACGGAGAAATAATATGATTGTTACTTGTGTTCAAATCAGTGCAACTCTATCAAAATAACCTTCTTGGGTTATGATGTAGTTTTTTTGCTACTCTTTACCAGTTGAAACACTTTCTATTTTGAGGAATAGTAGGAATCTTAGCTTGTTTTGTGCCTTTAGTTGTTGTTTTTCGGTGTGATGGGCAAAACTAGCCTATTTTACTATTTTTTACTTTTTGTAGTTTTTTCTTGTGCCCTAGTGGTAATTATAATGAAATCATCCTCACTAAAACTGACTAATTTCTATTGAGGTGCTTTCTGAACATGACTTTCTTGTTTGCCCACCCTCTATTTGAGGCATGAACAATGTCTCAGATTGAGGTTGTGCAATAAGACTTATGTTCAGAAAATCATTTGGGAAACTTGTAGCTGAATGAGGTTGATTAGAAGGTTGACACCATTATTTTGTATCAATATTAACTAGGACTAAATCGTTAGATGGAGTAGGAACCTTTGATCAAATCTGTCTCTACGGATAAGGCTTCCTATAATTCCTATTTTTCTTGTAAGGATGCCTATTTTGTTGGTTTTACTAATAAGGGGCTTGATAAGGTTTTCTAGGTAATGCAAGCATATTTTCAATTGAAGTCAACTTGTTCCCCATAGTCTGCAAAGCTTTAAACACATCATCTGATGGGGCTGCAATAACAAATTTACAATGATGATAGGTTGTTGGATAGGTGTTAAATCTTTCAAAAAAAAGGCATTGAAGGCCTTGGTGCTAATTTTCCAGCTTCGAATAAGGTTGTTTTCATCTTTTATAACAATGTTATAAGCATCTGGAAGAGTTTCACATCCCATAGACTGAATCATAGTAGAAATATCACTATTTAATACTCTAAGATGATAAAGGAAAGCATGGTCGAGCATGAGGTTTAACACTTTTTGGGATTCTTTCCCAAGTTCTAGAAAAACAAATGTTGAAAGCTGGACATAAATTCATGAGGAGATATTCTAATAGTATACAATTTTTCTATAAGGGAAAAGCGATTTAAATTTTCTTGAAATTGTTTCAAATGATTTACCACCTAAATCGTCCCAAGTTCTTATACTTCCAATCTCTATATTTCTATACCATTGCAAGGCTTGTGCTTTAAAGGATGAATCTAAAATTCTCAAAGCCACATCCTCGTGAGTAATATTATGGAATGCACATATGGCTTAACATCTTTAATGTGCTCTGTAGGTGTAACCTGATTTTCACCCGTGAATGAACAAAAACTTTTCATGGAAGCATTAGGGATATCAAGATAAAGCTGGAATTACTAATGGGTTATCGGTAGTAAAGGTCACAAAATTCCTAGGTGGTTGAATAGCCATTGGAAAAAATTGAATTTGAACAAAGAGATTAACACGTGGTGAAAAAATATTTGAGGGTTACCAAAACTAAGTCTATTATAAGGAAAAGTATTACTAAATATTGTCCTTATTACAAAATTAAAAGGTAACAAAATAAACTCGGAAGGAATTCCTCTTACCAATGATCTTGTAGTTACTTTAGACATAGAACATTATGCAATACTAGTATGAAAACAACTTTACAGAGTAGCCAAATAAATATTTAAATCTTTAGAATAAATTGTTGCAGATTGCTGATCCAAAAGTAACTTTTGCTTGATGTAAATCTGTTGTAAATTGCTGTAATTTTGTCAAAGATTTTATTCACTATCCCATCAGCGTGTCAAAAATTTTATCTCTCAAAAGTGCACCCTATAGAGAGATGGTTTCAGGTGTTCTAAGCTTGAGAATTTTATCTATCTCTTTCGTAGATACTGAGAAACACCTCAGATTTGTGGGTATACCTATTTTTAGATGACTCTCAATATCAAGGTTGCTTCATTATTAATGTATCCTAAACTGATTTTCTGGGTTTAAGGGTAAAAGAAGACTATAAATGAATTCAAAAGAAAGGTGATACACCAAAAATTGTATGAGGTCTTTGGTGAGTAAGTGCAAAATTGATATGGGAATGAATTCTTGATGCACAAGCCAACAATTTTCTTTAGAATATTTAAAGGAAACACTTTGATGTATTGAGGGAAACTATCACACAATATTGCTAAGTTAAACATACACATTAATATCATGCAAAAATTACTGAATTTGCAATAGGGTAAGATGATTAATCAGGGAATTCAACATTCACAAGATTAATGGAACATACAAAAGACTGCAAATAATTGGAAAGGCAGAAAATACTTCTCATTCAAAGGAAAAACTTGAAAAATCTTCTTCAACACTCCTGTTCTAAAAGTCCTCCTTTGTGTATTTCCAAGCTACACTATATATAGCAAAAATTATTTCCTACCCCTCCTAAAAAAAGGTTAAAATTATACTCACACATGCATCTTATTTTTTTATCCTTCATCTATTAATAAATAAAGGAATTAAAATAAGGAAGCTAATACAAAGAGGCATTAATAGCCTTTGGTTACATCTAAGTCAAACTGCAGTTGACTGTTCTATTATTAACAAAAGCATGGGTGAATAATTTGCTAAAAATAAATCTTTCTTGATGAGAAAGTCTCCTTCCTTGTGCATGAAAATTTGTTTTCTTGTGGCTGATGTGACATATTTAATTTGATCAAACTTCCTCCTTGGATTCATGTACAAAAGTTAACTCCTTCTTTTGAGAAAAATCAATTACATTATTTGCAATACTTTGCAAAAATAATTCATCCAAACATCTATCTTGATGGGGACCACCTCAAGATTAGGCTCTCATGTTGACATTCCCTGGTCTTCTAACTTGGTAAAATGATTCCTTTTGACACCATTTAAATATATCACTTGCAAATAAAATACCTTTGTTTGTTATTATCTCCCATGTGGGGACCACCTACGATACATACACTTTTCTTCAACTGGGTTTTTCCACTCTTGTGGACTTAGCACAATACCATGGTTTAGATACACATGGGGTCACTTGGAAAAAATTGCCACAATATACTCGACCACCTTTGATTACACACATAGCATACTATATAGTCCGCCACCTTTTTAATTATCAACGCCTTGCAATTTTATTGTCGGCTTTTACATTTGAATGGAATAAGGTTATTCTTTACCTTTTGAGTGATCATTGTTTGGCATGTATGGTTATTAGCCCCATTTGATCATTTGGGACATAGACTATGGTTTAGACTTTTTAAAAGTCAATATGAAATTATTTTTGTTTTAAACATGGGGTTGGCCCCCTCTCCATGATGACTCACCCCTTTATCATTTTGTCGGTGGCATCATTTACTCTGGTTGAGTTAGGTCCTTGATGGAGACCATCATATATGTATTGTTGGTTCTTAGGCCATTGATCTCATAGCCATGGTTAGGGTTTCAAACTTGTAATTAATGTGGTTGGTGGCATCTTAAACCCGGGTGGTTTGTATTGATTTTGGAGTGATCCTTGATTTGATGTTTTAATCGTGGTTGAGTTCCACTAACTCACCTCTCAAGCTCAGATGGTAAAGGTCACTCGACCTTAATGACCACTTTATTTGGTTTTCTAGCCTGCGGTGAAGCCACGACAATATTTTCATTAACGCCATTGTTGAATCTTTCTAATCTTTGTTCTTCTTATCAACATGATTCTCTGCCACTCTTTGCTTCTCTTGAGCTATCTGCAGGGTCCTATGGCCACCATTTTTGATTATTTGAGCTTTATTTGGTTTGTGATGTCTTGCGAACATGAGAACTCATACACTGGTATATCATATTCTTCGAGTTTTGGTTGTTTGGCTTTTGTGGATGAGTTCATGAGCTCAACTTCCTTGATTTTTCCTTCATGGCTATACCTTGGTTGTTCTTGATATTTTCCTTCGATGTGGCCGCCATCTCTTGTTCTTTCAAGCTCTATTAATTCTTTACGAGCAAGATTCGGTTGATTTTAACTAGTTATCATCATCTTGAGCTCATTTTTTCTGTAAAAATGGTTCTTTGTTGTCTGCGGAGCTCTGTGAGGTTTTTGTGGACACCATTCTAATTATTCGAGTTTTGTGAGGCTTCATGTTACAAAATAATGGACGTCATTTCCATGGGTTCGAGATTGAAACTATGAGTTTTTCTATTTTATTTACTCTTGAGATCTCTGTGAATTGGTTATTTAGAAATCCTCTGCATGTATCTTTTGTCTCGAAATTTTAGACCTTTTCGAGCAAGATTTAAAATAGATCCCACCATTATTGATCTTTGTCAAACTCGTTTCCTTTTATTAGCATCTCTATTGTTTCATCATTGCCATTTCAACTTAAAAAAATAATGATACTTTGTTCCTTCTTTCCATTCTCTTTTTGATTTCATGGTACACTTGGAGATTTCAAGTTGAAACTCGTTCTAGATTTTCTCTTCTTTATCCTTATACTTGATGATCTTTCAAGGGTTTTCTCTTCTCAACCCCAACTGGTAAGTTCTTGCTCAATCCTTGAGCCCCCTTTTAGAAACCCTGTGACAAATATTTTTAGAAAAAGTGGAATGAAGTGGATAATTCACATTATACGTACTGTATAATTCAAATTTAAACCTCAAAATCTATTTTTGGATAACCGGACATAGCTATTTTTCCTTTTTCTTATGGGTATTTGAAATCATTTTCACTCCATTATTTTTATTGGAAATGGAGACTCTGTGTTCAAACATGAAAAGAATAAGGGTAGAAGATAATGGGTATTTTGTGTTCAAAACTATAGATGCTTTCTCTACTAGATTTTCTTCTTCTTGAGCTATTCTTTGAAGTTGTGCTTTTCATTTTGAGTTGTTCTCGAGCTTGCAGCCTGTAATATGATGTTTGTATTTTGATATACATTGTTGAATTTCACTAGTGGGTGAAAGGTGGTTAAGTTAATTGAGTATCCCAAACCATAACTTTTCATTTTCATTTCGTAATGTCAATATGGAGGGTGAAGCCCTGGAAAAAATTTTATAGACACCATAATGATCTCTTTGAGCTCTAAACTCTGAAATTTCTATCTGTATAAGCTCGAGTTTTCCTAATTGTTTAAGTTCGAGATGAATTCTTTTACATTCTTCTTTTTATGAGTTTTCTGATTCAAAGTTCTTCCTTTTTCATAGTAATTCTACTATCTCGGATGTATTCTTGTCTTTGGAGAGCCTTCTCGGATGTCCGGCTCTCTTTCCATTCTTTCATTTTCTTTTTCATAGCTAAAAGGAATTTCTATCTTGATGTACTTGTGATTTATTCCAATCTTGATGTACCATAGGATAGAAGTCATTGAACTCTACAATCTTTATCTAACAGTGAGGATTGTAAGACATGATTTATTTTCTTCTTGACTACAACCTATACCTGCACACTTAAGAAAATAGTTAGAAAATATTTAGGCCTTTTTGGCCTCTCTTATGTTCCATAGTTTTTTTACTTCTCTCTCTCTCCTTATTTATGAGTGATTAAATCATGTATGTTGTTATAGAAAAGTACTTCTATCAATTGTGCCTTTGATCTTCATGTAATTTATATCTCCTATTATTAAGAGATTCATCTGCACAAATTTGGATAACATAGGAATATGGATTAACCTTGAGCTCATAAACTAATATTTTTTTTTTCTGTTTTAGGTACAATGCCTTAAGCAATGAGATGAAGAAGGAACAAGTTGGAGCTAGAGATGCATCAACCAAAAAAAAACCCCAAGGAAATGATGGGTTCATTCATACTCGTCTATTTTTTCTTTCATGTATATATACCTCTTACTTGATGATTTGTATTTTACTTTTCGATTACATCCCATGGCTTGTGTGGGAATATTTGAAATTCCTTATGAATAAAACATTGAATTCTAAAATTGAGTTGTATACTTCTTTCTGCATTTCAGATTTCTATATGGATTGTATGATGAATTAAAAAACTCAATAATATAATTGAATGTCTTAATCATGAAGGAAAGAACCTTAAAGAATACCTGTAACATTTAGTAATGAACTCTGATTGCTGCAATCTGCAATTATGATTGTTGTTCCAAAACTTAACACTTCATCTATTCTTTAATTTGATGTCTTCATCTAGATAACACAGCTATCCTTCGGGAATTTGTGTTCTTTTTCTTAAGATAGTCATGAAATTGTAGACTATGTGATCTGTTACATTTTGTAACATCACACAGAGCTACTGATTTCATGTAATCATTTATTAATTCAACAGAAACAATATTTGACTGAAAGAAACTCCCCTATCTTAGGTTCACTTCACCAATACTATCCATTGTAACGAAGTTTCGAGTTGCTTATTTTTGCACAAGTGCAAAAATTGTCAACAATATTCTTACTGAGTAGTTCAAAGGAACCTTCCAATTAGTTCAAACTTTCATATTTTTCCTTTATAACTTTTAGGGCATGCAATAACAATTTATACAATCAAGGTTACTTATTTATACATTCTACTTGTGTTCAATCTCATAAAATTACTCGTTCCTTAATCCAAATTATACGACACAAGTTATAGGTACAAAGGCTAAGCATATTTCTTGTAATTTTTCTTATTTAATGCATTCCTTTTATTGTGATATCCCATATCTTATGTCATTGAAGATCATTATCAATGTTGACATGATACCTCACCACTTTAATTAGGTGACAAAAATATTTATTTTTCTTTTATGGAGGGTAAGGGAGGATTCTTTGCAATTTTCACATAGTTTCTTTCTCTCTATCTCTCTTTTTATTTATTGTATTGAGCTATAAAGCTAGAGTAAGGAACCATCCTCCTAATGTTCCAGTTTACTTATTACATTTTCAAAATTCCAAGCCCCTCAATTAGAGTTCCAATATGTTCAGGTTTAACACATTACCCATTTAATTTTAAAGAGTAGGAGGGGCCAAGCATATCACATTATTAATTTATTATAGAAACAAGAGGTCATTAAACAAAATGGTACACACCAATTTTACAATTTTTTCCCAAAAGATACATACATCCACAAGTACCGAGAGGAGTTATGATGAAGGCGCACATTAGAGATTTAAAAAAATTGTTATGAATTTAAGGAGTCTATATTAATATCAAGCGAAACAATATTTGTAGTTAATACTCAAATTGGTTCACTATATTTAAAAGAGAGTGAGTTTCCAAAAAAAAATTTTACCTCTTCAACATATCATCAACCAAACAATCAAGGTGAAAATGGGGATATTACCCCATAAACACTACTCTTCCTCATTGAGAGGAACTCAAATTATCAAGAGGGAATCCAAATAATTTACACAAATATATCCTATAAGGCCAAGATTTTCATCACTAGATGAAAAATCATGACATAAACACAACTAAGATCAGAACTTAAGACCTATAAAACAAAAAATTCTAAGAACAAGGTCCAAAAAGGACCCCAAGGCATCCATATCTGTCTCAACATAACTCAATACTAATAGATTATAGTGTGGTATACTTAAACAATTTAAGAGGTTAAGACAAGGGTAGGTCTATCTATGGGTCATCAAGAGCAAAACAAACACACTTATTTAAGTACAATTCCCAAAGGGGCTTAATTATAACCATATTTACCCAAGGTACATACAATCCAATTATCGATCTTTTCTAAAATAAAACAAGGGTACCATGATAGAACTCAGTATTTCCCATCGATGGACCATCACATCCCAAAAATACACTATCCACCAATGAACCACAAAAAAACATCCAAGAGCTAATCTGTCCCTGACAAAATCCATAAGTCCCTAGCATATAACACATCTATTCTGACGAGGAACAAATCTCCTACCGGGGTATAAAATAAACAAAACCATCATCAAATTACCAACTAAACCAAATGACACAGAGAACTCTCTCCCTAGAAATACTGAGTATCGAAGGAGGCACTCCAAGATCTTAGACACACCAAACCCCACCACTCCAAAACCAAATGCACAGCTTGAAGCACCTATAAATACAATCAAGACACCTAGGGTGTATCCCATGCGACGATAGATCACACTACAATAAAATAGAACCAACTCATCAGTAGACAAGAAAGGATCATGTCACATTCTTGACAACATTTAGCCAAGTGGCCATCGAGACAAATAAGCTCTGAGTCACTAATCAAAAGTAAAATCCAAGAAATCTCAACAATCAAAGAAAATGGCTAAGTAGCCACATTGCAATCCTTGAAAATATAGAAATAAGATAAAAATAACAAGAAGAGCCTAGGAGATTCTTAAACAAATTATAAAATAAAATGCTAGTCCTCGATAAAATAAATTAAGTTTATGAATATAAAACATAGAAAAAGTCCACTTCACATTCACTTC
Organism: Taxus wallichiana var. yunnanensis; assembly: GCA_018340775.1. Lineage (NCBI taxonomy): Eukaryota > Viridiplantae > Streptophyta > Pinopsida > Cupressales > Taxaceae > Taxus > Taxus wallichiana. The sequence goes on from CM031240.1 coordinate 203,490,324, forward strand.
ACATTCCTTCATAAGCCTCCGGTGAGGGGTACTATACATTGAGCTCATATTTAAGAAAACACATGAAAAACTTGATCAAATGTGACAACATGTTCCGATGTCTACTCTTCTATAAGGGTTTAAGTCCATAAGATAAAATTCAAACCAACTCATCTAACCACGGGAGAAAAATGGGATTCTCTAACATTTAATCATCCTCTAGTTTTCCCACCCAAACTGACCCCTAAGTGTTATTTCTATCACTAATCCTCAAGGTTTGAACCACAAAAATAGCACTCCAAATAAGGGAGGGCCTCTATGGGTCAACACACAACATGTCTATAACGAAGAGCTAGGAATCGAATACACGACATATTCTTAAGGAAACCCGGTTCCTATCACTCAATAAGTTCACAAGAATATTAAAATAAATTAGTATTTCCTTTAATCAGTTCGATAAGATGCCTATTAGGTGAGTACAACCATCATAATAGATTTTATGATTATTGTTATTATTTTAATCCCAGAGGTTCAAGTGTCGTAGGCTTAGGTTTCGCTAAGAGGTTTTCATGTTCTCATGTTTACCTAGTTTCTAAGCACTAAACCCACAACTCGATACCAACTATAACGCCCACAAATTTTACTTTTAAAACCACACCAAAGTCTAATAATTTAATGGTGACTAGTTTTGCTTTTTTTTTTTTGTTTTAAACAGGTTATAAGGGTTATACTACCAACTATTTTTTTTAATTTTATTCCCCGCTAATAAGGTTCCTTTTTATTGTTATTTAGTAATGACAACATTAATCCGATTGCCTACCCATTCAAAGGTCCTTTTAATTTGATTTAATTTTATTTCCTATGACCACTTAGTACCCCTACTTCATTATTTAGTTATCTAACCATATAATCAAATTAAAATACTCTCAAATTATTTTATAACATTATCTAGTTGCCCATGAATAAATAAATTTAATTAATCCTTGAAATCAAAATCCATTTATAAAATCATTTATCTAACAATAGGGCCACAATATAATCCTAACTCTCTAATACCCTTAAGTGGCCCCATTCACATATTACCCACACCAATTTATTTAAACCCATTCACATAAAAATCCCCATCACTTAAGGGATGTAGGGTTTATTTTCAACCATTAGATTTGATCTTTTCGGGACATTGGATCTAGATTTCCCAAAAATTCCTTATGACATCTTCTTATTTCCATTACACCTAATTTTATCTCATTTTCACTTTTGCACATTTGGAGAAAAAGGAGGAGAGGAAGCCATGGACACCATGGAAGCTTGGGAGTGTTTACAACTACTTTTATTGTGTATTTGTGTTAAAATAAGGGATGTTTTTCCTTTGTGAGTATTTTTGCCCTATGTATATAAGTTATTTGGTATTTTCTATTGTATGTCGAGTGTATATATATTGTGTATATACCAATCTGGATGGGTAAATTAAGACCCTAAAAATACATACATACATACATACATACATACATACACATATATATATAAAATATAGATGTGTGTATATGTGTGTGTGTAGAAACATGTACACACACACACATATACATATTCCATTATAAAGAATCAATTTTGCAATATATGTATATATATATAATATATACATATATACATATAATAATTATATATATATATATATATATAATTTTAATTTAATGTTGTAATAGAGGATTGAATTTATATATATTAGGCTATATTGGTGTCGACCGAGTCATAAGCTAATGCTCAGGTTTAAAAAAATCATGGGCTGCGGTCGTTTCATTAGGTGCAGGGTTAGGGGGTGTCACACTCCACCCCCGCCACTGTTATACAAACACAATGGGCGGCGGTGGGGTGCGGCACCCCCCACCGCCCCCTCACTCCACCAATATAAAGAATGGACATGGATTGGGTTGCGGTCGAACCCCAACCAATTTGTTTTTTTAAAACACATTTTGGCCAGTCGGCCCTAAAACACACTGAGTGCCATTTTTAGCATATAAAAGCCAGATGACTTTAAAATATATATTGTTTTTCAATTCAATAAAATTTGTTTGATAAAACAGTTTATATTTATATATAGGTATATATATTACCCTCAATAAGCTTATAATTATAATGGTAAGATTAGGTTTCGAGTAGGTATTTGAATATGCAAATATAAATTGTGAAACAATATATGATAAAGTTGTATATAGATTTTTTTTTTATTTAATCTATTGTAAACAAAATAACAACTTAATTTGTTGGTATAGCCACTATAAAGGGTATGTGAATTTTTGTGTATATATTTTTTTCTATTCATAAATGTTAAATTAGTTGGGTTTAATGACATTTTTATTCAACCCTAAGCAATCAAGGAAAGGAAATATTTCTTGTATTTAAACACTAAATTTCAACATTTTTTCTTTGCAACAAAATGTAATATTTAAGTATAACATCAAATATAATTCCTTCCCTTTCAAATATACAACTTGGATAGAAAAGCAAGAGAAAACACACTTAAATAAATCTTTTTTATTATTATTCTAAGCTTGCCAACCATACAATCAACAATTTAACAACACTTTCTTTACAACATAAAATTTCTTTTCCAAACAATACATATATTAAAAATTTGAATAAAATACAAATTTAGGAGAGTTTCCTTTCTCTATAAAAATAAATGAAATATACAAAGCCTTCTTTTAATAATACAAGATTTACAAACTTCCACTCTAAGTGGGAATAATATGGTCAAATTACAACATAGATATTCTTCCAATGGTTGAAACACAAATCTTCATTTCAATGTCTTCTCCCAACTTCATAGCTTCAATCTTGCACCTCTCCCACTCTTCAAATATTGAATCATAATACAAACAAAGGGGAATAGATGACGCTCTTCGCTCAACCTATAATCTAATAAGAGGAGAAGCCATCCTCCTTATTGGCCCCCAAGCCCCAACCAAAGAACCATGAAGTGTGTAGGCAACTTGACAACTTTCACAACAATGGCTTCCACAAAACAACTCAACACTCATACAATCAACACAAACAAAGCTTTTAAACACCAAACACAACAACAAAAGCCACAAAACCCAACACATAGGATTACATTCAAATCCAAGGGAGAATATAACAAAGAAACCACCTCCTTATATCTCCCAAATGAGTTAGGGGTTCCACAAAAATACCTCCATGTGCACATCCAAACTACACAATATAACCCTTTTCCCTCCCAATGCATAGTACCTAAAGTATTGCGATTTATCATTTTCACTTTGCCCATAACCTGGAAATCCCTACTCATGCTCCCTCTACAAGCCTACAAATTTCTCTTTTCCCTCCCTAAAGTGGTTCCATTTTCTATCTCCCATACACCTTAGGAAATACTACACCAATCCCACACAATAGATACACACATGCAATTACAAAACGATAGAACAAAAATAATAATAAGGTATATATCACACCCTTTCATTCTAGCTTTCACGATCTTACATCCACAAGATATTATCGTTTCAAAAACCAATAAAGAAAAAAACAATCCTTTAAGCTCAGAAACAAATCTCAAGAACAAATTTCCAAAATGCAAATCAAGAAAATGAGACAAGTAACCCCATTCCTCAAATTTCACACCAATAAATAAAAAGAGTGGAGGATGATGAGGTGGCTCCATGTAGGATGTCACTTCATCATTCCTCCACTCCAACAAAACAAGTCAAACCCCAAAACCAAGGCAATTAAATGAAAAGGTAAGGTTATGACATGCCCACATGCACACTTCACATGCACCCCATACCTTTCAAGGAAAAAATAAATGTGATAAGAAGAGAAGTGACTTTATTTTCCCTTTTACACTCAACAAGGCATTAAAATGGTCAAAATTAGCCCCATACTTCATAAGTATGGTTGGTAGATGATTATGAAAGAAAATGAACAAGTTTTAGCTGTCCCACAAGTCTCAAAAAGTGCCCTCCAAGTCAAATTTCAGGTTTGGAGAGGGAGAAAGAGTGCACACAACACAAATGCAATAAATTTCATTCATCATCATGCATAAATCAAGAACTAACTACCCATTTATTACCCACATGTCACCTCTTCTATTTAGTTTAATTAGCTTATTAAGACACATTAACAAGTGTTAATAAAGTGACTAAATTTTCCCGATTATTAAAAACATGCTCCACAAAACTAAAACACACAAAATAAAGAAAATGAAAACATCACCACCCTAGGCCACATATATGAGGCCACTCCCATGGGAAAACCTCCTAACATAGCAAAGAAAAATCACAACACTCGCACAAGTTTTCAATTTTCCTTGTTGCAAACACACAACATCCCTCATGGTTGGTAACCTATCCCCTCTTGATGTATAGTGATATAATTTTCTTGGATCACAAACATAAATACCTCTCGGCCTAAAGGCCATATTAATATGTCATGGAAATAAATTCATGTAAAACATTGATCATACAATCCTCCACATATATCAAGCAATACAACACACACATATATCTATCAATTAACATAGTCATATAACGTAGCTAAAACATTATCATCAATTTTAGGAATTTTTATCAACTATTTGAAATAGCTTAACATTTAAATTCTACTCTAGTAAATAATTTACAATCATCAATAATCCAATTTATATTCTACATAAACCATGAAATTCTCCATATCTACTATAACTTCTAACTAGTAAATACAATCAACAACATATCACTAATCCCTAACAAATCACAAAATCAATGAGACTACATGGTTATTACAATACTCGAATATACTCAATACGTCAAGAATCAAATGTCAATATATACAAAGTGACCCTTCTAGATTATCATCATATCCTTAAATGTCTATCAAGGTCCACAATACACCCATATAGTCCAAAGTAACAATCAGAACACAATAGTAATCATGATGTCCCTCTTATCTTATTAACATGCTAACTAAAATATAACAATAAGGTCCATGCCTCTAATTAACGGAAATTAAAAATCATAGTACAATTAGTCTCAAAAGGAGTGGGCATTACAAGTTCCTTCTAATAAATCTATTCTTCTTGAAAACACGTGGATTTGAAATACACTTGTATTTTAGAACTAATTTAAAAAAATTTACTATGGTACATCTTGTAGATTTTTCATTTACGTTTGTTCGCTTCCATCTTGAATTATATTTCATTTTTACATTTGAACATTTAAAGGCTATACTAGAGCAATGAATTTTATTAATACATTTTGTTGTATGAAGAGAATTTTATTAATATGTTTTATTTAGAGATGAATGTCAAAGCGACCGATTTAAATGTATTGCATTTCTAAACTGGTTCTCTTAATCTTGATCTTCGAAAAAAAAATTAGTAGCATTTTCGGGTTGTATGTTGTGGAAAGAAAGTTCTTGGCGCGTCGTCGTCATCGTCGTGGCGTGAGCGTCGTCTTTGCGGCGTTACATTTTGGTATCGAGCCGGGGTCGAAGCTTGGACCCTTGGGCACACGTAAAAAATAGGAAACGTGAACTTTCAACCTAGTGCAGAGTTGACTTTTTGTTTTTAATAGATAAAACCACAATGTTGACAATTATAGGAAACAACAAATTTAGAAAAAAAAAACTGACACAAGACCTAGAACAATGAACTAACTCTCGCCTTGATTTGTGCAGGAGGCACGGATTGGGTGAGGGGTCTCTTCATATAGACCTAGACATACCACCGCCAGAGTAGGCCGTAGCAGCCATTCTACCTCAGATCTTGCAGACACTCCAGGATGTCAATGCCGTTATACGCGGAGAGCCCTTGGGAGGATGACTTGCAAGACATAGTTTGGAGCCCTCTGTAGATGCCCAGGCATCCCTCGACATGGCGAGGAGCACGGGGTAGAGAACTTCCGTGCGAGTCGGCTAGGCGAGTCACCACAAGAGAGGACATGGGGACGGGATCTCGGGACATAGGGACGGGTCTCGAGCCCTAGAAGAGGGAGGAGCATTCAGATAGACCTAGGATTCGTCATACGTCAGCTGCAGACCATATCAGGGAGATCCTGAAGCTACGACCATCTCACTATTCGGGTGATACAGGCGGTTTTCAGGAAGAGGCCTGGTTGGTGAGCTTGAGCGGATGCTTCAAGCTCTGCCCATATCTAGCAACATGAAAGCTCGTGTTGCAATCCATCTTCGAATGATGGAGTAGGAGTTTGGTGGAGGATCGAGGAGCGAAGCTCATGTTGACTCGGAAGCGATTACACAGGAGCTATTTGAGGAGCGTTTCAGGAGCAGGTATTTACCCAGGAGATTTATACAACAGCGCATAGACGAGTTTCATGACCTCCGTCAGGCATCGATGATAGTAGCTGAGTATGAGAGTCGATTTCTGGACCTACTTCAGTACATTGACTATATGCAGGATGAGTAGGTATGGATTCACAGGTTCATCCGGGGCCTAAACTTGGATTTAGGTAGCGCAGTGCGCATTCACTGCCCACAGACATTAGCAGAGGCCATGGAGAAGGCCTATATTACAGAGGAGACACGGGGAAAGACGCAACAGGCTAGAGACAGAGTTTGGAGCCGTATCCAGCAGATGCAGGATGGTAGGTCGAAGGGGTCAGTTCCTCCTCCACGGGGTGGACAGAGTTCGAGGGTAAATTTCGTTCGAGGCCACCCATAGCAGAAGCATCAGCAGCGAGACCCGCCCACCTTACCGACCTCCTCGGAGATTTGATGCACGAGAGAGGGCGAAGTATGGGGCCTCCTCCTAGGGGTCCCATCAGGACATAGGGTGCTGCGAGAGCTCGGTCGGCATGAGCTCGTTAGTAGAGACCTCAGCAGTTCCATAGCCGGATCGTCGGGATCGTATCTCAGTCATCTAGAGTACCAGCTGGGGCTGCTTCCCATTGGAGAGGACCAGGCAGCTGTTATGGTTGTGGTGTTGTTGGACATCATTGGAGAGATTTCCCAGAACCCTAACAAGGGTAAGATGTAGAGCTCAGAGCCTACTGTTGGAGATATGGCACGGAGTCATCGGATCTATGCAGCGGTCAAGAACCGCCAGGCTGAGCATCAGAGTATTGTGATTGAGATGACAGGTAGTATTGGTGGTATTTCCACCTCTATATTATTTGATTCTGGTTCTTCTGATTCTTTTATTGCACCATCCTTAGTAGAGCGTTGTAGGCTGGTGGCAGTTAGGTAAGGCCGTAGTTGGGATGTTGAGATGGCTTCTAGAGCCAAAATTTCTGTAGACTCCTTAGTCAAGGAGTGTGTAGTGGATTTGGGACCCTTCACCACTACTTCTGATCTTCGGATCCTTCCATTAGGATCTTATGGCATCATTTTAGGCATGGATTGGTTGTCCGCTCACAGAGCTAGAGTGGATTGTTACCATAAGACTATTTCTTGCATAGATGATCTTGGAGTAGAGTCAGTGATATCAGGAGTTAGGAGGGCTGTATCCATTCGCACCATCTCCGCTATGCAGCTTAAGCGGTGTGCGCGATGGGGTTGTCAGTTGTTTGCCATTACGGTCAGTGACAGATCAGAGGATGAGTCGAGAGGACCTTCCCTCGATGACCACCCCATCTTATCAGAGTTTGTTGATGTGTTCCCAAGGGAGCTACCGGGGTTACCTCCCCCACGTGAGATCGACTTCCATATAGATCTGGTTCAGGGTGCAGAGCCTATCTCACGAGCACCCTATCGGATGACTACTCCTGAGTTATGTGAGCTCAAGTTGTAGCTTTGAGGACCTTCTGGAGAAAGGCCTAATCCGTCCTAGTATATCCCCTTGGGGTGCACCAGTGATCTTCGTAAAGAAGAAGGATGGATCTCTTCGGTTGTGTATTGACTACCGTCAAGCTGAATAAAGTAACGATCAAGAATCGTTACCCCCTTCCATGCATTGATGATTTATTTGATCAGATGAAGGGGGCTACAGTTTTCTCTAAGATAGATCTTAAGTCAGGGTACCATCATCTCGAGGATTTCGGAGAGACAGATATTCACAAGACAACATTCCGTATGAGATATGGCCACTACGAGTTCACAGTGGTACCTTTCGGTTTGTGAATGCCCCGCATGGTATTTATGAGTTTGATGAATGGGGTATTCAGGACCTTCCTTGATCACTTCGTGCTCATCTTCCTTGATGACATTGATTTACTCACGCACATGTGAGGAGCATGAGGAGCACCTTCGCAGGTTCTTAAGTGTCTTCGCGATCGGGCGCCTTTACGAGAACTTGGAGAAGTGTGCGTTCTTTCACTTTGAGGTGCAGTATTTGGGCCACATCATTTCTGGGGGAGGTATCGCAGTCGATCCTTCCAAGATTCGAGCCATCATGGATGGCGGCACACCACTAGTGTGACCGAGGTGCGTAGTTTCATGGGTCTAGCAGGGTACTACAGGAGGTTTGTTCAGGACTTTTCTCGGATTACGCACCCTATCACTTCTCTTCAGCGGAAAGGGAAGAAGTTTGTTTGGTCAGATAGATGTGAGAAGGCTTTTAGTACACTGAAGGAATGCCTCACGAGAGCACCTATTCTTGCAGTGCCGGATCCTCAGGGTGAGTTCTACGTTTGCACAGATGCTTCCTTGGCAGGACTTGGTGGTGTGTTAATGCAAGAGGGTAGAGTAGTTGCCTTTGAGTCTCGCAAACTCAAATATTATGAGCTAAATTATCCGACCCATGACCTTGAGCTTGTAGCAGTGGTACATGCCTTAGTGTGGTGGAGACATTTTCTTCTTGGCCGGAGATTTACACTTAGGACTGATCACTTGAGTCTTCGCCACCTCTTCACGCAGCCCAATCTCAACGCTCGTCAGCGGCGTTGGATGGAATTACTCTGTGAGTATGACATGGAGATAGAGCATGTGAAAGGGAAGGAGAATGTGGTTATAGATGCCTTGAGTAGGTGGAGACATGTGGCTATGGCCACCTCAGTGGGCACGATTTGTGTAGTAGGATCTTGCGGCAGACTTCCTCATGATAGTTTCTACCTTGCGGCGGAGAGAGAGAGATTGAGTCTCAAGAGACCCTTGAGGGGAGATTTGATGGATTTTCATTAGAGGCAGATGGTCTTCTCAGATACAGAGGTCGGATATATGTTCCTAGAGATGGAGGCTTGAGACAGGACATTTTGACAGAGGCTCATCATGCACCTTATTCAGCCCATCCGGGGTGAAGAAGATGCACGCCACCCTGAGACAGTTGTATTTTTGGAGAGGACTTCGAGAGAGACGTGGCTTCGTTTGTGTCATGTTGTTTAGAGTGCCAGAGGGTGAAGGCCAAGCATCAGCATCCAGCTGGCCTTCTCTATCCTCACGCCATACCGGAGTGGAAGTGGGACACCATTTCCATGGACTTCATCGTTGGGTTACCTACGTCGAGATACCATCACGACGCCATCATGGTCACGGTGGATAAACTGACAAAAGTAGCTCATTTTTCTCTAGTAAAGACCACCTATACAGCAAGTGTTGTGGCACGAGTATACCTTGATGAGATTGTCAGATTACATGGGATTCCGTAGAAGATCATTTGCGACCGCGACCCTTTGTACACTTCCCATTTCTGGACCACCATGCAGTATGCCCTCGGGACGAGGATTAATTTCAGCACAGCTTATCACCCTGAGACAGATGGACAGACAGAGAGGGTGAATCAGATTTTGGAGGATATGCTCAGGATGTACGTGATGGATCATCAGTCGAGATGGGAGGAGTATCTGTATTTGGTGGAGTTTGCCTACAATAATAGTTTCCGAGTTCTATAGGCATGGCTCCTTTTCAGGCATTATATGGTAGAGAGTGCAGGACACCTCTTAGTTGGGATAGGATTGAGGACAGGGTTTCCCTTGGGCCAGCATTATTACAGGATATGGAGCAGCAGGTTACCTTGATCAGACAGAGATTGCAGGAGGCGCAGGATAGATAGAAGAAGTATGCAGACCAGCATAGGACAGATCGCAATTTTGAGGTAGGCACGAAGGTGTTTCTTCGTGTCAGACCGCATAAGAGCCCTATCCATTACGGAAAAGGTTCTAAGCTTGCTCCTAGGTTTGTGGGTCCCTTTGAGATCTTGGAGCGCCTCGGTCCCTTGGCCTATCGTCTAGCATTGCCACCTAGCTTATCTCGCGTCCATGATGTGTTTCACATTTCTATGCTTAGGAGATATATTTCTGATCCTTCTCATGTGCTAGATTGGACCGCATTGCAGGTGCAGGATCAGGGGCAGGTGATGGTGGAGCCGTGCGCATTTTAGATCGCAGGACCCTGGGCCTTCGCGGCAGAGAGATTGATCAGGTTCGGGTCCAATGGGACAGGTATGATGAGACTGCAGCTACTTGGGAGGATGCTACTTTGCTACGAGGATAGTTTCCACACCTTTTCTAGTGACTTCCAGGAGGAAGTCGAGTCTAAGGGGAGGGGGATGTAGTGCCCACTTCCCTTCGACCTCATTTTGTTTTGTTGTTTTGAGGTGATTACTTCACTATGGATTTATTATGGCTTCTTGATTTAGCATGCTAGTAGATATCATAGACATTGGGTATTATTGATTTGATCTTTATATGATGCATATGGTTTACTGGTGGACATTTGATGACGATATTTGTATATTTTGATAGGGTTATTTATCTTAATTATGACATGTGATATGTTTAATCATTTTGAGTAGAACTTGATAATTAGACTAATGTGATGATCGTTTTGATATAAATGAAATGTGGAATAGAAATGTGCTAGAAAGTGTTAAGTGATATCGTACTTGCATAGATGATAGTAAATCAGGTGTTGATTATTTTAGATTATATTGTATATTTGGCATGAATGTTTTAATGCGGCCAACAGCCGAAGGAGGTATTTTTTGTCTGCGGGTATATTATATTCACAACAATATTGGGAGTGGAGACCAACCACATCGGAATTCGAGAAGAATCCACTAAGGTCACCATGGCAACAAGTAATTGTGTGTGTGTTAGAATTATACTGGTAAAGGGAAAATTGTGACCTAGGGATCATGTGTTGTTTTGTTTTAATTTTTCCCTTTTATTATGTTAGTATGTGTTGCTCTTAGTAAGTGAAATTTTACTTGTGTTATTATTCATATTCTTTGGATTGGAGTTTACCCCTTTGTTAGCCATGGGTTGTAGTGGGTTAATTAAGTTAATTTGAAATTGTCCTAAACTAATTAAAAGATGTGACCTAAGAGAGTTCATTTATTAGGATTTGATTTACTTGGGATTTTGTGTGGATTGATGTGTGTTTGAGTTTGAGTGTAGCACACTCTACCCCACATGGGAAACTCGAATTTGGCCTTGGAGGCCAAATTTCAAAGCTTGTGGGACAAGTCAAACTTGTCCCACACCTCTTAAAACCCCATGCCAACCCTACCTATGGGTTGGAAGGCCAAATTTAGGGTCTTTTAGGTGTTTTGGGGGGATAAAAGGGTAAAATATTAATTGCACTTTCTTTCAAAATTTAATTTTGTCCTTTGGGGGAGTGGGCTTAGTTGGAGTGTGTAAGGTGCTTGCCTTTCTTTCAACCACTTATTAATGGTGCATTGGAATTTGATGTTGACCAAATGATGTGGAGTGGAGGGAAAAGGAGGTGGCATCCTACTTGGAGCCACATCATCCCTCCCTCTCTTTTCTCTATTTATTTGATCCTCTTGTTTGTTTTGGGGGTTGGAAGTTTCATTTTTAGTCTTTTGTATTTTGGAGAGGAGAGGATTTGGAAAGAGTTTGTGGATTTTTGGAGCTTGTTGATACTTGTGGGAATTTTGTTGGAGCTTGTGGATGCTTGCTTGATCTTTGGAGGGATTTGAGACTTCATACTTGGAACAAGCTCTACCATGGAAAGGTAGGAGCTTCACCTTTGTTGTATTATGTTTTCTTCTTTTTGTTATATGAATGAGTACATATGTTGTGTTGAATTTTGTTGTTTGAAATGCTTGTTGGGAATGGGTAGAATGCCTAAGTTGGGAGTGGGAGGAGACTATGGGGAGTTTATTTGAGGGAGGCATAAGAGATCATGTTCTTGAGGAGGGAGTTTGGGTTGGGTGCCCACCTTGTAAGAGAAATGCTTGCATTTTCTTCTTGTTTTACTTTGAGGGAGCCATAAGAGTTGAGGGAGGCATAAGAGTGAATGGAGGGATAAGGGGTACTTGAGGGAGGCATAAGAGTTGTTAGGGGTATTGTGTTTTGCATTGGAGGCTTTTAGGTGGCACCCATTCCCATTGGGAGGCATAAGTGGCCTCCCCATATGTCTTACTCTTGTGGCTTTCTTGTAAGCCTTGTGACTTGTTGTTGTGATTGTTTTCCCTCTTGTTGTGTTGTTGATTTTGTTTTGAAGGATTATGGAATGAATGTGAAATTTTATGTTGAGTTATGTGGAAGCTAGTAGTTGCCATGAGTTGGATTTTTCTCCCATTGTGATGTGGTTGGGGCTCGGGGGCCAATGGAGAGGATGGCTTCTCTTCTCCATTGGGTATTTTGGTTGGGAGGAGAGCGTTGCCTCTCCCCTTATTTTGTTGTGAATCAAGCAAACTATGGAGGAGCCACCTTGTTGATATTTGGAGCATTGGAACCTTGTTGATGACAATGTGAAACCACCATGTATTTTACCCACCTTGAGTGGAGGAAAAATGTAATATTGCTTTGTATTTTAGCTTCCATTATTGTAAATTTGTTTCCACATGAAGTAGAAAGTGTTGTAACAAGATGTTGAAGGAAAGTTGTTTTGAACTTCATTAGTAAGGTTGTAATGTAGATGGAATCAAAAGTTGAAAGGAAGACAATCTATTTATTCTCCTTCTTACTTGGCTTGGAACCTCTTATGAATAAGTTGATCTTGTTGAAATGTTAGTAGTTCTTGCTTTAAAACTTAATGGAAATATTGTTGAAAACCTCTTGAGGAATGTTGGGAAATTTACAAAAAAATATATATATATTGAATTTCATTTTGTTACTTAAAAGAGATGTATTGAAAAGTGGAATATTAGTGCATTTTCTCTTCTTGTATTGTTGATGGAAAGACTTAAGTTTTAATAGTTTTCAATATGCCAATAAAGTAAATTATGTCCTAGCTCTATTATGTTTATCTTCATTTAAGAATTCATTGTAAAATTATTTGCAAATTAGTAAGGGAAAGGAAATCAAATCTACTTGAAATCCCATACAAATGCCCCTATTAAAATATGTAGAAAGAGATTTTAATGTAAAAGTTCTAAGCTTATTTAGTTCATTACCCACATTTCGGTAATAAGGAAACTAATATTCTAAATATTATTCATATTTAAGTGTTATTAAAACTAATGGATTTACTATTATTAAATTCTATTTATAACAATATACTATTAGTATTCCCTTTATATTAACAAAGAATATTATTATAAACTCCAGCCAAGACATAATATTAATTATATATATAATAATAGGAACTGGCATGCGTATGCATTAGTGTTTTATGGGCTCCCCCAAAGGTCTATGAATGATCACGTATTTTCCAAACAAACCGTGCTAAATTATATATAAAATCATACATTCATATAATTAAAAAAACAATTAAAATAAGGATATATCTCTGTAAAGCCACCATGTCATCTGTGTAAGTTGAAAAAACGATTAAAGAATGTACTAAAATACATGCATGAGAAATGCTCATATAATTTGCAAAACAAAACTACTTCATGAATATTCGATATGAAAGAGATCCACCTCTATGAGATTCTCCCCGAGCCACCTCGTAAGATAGGTAAGATCTCAATAAAGGATTGTAATAATAATAAATTTCACCAAGTCTGGTAACATATTCTCATCTCTCTTATGAACGTTCATAATGATTTGAGGAAACCATTCTTGAAGGCGTTTGATCTGATTGTGTAAAAACAAATCCACAATGGGTTCGAATGAACATGGCGAAGACATAAGCGGCGCCAACTTTCTTCTTGTCCATGATTAGCTTCTTTTACCCTAAACTGTGCAAAAATTTATAATAACTACGGATATATCCCTTTTATTATCCTCTGGCCAAAGCATTTAAAAAAACTCATGGTGTTATAATCTAGGCTTCTGAATCTTAATCTTACTTGAGAATTTATTAAAAAAAAAAAAAAAAAAAGAGACGTCTCCTTTGTTGAAAGGCCTGCATGCATTTTGTGTGCATCCCATGCTAAGTGCGAGCCGCGGTTAATGGACCCCGTCTCGAACATCCTCGCTGCATATGGCGACGAAGTAGTTTGATTTCCTTCCACTCAACTGCTGTAGCTTCTTCATAACCCATTTTTTTCACTTGCTTGTAAAGCAGGGTCCGAGTTAAGGCGGTGGGTAGACCAAATGAGGCGTGAGATTTACAAAAATCCTAAGTGCAATGGATTAATGAAGCATGCGGCCCGGTTTGGAAGAAGTTGCACGCAAGGAGGAGGGAGATCTTGATGTTTGGCAGTGGCCATTAAAGCCACCACCCACCCATCCAATCTTGTTTCAAACCGAAATTTGAATACTTTCCCACCTTGAAAAGTCTCTTGTCCCTTTAATGTTCAAATTTGAATTTTTATGAGTTTTAAATATATAGTTTTACAAATAAGTTTTAATTTAAATATATATATATATATATATATATATATATATATATATATATATATATAAAATTTTAAATTTTGAAATTTAAATTATCCCTTTTATATAAATTAAAATGAATAGATAAAGATGAGTAACTAAATTTTCCCCCTTTTGATGTAAATTTTGAGTTACGATCATGTACATAAAGAGGATATTTATCCACCGAATCATGCTCTTAACATTTATATATTACCAGGATTAAAACGACTCCTTGGATAATAAGCGGATCTTGTTTGAGATGTTGAGCTAAGCGACAAAGCTAGTGCCGAGAAGAACGTTAGGGAGGCTCTTTTTACCTAACTAGACTCTTTTTTTTTGAAAGCATCCTATCCTTGACACAATAGCAAAGCATGTGACCCGATTTAAATGTATTGCATTTCTAAACTAGTTCTCTTAATCTCAAACTTAAAAAAAAAATTAGTCACATTTTCAGGTTATATGTTGTGGAGAGCAAGTTCTTGGCGCATCGTCGTCATCGTCGTGGCGTCATATTTTTGCGGCGTTACATTTTGGTATCAGAGCCGGGGGTTCGAAGCTTGGACCCTTGGGCACACGCAGAAAACATGAAACGTGAACATTTAACCTAGTGCAGAGTTGACTTTTTGTTTTTAATATATAAAACCACAATGTTGATAATTATAGGAAACAACAAATTTAGAAAACCGGCACAAGACCTAGAACAATGAACTAACTCTCGCCTTGATCTGTGCAGGAGGCGCGGATTGGGCGAGGGGTCTCTTCATATAGACCTAGACATACCACCGCCAGAGCAGGCCGTAGCAGCCATTCTACCTCAGATCTTGCAGACACTCCAGGATGTCAATGCTGCTATACGCGGAGAGCCCTTGGGAGGACGACTTGCAAGACATAGTTTGGAGCCATCAGTAGATGCCTAGGCATCCCCTCGACACAGTGAGGAGCACAGGGCAGAGAACTTCCGTGCGGAGTCGGCTAGGGCAGAGTCACCACAGAGAGGACATGGGGACAGGATCTCAGGACATAGGGACAGGTCTCGGAGCCCTAGACAGAGGGAGGAGCATTCAGATAGACCTAGGATTCATCATACGTCAGCTGCAGACCATATCAGGGAGATCCTGAAGCTACGACCATCTCACTATTCGGGTGATACAGGTGGTTTTCAGGTAGAGGCCTGGTTGGTGAGCTTGAGCGGATGCTTCAAGCTCTGCCCTTGTACTAGCAACACGAAAGCTCGTGTTGCAATCCATCTTCTGAAGGATGGAGCAGGAGTCTGGTGGAGGACCGAGGAGCAGAAGCTCCATGTTGACTCGGAGACGATTACCTGGGAGCTGTTTGAGGAGCGTTTCAGGAGCAGGTATTTACCCAGGAGATTTATACAGCAGCGGATAGATGAGTTTCATGACCTCCGTCAGGCATCGATGACAGTGGCTGAGTATGAGAGTCGATTTCTGGACCTACTCCAGTACGTCGACTATATGCAGGATGAGTAGGTATGGATTCACAGGTTCATCGGGGCCTAAACTTGGATTTAGGTGGCGCAGTGCGCATTCACTACCCACAGACATTAGCAGAGGCCGTGGAGAAGGCCTATATTGTAGAGGAGACACGGGGAAAGACGCAGCAGGCTAGAGACAGAGTTCGGAGCCATATCCAGCAGATGCAGGATGGTAGGTCGAAGGGGTCAGTTCCTCCTCCACGGGGTGGACAGAGTTTAGGGCAAGCTTCATTCAGGCCACCACAGCAGCTAGCAGACCCGCCCACCTTACCGACCTCCTCAGAGATTTGATGCACAGAGAGGGCGTAGTATGGGGCCTCCTCCTAGGGGTCCCATCAGGACACAAGGTGCGCGAGAGCTCAGTCAGCAGGAGCTCGTCAGCAGAGACCTCAGCAGTCCATAGCCGGATCGTCAGGATCTGTATCTCAGTCATCTAGAGTACAGTGGGCTGCTTCCCACTAGAGAGGACCAGGCAGTTATTATGGTTGTGGTGTTGTTGGACATCATTGGAGAGATTGCCCACAGAACCCTAACAAGGGTAAGACGCAGAGCTCAGAGCCTACTGTTGGAGATATGGCACGGAGTCATCGGATCTACGCAGTGGTCGAGAACCGCAGGCTGAGCATCAGAGTACTGTGATTGAGACGACAGGTAGTATTGGTGGTATTTCCACCTCTATATTATTTGATTCTGGTTCTTCTGATTCTTTTATTACACCATCCTTAGTAGAGCGTTGTAGGCTGGTGGCAGTTAGGCAGGGCCGTAGTTGGGACGTTGAGATGGCTTCTGGAGCCAAAATTTCTGTAGACTCCTTAGTTAAGGAGTGTGTAGTGGATTTGGGACCCTTCACCACTACTTCTGATCTTCGGATCCTTCCATTAGGATCTTATGGCATCATTTTAGGCATGGATTGGTTGTCCGCTCATAGAGCTAGAGTGGATTGTTACCATAAGACTATTGCTTGCATAGATGATCTTGGAGTAGAGTCAGTGATATCAGGAGTTAGGAGGGCCGTATCCATTCGCACCATCTCATTATGCGGCTTAAGCGGTGTGTGCGACAGGGTTGTCAGATGTTTGCTATTACGGTCAGTGACAGATCAGAGGATGAGTCCAGAGGACCTTCCCTCGATGACCATCCCATCTTATCAGAGTTTGCTGATGTGTTCCCAGGGGAGCTACCGGGGTTACCTCCCCCACGTGAGATCGACTTCCATATAGATCTAGTTCGGGCGCAGAGCCTATCTCACGAGCACCCTATCGGATGACTACTCCTGAGTTATGTGAGCTCAAGTTGCAGCTTGAGGACCTTCTGGAGAAAGGCCTAATCCATCCTAGTGTATCCCCTTGGGGTGCAGTGATCTTCGTAAAGAAGAAGGATGGATCTCTTCGGTTGTGTATTGACGTCACCGTCAATTTGAATAAAGTAACGATCAAGAATCGTTACCCCCTTCCACGCATTGATGATTTATTTGATCAGATGAAGGGGCTACAGTTTTCTCTAAGATAGATCTTAAGTCAGGTACCATCAGCTCAGGATTGCGGAGACGGATATTCACAAGACAAGCATTCCGTACGAGATATGGCCACTACGAGTTCACAGTGGTACCTTTCGGTTTGACGAATGCCCCCGCAGTGTTTATGAGTTTGATGAATGGGGTATTCAGGACCTTCCTTGATCGCTTCGTGCTCATCTTCCTTGATGACATTCGATTTACTCACGCACACGTGAGGAGCATGAGGAGCACCTTCGCCAGGTTCTTCAGTGTCTTCGCGAACAGCGCCTTTACGGGAACTTGGAGAAGTGTGCGTTCTTTCAGCCTGAGGTGCAGTATTTGGGCCACATCATTTTAGGGGAAGGTATCGCATTCGATCCTTCCAAGATTCGAGCCATCATGGATTGGCCAGCACCCACTAGTGTGACCGAGGTGCGTAGTTTCATGGGTCTAGCAGGGTATTACAGGAGGTTTGTTCAGGATTTTTCTCGGATTGCGCACCCTATCACTTCTCTTCAGCGGAAAGGGAAGAAGTTTTTATGGTCAGATAGATGTGAGTAGGCTTTCAGTACATTGAAGGAATGCCTCACGAGAGCACCTATTCTTGCAGTGCCGGATCCTCAGGGTGAGTTCTACGTTTGCACAGATGCTTCCTTGGCAGGACTTGGAGGTGTGTTAATGCAGGAGGGTAGAGTAGTTGCCTTTGAGTCTCGCAAACTCAAAGATTATGAGCTAAATTATCCGACCCATGACCTTGAGCTTGCAGCAGTGGTACATGCCTTAGTGCGGTGGAGACATTTTCTTCTTGGCCGGAGATTTACACTCAGGACTGATCACTTGAGTCTTCGCCACCTCTTCACGCAGCCCAATCTCAACGCTCGTCAGCGGCGTTGGATGGAATTACTCTGTGAGTATGACATGGAGATAGAGCATGTGAAAGGGAAGGAGAATGTGGTTGCAGATGCCTTGAGTAGGCGGAGACATGTGGCTATGGCCACCTCAGTGGGCACAGATTTGCGGAGTAGGATTTTGCAGCAGCTTCCTCATGATAGTTTCTACCTTGCAGCCAGAGTAGAGATTGAGTCTCAGAGACCCCTTGAGGGGAGATTTGATGGATTTTCATTAGAGGCAGATGGTCTTCTCAAGACACAGAGGTGGATATATGTTCCTAGAGATGGAGGCTTGAGACATGACATTTTTTCAGAGGCTCATCGTGCACCTTATTCAGCCCATCCCGGGGTGAAGAAGATGCGCCACCCTGAGACAGTTGTATTTTTGGAGAGGACTTCGGAGAGACGTGGCTTCATTTGTGTCACATGTTGTTTAGAGTGCCGAGAGGGTGAAGGCCGAGCATCGGCATCCGGTGGCCTTCTCTATCCTCACGCCATACCGGAGTGGAAGTGGGACACCATTTCCATGGACTTCATCGTTGGGTTACCTACGTCGAGATACCATCACGACGCCATCATGGTCACGGTGGATAAATTGTGAAGGTAGCTCATTTTCTCCGGTAAAGACCACCTATATAAGCAAGTCGTTGTGGCACGAGTATACCTTGATGAGATTGTCAGATTACATGGGATTCCGCGGAAGATCATTTGCGACCGCGACCCTTTGTACACTTCCCATTTCTGGACCACCATGCAGTATGCCCTCGGGACGAGGATTAATTTCAGCACAACTTATCACCCTGAGACAGATGGGATGAGCGAGAGAGGGTGAATCAGATTTTGGAGGATATGCTCAGGATGTACGTGATGGATCATCAGTCGAGATGGGAGGAGTATCTGTATTTGGTGGAGTTTGCCTACAATAATAGTTTCCAGAGTTCTATAGGCATGGCTCCTTTTCAGGCATTATATGGTAGAGAGTGCAGGACACCTCTTAGTTGGGATAGGATTGAGGACAGGGTTTCCCTTGGGCCAGCATTATTACAGGATATGGAGCAGCAGGTTACCTTGATCAGACAGAGATTGCAGGAGGCGCAGGATAGACAGAAGAAGTATGCAGACCAGCATAGGACAGATCGTAGTTTTGAGGTAGGCACGAAGGTGTTTCTTCGTGTCAGACCGCATAAGAGCCCTATCCATTATGGAAAAGGTTCTAAGCTTGCTCCTAGGTTTGTGGGTCCCTTTGAGATCTTGGAGCGCCTCGGTCCCTTGGCCTATCGTCTAGCATTGCCACCTAGCTTATCTCGCGTCCATGATGTGTTTCACATTTCTGTGCTTAGGAGATATATTTCTGATCCTTCTCATGTGCTAGATTGGACCGCATTGCAGGTGCAGGATCAGGGGCAGGTGATGGTGGAGCCCGTGCGCATTATAGATCGCAGGACCCTGGGCCTTCGGCAGAGAGATTGATCAGGTTCGGGTCAATGGGATAGGTATGATGAGGCTGCTGGCTACTTGGGAGGATGCTACTTTGCTACGAGGACAGTTTCCACACCTTTTCCGGTGACTTTCAGGAGGAAGTCGAGTCTAAGGGGAGGGGGATGTAGTGCCCACTTCCCTTCGACCTCATTTTGTTTTGTTGTTTTCGAGACTGATTACTTCACTATGGATTTATTATGGCTTCTTGATTTAGCATGCTAGTAGATATCATAGACATTGGACTGTTATTGATTTGATCTTTATATGATGCATATGGTTTACTGGTGGACATTTGATGACGATATTTGTATACTTTTGACAGGGTTATTTATCTTAATTATGACATGTGATATATTTAATCATATTGAGTAGAACTTGATAATTTGACTAATGTGATGATCGTTTTGATATAAATGAAATGTGGAATAGAAATGTGCTAGAAAGTGTAAGTGATATCGTACTTGCATAGATGATAGTAAATCATGTGTCGTTTATTTTAGATTATATTGTATATTTGGCATGAATGTTTTAATGCGGCCAACAGGCCGAAGGAGGTATTTTCTATTCTGCAGGTATATTATATTCACAACAATATTGGGGAGTGGAGACCAACCACATCGGAATTCGAGAAGAATCCAGCTAAGGTCACCATGGCAACAAGTAATTGTGTGTGTGTTAGAATTATCTGGTAAAGGGAAAATTGTGACCTAGGGATCATGTGTTGTTTTGTTTTAATTTTTCCCTTTTATTATGTTAGTATGTGTTGCTCTTAGTAAGTGAAATTTTACTTGTGTTATTATTCATATTCTTTGGATTGGAGTTTACCCTTTGTTAGCCATGGGTTGTAGTGGGTTAATTAAGTTAATTTGAAATTGTCCTAAACTAATTAAAAGATGTGACCTAAGAGAGTTCATTTATTAGGATTTGATTTACTTGGGATTTTGTGTGGATTGATGTGTGTTTGAGTTTGAGTGTAGCACACTCTACCCCACATGGGAAACTCGAATTTGGCCTTGGAGGCCAAATTTCAAAGCTTGTGGGACAAGTCAAACTTGTCCCACACCTCTTAAAACCCCATGCCAACCCTACCTATGGGTTGGAAGGCCAAATTTAGGGTCTTTTAGGTGTTTTGGGGGGATAAAAGGGTAAAATATTAATTGCACTTTCTTTCAAAATTTAATTTTGTCCTTTGAGGGAGTGGGCTTAGTTGGAGTGTGTAAGGTGCTTGCCTTTCTTTCAACCACTTATTAATGGTGCATTGGAATTTGATGTTGACCAAATGATGTGGAGTGGAGGGAAAAGGAGGTGGCATCCTACTTGGAGCCACATCATCCCTCCCTCTATTTTCTCTATTTATTTGATCCTCTTGTTTGTTTTGGGGGTTGGAAGTTTCATTTTTAGTCTTTTGTATTTTGGAGAGGAGAGGATTTGGAAAGAGTTTGTGGATTTTTGGAGCTTGTTGATACTTGTGGGAATTTTGTGGAGCTTGTGGATGCTTGCTTGATCTTTGGAGGGATTTGAGACTTCATACTTGGAACAAGCTCTACCATGGAAAGGTAGGAGCTTCACCTTTGTTGTATTATGTTTTCTTCTTTTTGTTATATGAATGAGTACATATGTTGTGTTGAATTTTGTTGTTGCAATGCTTGTTGGGAATGGGTAGAATGCCTAAGTTGGGAGTGGGAGGAGACTATGGGGAGTTTAATTGAGGGAGGCATAAGAGATCATGTTCTTGAGGAGGGAGTTTGGGTTGGGTGCCCACCTTGTAAGAGAAATGCTTGCATTTTCTTCTTGTTTTACTTTGAGGGAGCCATAAGAGTTGAGGGAGGCATAAGAGTGAATGGAGGGATAAGGGGTACTTGAGGGAGGCATAAGAGTTGTTAGGGGTATTGTGTTTTGCATTGGAGGCTTTTAGGTGGCACCCATTCCCATTGGGAGGCATAAGTGGCCTCCCCATATGTCTTACTCTTATGGCTTTCTTGGTAAGCCTTGTGACTTGTTGTTGTGATTGTTTTCCCTCTTGTTGTGTTGTTGATTTTGTTTTGAAGGATTATGGAATGAATGTGAAATTTTATGTTGAGTTATGTGGAAGCTAGTAGTTGCCATGAGTTGGATTTTCTCCCATTGTGATGTGGTTGGGGCTCGGGGGCCAATGGAGAGGATGGCTTCTCTTCTCCATTGGGTATTTTGGTTGGGAGGAGAGCGTTGCCTCTCCCCTTATTTTGTTGTGAATCAAGCAAACTATGGAGGAGCCACCTTGTTGATATTTGGAGCATTGGAACCTTGTTGATGATAATGTGAAACCACCATGTAGTTTTACCCACCTTGAGTGGAGGAAAAATGTAATATTACTTTGTATTTTAGCTTCCATTATTGTAAATTTGTTTCCACATGAAGTAGAAAGTGTTGTAACAAGATGTTGAAGGAAAGTTGTTTTGAACTTCATTAGTAAGGTTGTAATGTAGATGGAATCAAAAGTTGAAAGGAAGACAATCTATTTATTCTCCTTCTTACTTGGCTTGGAACCCCTTATGAATAAGTTGATCTTATTGAAATGCTAGTAGTTCTTGCTTTAAAAACTTAATGAAAATATTGTTGAAAACCTCTTGAGGAATGTTAGGAAATTTACAAAAAAATATATATATGTATTGAATTTCATTTTGTTACTTAAGAGATGTATTGAAAAAGTTGGAATGTTAGTGCATTTTCTCTTCTTGCATTGTTGATGGAAAGACTTAAGTTTTTAGATAGCTTTCATTATGCTAATGAAGTAATTTATGTCCTAGCTCCATTATGTTTATCTCCATTTATGAATTCATTGTAAAATTATTGGCAAATTAGTAAGGAAAGGAAATCAAATATACTTGAGATCCCATACAAGTGCCCTATTAAAATATGTAGAAAGAGATTCTAATGTGAAAGTTCTATGCTTATTTAGTTCATCACCCACATTTTAAGTAATAAGGAAACTAATATTTTAAATACTATTCATATTTAAGTAATAATACAACTAATGTATTTACTATTATTGAATCCTATTTATAACAATATACTATTAGTATTCCCTTTATATTAACAAAGAATATTATTATAAACTCCAGCCAAGACATAATATTAATTATATATAAGCTAAGGAACCTGCGTATGCATTAGTGTTTACGGCGCTCCCCAAGGTCTATGAATGATCATGTATTTTCCAAAAAACCGTGCTAAATTATATATAAAATCATACATTCATATCATATAAAACAATTAAAATAAGGATACGTCTCTGTAAAGCCACCATGTCATAAGACTGCTCCTAATTTGTCTTTGCAAAGCAAAGCATCTGTACTAAAATACATGCAGAAATGCTCATTAATTTGCAAAGCAAACTACTTCATGAATATTCTGATATGAAACAGATCCACCTCTGTGAGCCTCTCCCCACGAGCCACCTCGTAAGACAGGTAAGATCTCAATAAAGGATCGGTGTAATAACTTTCACCAGGTCTGTAGGCTCTCAATACTCTACTCATTCTCTCGGTAATGTTCACCTGTCTTCGGGGGTAGCTTGGACTCTGTAAAACAAATCCACAACGGGCCTCGAATGAACATGGCAGACAAGCGGCGCCACAACTTTCTTCTTGTCCATGATTAGCTTTTTTTACCCTAGAACCAAAAATTTACAATAACTACGGATAGATCCCTTTTATCCTCTACCAAAGTATTTAAAAAGACTCTTGGCGCTATAATCCAGGCTTCCTGTGCTCCCGTCTTGCTCGAGAATTTAGTAAAAAAAAAAAAAAAAAAAAAAGAGACATCTCTTTTGGCAGCACCAAAGCTTGCTTTCACCACCATTACTGGCTGTCCACCTGTGCAGGCCGCGGCTAATGGACCCCGTCTCGAACATCCCTCGCTGCATACGATGACAGTAGAGGTCGCTTGCCTTCCACTCACCTACTGTAGCTCCTCTGTAACCCGTTTTTTTTCTTGTGCAGGCAAGGTCCAATTAAGGCGGTGGGTAGACCAAATGGGAGGCGTGAGATTTGTGAATCCTTGTAGCAGTGGATTAATGAAGCATGCGGCCCGGTTGGAAGAAGCTTGCACGCAAGGGAGGGAGTCTTGATGTTTGGCAGGTGGCCATTAAAGCCACCCACCCCAATCTTGTTGTCAAACCGAAATTTGAATACTTTCCCACCTTGAAAAGTCTCTTGTCCCTTTTGTTCAATTTCGACTTTATGATTAAGTATATAGTTTTACCTAATGAAATTTTTGATAATATATATATATCATTTTAAATTTTGAAATTTAAATTCATCCCTTTTATACCAAATTAAAATGAATAGATAAAGATGAGTAACTAAATTTTCCCCCTTTTAATGTTCGGTTGTTGAGTTACGATCATGACACGAGGATATTTATCCACCGACTCATGCTCTTAACGTTTATTTAGTGCCAAGATTAAACGACTCCTTGGATAATAACTGGCTCATGACGTCGAGCTCTGACGACAACGCTAGTGCCGAGAAGAACGTTAGGGAGGCTCTTTGCGACCTAACTAGACTCTTTTTTTTAGCATCCTACCCTTGACACAATAGCAAAGCGACCCGATTTAAATGTATTGCAATTCTAAACTGGTTCTCTTAATCTCGATCTTCAAAAAAATTAGTCGCATTTTCGGGTTGTATGTTGTGGAAAGCAAGTTCTTGGCGCGTCGTCATCGTCATCGTGAGCATCGTCTTTTGTGGCGTTACAAATCCTGTCTTCGATATTTTTCCTCACTCTATAAAATTACATTTCAAAGTTTTCATTTCCACTTTTTGGATGCAACAAATTTCTACTTCTACATTGATTTTCCTATAGATTTTTGATTGATCCAAGGAACCTTGGAAATTTAAGATTTGTATACTATCATGAAGCATACACAGTTGACTTTGTATTACTTATCTTGAAAGTTGAATGCATTCTTTAGAGTTGAAACTTACCTTTAGAATCTATAGTTTGGAAAATGAGTAACTCTATTTCAATTCTAAAAGCTACATTTTGAGATTACACTCTTTCATTTCTGCATCTGCTTAATCCTTATTATCTTCTAAATTTAAATTGTGAATTTTTTTTTGAAGTTGATCATTATACTCTAATTCGAATGCTTTTATCATTCTTAGAAACTAAATGTGCATGAAAGACTTTCTGATCTGAGCCTTTTCTTTTCCTTTTATGGCAATTGTTTTGCTGAAACTGGTTCTTCTTGTTGAGATCCTGAAACTGTTCGTATAAGGATTTTGTGAATGAAAAGTCTTTGTAAGTTGTACCTACACACTAAGAAAACCCGTTAGAAAATAGTGAGGCTATTAGCCTCTCTTTCTTTAATTACTTATTTGATTTCTTTTGTGGTACAGTTCTGAAATTTCTTGAATGCTTTTGTATGATGATATTATACTCTTTTTTCTATTATTTCATCTTCGGTATCATGCATCCTCTTCTATACTTTTCTGATTTTTCTGTATGTATAAGATGAAAATACATATGTTTGAAGCTGTAAGTGTAAGAGAATGGTAAAAATATGGAGCTCTAAAAACCCTTTTGTCTTTTATTTTCATGTTCTCATTGAGAACGGAATAGGATAAAAACGAGGAATCTTGAACCTGAGGGTTCATTTTTCCTTGGCATGGGTCCTTATGTGGCTCAAATCATGGGTTTTCCGCATGAAAATTATGATACCATATGTTTTTGTTGGAGCTCTTGTTTTACTAGATTTATCTTCATGAGTGCTCTATTTTTGTCCTGCATTATGAATCTAGCCATTATTTCCTTACTCTTTTCTGTTTGGTACTAACTCGGAGTTGTTTGGTGATCTGTTTTAACTTTACCAAGTTCGTGGATATTTTATGGAGAGTCATAAATATTATTTTTGTTTCTTACTAGCTCATACCATAGACTTCTCTACCTGCCCCCATTGATGAAGGTAAGATAAAATATGAGTTATGTCTTTAAACTTTATTGGCTGATTTTTCTTTTATAACCCGCTCGACCTGGAAACTCATTATTTTTTTTTGGGCATGATTTTTTCCTTTGTGCGAGCTTGCTACTTTCTTAACTTATTTGGTGATACTTCCTTTTTCTTCTCTGTGAGTTGAGACTCTTTTTTTTCTCAAATGTGGCTTGAAGATAAACCCATTCATTTGCATTCTTTCATCATCTGGCTCTCGCTTTAATCACTAGGATTTCTTTATTGAGCTCCCTATTTAAATAACGAGCTCATTTTGGTGTGCTATTTTTCGTTTCTATCAACCATTATTGTTGTTACTTTACCCATTTTCCATAGTGGTGGGTCTTGTGTGGGTACTCGGCCTTCACTTAATTCTTTCGGCTTGACTTGGAATCGATCTGATATTCACGATATTTGCATCATTGAAAGTTAGTGTCCAGATTTATATTAAGTTTTATCTATTCTTTATGCCTTATTATCACTAGAAGCTCATGTTGACTAAGCAGATATTTATTCTTCATTGTATCTACCAGCTTGTAGTATTCACAATTCCCTTGTTTATTTGGGTGTCTTATGTAGCTCAAGGTCCTTTTATTTATTATTGAAACATTATTTTCCATTTTCTGTTTTAGAGCATTCTTTTAAACTCGAGATCAACTTTACCCTGATGACCTTCATAGGTTCACATTCCACATACATGTGTTGAGTTTAATATAACCCTGAAAGATATTTTGGATGATATTAATGCTCATAATATCCTTAAAATTCTTTGAAGTTAAATCCTTTTGGTTATTCAATGTGTATGGAGAATGATACATGCAATTCCTTTACATATATGTTTGATGAAAAAGAACTTTTTAAACATATGCCCTTCAAAAAAACCTGAAAAATATGATGTATGAGATTTTTCATTTTATTCTTGATTTTTATTGTGAAGCATGATCATGCTTGGAAGCTCGTGTCATGGGATATTTGATTAGAAAATTGAGCTATGTCATTCCTTTATATTGAAGTTGATGATAACCTTTGTCAATTGCATTTTCTTCAATTTTCATTTGCTATCCTTAAAAATCTAAATGATTCAACAATTATGACCATTGAATGTGTAATTTGTCTTTACATCTGTTTGAATGAAAATATTTACATCGTTTCATGATGATATAGCTAGCCGTGAAAAGAACCTTGTGCCTTGAAAAGTGAAAATTGTGGTAGCTGCAATCAATCTCTTCCTCACAAGAAATTTTAAAATGTATGAAACTTGTTCTAAAAATACACCAATTTCCTAAATCATCTATAATAATGTAGATGGCTACTCATTTGATTTGAAGGTGTAACTTTGAACTTGCCTATGGTGATAAGTTAATACCTACTACAATTCTATAACAATAAGCATTTTTAGGACTCACCTTTCAATTTGATTTTCTTAAATCACTTGCAAAATGAATGACTCTATGTATCATTTATATTCAACTTGTGATTATGTGATTGCATAGTATCATTGAAATATAATTTAAAACCATCTTTAAAGTCCTGGGTGATTGAATGGATGATAAAATCCTTCTTAAAAGTGCATATGTGACTTATTTCACTTTAGATCATCTTGTTCTTTTTAGTAGCTTGTTATTATTTCGTAATGATGAAACATGACTTGGACATATTCAACGCCTTATCTTATTGTAACTCCTTACAAATTTGCTCTGTTGTTGAACTTGGAAGTGTATCTCGATGTGATTTTTCATAGTTTCACATGTACCCCTTTTAGATGATTTTCATTTCTGCTTATGACTTTGAAATGGGTTCTACCTTCTATGTTCGTTATTATTGAAAAGTGTCATGAGTTGAATCCTTAGAAACATATTTTGAATGTCAATGTAAAGATAAGATTTATCTCATTATACTTATTAAATGTTGAATCATTGCATCAGTAATTTTATTCTCTTTGGTGACTACCTTTTAGTGCATGGCTATAAATTATTATACTCTGAATATATTTTTCTTCCATTAAGCTTGCTTATACATTACAAATTGAAAATGCAATGATAAAAGGCTACCCCGAGCTCTAATGAAACCCTTTTTTCTCTCTTTAAGGTATGAGACATCTCGTTAAAGAAGATGAAGAAGAAACAACACAAGAGGTGATCTAGTAATCAAGAAGTGACATGCCCCTTCTATCCTTTTATTTTAATCTTCTCATTTTTATTAGTGCTTTTACTTCATTTACTTCTAACTACTTGTGTGAGAAACTTAATTACTTATGAATATCTAAAAACATTTTATACTTGAGCTTTATGGTTTTTTATCTTTAATTTATCTTCAAATGCACTAAGAAAGAACATATGAAATATTGTAGAATAAAACTTTTGCATATAATCAAAAGTAATTTAATGAATTTATGTACCTTATTAATCATGAAATTGAAATGAATTGAATAAAAATTCAACTCACTTCACCCTTCAACATGTGGAATTATCCTACGATTTCTTTGGAATGTCCATTTTCAACATGTCTTTCCTTTGTTTCCTTATCACGACCCTGTATCAGCTCTTGAAGGGTTGGAGCATGATCCTATGAAGATGATGAACTTGGAAGGGAATTTCAAGGGGGTCATAGGAATTATAAAACTATCATAGTGAAAATTCACACCGACTTTTCCTTTCTTTCTTACTTAGGTCCATAAAATTTACCCTCCAATCGAAGAAAAAAAATTTCGAGTTGGCCTTTCTCACACATGTGCAAGAAATGTCAAAAAAATTACCGATTATGTGGGGTAAGCTTCCTTCTAGCTAAAATGAAAAATGCCTTGATATGTCCATTGGGCATGGAGTCAAAATCCCAAGAAAAATTTCCTTCAAAACAAAACATTCTTACTCGCTGAAACGACCATTTTATGACTTCAAACAAAAATATTCTTCTTTAAACACAACAATTTTCTCCCTTTCTGAATAAACTAAAATAGGGAAAATATTTGTGAAAGAACTTTTTGAGATCTTGTGCATGAAATGCACTTATTGTATTGAAAATGACCTCCGCAAGCATGTAAGCACTTTATTGAAATGAAAATCATAACTACCCTAATTTAACCAATGAAAAATTAATGATAAACAAATCTTAAGATAGGAAAAGGGAAATAGCTTCCTTTTTTGAATAAACGAGGCCATGATATCAAATTGAAACTTAGATAACATGATGAATCCTAAAACAAGATTTGTATCTTTAATTCTCTACAAATATCATTCAAAAGCACAAAAACAACTCTATCTGATCTATAAGATATTTTGAGATGTTTTTGAGTTAACTTCTAAGAATTTAATGCTCTTCCTTGTTCTCTAAAAAGGTTAGATTTCTAGTACTTCCGAGATTGGCTCCCAACTAGATAAGTACCATATGAAGACATGGTCTCCTAACGGTGGATAAACTGATTGGTTTGATTTCATTTGTTTTCCTAATTCCATTTCCATCTCTAAGAAGCTTCTAACACAGATTTGAAAGATGCTTTTCCTCTATAATCTTTGTGTAATTTTATTCCCTCATCATCTAATTCATCATGTAGCCTTAAAACTCAAATTTATCCTTTCACGAAAGCTTTTTGCCCACCTTGGCTGCTTACAAAGTCTTTACATTTAGTTGGATTATCATCACTAATTTGTAATTCCACTTCCTTCATGATGTGTCATTTTTCTCATCCTCATTGAGTAACAAAAATATTTTAAGCTGAAAACATGTAGTTATCCGTAATATAAAATCTCTGAGATGTTGATTTCTCTTGATTGGAGCTGCAAAAAAATTTTGATTTTTCAAGCTAGGATAAATAAGTAACTTTTTGTGAAAATTATGATGTCATGCACACTATTCTCTGAACATAAAGATTGTTTATCATCGCCCTCTTGCGCTTTCTCCTTTGAAAAATTAGACTCCACCTCTTACATGCATTTTTTCTTCAATTGTGGAACATGAACAAAATGAAACTTGGAGACTCATTGATGCATATTTGTCATAAATTATTTCCTTTTGTTTTCTTTAATTACCTTCCCCTCCAAGATAATTTTATGATCGTCTCCTTCCTTTTGGGTTTGAGGATGAATAGGAAGGTTGGAAATCTCTGGCTAGGTCTCAACATGATTTTTCAATTTTTTGAAAAAGGGATGGGGTTAAAAATTTACATGTTAGGAAGGGGAATTAGGAATAACAATAGGAAAAAATCTTGAAATATTGTAATTGAAAGGTGTGGTGGTTGATAAGGAATGGGAATTTGGTTTTTATAGGGAAGGTATGTGGGAAAATCCATTTGTGAGGTTTCCTCAACTTCATGCCTATCATCCTCTCGATTATTGTAACTATTCAACTCGTTCCTTAAGAGTTGTATATGTCTTCTCTATTCCATGGAGATTTATTTCAATATATTCATCCTATGTATAATGTGCATAACCTTGGTCTTGAACAACATAATGACTATACTGATGACCATATTGATTAGCAAGGTTTGGGTTGTGGGGATATTCGTTTTGATAGGGGTCATAATCTTGATACGAAGAGGAATATGAGTAAAAGGGAGGTGGATCTAATAGGTACAAATCTTGGATAGAGGATTTCAATCGAGGAATTGATGTCATAAATGCATGACCTCATAAGGGATTGAAAAAATGGGAAGTAGGTCTCTTGTGAATAAAAATAGTTTGTTTGGAAAAACAAAATAACAAGATTTTATATTTGAAAAATACCTCAAAAGGATGCGTTGAAAGGCTTGATGTCACATTAGTGATGAATAACATTGTACTAGTCTTAAATCAACTTCAAGAAGTTTACATATGTGTTATTTCTTTAGGTCTTCAATTTTCTCGATACATCGATATTAGTCCTACTCCCACCGGGCATGCGAAAGCTGTTATCTAGCAAAAGTGCACCATGTTTCAAATGGTAAATTTTATTTCTCTCACTCTCCTCACTTATGTGGATATACAATTGAGACATCTCACAATCTATGGGTATATTTACGGATGTGAGGTGAATCTCCAAATTTTAAAGATTGTTTTCCATTTTGATGTATCCCAAAACTAATTTGGTGTGCTTAAGGGTTAGAAAGAAAAGTGAAAATTGAAAAATGAGGTGATACACCAAATGTTTTGGGGGCTTCTTATAATGGAACATGCACAATTTGACAAAAATAAGTCCTTAAACTTGCACGATCAAAGGGATGTGGATGAATTTCAATGCAAGATACTTGAAATTGTTAAGGGAAACACATAAGAAGCAGTTTATAGAAACATGCGAGACTAAAATAAATCACAACACCTAAATTTTAGGTTGGGAAGATAGTTAAGCATCGAACTCAATGAATTCGGGAAATAAGACACAAGAATAACTACCACTAGTGCACAAGGCTGCAAACTACTTTTGGAAAGGCACAATATATACCTCTTCTCATAAAAGCTACTTGCTGAAAACAATTCTCCGAAACTTGTTACATCAAGAATTCCTATCCTATTGCTTCCAAAATCATACAATATATAGAAAATCATTCCCTTTACCCTTACAAAAATAGCATCCCAAACCTCGTTAACAATGAGTTCTTTTGGGAGATTAATTAAAAAATAACCTAAGATGTGATTGGTCAAACTGAACTTGACCTTCCAATGATCCTTTGCATGAAAAATATGAGCCTTATTTTGCATAATTTAAGGTATTTTGAGAAATTAAGGAAAAGGCAATTTTGTATTATCTAGAAATGGTCATTTTGGCACTTAGCCCTTACATGATGGCTATTTTGTACTCTATGTGTACGTACATGTTTTCGATTATTGGCTCATACTTTGTTATGGGCATCATAATAGACCTTTATCCAATGTAAACAATAACTGGAAATAATTCGGGCCCTTGGAATATGCATCTGGTCAATAAGACTCTGTTTGGCCTTATTCGGCACATTTATGTGGGATCCTTGTCCTTGGGCCATGATTAAAGCTAATAATGTTTGTTTCCCCGTCCCCCTTTGATAATAATGCACCACTTAACAATTTAAAAAGAACAATATTGGCATATGAAAGATGATCATATTTTTAAGATAACAACAAGTTGACCATGGTTATTCAGTCAAACTCTTAGCTCATTAGGGTTGAAACCTAAGATCCTCCCATTTAGCATTCTAGCTTATTCAAGAAGTTTATGGAAAACTCATTTGTGAGGGGGAGGGTACTGCAAAAATATGACTTTCTACCATGACTTGAGCTTTCTCGAGCTGGTGTTTCTCGGTCATTACTATGGAAATCCTTCCGCCACTAAAAACATATTAAAGTTGGCGTTGCATCTTGTTGACGGTTCTTTATTCCTTGGCGTGAGTCCTTCTATGGATCAAATCGTTGGTTTTGTGCATGAAAAATGGGCTGCCATTTTTGTTGCTAGAGCTCTTATTTTTATGGCTTTAGCTTCATGAGTAATATTTTTGTCACGCATTGTGAATCTGGGCATTGTTTACCTACTCTTTCCTATTTGGTACTAGCATGGAGTTGCTCGGTGGTCTGTTTTAGCTTTACCAAGTTCATGGATATTTGATGGAGAGTCGAAATATTCTTTCTGTATATTACCAACTCAATTAATGGTGGACTTCTCTAACTACCCGCATTGATAAGGGTAGGATAGAATCTAAGTTCTATGTTTAATCTGTATGGCCTCTTTTATCTTTTACAACCGGCGGGACCGAGAAACTCATTATTTGTTTTTGGGCATGAATCCTTTCCCTTTGACAAACTTGCTACTTTCTCAACTCGTTATGTGATACCTTCCTTTTGCTTCTCTGTGAGTTGAGAATCTATTTTTTCTCCATCGTGGACAAAAGTTAAACCCTTTCATCTACATTATTTTATCATTTGACTCTCGCTTTAATCAATTGTGTTTCTTTATTTATATCCCTATTTGCATAACGATCTTGTTGTGTTGTGTTGTTTTGCATTGCTATCAACCACCATTATTGTCACTTTACCCTATTTCCGTAGTGTTGGATCTTCTGTGGCTACTCGGTGTTCACTTAATTCTTTTGGCTTGACCTTGGAATCGATCTAGGAATCACGAGGTTTGTATCACTGAAAAGTAGTGTCTAAAGTTTTATCTTTTCTTTATGCCTTATTATCACTGGAAGCTTATGTTGACTTAGCAGAGATTTTTAGTATTCGCAATGCCCTTGTTCAGTTGAGCGTCTTATGTAGCTCAAGGTGCTTTTATTTACATTAAAACTCCATTTTCCTTTTTGTGCTTTAGGGCATTTTGTTAAACCCAAAAACAACTTTACCTTGACGACCTTCATAGGTTCACATTGCACATACCTGTGTTTGGTTGAATATAAACCGAAAATATATTTTGGATGACGTTAATGCTCGTAATATCCTTTCAATTCTTGGAGGTTAAATCCTCGTTGGTTCTTCAATGTGTATCAGGAAGATACATATATGTTTGATGAAAAATAACTTTTTACACGTATGCCCATAAAAAAACCTGAAAATTGTGATCTCTGAGATTTTTTGTTTTATCCTTGATCATTATTGTAAAGCATGATCATGCTTGGAAAATCTGTGTCATTAAAGATTCGATCAGAAAATTGAGATCAATGTTTCATTTGTATTGAAGATGATGATAACCTTTGCCAATTGCGTTTTCTTCAATTTTATCTTGTTGTCCTTGAAAATATGAATGTTTCAACAACTGTGACCATTGAATGTGTCATTTGTCTTTACATCTCTTTGATTGAAAATGTTTTCATCCTTTGATTATTGTGTGGCTAGCCTCTACAAATAACCTTGTTCCTTGAAAATTGAAAAATGAGATTGAAATATATCTCTTCCTCACAAGAAATTATAGAATGTACTGAAACTTATTCTTAAAATACTGCAATTTCCTAGATCATCAGTAATTTGAAGATGGCTACTCATTTTATCTGAAGGTGCAACTTTGAACTTTCCTAAGGTGATAAGTTAATACCTGCAGCAAATATGGAACAATTTCCATTTTTAGGACTTGCTTTTGCAGCTTCAGTTTCTTAAATCACTTGTAAAATGAATGACTCTATGTATCCTTTATATTCAATATGTTGTTCTGTGACTACATAGTATCATTGACCTATAATTTAAAACCATCTTTAAAATATGGGTGCTTGAATGGATGATAAAATCCTTCCTGAAAAGTGCAGCTGTGGCATATTTCACTTTAGATCATCCTGTTATTTGTAGTGGCTTGCTATTCTTTTTGTATTGATGGAACATGACTTGGACATATTCAGCTTCTTATCTTACTGTAACTCCTTATAAATTTGTATCATATTTTTAACTTAGAAGTGTACTTGAAGTGATTTTTCATAATTGCACATGTACCCCTTCGAGATGATTGTCATTTCTTGCTTTGACTTTGAAATCGGTTCTTCCTTCTGTGTTATGTTATTATTAAAATATGTAATGAGATGACTCCTTCGAAAGTTGTTTTGAATGTAAATAAAAGATGAGATCTATCTCATTCTGCTTCTTAAAAGATGACTCATTGCATCAATAATTTTCTTTTCTTTGATGAATGCCTCTTAGTGCATGACTGTAACTTATTGTACTCTTAATATATGTTTTTTCCATTAATATTGCTTATACATTATAAACAGAAAATACAATGTAAAAAGGTCACCCCAAGTTCTAATGAAACCCTTTCTCTATCTCTTTCAGGTATGAAACAACACCGAAAGAAGATGAAGCAGCAACAACACGAGAGGGGATCCGATCATCAGGAAATGACGGGTCCCTTCTCGCCTTTTATTATTCATTTCTCATTTGTATGTGTGCTTTTAATTTATCTTTATTTTCATTTTCTGCAATTTTATGTTTTTTTTTTCAAATGCACTAAGAAATAACGTCTGAAATCTTGTAGAATTTTTTTCTGCATATAATCACAATTAACTTAATGAATATATGTACCTTCTTAATCATGAAACTGAAACTAATCAAATCAACAATCCAAATCACTTCACCCTTTAGCATGTGGATTGTCCTTATGCTTGCTTTGTGATTTCCACTTTCAACTTGTCCTGCCTTTCCTGTCTTTATTATTACCTTGTATCAGCTCTTGAAATTCTGGTGCACGATCTTGGTGAAGATGACGAACCTGGAAAGGAATTTCAGGGGATGATAGGCATTCTGAAACTATCACAATGACAATCCACATTCACTTTTCCTTTCTTTCTTAATTATTTCAATCAAATTTACCCCTTCAATTTGAGAAACAAAAGTTTCGTGTTGACGTTTCTCACACATTTGCAAAGAATATCAACAAGCAGTTATGTTATTTCACAAATTTAACCAACACGTGTATTCTTCATTTGTTCATATGTACCAGTACCTCTATGCCTGTGTCAATAATGGAGTATGAAACATTATGAAACATAGTATGGACACCCACCAAAATGTAATGGAGAAGGGATGGGAATTTTCCAAACATTTTAGTTGTTAGTGCACTCACTGAGATGTTTTTCAAATGTGTAAGATTAGTCAAATCTTGTTATTTGTTTGACTAAATGCATAGTAAAAAAATTGGTTTCATCAAATATAATGTTTGTTGGATACACACAAAATGACTTTGTCGAAATGGGAGACTTGGTTAAGGTTATGCACAAAATGGTTTTATGATGATACTCAGAACATTTAAGCAAATGCATTGGCTGATGTAAATTCAAACACGAAATGTTTTTCTAGCATCCATCGTACATGTGCAAAAAAATGAGAGATTTTACCACCAAAGCACCATGGAAGAAGATATGCATCAAAAGCTATAGTTATAGAGACCACAATAAGAGATCCGAAAAATGTGGAAACATACACATGGCATGTGAATTGTTTGACCAAAGGCCTTAAAAAAAAAATGGATTTGCATCTTATGTTGTGGTTGAGAATGCCTTGTAATACTTGTAAGGAAAATGGGAATCATGAGCCGAGTGCCACAAAATGTTTTGGTATGCTTGAAGGTGATGTAGTCTCTTCAAATGTGGTGATCGTGGGTTTTTGTAAAAAATTTTTTATCTTCCTACCTCTTGCATTCAAATTTTTACATTTTATCGTTTTCTCTTTTGGGTCTTCCTTTATTTAGAGAAATAGAGGATGCAATTGGAATAAAAAATGAAACTTTTACCCTCCTTGAAAAACATAAAAAAATAGTTTTGATCACGTACACCGCATGCATGGAGCACCAAAGAAAATCATTTTACTAATGTAGACATATAGTATGATTTCTAATAGATCATAACACCATGTAAGCCATAAATATAAATGATAAATTCAATTTTTCACCTTGGAGAGATGAGCTTCGATTCCCATTTTGTGTTTCTATCACTTAGGCGATGCTTCCATTTTTAGAAAATGTGATCTGTTTTGCCTTGCGGTTGTGATATCGACTTGGTAATAGACCCCAAATGTGGGAATTTAAACAAAATTGTAGCTTCATGGAAATGATTTTATAATCTATATTATCAAGAGGGTATTGGAACCAATTGGTTGTTATACAACAGTCATGTTTGATGTGCTTAGAATAGCTGGTCTTAGAGTCGCCTTTCTATTTGGAGCCATGTTTTTCATATTAAGTTTTGTCCGAATCCGATGAGTTATTTATATATAAGGGAGTATATGGGAATCATTGAAATTTATTTTTGAACTTAAAATATGTGTTTTCCAAACCCATATTTTAAGTACTTCTATTATTTTGGGCATTTTTTTCAAACTCACAAGTTAACCTAGAAAATCCTCCTGAGGCTCTAGCTTGGACATGTTAATACGCATGACCCCCTTTCATATAGTTTCATTGTTGTGTAGATTAGGTTTTAATAAAATTTATTCCATGAATGGATTTTATAATTTATAATATTGTCTCTCTCATCCCTCTTCTCTCTCTAGAAATAACTATGAAATATTGCTTTTTGTTGAAAATGTAAATGATTTGAAAATATAGACAGATGACACACCCTATCTAATAAAAATACTATTACCACATTTTTATGATTAATTTTAAAGAAAAGGAAAATGGATGCAAAAATTAAAATAGTTATGATATTCTCAATAGAAAAATAAAATAAAAATCTTCTTTGTTTTTCTCTCTTTCCTAATCTCTCCCTTGAATACAAAACAAAAGTGTAAATGAAAGTGGAAACGTGAATGTGTGAAGAAGTGATCTCTCCTTCTCTCTTGTATCTCTATCTCTCTCTACTTGGTTTTGTATTTATTGGAAACGATGAAAATGTATGTTTTTGTTAGAGTGTAAGGGTTTTTCATGCTAGTGTTAGGAATGACATAGCGTTGATTGTATGTACTTCAATCAAGAAGGATTAAGAGTGTGATATGTTGTAACAAGAGTTAGATGACATTGAAGTATTTTACATTCTCATAGATTACAAATGTAAAATGGAAGTGAATTAAAGATAATTTCATTATTAAAATTAGTGTATCGAAAACCGTTCTTCCTCTTGGATTATTATGTTTCAATCATTGTACATGGAAAACTATGTGGTTTGTATCTATTTTTTTAAAGATAACCTTTGAATAATAATATGAATGACACCTAATGAGTGTTGGTCCAACTATGTTAGCTAGATAAATGAGGAAGATAGTTGGAAATGTAAATTGGTAACAAGCTTACTACATGGGTGTTAAGTCCATTTGGATTTTAAATGTGGTTCTTAGTGTTTAGAATCAAAAAAATTACTTTCCGAGATAGTTATTGTGGTTCATACATAAACTCAAAATATATGGTAGTAACTTATTATTATTAAACCATATAAATGATGTTATTAACCTTTTTGCATCCTAATTCTGAATCAAATCAAATCCAAATTTGTAAAATGATAACATATTAAGAAATAATGTAATCCTCACAATTAGAATTCTTGTACTACACCTAATAAAAGTATTTAAAGGATCATTTCTATAACTTAAGAGTCCTTGTTCGAAGCAATGACTATGTGGTGTGACTTTACCATATATGGGGTAAGTAGAACTAAAACTTCCTTGTTATCCTAGT
Source organism: Taxus wallichiana var. yunnanensis (assembly GCA_018340775.1). Lineage (NCBI taxonomy): Eukaryota > Viridiplantae > Streptophyta > Pinopsida > Cupressales > Taxaceae > Taxus > Taxus wallichiana. The sequence goes on from CM031240.1 coordinate 203,528,254, forward strand.
GGACCACCAAATTCTTATGAAGTTAGTTAGGATTAATTTCATCATCAAATGACCTCTTCATGGGATCTAGATGAAAAAAGTGGAGTTAGTGATCTAGATTTACTATGCATTAAAATCTTATTAATGATCTATGTAATTCCTCATAGATAAATGTGTTACCTTGGCTAGTAAGAATATAACGCCTTGTTCTTTTATGAAGGTTTTATGGGATAAATATGTTTTCTCACCTTAAAATGATCTATATTCAGACTTAGATCCATGAGTTCAATTGGAATTACACTAAACATCATCTAATTAATTGGTTAACTTGTGGGTGGAAATTGTAACCAACTCTTAGCAAAAAAAAATATTTTTGGATTATATTGACTTAAGAAAAGAGAAATGGGGAAACTTAAGACTTAGTCCTGTAACCCCTAGCTATGGCCTTTCATGAAATTAAGGATAAAATAAATATCCCATGCATGATCATGAAATACTAAAACATGATCTCTTACATGGAACATGAATCACATGTGATTCATGTGTGTTTAAAAATATTCTAATCGTGTATAATTCAAAATGTTAAGTAAATGATTTTATTACTCATTTTGTCATAAAGGAACACTTATAGGAGACCAAAGTAAGCACACAAGTGTAATGAAATAAAGAGTAAATACAGTATTTATTTAGGATTAAAGTTATAATTGAAGTCTTTATAACAAATTTAGGCATTATCTTATTGTTAATAATGAATAAGAATTGTTCTTAGTGAGACCAAAATTTAGAAAACATAAAATATTAAAATATATATCCATAAATAAATAATATTTCAAGATGTGAAAATGTTGAAATTATTCAAGCTAGCTAATGAACTATATCAACTATAACAGGAAACTAAAGGTACTATTTTGGAGGGAATTTTATAGGAAGAGGTAACTTAAACCTTTATCTCTTTAAACTCATAATATTTATTCACCCTTGTATTCATATTAGTTCCCTTGCGTAATGAAAATAAAATTAAACATCAATTAAACATGTTTTGAGAAAATGAACCTAGCATAAGAAAGGGTATTAAGATGTTTTTATGTTTTTAAGACGTGTGAAATGAAAATAGATTTATGTATAATTGTAAAGGAGAAAAAGAGATAAAGTAAGTGTACTTTTATTAAGTTAAATCTTAAATCAAATTACAAAATATATTTATTTGTTTAGAATGATAATTTATGCTTCCACAATAAATTATCTCAGAATTTTAAATTGAAAATAATATGTAACTATGGTGATGATGTGTTGCGTAACAATCCTATCCTTGAGCTCTTATGTGGTTAGATCGTAAATTGTATATGTTTGTTTGGAATAGTGTTACATCGACCTGTAATTTTGTTATCATGTTGTCTATTTGGGTCAATGTTTTTGTAATGCCCCGTTTGTCGTTACGCCTGTTCATACTTTGGCGATCGTGTGCTAAGCATGGAACGTAGTTGTGCCCCCATCGATCATTGGTGGGCTTCACCTTTATGGTAGGGAATATTCAACCTTCTCCCTCTTCATCGTGTATGCTGGTTTCGTGTCATTATTGCCGTTGCTGGCCCTGCAACGCCTGTTACGTTTTCCCCTATAACAAAAAAAAAAGGGACTGTGTGCTCAAATTATCGAGCTTGTATGTTGACCCTTCTTAATATGATTAATAATTTTTATTAAGTTGTAATAATAAGAGTATTGAAAATATTAATAATATTATGATTTTAATTCTCGATCGGTGATAACTTCAGTATCTCATTGTCGATTGTTATCAACGTTATGATTAATTATCGATAAACAAGTTTATTGTTTGGTTGGTTGCTTCTCAAACCAGGCCCAATTCCACGTAAAGAAGAGCGTCTCCTTTTGTGATACTTGGTTGGTCATTGTTCTGTGGTCTCTGTCGAACGTCAAGCCCTTATCTTCTTCCCTAGGATGATTAGTCCTACTTGCATGAGATGATTTCGTTTCTTCTCTCTCTCTGCCATGTCAACGTGTATGTCCTTGTTGTTAACCAAATTGGTTGGGGTGAGTGTTGGTTACCCGTCTTCTTTGGTGTCCATCGTTTGCTTGAGTAGGGAGTTTGCGTGTGTGGTTGGGTATGAATACTTTCAATACTCAACTAAATCCTTTCAACTACCACCTACCCCGCCGCTTACAACTCTAGCTGCGTCCTGACCTGGTCACGTGGCTGTCATTAAAGGAAACTAATTGCTAATTGGACGTTGGCTTGTTCCTTGCTGTAAAAAGATCCTTGTTTGGTGCTGGCGAAGGTATGGTGTTTGGTGGCCTGCTACCATCCATTAATGCTCTTAATGAATACATATTTTCATGCTTTTGGTCTGACTTGTGCCAGGGTCTGGGAGCCGCATTGGTTGAAATCGTTTCAGACCTGCTCTTGCCGTGTTTCTGGCTGCGTGCAGGTGGGGGTTGGGTGCGTCTGTTCTTCCTGTGCATTTTTTCTTCTTTCCTGGCACGTTTTTCTTGCCTTGGTTGTTGCGTGTGGGTGTTGATGAAGCTACAAGATAGTGTAGCAGGCATGTTATCTCCTTTCTCTTGGGCGCTGTGAGGAGTTTTCTGGTTGCACGCGACCACAGTCGTGATCAGTTGTGCAAAATCTTGCAGCTGTAGTAGAAGGACGAGATAAAGTTTTAGCTGAGCCGCCTTGCCTTTTATTTTGGAAAGTTACTCCCAGCCAGCGTTACAGAAAGGCTAAGGGCCTCTTAGCCAGGCGGCAGGTTTGTTGCAGGGTAGTAGAAGCCTTTCTGAGCGCTTCCAGCTAGTAGGACGACCAACCATGTTGTTAGCTGCTCAGGTTCGACTGCGTCCTCAATTCGGGATTTCTCCTTTAAGATATTTTTATCAAAATCGATTAAGTGACAGTGAGAGTGTTGTCAGGAGACCCGATGAAGTTTATTACAGAGATTCTCTGTTGAGACTTTACTTGTCTTATGCTGTAACGCATGGAAGAGAATCTCTCACGTGTGGATCTGTATCATATCAGAATATTCATGAAGCACATTTTGCTTTGCAATTATATGAGCATCTTCAACGAGTCACTATATTGGCAGGCAATAAAATGGTGCATGCTTTTGTGTAGGTGACAGATCACACCCACAGGCACGGGAGATCTCTGCAATGTTGGAGAAAACGTCTTGGGAGATGGAGGTAGCAGGATTTTTGTTAGATTCAGAGCATGTGCTGAGTGATCGGGAAGGTAAAAGTTTTCCTCTGTCACCATAGTGAGAAGATGGCAATTTCTTTTGGATTGTTAAGCCTTTCCCCTGGGACAACTCTCAGAGTTGTCAGGAACCTTAATGTATGTGTTGACTGCCACACTGCACTAGGTTGTCCAAGATTGTTGCAATGCAAATTGTTGTGAGAGAGGTAAAGCAGTTCCATTTCAAAAAAAAAAAAGGGGAAATGTTCTTGTTGAGATTTCTGGTAATGCCTGGTGAAGCAAAGCCAGAAAATTCATTGGACAAAGATGAAATGATGATATCAAGTCTCTGTGGCATAAGCAAGGTGGAGAAACACTCTATTATTTTAAGTTCAAAAGAGCCTTCTAACAGATGTTGACTGCCACACTGCAACCAAGTTTATCTCCAAGATTTTATTGCTAGAGAAATTTGTTGTGGGAAATGCAATCCGACTCTCTCATCTTAAACAATGACAATGTTCTTATGGAGATTTTTGGTGCTGCTAAGTGAAGCAAGCTGTAAGCGATGGGCTGCACATTTGCACTATAATAAGGTGCATCATATGGAACTTGCAGTGATAAGAAGGAATCAGAGTTTATTTTATTTATTTATTTCACTTTCGAAAAAGTATTCCTTTCTGAATGTGAAGAGGACTGGACTGTGCTATTTTACTTCATCAGATCTGATGTATGGTATGCATCTCTAGGATGAAAAGCAAGAAGAAGAGTAGGTGGAGATTGGGAAAAGCAGGAGAGTACTGCTTGAAGGAAAAGGTTGTGTTTCATCACGGTAGATGCCTACCCGAGCCAGGAGCGTGGTGTAACCATTATGTCTCGTGTCCGAGCTTCAAATCATGGGGTTGGTTTGTAGCTGTTTTTCACTGCGTGATTGTGGCGCTAGCTCGAGCTCGCAAAGCATTTTGGGTTAAAGGCAAGCAACGGCATTGAAACAATCATATGCATGGAGATGGCGTTTTAAACCAGGCATGTTAAATCTACCCTTGTAATAGTTTTCTACCTTCTTTCAGTATCTTGAAATGAATTTTCTTTCCTCTTGAATGGCGCCTAGACTAGATGTTTTCGTGGTTGTTCCTTTAAATCTTATTCCAATTTCGCTGATTTTGCTTGGAATGTTCCTTCCGCTCTTATAGCTTACTCTATTTCATATTTGTCTAAATGGGTTACTGCAATATTGAGTGATGCAATCTAGTTCGTAGGGAAGGAAACATTATTGAGTTTTGTTTGCCTATATGACTTTCTTTTAAAAAGAATTCTGTGATGGTAATTATAATTGAAGGTTACTAAATAGAAGGTTAAGCCTACATACCTCTTTTGGTTGAATAAATACGCATTTCCTATTTAGGGATCTCTTGTTTTGCTAGAAGGTACATTAATAGTGACGTTGTGTTCTGAAACTTGTTTAAGCCTGTGGGCATTCCGTACTTTATGTTTGATTAGAAAATGGCATTTGGGGTTTGTTTTAGAACTGTATATGGTTGACTGTTGTACCTAGTCTAGATGAGGGATAACCTGGCATCTTTTTTGACCTCCACGTGTTGAGAGAATTACTATACCTATTTCTTGATGTAAACTCTTGTATGATTAAAGCAAGGGGAAACATTGTAAGTTTAATTGAATGAAATCTCTACAATTTTTATTAAGGATCGCAAGCAAGCTATTACTAGCTAGACTGAAACAAAAGTTGTAGGTGAATCCATGGTATTGGACTCGTGAACTCGTTTCCTGTTAGATGACAGCTGATTTCAGTGATAATATCATAGGTGGCTGTTATATTTATCTGTTTGATACTCGCTAAGACTTTTCCTCGATAAGCCCACATGGATCGGGTAAAATTTTCCATCTTCTATACCTTTGGCAAGGAGTTCATAGAACTTCTAGCCCTGACCGCACTGCGTAACCTTCCTGATAGCTATGTGCGTTGGTTCTTGGTTTGTGCTTGTACTCGTGGTAAGGTCTTTTGAGTCTGGGACATCGTTGGTGTTTTGCCCTCTACGTATCGAATCCCTTTGTTTTCGAACTCGAATACCTTGTACTTCAAACTTGGTTACTAAAAGGTCCCATTTTGTGGCCTTGTTAGGGAAATCAATTTTTATTTTAATGTTTATTGACATTGTCTGAATTATATAAAAATTATTAACGATTTTTGGGTTTAGTCTTCCCTTATATTATGTAGAGAAGTTGACGATTAGGATAGGGTTTGTTGGTAGAATAATGGGCCTTTTCGTGTCTCTTTAAATGACGCTTTTGGAAAAGTGGTTTTGTTTGGTTAACTAGTACTACGCTTTTAGAAATCCGATAGGAGGTGGTGGTAAACTCCTTGGTTAAAACCAAAACTATAGTTATGTTCTTTTAAGGGAATCGAACCCGTATTACTTTGAAACCCCCGAAGAATTGGATAACGTATTTTGCTTCGCGCCTACGATCATAATTAGTACGCTTTGTCTTCTCGACCCTTTAGTGGATGGAGTAAATTTTGATTCCTATCACGTAACCCATAGGATTACATGAAGGAGATATCAGCACTGACTTTCTTGTTCCCAACCCATAAGGTCTTGCCTTGATTTATGTAATTTTGTTCTTACTAGTATTTGGACTTCTCCTTGTTGGATGATTTAGTTTTTCTCTCATGAGATTAATATTGGAGTTGTGAGTTGTGTTTTAATCCATTTTGAATTTAGAATATTCCTTTCTTGATATTGTTAATTGTTAGCTTACTATGCATTGTGTAGTCTTAACATGCTCGATTCTTGCGAACTCGACTTTAGTTAATATTTGTGCGAGATGGATTATGCGAGTAGACTAGAAGAAAAGAGTGTAAAAGTTTCATCTGTACCATTATGAAGTTCCTTGTAAAAATGTCCAATGTGTTGTAAATTGTGTAACATTGCTTGTAAAGAGAGTTGATACGACCTCTTGCCTTGTATTGTTTGGTAATGGTGGAAATAAAGTGTCTTGTTCTGGTGTAGTTAAGCTTGAAATTATCCTTGTGAGAAATGGCATTCAATCTTTACATTGATATGAGTATTGTAAAACTTGATCTTGAGAATAAATTATTAAGTTAAATCCTTCTAAGACTTAGCGCCAATATTTTATAAGTAAAGTAAAATGAGTCGGTTAACCCTTAAAGAAGCTAAACAAAAATAATAATTTTATATTCAACAAATAAATGTAAAGGTGATCTATTTGAAATCAAATACTTCCATGAGTGATCAAAATGAAAACATCCTTTTCAGAAGTAAACATTTATAAATCGATACCCCTAGCTAAACTAGCGAACACTATCCGTTTGGGGTGAACTCTTAAACAAGCTTAAAGGAAAACAATGGTTAGTTTCTCGGAAGATATTAAGATTTAGTAAGTAGGAGAAGACTTTAAGTGAACTACTCTTCAAAGTTGTATAAGAAATTAACTGAGTTGGTGAGATGAATTTGTGCAAACCATATATTGATTTCCTTTCAAAACTTAAGTCATGAGCTAAAGGGTGTCTTACCAAAATAAATAAACCCTAACCATTTCTTATTGTGGCTTGCCCTAGCCGTGAGTGTGTCATGTGGATTGACTTTCATGTTGTCTTGTCAAAAGAAAAATAAATTGTCTTTGATAAGTGTGAACGTTTCCGTTATGACTCTTGTGGTCTTCCCGTAAAAAAATGATTCCAAGTGTTGATGTAACCTTGTGACGACATGTTGTGTCGTGTTGAGTCAAAGAAAGTCAAAAAAAAGTTATCCCGTATTTCACCTTTGTGTTGTTCTTGTGTTGGTAATTTTGGTGTGTTACAGGTTTTTTAAGTTTTTATGTGACGTTGAATTTCTCTATTTGAGCCCATGTGGTTTCTGTCACAAAAATTAAATATAGATAAATTATTTAGGAGATCTTACTATTTATACTTTAGTGTGTTGGAAGAAAAATTGATTAAGTGGGTGCGATGAATTAGTCCTTATAAACTTAGTGTGTGGATAACATCAATCAACATTCATTCATTAGTATGTGCATAACATCATACAACATACATTCAATAAAAGATGAATAATAGAAGAAACAATATAGTACGAGATATAAGTGGGAAAACCTCAAGGAGAAGAAAACCCACTGAAACTTCTAATTATATTACTCAAATAAATAAAAATTGTGAAGCACCAAATTTAAAAGGAGCACCAACCCCTAATTTAGTAAAGCACCAACCATTCAAAGAGCACCAACCCTTAGTTTTGTGAAGGACCAAATCCATAAGGAGGATCAAACCCCAAGATGATCAAGCACCTAGTCAATTGCCCTTTAATAATATCTATTTCTTTTTTGTTTCACCACAATTAATTGAGATCACCTATTCTTCTCCCTCGCCTTCAAACCCTTATTCAAACCCTAACTTCTCAAACTTGCTCTATCTTTCACTTTCTTCACTTCTCTTTGTTTCAAAACCTTGAAAAACACTATTCATAAAATTATTCAACATATAATTCACTCTCTCGATTTCAAAATATTCCTTTCTATGTGAAAAACACTCTCACATAGGTCACACTTTTCCTTATTGCTCAACTAGTTCACACGTGCACCAAAAACATCACTTTTATACATTCCTCTTGATTCAAACAATTACCAAGTTGGTTTCCCTCCTTTAGTTTGACAAAGTAAAATTAAAAAAAAACATAAAATATTCATTACAACATTCACAAATTACCCATATAGGTCGTCCATGCCCAAAATCTTCATACTTACACTAAAAAGGCTCAAAACCTTATCACAAATATGAGTAAAATCCACCAACACACAGAAAATGTGATTATTAAATCACTAAAATTTATCACAAATTTCTAATATAGATTAAAGCGATCATTGATGGTCTCAAATTTACTTGGATCTGTTATTTATTAGAAGTGCACCATGTGTTTGAGGGATAACAGTGTTCAAAGCTTGTTTTCCTTCATTCAGTAAATATAATGGAAACACCTCAGGGTTGTGGGTATCCCTATGTTGAGGTGAGTCTCATAGATTATAAGGCCGGTTCCTTATTGATGTATCCTAAAACGATTAGTTGTGGATTTTAAGGGTGATGGGTGGATAAAACTGAAATTTAAATGAGGTGATACACCAAAATTGATGAGGGATTTGACTAAGAAACATGCACAATATACTGAGAACAAATTAATGAAGCATGATCCAATGGGTTTCAGCTTGATCCTAAGGAAAACACTTTATTGTTGAGGGATAAATCACAAAAACATTGTAGATTATTTCACACTAACACTAAGCACGAAGCACAAAATTAATTAAGGAAATACAATTCACAAGAGTTAATAAAATAATACACACCACTACAAAGTATTGGAAAGGAAATAAATGGTTCTCATTTAAGTGTAAAAATGGTGAATGGCTTCAGCTCTCGGCACAAAAGTCCTCTTGTCAAATTCACTCCTTTTTCTTTATCAATGCACACAATATATAGCAACAATTATTCAACCAACCCCTTAAAAATAGACTAAGTCTAACTACACTTGCATGTTATTATTAACCTTCATTGTGAAAAAATAAAAGAATAAAATAAAATGCACTTAAAATTATGTAATAATAGCATTTTGATTAAAATAATACATCTTCATTCAAATTGTAGTTGACTCATCTAATTCTAATGAAAGAAAATAAACTTGGGTGAGTGATTTGGTTAATATTAGCCTCTTGCTTGATACGTAAATCATGTAGGATACATGCAAACTATTTTGTCCTATAGCTCGATGTGACACTTCTTGTCTTTACCAATGATGGGACACCTACTTTGCAAATAATAAGGCACTTTTGAAAAGATTAAGGTAATAAAGAAGCAAGAGTCTAATTTTGTCGTCTTTCTATTTTGTATTCTTTTGATGACATAAAAATTCCACTCTAGTGTATATAAAAATATATTCTTCTTCATATCATTGGACACCCTTGGAAGTATGAGGTTTTGTAAAATACTAAGGTATTTTTGTAAAGTTTAAGGTAAACATTGACTCCGTTGACTTTGGGCATTTACTTGATTAAAAATAATGCTTTGGGATTTGATTTTATATGGCACTTAATAATCATTATTTGATCATTTTTAGGTCCCCATTCGTTGGCATATACTATGACTAAAATAATCATGGGGTGTGTTTTTGGACTATAGGTATGGAACATATAATAATTAGTTTTGCCACTTTTTACATAATCATCATGGTATCTCCTATTACTAAATTATAAGATCACGGGTTTTGATATTATGTTGCATATCTTTGCATGTGATTATATTTTGGACCTTAGTATAAGGTCAAGGAAAATATAATTATTTAAAAATGGGACTCGGACCCCTCCGCCATGATGAATTAACCCTTATAATATTTAGGTGATCAAACTAACCCTTGGTTAGTTAGAGTTTTCCTGTGCGGTGCCACGTATGTACTTTGTTGGAACTCTCATTGAGTTTGAGGTTTTGTTGATGACCATAGATCTCTATACTTCTGATCCTGGACCATCGATACTAACTCATTGGGTGAGTTGAGGAGATAAATGATAATTTTGAAACTTAGCATTTTATTTTTAGCTCCTTTAGGAATGGGTGAAGCCCTAGAAAATTTTTCATTTGATGCCATTATTTCATTTCGATCTTGACTTGTGAAGTTTAGTGAAGTTATTTTTCTTTTTTACTTTGACGCCATTATAGTGACATAAAATCATTGTTTTTCAGTTACGTGATTGCATATTGAAGCTTATCGATCTTGAGGTAAATTTATATGGAAGGAGGTATGTTGTTCTTCGAATAATGTAACTTGATCCTTTTTCATTTTTGCTTCATGATGTACTAATGCTTCAATTTATTTTCATTATTTGTGAATGTCCTTCGATTTTGAGCCCTTAAGTGGTTCTTGGTGCTCACAAATCCAACTCTATTCCTGTGGATCTCAATGGTTTGTTCAATCGACCCCAACTAGTAAGTTCTTTTTAAAACCTTGAGATTTTTTGCTAAACTTGAAGAAATCCGTGATGGTTGTGTATGAACAAGTTGTTTCCTTTATTCGTACTTGTAAATATTTTAGATTCTTAGGAATCTATAACTTGATGCTTTTAAAGAAAAATTGTTGGTTTTCTTGAAGTTTTGGAAAAAATTGAATGCTCTTTTCACTTGGCTATGAAAAATAAGGCATTTTTCGATGTAAATTTGTAATCTTGCATTGTAGCTAAAAATACTTAGTTTTCAAGTGACCCATATCTCAATTTTTTTCCATTTTTTCCTGTAAATTCATAAATCTTGAACTCTTTTTGATCTATGTTTGTAACCCTTTGATTTAATTTTGTGGGTATTCAAGTTCTTGCATTTCAGTTTTTGGTACTTCACCATTGTTATTTACCTCTAAGCTTTATATGTTGTATCTATACTCTTATTATATGTCTCCATTGTCGACCTATTCAAGATTTGTGTTCATTTCTTGACGGTTTTAATCTAGATCTGCTTTGATTTGTCAATTGTTTCTAGAACTATCAATATTTGTAAAAATAGGTTTAAAACCCTTACTGGAATTAGCTGATATTTGATTCTAAAAACTTGGGTTTTCATTTTAACACACATGTTTTCAAACTACATTAGCCAAAGGCTCTACTTCTATTCCTAAAGCTTGTGGGTATTGCTATATTTTGATTTGTGTCTGACTTATATTTTTTTCTCTCAAATGGTTGATTACAAACCTTTGGGATATCATTCTCTATTTTCTGAATTTCTTGTTATAGCATTTTCTCCAAAATTCAATAGGTAGATTATGAATCTAGCATTAATGTCCCTATTTTTAGTGGATGAGTTCCATCAAATAAAAATTAATATAACCTGGGAAACTTGAAATCTGTTGATTGGTAGAGATGGTCATTCGATTTGTGTTGTATGAACTTTACGGAAACATTTTCTCTCCTAAATAGTTGCGATCCTTATATTGAAATGATATTAAATTATTTACTAGCTCATGAGCCTTTACGGTATTTATTTGGCTTCATTCAATTAAATATTTGCAATTTTTGCATTTTCTTTCAAGCATTTACAAAAACTAAAACTATATTTATGATCAAAGGTATGGTTATTCTTATGATCTTATCGGCTGAGTTTTGTTGAAGAATTGAGTTATCATGTTTAGTGAATCTTTTGGGACTAAATATCCTTTGAATAAATCTCAAGTAACCTAGTTATTAAGAAAACTTGTACTTCTCATGCAAATTTAGCAAAATCTTAAAGATCTGATTTATTCTTGTCAAGATGTTCTAGGATTTGTTTGAAGTAAACAACACTTGTACCTATTTTTAAAAAACTTTTTCATTTCCATATTGGCTCTCATTCTGGTGGAAAAGTGCACTTGCATCATTTTATGTACCTCTGCGAGAGATTTGTAATTGATTAGATATACCTTTCCCTTTCTTAATTGAGTGGTAATGGCTTGAAACTTCTACTTTAGGATCAATGTGAAAGGACATGAATGGATTTTCTTGAGTAGCCTTGAATTATATTTTAGATCGATGTAATGTGTCTTGTTAGTACACAATTTAAATCATGCAAAATATTTTTCTTTCTCTAACTCCCACATGTTCTTGCACACTTAAGAAAAATAGTTAGAAAAATATTAGGCTTTCAACCTATCTTGTATCTTTGTAATGATTTTTATTTCTTTATATGTCATGATTATGAGCATAGTACCTATGCATCTGCAAGGTAGTACTTCCTTGATTCAGTATCTAGCTCTTCTAATTTGTTAGCATAGTCTACATACTTATTTTTATTATTAGACTAGTTGTTCTATCTATTCCATTATTCTCTCCTTCTTATTTGTAACTTCTCCATCCATTTAGGGGAGTCTTGTTTATTCTCGTACCTATAAATATTGTACGTGGGTTCATTATTGAATATAATAATAAGAGATATCAATCTCTATTCTCTCTCCTCTATTTCTGCCTCACATTTTGGTATTAGAGTGTTCCAATTCTCGACTGTGTGTAGATGCGTGAGGAGAAGAACATTCCCATTTTCTGCGTGGTGTAGGGATTGGAGAGGCCTAAAGCATTGATATCTGGAAATTGTGTGGGGAGATGGAGCGGCATGCGGTTGTTATTTTTGTGACATACTTCTGCGTGGAAGCATAATACAGTGCATGAAAAATTACGTGAAAGAAAAATCGTGGAAGCGTAGAAGATCTCTAATGCATCAAACTAAGTGAAGACCTTCACTGCATACATGGAAGAATTTGTATTATTTACGCATGAGAGAGAGATCTACATGGTGCATATTTCTTCTTGGAGAGTCTTTCAACCTATGTGGAGTTAAATATACTTCTCCATGGAAATTGTGACCACATTTGCACTGGATAAGAGAATAATTCCTAAGCTGTTTCATGTAGAGGAGAGAGGATGTGTGGTCTTTGCATAGAATATTCTCGGCTGCATGGAATGTGAAATCTTCTTGTGTGAAGGAAGGAGAACTTGTCTTTTTCTGCATGGAGATCTTATAATTCCTAAGACGTGGGAAAGAATTAAAAACAAGATAGTAAACATTATTTTATCCACACGTTATTTGCATACTCCAGGTGACCACGTGAAGAAGAGGCGTGAGACGTGAGGAAACAATGACTGCGAGGAGACTTCTAGAGAACAAAGTGTTGTTGTCTCACAAGGTACATGAGTATAGAGAACATCTACGAGCTAGTACTTCTCATCAGTGAGTAAAAGTTGTAATATCTCTTGAAATAAATAAATAAATAAATAATTTTATTACGATATATGCTCCATATTTCTTCTTCCGATGCTCAATTGCTCAAAGGGCCCAATTTTGTGGCCTAGAAAAAAAAATGAGAGCAATCCTTCAGTTTGAAGGATTATGGGGCATTGTCACAAGTTCTATAACTACTCCCACAACCCCTAATGAATTAATAAATTATGATATTGCTAGTGCGAGAAACTTGATGTTGATAATGCTCAGTATCAGTGATGATGTGAAACTACATGTTCGGAATGTGGATAAACCAAAGGAGGCACGGGACAATTTGGAAACAATTTATGAAGCCAAAAGTTAAATGAAGATTATTCATCTTAAGTCAAATCTGCACACCCTCTTTATTGGGTCGGATGAGAAAGTGGTGTAGTTCTTATGTCATGTGGTTGAATTTTGATCAAAGTTATTAGTTCTCGGTGAAAAGGTGGACGAAAAACTTCTCGTGGCAATCACCTTGGGAGCACTCCCTTCTCAGTCCGAGTGTTCATTTCAATCGAATGTATCTAAACAAACAGTGGCATTCGAAGAACTTGTGAATTATATGTAGTAGGAAGAGGCCATCACTTTAACCTAAGAGGAGTCTCGGGATAAAGCCTTGTTCTCAAAGCCAAACCGTGGCGGAAGAATTGGAAGAGTCCCCGGAGAATCCAAATCAAGCACAACAAAAACAACAATAAAAAGATCAAAAGTCAAAGAGGTGGTGTCACATTTGATTAACCAACACTCATGACACTGATAATTACTGTTACAATAGCTTGAAACAAGGGTCTACAAGTCAAATAGGCACATCAAGGTATGCAAAGATTTTCAAAATTCCAAACAACATCCCCACTTGAGAAAGCAGAAGGGACATCTCACAAACAAAAAGATAATGAATCTAATGAGGAGACATCAGAAGAAGCCCATTATGGTGAGAACCTTGTACTCATCTCTCAGACTTAGCTGCCCATGAAGAGAGTTTGGTTGATAGACTCCGGTGCAAGCAAGCATATGTTAGGTGACAAGAAGCTATTTGATTCACTACACGAAGAACCAACTAGAGATCGAGTTCGGATAGCGGATGACAAAGAGTATGTTGCAGAAGGAATAGGAAGTGTCACCATTCCTCTGGGACCACAAAAATGTACACTTACAAAGGTACTATATGTTCTTGGCTTGACTAAGCAACCTCTTGTTAGTTACTCAGCTCTTGAATCATCACCTTAAGGTAGAATTTCTTGTCCAAAATGGCATTAAATCATGCTTAATCTCCAGAAAAGGTACGGTTCTTGCTAAATCATTTGTAAAAGATAAGTTATTTGCTTTAGATACGGTTTCATCTTTTGCAGTAGCTTTATCTGCTTCTACAATAGAATCAACTACCCTCTGACATTTTAGATATGGGAACTTGTCGGTTAGTTCAGTGCACCAAGTTCAAAAGCAATGGTCCATTGACTACCCAAATTGTCAAGTTCCTTGCCTATTTGTCCTAGTTGTCTTGTAGGAAAACAACATAGAGATTCGTTTGGTGAGCACCTTCCATGGCAAGAAGTTTCTGGAGGTAGTTCATACCCATTTGAATGGCCCATTTCTGCTTCATTTTTACGATACAAGTACTTCCAACTGTTCATGGATGACCACTCTCACAACATGTGGGTATATTTCCTAAAGAAAAAAAGTGAGGCTCTTCAACATTTCTAGAACTTCTATCATCGTGTTGTGAAAGAGACTGGACAACCACTTCTTCTACTTCACTCAGATCAAGGGGGAATTTACATCAAATAAGTTATTGGCCTTCCTGAACCAACAAGGCATTAAGAAAAACACATTTTGCTACCTACACACCCCAACAAAACATCAATTTTGAGCGTTACAATCGCGCACGATTATGGAGATGGCTCGCTGCATGCTAACAACAACAAAGATAGAGGAATCTATTGGGCTGAAGCAAGTACAGATAGTTGTATATCTTCTCAATAGGGCACCAAAAAATATTCTACAAAATAAAACTCCAGAAGAGGTATGGAGTTGTAGAAATCCATCAATTTCTCATTTACGAGTATTTGGTTGCACAACATACATGCATGTCCCAGCTCAGAAGAGAAATAAGGTTGAGCCAAATTAACTCCCATGTATCTAGTTGGCTACTGACTCTACCTCGAAGGCATATCATCTCATGGATCCTAAGAGAAAGAAAATATATGAGAGTTGGGATGTAGTTTGTGATGATTAATCTTTTGACTCAATAGTATCAAAGAATATCCACTTCCAACCACATCTCACCAATTATTCTTCAAATCAAATGATGAGCTAGAGGAGACTACTCATAGAAAATATGTGCTACTAGGAGAGATATTTGTTGACCTTGGAGAACTGAAGAATATGAATTCACATCAATCCACACAACAACGACATAGTTCTTCTCAAAATCAGCCAAGTTCTTGTCTGAAGTGGGTACAAAGCACCATAAAGACTTGCATTTGCAACAACTCCTAGACACATCATCCGGAATCAAAACAAGGAGTCAAATAAGAAATGAGGTAAACTTTGTGCTCGGGGAGTTCAATGATTAATAGCTCAGAGCAGAAAATGTTCATGAAGCACTCAATTAACCTTAGTGGAAGGAAGCCATGGATATAGAATATGACTCACTCATGAAATATCAAACATGGGAACTTATCGATCTGCCTACAGGAAAGAAACCCATAGGCTGCAAATGGGTTTTCAAGACAAAATATAAGGCGAGACAGATCCATCGAAAACATAAAGCACGTCTTGTAAAAGGATATACTTAGAAAGATGGCATCGACTATGAAGAACCTTTGCACCCACTGCGAAGATGAGGACCATTAGAGTTGTTTGTACACCTGACACCATATGAAGGATGTAAAATTCAGTAGAGGGGCATCAAGAGTAATTTCCTAAATGGTGATCTAAAATAATAAGTCTACATGACCCAACCTGAAGGATTTGTTTTTAAAAGTGTCCTAAAAAGGTATGTCGTCTCATCAAATCACTTTATAGACTAAAATAAGCTCCAAAGGCATGGTATATCAAGATCAATGATCACCTTTTACAGCATAGGTTCACTCATAGCCCCTTAGATTCAAATTTATATATAAATAAGGTAGGAAAAGAAATTGTCATTCTTGTGGTATATGTAGATGATCATGTGATCACTTTGGAAGCTCATAAGATCGGGTTGATATTGTGAAGAATGATCTCAAAAGAACCTCGACATACATGATTTTGGGCTACTACATTCTTCGCCTTGGCTTGGAGATATGGCAATACGAGCATCACATTTTTGTCTCCCAGATAAAGTATGCAAATACAGTCCTCAAAAAATACAAAATGTCAGACTGTAAACCTATATCCACTCCCATGGAGAAAGGATTATAACTTTCAAGATTCCAAGACTCACCTCAAGTAGATGCTACTCTTTATAGGTAACTTATTGAAGGGCTCATCTACTTGACATATACCAGACTAGATATATGCTTTTCCGTCAGCTATCTTTCTAGGTTCATGTAAGAGCTGAAAAAATGTCACTAGAGGCGCATCAAAGCATGTTTTGAGATATGTTCGAGGAACAACTGATTATGGTCTGGAATATAAGAAGAATGATCAATTCTTATTATAGGGATACATCGACTCGGACCACGCCAGATCTATTGATGACAGGAAGTCAACCATAGGGTACATTTTTCATCTTGGATCTAGACCAATCTCATGGATAACCAAGAAGCAGAATGTTGTTTCTATCTCATCCACAGAGGCAAAATATTGCACCACACGAGGAGCTATGTGTGAAGTTATATGGTTACGTTATATTTTAGATGATATGGGAATTCTTGAAAAACATTAACCTATTCTCTATTGTGACATGATCAGAGTGTATTGAAGTGCATGCAAAATCTAGTCTTCCATGAACGCACAAATCATATTGAGATTGATTATCATTTCATTTGAGAGCACATCTTGAATGATCACATTCAGCTCCAGTACTATCCTACAGAAGCACAAGTTGCCAAATTTCTCATAAAATCTCTTGTTAAAGTGAAATTTAAAATTTTTAGGGGTCACATTTGTAACAATAATGTAATAAGGGGGAAATGTTAGCATAGTCTATGTACTTATTTTTTATTGTTAGACTAGTTGTTCTATCTATTCCATTATTCTCTCCTTCTTATTTTTAACTTCTCCATCCTTTTAGGGGAGTCTTGTTTATTCCCATACCTATAAATAATGTACGCGGGTTCATTGTTGGATAGAATAATAAGAGATATCAATCTCTATTCTCTCTCCTCCATTTTTGCGTCACATGATTTATGCACTGCTTGACTTTAAAAGATTCATTTTCCTAAAAATGGTAGCACAAACATACAAATTAAACACAGAGCTCAATTTTCACAAAAATTTTATTTATTTTCCCCAATTACAATGATGTATATCAAGGAGAACAATAGAAAAGTAAGATGAAGAATATGTAATTGGAGATGATGAAGAGCGAGAGAAGACCCAAAAGGAAATGATGGTTTTTATCTATATTCTTTTTCTTTGAGATTTATGTACATGCATCTTTTACCTTAAGTAAACATAAGTTACATTTCCCGACTTGTGTGGGAAAAACTAAATTTCTTTATGAATAAATGACATTAATTTCTGTAATTGAGTTGTTTATTTCTTTTTGCATTCGGAGTTTATGATAAATAATGATTGTATAATGAAGAAAAAACTCAACACATAATTAATCATAGTTAAACATAAAGAAATATTAAAATCGATATACTTATAACTCAATAATGTACCTTTTCACATTAAAAAAAAAAACTATTTATTGTTCCAAGATGAAATATCTCACATCTACTTATGATTCCCACCTTCGTCAAGGCTATGCACTAGTCCTTTGGGGATTTTGTATTTCTTTTCTGAAGATGAATGTGAATGACAACACATGTGAGGTGTTGCATTCTGCAACAACACACATAACTCTATATTACATTCCATTAATAAACTATAAATCATAACTAAAACATCATAAAGTGGTATGTCCCTTTGCAAGATTTGGGTTGCCCATCTTCTTCATAACATGTCTTTCCCATTTGTGTTAAGATTATGCACTGTTTCTGAGGGATCTAGTGCATGTTCATGATAGAGATGAGCTGGAAAGACTAGCTAAGAAGGAGATAGGCATTTTAAAACTGGTAAAGTGACATTTCACTTATCCTTCTTTCCCCTAGTTAGGTTCATCCATCAATTCCTTCCATCTGAAATGAAGTTTTGATTTTCCCATTTTTATACTAGTGCAATAATTGTAAAAATTTCTAATGATCTTGTCGGTAAAGCTACTGCTAGCTTTAAGACTAGTTCCTTGCTCTTGTCCATTGGGCATGGAGTCTAATCCCAAACACAAATATATCCTTTTATGAAAAAGCCTGCGTTTTTAAAACAAAACTAAAACTAGGAACACATCTTGTAAACTAGATCATGTGCATGAATGCACTTATTGAAATTGAAATTTGCGGTGTGCATAAAGCTGCACCTTTTGAAAGTGAAATCCTACTCTAATTATCACTTTTAAGATCTTCGATAATAGTGCTTCATAAAGATACCATTCACAGAATTGGAAGTTCCTCTCCATTTAGCCATGAAAGCTTAAATTCATTGTGCTCTTTTTGATAGAGATATTTTTAGTGGTGAATATTCGTAATTTGGAAATATTCCATTTTTGGAAAATTTGAAAAGGTGAATTTTTTAAAGTAGGTCGGTGTTTCTTTTCCTAAAATTTCTAGTATAATTTTTTTAGGGGTCGGCTTCGCTTACCATTGAAAATTACTCCTATATAAACCTAGGTAATTCACCTAGTAGTATACTAGTAAATTCTTTGAAGTACCATCCGAATTACTTGTAAATTACATGTAGAAAAAGTGTGGATCGAGTCTCGGTTTGGTTGTTGCGGACTTGCAATAGGAAAGTTTCATCGGCACACGAAAAGAATATTTTCATTTTCGGACTAGCGACAATATAGTGTTGTTGACACAACAAGAGAAGGTGTTGATGCATGACTAGAGGGTTGTTGACACATGACCAGAGGGTTGTTGATGCATGAAAAGAGGGTTATTTAAAAGTGAAAAGGGAAGGTTAGAGGTCGGCGATAAATGAGTTGTGTTGATGAGCAACAAGGGGGTTGTAGATGGTAAAAAAAAAAGCATTTTTCTGGTGTCGGGTGACAACAAGGTTTTCTGTCACACGAAAAAAAAATCCTTCTTTGTTGTGTGACAAAAACCTTGTTGTCACACGATACCAAAAAAAAATGTTTAGTGCTCCTCCTTAACAAAATGACAAGATAAAATTTGAATCTGAAATCCTTGAAAATTCAGCTTTACAGAAAGTTGTTCAAGGTATATTCTCCTAGGATTTTCCACCTCTAATTTACAGAGGATTCTTAAAATGAAGTGTACTTTGCAAGGTGAAATCATATAAGGACCACTCCATATTGTATCGAAATTTGTGTGGTTTCCTAGGTTTTTCTATTAGTATCCCACTTGACACAATATCTCCTTCATTAAAAATTTTGAACTTACCCTTTTTATCAAACATCCTTTTGATTTGTTTTGATTTTTCTCCATGTTCAAGTGAGATTGATCTCTTTCTATTGCAGTTCCATCGATTATACATAACAAAATTACATTTTTCATTCTCAAGTAATTCCATCTGATGTAATAAATCCAATGTGGGTAGCTCAATTGAAATAGACATTCTTGCCTCATGACCATAAACCAATTTGTATAATGAGTTTCCAACTTATCTTTTAGGAATCACTCTATCAGCCCAAAGTGTTGAATTTAACATGAGATAATAATCTCTTTGGTTTTCTTTAAGTGTTCTTGATCATCTTGATGAGATTTTAATTAGTAATTTGAGCTAATCCATTACCTTAAGGGTAATAATTAAGCGAAGTAATAAGATAAATACCATGCTTGAAAACCCCATATGTTGCCTTTGCACTAAGAAATGCCAAATAATTATCTAAAATGATGGTGGATGGAACACTAAATTTGCAAACTATAAATTTGTAGAATGATATAATCGAGGTCTCATTGGATTCCTTTAAGGCTAATACTTTAGTCCGAGAAAGAAAAATATTTTTGGCAGTCAAAATTCACTTGTGTACCTCAAATGAAGGAAGATTTATCACACCAATAAAGTCAATAACCCACTGCATGAATGGCTAATCCACTTTGAAATAGGTGCGAGGGCATCGAAGCTAATCATTCTTTCTTGACAAAGAATGCAAACTTTTGCACTTCTTTATCCATTCAAAAAAGTCCTTGAATATGCTATTCCAACAATAATCAAATTTCATAATTTAAGAGCTATAGTACGTCTTTGAGAAAAGACCTCCTAGAGGTCCTTCATGAAATTCTAAAAGTAATTGTTGCACTCCATTGAAATCAACACATTGCAGCAAATTTCCATTGATATATTTCTTAAATATCACACCATCAATAAAAGCATAAGGTATGGCCTATAATCTAAAATACCTTAATTTTTTCTTTTCCATACCTTCTTGATAAGTTCCATGTTGTAAGTAATTGATCAAATATATCATCCTAATTTGATCCTAGAATCTCGAATTGAGTTTCACTTGCTAATTTTAGGGTTGTACTACAATTTCATGTTGCTGATATGAAATTGCAACATGTTGTAATGAATTAATACCCTATTTTTTTCCACATTAGAAATCAAATGTCACATAATCCTTTTCCTCGGACTATTTTAGTAATATGAATGTAAACATCATATTCCCTAACTTTTATAATCCAACATTCTTTCTTTTCATTAAGTTCTTTGATAAACAGAATTCTTTAACACTTGGGCAAGAAACTAGAACATGAATCGTATTATTTGAAAGCATGTAATTGAGTTTTGTAATTCTCTAACTACTACAAGTACCTATTTTTCAACAAAAGTTTTACCTTGTATCGTAATCATGTAAGCTTTTCCCAAAGAAAATAATGGGACGGTTCTATATTTCCATCATTACACGACTCAAAATGGTTGAAATGGTTCCAGCTCTTGCAAGTGCATACGTTGTGAAATCCTTATCAAAATTGGTATTTTCCAAAGTAGGATCTTGTGAAATAGCCAACTTAATGGCTTAAAATCCTTTTCTTCCTTCAATGGTCCAAGAGAAGACTTTACCCTTCTTTAGTATAATTGTTAATGGCTTTACCAAGGCTGCAAAATCTAGAACAAATCTTCTAATAAAGTTTATTTTTACAATAAAAATTTGTAATGAATTCTTATGGTGAGGTAGGGATAGCTACAAAATTGCATCAATTCTGAAAGGATCAATAGTTAAGCCCCGCTTTAGAAATAATATGTCAAACTAATTTAACTTCATGTACTGAAAAAATGGACTTTTTGGGATTTAATAAGATTCCTTCCTACAAATATGAAACGTCTATATTAAATGCATAATATGATCAATAGAATTCCATGAAAATATAACAACATCATCTAAATAAACCAATATGCATTTATTCAAGAGGCTATGAAAAGCCATATCCATTACACACTGAAACATTACACCAGCATTAGAAAATCCACTAGGCATCCTCTTGTACGCATAAGTGTCCCACTTCGTGGTGAAGGCTATCTTGTATCTATCTTCTTCACGCATAAAAATAGGAATTTTTCCACTATAACCATCTAATAAGGACAACCTATCTGAACCTAAATTTGTTCTTAAAATCTAATCCATATTGGGCAGTAGATAATGATCTTTTAATGAAACTTTATTAAGATCTTTGAAATCCACAAACAACCAAATCTCGCCATTCTTTTTCTCAATAGGCATAAGGTTAGCAACCCAACTTGAGTTATTGATAGGAAAATAATTCCATATTTAATTAACTTTGACAATTCTTTTCTCATTAATGGCTCTATCTTAGGATTAATAGGCCTCTGTTTTTTCCTAACAAGTTTTGAATTTGGCTGTAATTCTATAGTATGTTGTGCCAAACTAGGATCAAAATCTTTAAGATCTTGGTATTTCCAAAAAAAAACTTTTAATTCTTTGCATAAATTGATAAAAGAATATTTTTCAGCTAGAGAATATACCTTTTCAATGTGTAATTTCTTTCCATCATCAACTGAAATCTCTTCATATTTATTAGCATGTGTTGAGATATTTCCTTTGTCCTTTCTAAGTTGGTCATCAAAACTAAAAATATCTTCTAAAGTGACAAGCCCATGAGGAAATTTTTGGAATTTAACTAAAAAATTTGGTCATTGTATTGGCATTGAAATGTTTCTTGATTAACTACAGAAAAATCAACTTCTTGCTTAAAAAAACTATAGATATTTTTGTCATCCTTGAAAACCTATCAATTGTCCTCATTATTAGGAATCTGAAGGTCTGATTATCTGCTTTATATGAGGCTTTCATTTATTTTTTTCAACATGTTCTAGTACTTCAAAGCTAGCTCGAATCGCAACAAGTCTACCTATTGTTTGTTTTCAGCTCTTGGGGTGATTAAATGTTAATAACTTCAAAATCATCCATAAATTCGAAACTCTATACTTGTAAGATTTTTAGCAATGAAATATTACAAAAATTAATGTTCTTAACTTTATTGAAAACTAATATAGAATCACCATTTACTTGTAACATGTTGATTCCTTTCTTTTATGGCCCATTGTAGGCCATGAATCAATGCTTTATATTCAGCTATGTTACAAGTACATGAAAATTGCAGACTTAGAGCTGAAAAATACCTCTTATTTGAAGGGGAAGTCAACATAAAACCTACACCTTGTCCTTTCTTGTTCTTTGCTCCATCAAAATGAAGTGACGTAAGCCTTCTCGCAGTATTTTCTATTTTGGAAAACAAAGGAATAGGTGTATTTTCCTCATGAAGACTAGTAAATACTGAATAATCCTTCTTTTACTTCCTTGTAAGGATCATAAGCATGTTCTTCTTGAATTTTTCATCCATAAATAAGTTAGAAACACCATCTAAAGTATAAATCGTGTGTTGTAATATCAAAATCGGTCTTCTCTATATTTGGATAATTTGTTGCGGTTGTTGTCTAATTTTTCCCCCTTCGGTCAAAATTGATCAAAGGTGGAAATGGAAAGATTGTTTCAGATCATGCAAGATCACATTCAATTTTGAAGATCAATTTACAATCGAGCTCGTCATGGAAATGTAAAGGAATAAAGGAATGGAAAAGGGAACAAAATGAAAAAGATCGAGAGATGAAGAGGAAGAACAAGGGAGAAGGCTCGAAGTTTTTTAGACTTTGCACTTTTTGGCATTTCGGAAGAACAAGGAAAAAATGGTCATCCAAATCTCTGAATTCTGAAACTTCGAAAGTCCAAAATTTCATACTTTTGGGTTTCGATGTTTTAGAGATCTCGGAGCGCAAAATGTAAAACATCACTCAAAAATGTCTGAAGTATAAAATTTCAAAAGTCTAAAATTTTGGATTTTCAGAACTCTCAGGCACAAAGTTGGAAAAGAGGCCCTCAAATTCGAATTCACGAAGTCCAAAAGTCTAAATTTCAAAATTTCAAGGTTTGGGGACCTTGGGAATCATGCCATAAATGAAGAGGAAATGTCCTGAAACCTCAAAGTCTGAAATTTTAGACTTTGAGATTTGTGGTTTCATGATTTTTGGGAAGTGTGCCTAGGTGAGAAAGGAAAATTCCAAATTCCCAAAGTCCAAATTTCCTAATTTTCAGACTTCAAACTTTTAGGTTTTTGACATTTGAGTCTTCGGTGAGAAAAATGGAAAAGGACACATAAATTTTTGAAAGCTGCAAAGACCAAATGTACGAATTTTCATACTTCAAACTTTTGAGGTTTTAGACTTGGACTTTGAAGTCTCGAACCTTAAATCGGAAAAATCACCCCTCATATCAAAACTCTAAAACCCAAAGTCTAAAATTTTAGACTTTCGGGATTTTGGGTTTTGAATTGAACTCTCAAGCGAATATGGTAGATGAGCAATGTTTAAATATCTGAAATGGAAATGTCTGAAATTCTAAATTTCAGGATTTCAGAGGTTGCATGCATTTTGGAATTTCAAAACTCTCGGGCCATTTTTCACTGAGAATGACACCTCGGCCTTAATATGGCTATATCTTTTCATTTAAGCTTGGATTTTAGAAAAGAGGAATTTTACGAAATATCTTGACGTCTTCTACACAACTACAAATTTTTGGATATATTAATTTAGAGCGAGACTAAGATATTAAAAATGAAGAAATAAAGTTTACTATTTTTAAGGGGTGTACAAGTTTCTCACATAACACTATAATGAAGGTATGGGCTTCCTTTCTCCCAAGTAAGGTATGGTACATGGAGGTATTGTTGGCATATTTTTAATACATTGTTTATTGGTTAGTTTGGATACAGGCGGTTACTCCTCCTAACCGCTTTCTCTATGTATTTATTCCCCCTCGTACATTCAATATAATATTCAGACATTTTACATACTCCTGATCTAACATTGGTATCAGAGCGGTGTGGAAGCAGGAGCGTGGGAGAGTGCAAATAAAGGATGGAGACCTGCTTGGAACCACCGCTCCCTTCCTGCGTGGAAATCTACAGACCCAGCAACCAGTGAAAATATTCCTTCGTGGAGTTTGGTGGAAGAACATTTCCCTGTTGGTGTGCCGTGAAGAAGCATTCAGTTGTGAAACCGTTTTTCTATTCAGTTGTGCCGTGAAGATTCCTCTGCCTGTCCGTTTTGGCTGTGCTGTGCGTGAACTCTGCCTGCGAGTTTGTTTGCTGTGCGTGGTTCCCTGTCCGTATTTGCGTGCTGTGCGTGGTTACCGCGTGGAGGAGCAGCAAGAACGTAATATCTTTGCAAACCAGTGAACCTGTGCGCCTTCATTGCTGGTGCGTCCTCTGCCTGCGTGGAAGGAGGTGACTCATTCTTTATTCTTTGTGCGCCCGTTGTTCTTTCTTTGTTTGCTATTTACTATTGGTGAGCGTGAGAGGCGACCAAGGAACCCCGCGTGGATTGCAGTGCGTGGAGGGACAGTTGGAGGAGCCGCTGAGCGTGAAAAGTCTTTGCTTGCTGTGCGTGGAGATTCAGAACCCGTGCGTGAAGAGGTCTCTGCCTGCGTGGAAGGAGAGGAGATAACTGTCTTGAAGAAGACAGTTATGAAATATAACCGCTTCAAACAAAATGAGAAGACCATACCTGTGCGCAGCGACAACATGAAGAATTTTGTTGTTATTCATGTCTGGAAATGTGGCATCGATCATTAAAGCTGATCGAGTTCGCTGCGAGTTATCCCATCAACGACCATTTCTCGGCGTGTGAGGAAACAACAGTGATCCAGAAGAGTAAATAGTCAGACGTTTGAGCGTACTCAGAGGAGGATACCCGTGGTACAAGCCCGTAGTTCAAGAATTAAAAAAAAAAAAAGAAGAATCAGTCACCAAAGAGGGAGAAGAGAGCATGTGGCAATGACCACTGACCAACTTATTAGCACTGTGTGGAGTTTGACATGAGTGGCATCGACCACCGAAAACCCAGGGGTACGTTGGTAGACTCCTTCCCCCAACATCTTCTCAACTATTGTTCACGAGACAAGTGATACGTTAGCAAGCGCATTGTCTGAAAGATCAAGAGACGTGGAATCTGTTTGAATCAAATCGGAACAAAATGAGATTAAGCCCCTTCATTCATTCATCAAATTTGTTATCAAAGATGGACGTGAACAACCAGCCTATGATCCCATGCAACAGTCTGAGAGCATGAAAGTCATGCCCAGAGATGTTAGCAACATTGCAAGCAACCATAGAGACGTGCCGCATTTGAGAGAACCGAAGAGCATCGGTATCTACTCTTCGCCAGTCTCCAAAACTTGCAATCCGAGGACATAATGGACTGAGTCTTGTTCGACATATAGATGGAGAAGAGTTGTGTCGATCCAGATGACAAATGCGAGATTAAATGCCTTCAGGAACATCTGTGGCGCACCACACGAGCTTTGAGCTCACTTCATCTATTTTTTCTGGCGAGAGCACATCTATCACAAAGATTCAAGAAAGTCCAGACAAACTCCTTGTTGCAAGAAGCAAATAGGACATGTCACGACGTAACAAGATGATGAATCTGGGGTAGATTTGTAAAAACAATATATTAAGGGGGGGAATGTTGGCATATTATTTAATACATTGTTTATTGGTTACAGGCGGTTACTCCTCCTAACCGCTTTCTCTTTGTATTTATTCCCCCTCGTACATTCAATATAATATTCAGACATTTTACATACTCGATCTAGCGGTATGGGTATTAAAGTGGCTCCCATCACTAATGCTGAGAAGAATTCAATGCATTTTTAGGGTGGTTGAAGTTGGATTTCGGGTTTCTTCTCAACTCACTCTCTCATTCTTCATATATATTGTAAGGAGGGGAATTTTTCTAAAGGTTGGATATTTTTTCTATGCACCCTCCCTTCTCTTTTCGCAAGTCGGTTTGTGGAGTTTCAAACCTCTCATTCAAAATGTAATGCAAGTTTGCGCCTCTTGGCCATTGTGATGCACTCGTATCAACTTTTTGGAGCAATAATACATGTCTGTGGATCATTTTCAACCCTCTCTTGTGTTCATTGTACCTCTCTAACCTCTCATTGAAATTTTGGTTATATATGCATGGTGATTATATGACTTTTTTATGGTTTGTGTTTATTGGCGAGAGAAGGTGTTCAACATTCATGTGGTACATCACCTTTGTTATTTTAGGTTTATTTTCTTGCATCTCCTTAACCTTGTCTCCTTGGCAAGTTAGAGTAGGTTTTAGAGTAGATCCTCTACAATTTGAATGCATGCACCTAAAAGAGAAATAGGAACTGACCTTCATCCGGAGAGCTTTACTCGATTGAAGTCCCACACTTTTGGAAAATCTTCATGTTATGCAATCACTCGATAGTTTCAACCCATCGAGTTGTAGACATTCGGGGTGATATGATTACACATCAACAATAGTATTTGCAACATGATGTCCAATTTGGAATCTAGATAAAGGATTTGAATTTACTCTAACCTTAGTTCCATACCTCATGGTGAAGAACAAAAATGAAAATTCCAAAGAAAGATAACCACCTATTTTTGTTGTAAAATATCTAGACAAGTAAAGAGAAAAAAAGAGAGGTCGATCTACAACAATTCCATCTAGTAAAATTGAAATATTGGGATAAAATGTAACATACCTAAAAATTTATGATGATACCAACTATTTTGGTTCCTTTCCCATCAATATGTCATACAATCTTTTTGTTTGGTTCATACTGCAGGACTAATTTTTAGCAATTGCTTTAGGCATGATTGTGTTGCTTGCACCACTATCAACCATACAATTGTGAACTAAATGATCACCAATAATAAGATAAAGATAAAAAAGAGGTGGTTTTCTTATGTCATGAGCATTCAAAACTTTATGTACCATCCATTTAACATCTTTCATATGATCTTTCTTAACTATACTAAGAACCATATCAGCTTTCTAAGCTTCTTTCTCTACTAGTTTGGAAGAAATGTGCAACTTAGCAAGCTCATGAGTAAGTAACTCTTGTTGTCATGGAATACTCAAATCATCCCATAAAGAAATATTGATATTATGATTTTTCATAACCTCAAAAACATTAAATGAAGCTGCAACAATTTTAGAATAAGCTTTAGCTACAATTGATTCTTCTTGGCAACTTTATAAATATGAGGTATGAATAACCCGTCCAGGATCTGGTTGAAGTTATTTTCTACTCCTTGGGGATAAACTTCTTTATGTTTTATTAGTAATGGTAGGTAAAACAACTTCCTTTTGTTGTTTTTCTTCATCCCGAGCCTTCTTTTCAGCTCTAGTTGTAAGTGCAATATAATTGTAGTGCCCACTTCCCTTCGACTTCGTTTTGTTTTGTTGTTTTCGAGACTGATTACTTCACTATGGATTATTATGACCTCTTGTTTTAGCATGCTAGTAGATATCATTGACATGGGACTGTTATTGATTTGATCTTTATATGATGCATATGGTTTACTGGTGGACATTTGATGATGATATTTGTATACTTTTGACAGGGATATTCATCTTAATTCTGACATGGGATATATTTAATCATATTGAGTAGAACTTGATAATTTGACTAATGTGATGATCGTTTTGATATAAATGAAATGTGGAATAAGAATGTGCTAGAAAGTGTTAAGTGATATCGTACTTGCATAGATGATAGTAAATCAGGTGTTGATTATTTTAGATTATATTGTATATTTGGCATGAATGTTTTAATGCGGCCAACAGGCCGAAGGAGGTATTTTTGCATTGCGGTATATTATATTCACAACAAAATTGGGGAGTGGAGACCAACCACATCGGAATTCGAGAAGAATCCAGCTAAGGTCACCATGGCAACAAGTAATTGTGTGTGTGTTAGAATTATCTGGTAAAAGGGAAAATTGTGACCTAGGGATCATGTGTTGTTTTGTTTAATTTTTCCCTTTTTACTATGTTAGTATGTGTTGCTCTTAGTAAGTGAAATTTTTACTTATGTTATTATTCATATTTCTTGGATTGGAGTTTACCCCTTTGTTAGCCATGGGTTGTAGTGGGTTAATTAAGTTAAATTGAAAATTGTCCTAAACTAATTAAAAGATGTGACCTAAGAGAGTTCATTTATTAACCTTGATTTACTTTGGATTTTGTGTGGATTGATGTGTGTTTGAGTTTGAGTGTAGCACACTCTACCCCACATGGGAAACTCGAATTTGGCCTTTGAGGCCAAATTTCAAAGCTTGTGGGACAAGTCAAACTTGTCCCACACCTCTTAAAACCCCATGCCAACCCTACCTATGGGTTGGAAGGCCAAATTTAGGGTCTTTTAGGTGTTTTGGGGGGATAAAAGGGTAAAAATATTAATTGCACTTTCTTTCAAATTTAATTTTGTCCTTTGAGGGAGTGGGCTTAGTTGGAGTGTGCAAGTTGCTTGCCTTTCTTTCAACCACTTATTAATGGTGCATTGGAATTTGATGTTGACCAAATGATGTGGAGTGGAGGGAAAAGGAGGTGGCATCCTACTTGGAGCCACATCATCCCTCCCTCTCTTTTCTCTATTTATTTGAGCCTCTTGTTTGTTTTGGGGGTTGGAAGTTTTCATGTTTTAGTCTTTTTGTATTTTGGAGAGGAGAGGATTTGGAAGGAGCTTGTGAATTTTTGGAGCTTGTGGATACTTGTGAGAACTTTGTTGGAGCTTGTGGATGCTTGCTTGATCCTTGGAGGGATTTGAGACTTCATATTTGGAGCAAGCTCTACCATGGAAAGGTAGGAGCTTCCCCTTTGTTGCATTATGTTTCTTTTGTCATATGAATGTATTTTTATGTTGTGTTGAATGTTGTTGTTTGAAATGCTTGTTGGGAATGGGTAG
This sequence comes from Taxus wallichiana var. yunnanensis, assembly GCA_018340775.1. Taxonomy (NCBI): domain Eukaryota; kingdom Viridiplantae; phylum Streptophyta; class Pinopsida; order Cupressales; family Taxaceae; genus Taxus; species Taxus wallichiana. The sequence goes on from CM031240.1 coordinate 203,557,654, forward strand.
AATGCCTAAGTTGGGAGTGAGAGGAGACTATGGGGAGCTTAATTGAGGGAGGCATAAGAGATCATGTGCTTGAGGAGGGAGCTTGGGTTGGGTGTCCACCTTGTAAGAGAAATGCTTGCATTTCTTCTTGTTTTACTTTGAGGGAGCCATAAGAGTTGAGGGAGGCATAAGAGTGAATGGAGGGATAAGGGGTACTTGAGGGAGGCATAAGAGTTGTTAGGGGTATTGTGTTTGCATTGGAGGCTTTTAGGTGGCACCCATTCCCATTGGGAGGCATAAGTGGCTTCCCCATATGTCTTACTCTTGTGGCTTTCTTGGTAAGCCTTGTGACTTGTTGTTGTGATTTTTTTCCTCTTGTTGTGTTGTTGATTCTCTTGTCTTGAAGGATTATGGAATGCATGTGAAATGTTATGTTTAGTTATGTGGAAGCTTGTAGTTGCCATGAGTTGGATTCTCTCCCATTGTGATGTGGTTGGGGCTCGGGGGCCAATGGAGAGGATGGCTTCTCTTCTCCATTGGGTATTTTGGTTGGGAGGAGAGCGTTGCCTCTCCCCTTATTTTGTTGTGAATCAAGCAAAACTATGGAGGAGCCACCTTGTTGATATTTGGAGCATTGGAACCTTGTTGTTGACAATGTAAAAACACCATGTATTTACCCACCTTGAGTGGAGGAAAAATGTAATATTGCTTTGTTTTCTTTAGCCTCCATTATTGTAAATTTGTTTCCACATGAAGTAGAAAATGTTGTAACAAAATGTTGAAGGAAAGTTGTTTTTGAACTTCATTTGTAAGCTTGTAATGGGGATGGAATTTAAAGTTGCAAGAAAGACAATCCATTCATTCTCCTTTAACTTGGCTTGGAACCTCTTATAAAGGTGTTGATCTTGTTGAAATTTTTGGTAGATCTTGTTTAAAACTTAATGGAAATATTGTAGGTCTCTTTAGTGGAATGTTAGGAAAAATTACAAGAAAATATACATACTAGATTTCATTTTGTTGCTTAAAAAAAAAAGGTATTGAAAAGTGAGAACATTAATGCATATTCTCTTCTTGTATTATGGAGAAAAGACTCAAATTTTAAATGGCTTCCAATATGCAAATGAAGTAAATTGTGTCCTAACTCTATTATGTGTTTTCCTCATTTATGAATTTCTTATATATCCATTTCATATTGTAGAAGGGAAATGAAACCGAATCCTTTTGAAAACCCATGCTATGTTGATTAAATTGTGTAGAAGGAAATTCTAATGCATAGGCTATAAACTTATTAAGTTTAATACCCAATGTTCCTTAATACATAATAAGGAATTAATATTTTCAATATAACCCATATCTATGCAATATTACCACTAATGGACTTATTATTTTTAGATTCAAATCATAACAATATACCATCAATATCTAATTGTATTAACTAAGTACACTAATTCGAACTGCAGCAAGGAAACAATAGTAAACATATAAATAAATCTACGTAGGAGACGTTCACTTATTGTTTTTGGCAAAGCAAGCCGTGCTCATGAGCATCTTTGCACGACTTCAAAAAATTTGAAGCAATCACTTTTTGTATAAGGCGTGTATGGGTTTTTGCTTTTTTGTTTCAAGCAAACACTTCTCTTGTGCTTCATGAATATTCTGATATGAAACAGATCCACCTCTAGGAGATTCTTCTCACCACGAGCCGTTTAGTAAAATAGGAAGGGCCACATTGAGAATCGTTGCAACAAATCTCACCTGGCCTCCGTGTAACACTCTCACTGTCTCTTAAGCGATTTTGATATGAATAGCTTGAAGGCGGATCCATTTTTTTTAGGGTGTAATCGATACTGAACAGATAACAACATAGTTGGACAACCTGCTTGTTGGAATCACCCAAGGGGCCTTCATGCTGCTGCCTGGTCGCTGTTGTGTAGGCCAGGGCCGTAGATCCCTTTATCCTCTGCCAAAGCATTCAAAAAAAAAAGAAAGACTCGTGGCGTTATAATCCGGGCTTCCTGTGCCCCGTCTTGCTTGAGAAATTATTAAATAAAGAAAAACAAAAAGAAACAAAAAAGAAGAAGAAAGGAGACGTCTCCTTGCCGCGGCTAATGGACCCTGTCTCGACCATTCCTCACTGCATACGGTGACAGTTGAGGTCACTTGCCTCCCACTCACCTCCTGTAACTCCTCTGAAACTCGTTCTTTTTGTGGGCGCGGCCAGGTCAGCACCCAACAGATAGCCGACTATGTTGAATGCTAGATTTGCAAATCTAGTGGAATGATTAGAGGTGAGCGGCGCAGCAGAAGGAGTTCGGCACGCAAGGGAAGAGTAGTAAATTCGGCAGGTGGCTGGAACCACCCACCCCAACCATAACTTTTAAGCAAAGTTTGAAAAGCTTTTCCCCCGATTTGACTCTTGCTCCTTTATATCAAAATTTCAAATTTATGTTAAGCATGAAGAGTCATTTAAGTGTAAATTTTGATAATATACATATATAAAATGCCGGCCGAGTTGGCTCGGTGCCCATGTGGAATGCCACAATTATAGTGGCTTGGTTGAGAATGTATAATGCGGTTCAATGGAGAGTTAGTTGAAATCTCATGAATTTCGTTGACTTCTATCAATCATCCTTATATAAACATATAGTATAACTTTTCAACCCAATAGTCATCTATTATCCTTCTAGTAATTGACCACTATTTTTGAAAAGCCTCCTTTAAAAGAATTTTGTATTGCAAAATCATTCTTCTCTCAACTTGTTAATGTGTTAAATTTATATAGTTTTATTTACTCATACCTATAATACATCCTTGCAAAAAAATAAAATAAATAAAATAAAATACAGTATTAGGGCAAAATTTAGAACTTGTAGCTAACTATAAAGAGTCAAAAAAAAAGAGTTTGATAGCTTAGTAGTAAAGAACCCTAGCATGCAAATACGAGGCCTTATGTTTGGTTCCTAGTTGGTCCAATGAGAAGTTAACCCAAGCAATGTAAGTATGTGGCTTGGAGCATAGTTTACGCAACGTAACCAACTCAGTAGCTTGACGAGCTAAATTCAATACACATACACTCTGCAACATAATTTCCACTTGTCGATTTTCATTAAAAAAAAAAAAATCGAGTAGAACCAAAATTGTGGTGGCAAGCCACGTGGTGGCTTGAGGACCCACCACGTCGGTATTAATAACTCAGTCCTTGCGATGGATAGGATCCCTTCCGTTTTAAAAGACAAAAAAAAAAAAAAAAATTGTCGCATTTCGGGTTGGTTGTTTATGGCGCGTCGTCATCGCCGTCATCATTTTCGTCGTCATGAGTGTCATCTTTTTGTGGCACTACAATAATATTCCTCTCAAAAATTGACCAAGTTTTGTTCTATTTTTTTGAATCTGAGCATCTTGTTGTCCACCCTCCATTTGAGGCATGAATAATATTTCAGATTATAGTTGGGAAACAAGGCTTAAATTCAAAAAGGCATTTGGATAACTAGCAGTTAGATGAGGCTGATTGGAAAGTGTACACCACTCTTCTGAGGCCATATTGACTAGTACAAGAGCACTAGATGAGATGGGAGATTTATGATCAAATTGTCTTTATTGATAAGGTTACCTATAATTGTGATTTTAGTGGTATAATGACCTATAATGCTTTGATAAGGTGCTTGTTAAGGAATATATGTCTAAGCTAACAACTTATTTAATGTTGTTATTTCATTCCCATAAGTCTATAAGGTGTTTTTTTGTCAATAATATCATTTTGAGGGGTTGTAATAGCTAGCTCTATTATTGTAATAGGTTGTGGAATAGGTGCTAGATCTACTATAATAGGCATAAAGTGCTATCGGGCTAATTTAGTGGCATGAATAAGGTTGTTTTTAGCTCTAATAGTGATATCATAAGATGATAGAAGTGTAGTTCCTCCCATGGATTGTATCATGGCTTCAATATCACTATTTAAGGATCTAAGATAATATAGAAATGCATGATCATCTTGAGGCTTAACAGTTGTTAGAATTCTTTCCCATGTTCTAGAAAATATGATGTTAAAACTAGCCATAAATTCATGAGGATCTCTCTTGATTATTGACAATTTTTCTATGAGAGAAAAGTGATCTAAATTATCTTGAAACTATTTATGTAATTGATCTCCCAATTCATCCCAAGTTGCTATAGTCCCTACTGGTAAATTTCTATACCATTGCAAGGATTGTTCCTTAAATGATGCAGCTAAGAGTCTTAAGGATACATCTTCATGAGTGATGTTATGGACTGAACAAAGGGCTGTAATGTATTTAATATGCTCAACAGGGGTAACATGATTTTCACCAGTAAATGAGGGTAAACCCTTTAAGGAAGCAACATGTATGTCATGATAAATAAGAATTATTAAGGGGATACAATTATTAAAGGGTACAAAATTTCTAGGTGGTTGCGGTGGTTGTTGATGAGTGATTGGAATCACTGGGATTGAACAATAATATTGATATGTGGTGAAGAAAGGGGAGGAGGGTTATCAAAATTAGGCCTATTATAGGGTAAGGTATTTCCAACTCTTCTTATTCTTGCTAAATTTAAAGGAAAAAATTATGAGGAAGTCCTCTTACCGTTGATCTCGTAGTAACCTTAGGTATGGAACATGCAAACAACTTCAGTCGAAATCAGCCTTACGGAGTCACCAAATAATTTTATTTTGATTTTCAATGGATGTATGCAGCTTTGTCCTTCCAAAATTTTTGTTTATTTGCTATAAATTATCTGCAAATTTGATTCGTGTCCCACCGGGCGTGCAAATATTTGTATCTCTCAAAAGTGCACCTTGTGTTTGAGGGATAATAGGTGTTCTAAGTTCACTTTTCCCTCACTTCTACAAATACAATTAAAACACCTCAGGGATATTGGTATCCCTATGTTGAGGTGATTCTCTAGGATTTTAAGGTTAGTTCGATTGATGTATCTTAAAACTGATTAACTTTGGGGTTTAATGGTGAAAGATGGATAAAACTAAAATTTAAATGATGTGATACATCAAAATTGATGAGGGCTTTGACTAAGAAACATGATCAATATACTAAGAACAAATTAATGGCACAAGATCCAATGGGTTTTAGGTTGATCCTAATGCAAAAAATTTACTGTAAAGGGATAAATAACAAAAACATAGGATATTATTGCACACTAAGACTATGTAGAAGCAAAAAATTTATAGCAAGGTAAGCTAATTAATTTAGGGAATACAATTCAAAAGAGTTAATGTAATAATGCACACCACTACAAATAATTGGAAATGCAATAAATGGTTCTCATTCAAGGGGAAAATTGGCCAATGGCTTCATCTCTCATTACAAAAGTCCTCCCTTCAAATTCACTCCTTGTGTTTGGCCAATGTACACAATATATAGCAAAAAAATTAGCCAACACCCTAAACTAGAATAACTCTAACTACAATTGCATGCTATTATTAACCTTCATCACGATAAATAAAGGAATAAAATAACATGTTGTTACAATTAGGTATTAATAGCCTTTTAATTCCAAATCTACCTCTTCAAGTAAAAGTGTAGTTCACTCATCTAATTCCGACTAAATAAAATAAATTTGGGTGAATAATTTGGCTAATATTAACCTCTTTTTTGATTTGTAAGTCATCCAAGGTGCATGCAAACTAGTATGTCATTTAGGCTGGTGTGACACTTGTTGTCGTTACCACCGATGTGACATCTCCTTTGCAAATAATAAGGAACTTTTGGAAATATTAAGGTATTAAAGAAACAAGAGTCTACTTTTTTATTCTTCTTTGTTTTGTCTTCTTTAGATGACATGAAAACTTCCACTCTTGTGTATATGAAAAAATATATTCTTCTGCATATTATTGGCCAACCTCAGAAATACGAGATTTTTACAAATACTAAGTTATTTTTGTAAAGTTTAATATAAACATTGACTCATTATTTGACTTTTGGCATATAATTAATTAAAAAAAATGCTTTGTGCTTTCATTTTATATGGCACTTGATAATCATTATTTGATCATTTTTAGGTCCCCGTTCGTTGGCATATACTATGATTAAAATAATCATGGTGGTGTGTTTTTGACTATTGTCATGGCACATATAATAATTGGTTTTGCCCCTTTTTGGGTAATAATCATGGCATATCCTTTGACTAAGGTATAAAGTCATGGGTTTTTATTTTACATGGAATATCTTGGCATGTGATTATTTTTTATACCTTAATATAACGTCAACGAAAAAACAATTATTAAAAAATGAGACTTAGTCCCCTCCGCCACGATGAATCAACCCTTATGATTTTTCAGTGATCAAACTAACCATGGGTTGGTTAGGATTTTCCTGCGCAGTGGCACATATGTATTTTCTTGGAACTCTTGTTGAGTTTGAAGTTTTTTTGATGACCGTTGATCTCTTTACTTGCGATCCAGGACCATCGATCCTAACCCATTGAGCGAGTTGATGAGATAAAAGGGAATTTCAAACCTTAACATTTAATTTTCTAGCTCCTCTTGGAATGGGTGAAGCCCTAGAATTTTTTGTTTGACTTCATTATTTCATTTTTGAGCTCGACTTCGGAAGTTATGTGAAGTTAGTTTTCTCTGTTTTGAGTTGTAGGTTCTCAATTGTTTTAGTTCACTTTGTTTCAAATGATTTGTGGCTTTCCTTTTCTGCCATTACTATGATTTTACCTCATTGTTTTCAGTTTTGTGTATGCATATTGAATCTTATCTGATCTTTTGGGTCTCTGTCGATGGAAAGAGGTAAGACCATTGTTCTTCGAACACTACAAGGTCTTCCTTTTGTCATTTTTTGCTTCATAATGCACTGATACTCTAATTTCTTTTCATTTCTTTTTATTATCTATGAATGGTATTTGATTTCAAGCCCTTGAGTGTTTTTGGGTGCTTGAAAATCCAAATCTATTCCTCGAGATCTCAAGGGTTTTTATATCTACCCCAGCTGATGATTATTATTCAATCCTTGAATATTTTTACAAAACTTGAACAAATCTATGACGGATGTGTATGAAGATGTTGTTTCCTTGATTTTTACTTGTAAATTTTGTTGAGTCTCAGGAATTTGTAACTTGATTCTTTTTTCATAAAAATGTCAATGGTTTGCTTGAAGTTGTCGGTAAAAATTGAATGTTCTTTTCGCTTGGCTGTTGAAAACAACGCATATTTTGATCTGAATTAGTAATTTTTCACTGTAGCTAAAAATAATTCCTTTTCAACCGACCCATATTTGGGTTTTTTTCCATTTTTTACTGTAAATTAATAAATATGGAACTCTGTTTGATCAATTTTTGTAACCCTTTGATTTACTTCAGTGGGTATTCGAGTTCTTGCATTTCAGTTTTTATACTTTTCCATTGTTATGTGTTTCGAAGATTTATATTCTTTATCTATGTTTTGACTGTAGGTTGTTATTTTTGACCTCTTTGAGATTTGTGTTCGTTTGTCGAGGGTTTGAATTTGGCTCTGCTTTTATATGTGATTTGTTGTTAGAACTATCAATATTTGCAAAAATGGGTTGAAAACCCTTGCTGGAATTAGTTGATATTTCACTCTAAAAACTTGGATTTTCGTTTTAATACATATGGGATAAAACTTCATTAGCCATACGCTCTATTTCTATTAAAAAAATTTGTGGGTAATGCTATAAATTGTTTTGTGTTTGAGTTCTACTTTTTTCTCTCAAATGGTTAATTACAAAACTTGGGGATGCCATTCTGTATTTTCTGAATTTCTCATCATAGCATTTTTCAAAATTGAATAGTTAGATTATGAATCTAGCATTGATGTCCCTATTTCTATTGGAAGAGTACCTTTGAATGTACAAGTCTAAAATTTACAAAAACTAATGTAACTTTGGATACAAGAGATTTGTTGATTTATGTAGATGGTCATTTTGATTTGTAATGTATGATCTTTACGGAAACATTTACTCTCTGAATAGTTCTAATCCTTAAATTAAAATGATATTACATGTTTTATAGCTCATGAGTCTTTATAGTATTTATTTGTTTTCATTTAGGTGAATATTTACAAGATTGGGATTTTCTTTCAAGCATTGAAAAAGCTAAAACTTTGTTTATGATTAAAGGTATGGCTATTATTTTGATCTTACTTGGCCTAAGTTTTGTTGAAGAATTGAGTTATAATGTTTAGAGAATATTTTTAGACCAAAGATCCTTTGAATAAATATAAAGTAGCCCAGATTGATTCAAAAACCTTTACAAATCATGCAAATTTAGTATAATCTTAAAGATCGATGCACTCTGTCGAGATGCTCTAGGCTTGGTTTCTAAAGTAAACAACACCTATAGCTTGTTTTTATAAAATTTATCTTTCCCATACTAGCTGTCATGCTAGTGGAAAATTGTACTTGCATATTTTTTGTACCTCTATAGAGATTTGTAATTGATGAGTTGTACCTTTTCCTTTCTTAATTGAGTGGTAATAGCTGTGAAACTTGTACTTTGAGATCAATGTGAAATGGCATGAATGGATTTTTATTCTATAGCCTTGAATTTTGTTTGATGTACTAATGCAATTTGTCTTGTTAGTACTGAATTTAAATCATGAAAAACATTTTTATTTCTTCAACTATAACATGTACTTGCACACTTAAGAATTTTTTTAGAAAAATATTAGTCTTTCAACCTCTCTTGTATACTATACTGATTTTTTTCTTTCCTTGTCTTTCATGATTATTAGAATAGTACATGTGATTCGAAAGATAGTACTTCCTTGATTCAAGTATATAGCTCTTCCGATTCATGTCTTCTTGAATTTAAAAGATTCATTTACCTAAAAAGACAACACAAACATAAAAATTAAACCCGGTGCTCAATTCTAAAAAAATATTTTCTTTCTTTTCTCCAAGTACAATGATGTATACCGAGGAGGACAACAAAAAATGAAGATGAACAAGAGCGGAGATGAAGAAGAGCGAGAGAAGACCCAAAAGGAAATGATGGGTTATCTCTATATTCTTTTGCTTTCAGTTTTATGTACATGAATCTTTTAATTCAAGTAAACATAAGTTATATCCCACAACATTTGTGGGAAAAAAATGGATTTCTTTATGAGTAAATTATATTAATTTTTGTTATTGAGTTATCTATTTCTTTCTCGCATTTAGCTTTATGATAAATAACAATTGTATAATGAAGGAAAAAAATCAAAACATAATTAATAACACTTAAAAATAAGTAAATAATAAAATTGATGTACCTTTAACTCAATAAGGTACCTTCTACGTGTGTAAAGATTATCTTTTTTGCTATGCAGGATGAAATATTGTACATATGCTTGTGATTCCCTCCTTCATCAAGGTTATGCACTAGTCCTTAGGGGATTTTATATTCCTTTGATGAAGATAAATGTTAATGGAAAACCATGCGGGGTGTTTCATTTTGCAACAACACACATAGATACATATTACATTGCATTAATCAATCAGTAAATCATAACTAAAACATCATGAAGTGGGATGTCCCTTTGTAAGATTTGTGATGCCCGTATTCTTCTTAATATGTCTTTACAATTTATGTCAAGATTATGTAGTGTTTTACGAGGGATCTAGTACATGATCATGATAGAGATGAGTTGGAAAGTCTAGCTAGGGGGAGATAGGCACTCTAGAACCGATAATGTGACTTATTACTTATACCTTTTTCCACTAGTTAGTTTCATCCATCAATTCCTTCCATTTGAAATCAAATTTATAGTTCCCCATTTTACAAAAGTGCAAAAATTATCAACATTACCAATTAAATAATTCACAACATGGGCCAAAATGATTATATTCTTCTCTAAATTGTTGTTTTTGGCACCTGTCTTCACCTTTGGGCCTCAAGAAAACTCCAAATAACATCAACTATGTCATGTGGAAAATATATGGAATGTTCAATACATTTACATCAAATCCATGAATTTTATAGCTAATGAAATATCCATAGGTTCAATCCACAACTACTTTCCTCTTCTCCAAATCATGTTTCCTAGAAACCTGTTTTGCAAAATCAACTAGTTTTCACCATTTTTTCAAATTCCAAGACCCTAAAATGAATTTAAAGGGAAAAATGTCACCCTTCATCAATCTCTAGGTGATGTAAATCATAAAATAATCCATTTCATGCCTCAACCCACTCATTCTTTCAACCTAAGTAGTTATATCCCGAATATAGAGAAACCTTTATCTCCACAAACTAAGATGAATGACCCATTAGATCAAATCATAAATACACAAAAAATTAGACCACTGGAAATAAATATTAATCCTATTTCCATAACATGTTTTAAATCCTTCCAACTCTAATTTTGAGACCTTCAACCAACCTCATCTACGCAAACTTCCGAAACTACCCCAACACTACCCTTTGACCAAAGTATTCACAAATAAGGAACATTATTCTTTTTGATGCATCATCATGACCTAAAAACACCATGGACATAAAAAAAATTGCATACTAAAAACAATGTCAATTTATTTTGTAACTCATTTTGAAATTGTTTTCCTAAACTAAACTTCTTGAAACAAGATTGTTTGAGTGGGGTACACTCATCACCACACCACTACCTTACCTTTATGGAAACCTAGAGGATTTCTCTAAATGATACAAGTTTCATCCATGAACTATAAATTAATTATGGGAACTTAGGAGAAATTTCTCTCCAACCACTTTTCAATCGGGGTTAAAAACACATGAAAAACATTTTAGCTTCTTAACATTGATTCAAAAATTATTATGATGAAATGACCTCATTATTTTTGTGAAACCTTATAGAATCAATTTTTAAACATACCTAAAATCAATAAGTTCTCATTTAAAGCACACAATTCACGGTGAGCATGAGAAGGTGTGATTTGAGCTAGAAAACGCCCTTTCTTGGACCCTATTTCACACAAACTAATTTAACTTCCAAAATTATTTTTGGAATAATTACAAAATTTCTCAAACCTATATTATCCTCTTTAAATCATGTCTCATTGTCATAATGTCACAAATATCTCTCCATCTTACCATCCCATCTTATTTGCATGAATTTCCCTTATTATTTTGCATGGTTTAGGCTAGGGTCAGCTTAAATAACATTATAAATAACCATGAAACCTATATAAAATGGTCTAAAATACCTGAAACACAATTTAACACCTTCCTACATGCATATATGATCTCTCATGGCTCCATAACTCATCCCGATGCCTCATAAAGACCCATACCTAGTTCAAATGAGCACCTTAAACTTGGTATTCAACTTATACATGTACCCTAGAACACATTGTGAGAGCATTAAAAGCTCCAAATATGATCTATATGCTTCCAAAACTCTCCCGAAATCATCAAAAAGACCCACCCATCATACACCATCACCTAGGCTAGCTAGGTCACCTTAATAGGATTGCTAAACAAAGCCAATCTCACTAAATCACCTTATATCATCATGAATACATTTGAATATATATCCCACCATCTTAATGATAATCCTTTGACTCTTCTCCATCATCCTATTTTTCATTAATGGGTTTCTACATAAATGACAACATCTCAAACACAACATCTAAATAATCTCCTTCTTTGTCATTGATGGAAAAATTCCTAAGATTCTCCCACATTTTAAATTAATGATAAATCATACATATACTTACATGATCTTCACCTATTCATCTTCATAAGATCTTATTTTTGTTGCAAACATCAACCAAAGCCTTTGTACTAGCTCACAATCTTGTAGTTTCTCATAAAATATGAGTTTTCCTTCTTTTGAGAATGCTCAACTTCACTCCCCTAGGAAAAATCATATAAAACACCATTTCTTGCCAACATTGATGATATAGAAATTAAAACATCTTTCACACCTATTGTTTTGGTGCAAGAAACACACAACCTCCTTGTTTAAGCTCAAGAACATCATTACATGACCTCATACCATGTTTTGACCACCTTCAAATTAAAGATTATTGTAAGCAATTATAAACCAAATTCATATACCTCATGAACATGTAAATAATGAATATTTCAAGGAAAAATATCATTCTTAATGTATTTCTCATCCTCTCTTGGCTTTTTAAGACTCAAAATTGATTTTTTCCACCATATATGACCTCAAACCTTCTCAATAACCGAGAGACATGTTCTAACTCTTCATTTCAATTACAACCAAGTTTCATAATCTCTATAACTCCATACACACTATGATAAAACTTCTCAACACTCCCATGTGCTTATGTCATGTTATTCTAGTATAAATACACAAAAACAATCCTCTTAGCTTGCTTACTTTTCATAAAAATGACTCAAACATCTTGAAACTTCCCGGATGTTTTTTCTTAATGTTCTAGATCTAATTTACCTAATATCTCACATAACAGGTCATAGAATCCTCTCCATGCACCATTTGACTTGAAATTTTTCTTCATTTTCCTTTCTAGACTCTCAACCCATCTAGAACATATTCTTAAAGGATGATCCATGTTCCCATATATTGGTCACCGTTATAACCCTATAGGTCCATGTTATTTCAAACAAAATAGCCATCTATAACTCTAGTTTTTACCATCCCATTTCCTTTATTTTATTCAATGATAGATTCTATACTTTTAACACTACTCAACACCTTACATGCACCTAATAGGGAACCTTAAAACAACAATTTCAGTGTCACTATGACCTTTACTCCCGTAGTACATATAACTTGCCTTTGTGCTTACATCCTTTCATCTTTATAGCATTTAATCTAGTTCTTGTAAGATCTAGCCAACTAGACACACATTTAGATTCTTCTAAGAATACATAAACTATATATATGACATGGAAAATTCTAAGAGCAACTCAACACATCATACATAGAATTTACAAACACAATATACATGTATAAATTTCATGCTCGCCTCTTGCTCATTCTCTATACCTATAGCAAGTTATCTTAACTCATGGAGCAATAGGTAAGCAACATACTAATGTCATCATTCTTTCACATCTTAATTCTATATACTCATTTTCATATGAATATGCATTCTCTTTAAAGTTAAAATGCATAAATAATGTAGTAAACCTATCAACATAATTGAAGTATCCCAAATCAAACCTCTAATATCAATTGACCACATTACATCACTCTTTGCTTCACTTTGATCCCAAATTTACATGATATATAACATGTATACCACTCTCCATGTATTAGGACACTATGTAAAATTATGTATAGTCATGTTCAAGCATTAAGTAATCTCAAAGCTCATTAAATAATGACTTATAGGCTCGTGAGGGGTCATTCATAGTCAAATACTATGCCTTGATGATTCAAGAATGGATAAGAGTAAACCATCACACATTTTTGACCTCTTATTATTTAACTAAAGTTGTACACAATTATGTTACATTATTCATTCTTGAAAAAACTTACTAAAGCATCATGGTAACCCTTATCCCATTTCCACTTCTCCATATTATGTACACATATTTCTAGCCCTAATTTATGAAGAAATCTCTACTAGATTTTTATATAATCTATTTGATAGAAGAAAATAACTTATTAGATCACCCATTTTCCCATTCAACCTTCTCTATAAAAATTGACCATGGTCTTGTATAATATTTACTAAGCTTTCTATTTCACCTCTATCAAATACATACATGTTAAAACTAAGAAATGACATGAATCTCAAATAAATTTGACTTTATCCAGGTATGAAACTTCTTGAATCTTCAAGAGTGCCTCATGAAGATGATTTTATTCAATTTTTAGGTTTTAACTAAACCAATTATACCTTCAAACACAAAATATTTTGCATACCACTTGTTAACATTTTTGATAACCTAGTTATAAGGATATCAACAACTCATAATGCAAAACTTTAAATATCAAGACCTCAAGATTTGATAATATCTCGATATCAACATCCTTCTAATATCCCGAGTACTATTTATTTGATTAATAACTATAACTATGTTGAAATCACAATGGACTCGAGAAGGTAGGGTGAATCAGTGCTACAAAATCCTTATTTCATTCACCATTAATTTTAACGATCAATAACACTCTTCCATTCACATATATTCAACCATAGCATATTAAGTGTAAAGAATGCATTCAAAGAACCATAACACGTGAAATAGAGATCATAGAAGCAATATTTAAGAGGAAAAACCTTTTGGGGAAGAAAACCCATTGAAACAAAAACATTATATTTCCCATGTTTCAAATTTAGTGAGGAACCAACCCCACAAGCAGCGCTAACTCCTAGTTTAGTAGAGTGCCAACCCTATAAGCAACACCAATCCCTAACTTAGTGAAGCAATAAATCCAAAAGAAGGATACAACCACCTAGGATGACCAAGAACCATCTCAGCCACCTAAATATGTTTTATCTCTAATTGTTTTGCCACCACAACTAATTTATATCACTTATTCAAACTCACAAACACAAGCACAAATAGTAGGTCTTCAATTTTACAAAACATTATTATTTCTCAACTTGTATTTTCTATAACCTCTTTCTCTCATGTATTCAATTATTTCTTAACCTTTCATTCTCCTTGTTATAATTCACATCATCCATACATACTTGCAAAATACTTCTACATGGATCACACTTTTCCCTCCAAGAGCATTAGTTCAAAAATGAACCAAACAAACACTTAAATATATTTTTCTTCATTAAAACTCACCATAGGTCTGTTGTAAACAATTTTCATTACCAATTCATCATAATAAAATCCCAATAAATTCATTACAATGGTCACATAAGACCCATATAGGTCAGCCTAGCCAAAACAATTCATCGATGCACCAAAAATCCTCAAAACCCCATCATTACGATGAGAGAATTCACCTCATGCCAAAAATATTTTTTATTTAAAATCCAATAATAACCAAATATGATTAATATACAATTTACTCGTTAACCATGTTTTCAATTTTCATGAACCAATCGAGTATTTCATTTAATGGGCCCACTAGCTCATTACCCGTTGACCAATTTTTCCCCCTTGGGCAAAATTGATCAACATGACCTTGCAAGCAGAAGGAATGGAGGATAGTTCAGTCATGCAAGCTCACAATCATTTCCAAAAATCAAGTTACAGTCGAGCTTGGAAATGCAATGGCATCAAAGAAATGGTAGGGGAACATCAAGGAAGATCAAAGATCGAAGGAAATAATGGGGAAACGCTAAAGTTTCATACTTGGTGATTTTTGGATTTTCAGAAAAATCAAGGAAGAAAAATGATCAAAAAATATGTGAAGTCCGAAACTCTGAAAGTCTAAATTTTAGATTTTTCAGGTTTTGGGTTTTCAGAAAAATCAGGTGCAAAGTTGGAAAATCGAAAGGAAAAGTCCGAAATTCTAAAGTCTAAAAGTCTGAATTTTTAGAATTTTAGGTTTTGGAAAAAATCATCTTTGGGAATCGTTTAGATGTAGAAAGAAAAAGTCTGAAATCCTGAAGTATGAAGTTCCAAATTTTCAGACTTTGGACTTTCGGGTTTTCTGCATTCGGAGTTTCGGAGATCTCAAGGAATTTTGGTGATGAACAATGTTTTTTCTCCTAAATGAAATTGTCTAAAAATCCAAATTTCGGGTTTTGGAGGTTACATGCTTTTCGACTTCAAAATCTTAGGCCAGTTTTCACAGTATACCACCCAAACTTTCAAATGGCCATAACTTTTGACTGGGAGCTCGATTCATGCAAGAGAGGACTTTTTGGAAATCTTACAGGGTCCTCTATCCAACTACGACTATATATATTTATTTGGGTGAGAAAAAGTTCTTCAAAAATGCAAAATACAGTTCACCATTTTTAGGGTTTGTTAGGGTTCTCACCTACCACCATAATGAGATGAATTAAATGCAATCTAGAAGTGGTTGGGGTAGATTTTGAATTCCTCTCTTCTCCCTCTCTTTTCTTCCTATAAATTGTAAGGAGGGGCATTTTTCAAAAGGTTGGACATTCTTGTTTTTCCCCTCCCTTCTTCTCTTATCAACAAGTGGATTTGTGGAGTTTAGACCTCCCATTCAAATTGTAATGCATGTTTGTGCCTCTTGGCCATTGTAATGGATTGTATTAATATTGGAGCAATAAAAACCAAGTCTATGTATGATTTCAACCCTCTCTTGTATTCATTGCATTCAAATGATCTCTCATTGCAATTTTGGTTACTTGTGCATGTTTATTGTATTACATTTTTATGGTTTGTGTTTATTGGCAAAACAGATGTTCATCATTCCTTTGGTGCATCACCTTGGTTAGATTAGGTTTATTTTCTTGCATCTTCTTAACTATGTCTCCTTGGCAAGTTAGATTAGGTTTTTTTGAGTGAAACCTCTACAAATTATTTGTGTGCACCTGAACAGAGAAATAGGAACCATCCTTCATTTGGAGATCTTTCCTGATTCACTAGGTCCCACACTTGGGAAAATCTCCATGTTATGTAATATCACTAAGAGTCTCAACCCATCAAGTAGAGACAATCGGGTGCCGTGGATTACGCATCAACATTACCTTCAAAGCTTGATTCTTATCAACAACCCGATTTCACCTTTGGGCCTCAAAACCACCCAATAAAATCTCAAATATGGCATAAAACCAATCCATGGAAATTTAAATACCTTTAAAACACATATAAGTAAGTTAGATATAATGAAACATCCCCTAGTTTACAAAGAAAAAAATCTTTTCTTCACCGAATCAAGCTTCCCAAAAATTGTTTACAAATGCAACTAGTTTTCAGCCTTCCGATAATTTAAGACCTCAAAATGGATTAAAAATTAATTCCTTTTAAAATTTAATGTTATATAAATATTTAATCATCCATTTTATTCACTAAACAACTCAATACTTCAAGAAGAACAAACTTGTCCAAATCCCCGCATACAAACTTCTTCACAAATTCAAGTGAAATACACATCAAATAACCTTACTATGAGACAAAAAATAAATAATTGGAAATATATTGTAATGATATTTCCATAACATATTATATATAGCTCCAAATCGAAGTGTAATGTTCTCAATCGAGCCAATTTCTCGCAAACTCCTTTTTAAGCCTTCAACTCAAGAACTAACAAACTAGCCCAACATAGTCCATCCTATAAAAACCACCTAAAATTATTTTTTAAAAATGTAAAATAATTATAAATTATTTATGATCCATAAACAACCTTTACCAAGCTTGAAAAACTCAAAATAAAGATCTTAGCTCATGAAGCTACATCCACCTTCCTAAAATAAGCATCCTTCAAACATTATCCTCAAAGAATAACTTATAACTTTTTCAAACCTTGTATAATATTAAATTTTGATATAAAAATGGAAGTATATACAAAAAATATCCACAATAGAACTTTAATGAAGTTGTAACTCCCGATGTAGCACCTACAACGTCAATTTTACCACAAGTTACACCAAATTACCCCAAAAACCATTCAACATAGATAGGGAACACTTTGCACTTTTTCACCTCAACCATTATCTTAAACCTTCATGAAAATATATAAAAACTCCTGGGATTTAACATAAATGTAAATTTATCCATTACCACATTTGGAAAACATTTCCACAATCTGAAACTCTTTAGAAACTTGCATATTCGTAAGGCCTAGATATGACAACATGCTCTAACATACCTTTTTGTAAATTTTGAAGAGTCATATATAAAATAAAATAATTAATTTTTAAAAATTAATAAAAAGGCTCAGTATTCCTCTTCTTCTTCAAGATTCTCCTAGTTATCATTTTTGCAAGGGTTTCAAACCATTTTATCTTCTTAACGATAGTTCATAAAACGTGGCAATAAAACCACCTCATTATTTTTTGAAAGACTCATAACTTAGTTTATATGATATTCTAAAGACTTCAAGTACCCATTAAAATCATGCAATCCACAACGAGCACCAAAAGGTAACTTTTGTCACTAAAACACACTATCACTTATTCGGTTTTACACAAACTCCCATAAATTCTAATTTCCTTGTCAAAATGACCTGAAACTTGTAATGAAGCATAATGAAAAATATTATACCTTTCCATATTCACCATATATATGAGATATGCTTCAAACTCTCCATCCAATCTCATTTACATGTATTTACTAGCATGTTTCTCATTGTTTTCTTCCCAAGGGCCCCATCAAAGCATCAAACCACGATTTATGACCCACAAAACACTATACATACCATGTATACAATAAAAATGATGATACCTTGAGTGTAAAATACTGATTGGACCAATAAATTACATTTCTAACTCATTATTCATGCACTTGGGATAGAAACAAGCTTGGAAAGACTTAACACAACCTTAAAATGACCTTCTTGAATTCAGTAAAACTCATGTACACCTAAAAATGTCATATGTACCGATTATGATCTCATGAAAACATAAAAAAAAACTTAGGAGGGATCAAACCACGAGTAGACTAGCTCAACCATACACCACGACTCTCTAGAACACTACCAAACATGAAACTACAAATCAACCTTCATGTTTGACACCTTAACAACATCATACGAGGACTCACATGATACCATAAAATAATTTTCCAGTAATAGAATTGGCATCAATGAAAAAAGAACACATAATTTCCAACAATGTCCCCTTTGTCATTGATGGCAACCATCATTCGAAACATTGATGGAAACCAACAAAATCAACACCCTAAAAGACATTTTTTTGTGTTTTTGATGCTTTTCTCCCCTTATCCATATATGCAAAAGGATACACTCCTAATGCAACATGAATAATTAAAACACAAGACAAAAATAATGAAAACAATGCACATGATTAACTAACTTGACCAATAAGATCCCCCTTAAGATTGTATTCTCTCTTCTCTCGACTCCTTCAAAGAGTATATCACGATCCTATGGACCTGAAATATCTCCCCATGAGCATGATAATCATACCCTTAGACTTAATTCATGTCATTAATCTCTTTCTACATCTTAGTGACACTCAAATCATCAAAATTTCCTTTCCATATTCAACATTTCCACCTTTTAGGATTGTAGTCCCTAAACATTCTCTTTAGAGAAATTTTGACTAACTTCATAAAGCTCTAAAAGTATGAGAACCTCATGAAAATATATTCTATGTCTCCCCCTCGTAGGATACCATCATACTTAACTAAAAAAAAAAATGAACATTTACTATAATTTCATGCCATGTGAAATGACTTTACAACATTTCCAAGGTCTTAAAGAAATAATACAATGTTATTTGTCTTCTTTGAAGATTTTTTCAGCTTGTTTTGATCATTCAAATATCTTACCATTACAAGTTTTTTTAATTCAATTGTTAATCTTCCTTATTAAACTTCATAACATTTCATAACACCTAGTTAAGGCCAAAATTTACTCCTCTTACTCTAGTAGGAACATACCAAAATGTAGCGTACTTCTCCATATGATGCATTCATTGTAGCAATCTTCATCACCTTTTCTAGGACTTTAGAATTATATTTTTATGATAATAGATCATTTCTTCATATATCATATTTGTAATAGGAATAACATTTCCTTACACATTTTTACATCTTATGACTCAACTTTAAAATTCTTCATACAGACTCGGCTATCTTAGGAAACTTTAATCAAAGGAAATTTTCACTATACTCTTCAAAAAATTTACTTTAGGATTTTGAAAGTCTCTGAAATCTAAATCATCTACAAACCCACTTCCTCCAAAATAACCTCCCTTTTCCTTGAATTGTCATATCAGTCCTACAACACATCATTAGCCACTTTCACTTATCACCCTCACTCTATCACATTGATGTATCATTTTCTCTTAGAAATACCATGATGCTCTACCATTTTTCATCTTAAACATGATTCTAACAGACATTTCAAGCACCTTAACAAAAAATATTATATTATCTTTCTTCTTGAGACTAATATTACCCTATCACCTTAATAAACAATCTTATATTATCTTTCTTCTTGAGACTAATATTACCCTGGTACATTCTTGATGAAGCTGAAACATGTACACTATCTATTGAAACATATTTTTCACCTTGGATTGTAATTTACTTAATTTTTTAGAAATATTCCTTCATGATGAACTTTCACATCTTGTGCCCAATCAATAAACTCATACACAGTCTTCAATGCACATGAAAGATAAAATAAATCACTTTATCCGATTCTCAATGTATTTTTCCATATATTGATGTAACTTCAAACCTTTACATATTTGAATGACCTAATTCATTGTACTTTACTTGAGACTTCTATGAAAATATGTTCTTGATGGTCCCTTCACTCTGATTTAGGATTAGATATTTTATCTCAAGACACCATTTCATGAATTCCATGATGATAATGATATTTTTCATCCTTTTATGATCAATCAACCATTCACAATCCTTTTTATTATGTAGACCCTATAAAGGGTTTTTAACATCCTCTAAATGTAACAAATTGACTAAGAACTTTCACATACTTTTAAAACTTTTATATTGACTTTTAGTTGTGCATTTTCATTCACAATCACCTTAGTTTGATTTTGTAAGATTATCTATTTCACAACTCCTTGACTTCCTACTGTAGAAATCATATTTAGTCATATGTAGCATGCTTGAGTTGACTTATACATTCACTGTAATAGTTTTTATATATGTGAGGATTCATTTAGAACCATAATTTGTTTGAAAATGTCTTGAATTG
This sequence comes from Taxus wallichiana var. yunnanensis, assembly GCA_018340775.1. NCBI lineage: Eukaryota > Viridiplantae > Streptophyta > Pinopsida > Cupressales > Taxaceae > Taxus > Taxus wallichiana. The sequence goes on from CM031240.1 coordinate 203,578,319, forward strand.
ACTTCACTTTTTCTTTCTTTCTCGAGATATGATAGTACATTATGATAATAGTTATAATAAAGACTATAGGTTAACATTTGATACTTATTTAGATCTCTTACACTTGTTCATACCTTCAATGCTTCCTTCCCGAAATCTCAACGTTTGAAAAAATTCCCTTTGAATTAAGACTTGTAATCTTCCTTATTCCATCACATTCGACCAATAGAACTTCATTATACATAGGTTTTATCAACTTCATATGATGCAAGTATAATTTATTCAATTAGAAGGATGTCACAACATTCATTAAATTAAACCTAGTCATAAACCCTTTCTTATAACTTATATACTCCGACTATTTAGTACAATATAGTCTTCACGATTCCTTTTCAGCACTCAAGGGATTTATCATCCATATAAACTTTATTAAAACTCTCAATCAACCATTTATCTTATAAATATCATTCACAGAGGTCTTATAGACCCTTAAAATTTTGATTCCATATTGTATCTTTGGTTAAGATGGTTCATACTAGACCTTCAAAACCATCAGATTGATGAATTTTTGCATTCCTACATTCACTTATTTGAGACACTACAGACAATCCTTTTGATAACTATACGTGACTTATAACAATATTAAAAAATCTAATATTACATCTTGTGACATATTTGAAACACCCCTGCAATGGTACTTTGCTTTACACTAATCTTGATATCACGTTTAGGATCTTTCTTTGATTTTCATACTAATAGGAATGCTAAGGCCATACAAGGAACTTACCATCCTTTCTTGTAGACTATATGACATAAATTATTCATTCAATCACTTCAATAGACTCACTCATGAATTTTACCCATGATAAAAGGATAGAATACCCTTCAAGGAACCACACATCTCTCAATAGAATTTTACAAGACTTAACTCATGGTATTCTTCACAACGTTGTTCAAATGACACCAGATAATAGAGACTCGGACACATTATTCATTTTTACACAATGTTTATTCTTGAGTTCATTGAGAATCATGACTATCTTTGTCAACATTTACAGTCTTCATGATGAACATTTATAATTAGGACACCTATACACACACTTTGAACATTACATATAACTCTAAAATAAAGAAATACCCCTTAATTCATGATGACAAGATTCACAATACATTATCACACCTCTATCCATTGTTTTTATCCCTCTATATCTCTTATATAGTAAACATACTTGTTTGAAAGACCAATCCAAACCTTAAGCCCTAATTAGTTGGTAAATAAATTCTAATTCACTATTAAACCTAGGTAATAGACCTTATTGAAGTCACACTTGAAATTATTTTGCATCTCATACCTTGTTACAACCTTGAAATGGACTTATGGACTCAAAACATATTTGAAAACACAGTATACACACCCTCAAAGGGACCTACGTGCACTGGAGGCACATGAAATCACTTTGAAGCTCCACCACCTCGAAAAACAAACATCCTCAACACCATAACATGACACATCAAACATAATCGGTCTCAAATATAAAACAGAGATAGAAGACCAAGACCCTTCATACAACCTTGACCAATAGAATAAACATCTTAGGAAAAACTTGAAAGGTCGTGAAAAATACCTTATGTTGATAAATGACACTACACAAAAATTTCAATATACTTTAAATATCCACACGCATCTAATTGGCTCATTCACTTCAAAAACTAGGATATCACGGATTTATGCTAAAGAAGAATAACATAACTTACAATAGAGAACTTAGAATCCAATGATGTTTGAGGAATACATAAACAAAAACTACCAAATATTTCATGACACAATACTCATTCATGATGCAAATAATTTTCTTTAATGTTAAATAACATGACTCTGAAGTGTGTACAAGGAATTATATTTCATATGATGACAACAAGAATAGATTGGACTCAAAAAACCGGGAACCTTTCCAAAAAAAATACTCAAAAATACATAAAAAGAATCACTTTCCATACCTTATCAATCTATAGGTATTCCATAGATATAATTTCTTCAAATTTTCTCACAGGAGATTGAAAGTAATTAAAACACATATGATCTTCTTCAACAAGTGAAAACATACTTCCTTGACTTGATTTGGGATTATTGACTATATTTCCAACCCCTATACTAGTAGAATCATCCTTTACAACATTCATATACTATATGGTGGCATGAGAATAAGTATTCTTTAATTCCTTGAAATGAGAAGCCTCATTCTTAACCATAGGGTTAGACCTCATAATGAACTTCCTCTTGGTTGATAATAGTCTTGCAAAGTGATTTGATTTTAGATAATTGAAGAAAGCTACACTTCTCTTCCTTCTTGGCTCAAACACACTAATATTCAACCCAAAATCCTTGGCTCTATGTCCATACTCATAACATTAGTGAAATTTACCATTGAAAAAACATACTTCATGTCCAAATGACCTTCTCTCACAATCTCTAGCGCTATGACCAAAATCATGAAAAAAACATCAATATCCATTGAATGAAGATAAATATCTCATAAGCATTAGGTTGTCTAACTAATTTATACCTTCTAAACTCAATCCTCTTACTCACCTTCACATCTAATTTAGAACTTTGACCAACTTCAACATCATGCTTTCCTTGAAACCCTAGTCATTTTTGCCATCTCTGTCTCATTGACCTTCTAAAAATTTATCATCATATTTAGAGCTATTCTCAAGCTTCTTATCCATCCTTAACCTATTATATGAACTCTCCAAATATGATTCAAGAGCTTTCAAATTTTATTCATACATGAAAAAATCTTCCTCTTTCTTCTTTAGGGCATAGGAAACAATTTCAATTTGAGATTTCAAATACTTTATTGCTTGATCATGATTTTTCTCCATTTCCTTTTCCTGATTTTGATAGGCCTCAATACATTATTGAGATATTTCATTCCTTCTCCACAATATAGCCTCAATATTTCTGTTATGTTGTGGAGCCTATTTTCAGTGTGGACGTGTTGAAGACTATACACTAAAAGTGTTGTACACTCTTCATGTCTTGTACTATATTATAGCTCGATAAAATTAAAATTGGCCTTGAAAAATGTGCTTTATATTTAAGGAAATGTGATCTTCTCATATGTGTGGGATTTTTGACCCATAGGTTTATGGGACGTTTATATCCCATGGTTTTGATACCCATGAGTATTGTAAAACGGCTTAAGCAATTGTCTACTTATGTGGTTTTGTGCATATGGTAGGGTTTATGTAACATTACAGATGTGTGTGAATTCAGGTCTGAATTCTATAGAGTTTGTTGATCATAGATCCAAATAGATCATGGTATTGTATTGTGAGTGGTGGCTTTTAATAAAATATGAGAAAGTGATTCTTTGTTTATGTAGCCCAAATTGGGTGAACCACATTAAATAATGTCTCTTTATGTTGTTATTTGATTATTATACACTTTTATTTCGAACTGTAATATTTTATACATGTTATTTTTTAATGTTACGATTATGTGTGGTATAGTTCCACATATTTTATCCCTTATTACCTATCAATTAGTATCATAGGGTTTAGTTTGATGAAGTGTTTGAATCTAGGGAAATTTTTATCTTGAGTGGGAGCTATGACATATCATGGAAGATCAAGGGTTAATAAATTCAACGGGAATAATTTTAGTCTTTGGAAGATGCAGATGGAAGATTACCTTTATGAGAAGGATCTGTATATTCCATTGTTTGAGAAAGGGAAAAATCCTTGAGTATGAATATTGGGACTTAGATTTTCTAGATAGGAAGCAACTTGAGCGATCCATTTGTGTCTTGCATCTTCGGTATTATTTAATGTTTCAAAGGAAAGGACTACAAAATAACTGATGGATGTATTAGGGAAGTTGTATGAAAAATCCTTTGCCTCTAACAAGGTATTTTTAATGAAAACGTTGTTGAATATGAAGATGTATGAGAATGGTTTAGTAGCGAGATCATTTAAATGATTTTAATACGGTTATAATTATGCTATCTTTGGTTCAGTAGAATTTGATGAAGTTATGGACTTATTAATTGTGTTCTCTTTACAGAGAGAGTTGGAATAGCACTGGTAATAATGGTAAGAAACTCGGTTCTAACTAATTTAAAGTTTAATTTTGAGGATGTTTTAGGGGTTCTTCTAAGTGAGGAAATGTGAAGAAAAATATCCTGGGGAATATTCTACTTTAAGGAATACTTTGACAATGAAAACTAGAGGGAGACATAAGAATATATGAAGCCATGGAAAATCGAAAGATCGGGCAAGGTAAAAATCTAAAATCAAGATAGTATGCAAGCACTATGGAAAGTATGGGCATGCAAAGAAGATCTGTTGGGAGCTTCGGGATAAGAAGAAATAAAAGAAAGAAAACAAGGAGGAAAATGTGGCAATGGGTAATTTATGTTAGGATGCTTTGATTCTTTCTTTAAATAATATTGCTGAATCCTGGGTTTTAGATTTCGTGGCTTCTTTCCATGATACTCCACATAGGCATTATTTTGTTGATTATGTTCAAGGGGATTTTAGACATGTTTTTCTTGGTGATGATGAGCCTTACAACATAGTTAGAAAAGGTTTTGTCAGGTTAAGATGTAAAATGAGAATACATGGTTATTGAAGGATGTGACACGTGTGCCTACTTTAAGACAAATTTTGATATCAATAGGGTAGTTGGGAAGTGATGGTTGTCTTGTGATATTTATAGAGGACTCTTGGAAGGCTACCAAGGGTTCTCTTGTTGTGGCAAGAGGTAATAAGGTTGGAATCTTGTATCACTAATAACACTAATGTTTTTAAATATTGTGGCTTTCGAAGAAGATACAACATTATGGCACTATAGGCCTGGTCATATGAGCCATAAGGTAATGAAGATCATAAAGAAATATTTTCCCGGATAAACAAAAATAGGTTTGGAGTTACTGTGAGAATTGCATATATGGGAAATAAAAGTGAGTAAGGTTTCTCAATTTTGAACCTACAAATAAAGAGAGTAAGTTAGAGTTCATGCATTCGATGTGTGGGGTTGGCTCGGGTATCATCTCTTGAGGGTTAAGTTACTTATGTTACTTTTATTGATGATGCAACAAGGAAATTTTGGGTATATTTTATTACAAAAAAATATGATGTATTTGACACTTTTTATAAATGGAAATCCTTTATAGAGAATGAAATAAATCATAAGCTAAAATGTCTTAGATTAGATAATGGAGGGAAATATTGCAGCAATGAGTTTGATGATTATTGTTCTAAGAATGGAATCCATAGGAAAAGATGGTTCCTAGAACTTTGCAATAGAATGGGGTGTCGAAAGGATGAACAGGGACAATAATGGAACATGCTAGGAGCATGAGGTTACATTCGGGACCGCCTCTTTCATTTTGGGCGAAGCGGTGAGCATAATTGTGTACTTGATAAACAAAGGAATCTCAAGTGCCTTGGATGGAGGCATACCTAAGGAGGCTTGGTATGGTAAGAAATTTAATTAATCATTTCTTAGAGTCATTATATGTGAGGTGTTTTTCTATAAATACGAAGATGATAGGACCAAGCTAGAGGCTAAATAAGAAAAATGCACTTTCATTGGTTATGGTGGTGATACCTTTGGATATAAATTTTGGATTATTAAGGACATGTAAATCATTCATCTAGGGATGTGGTGTTTAATGAGAATGTCATGTATAAGAAATAATTTTAGGAAAACAGGAAGGAATCCAAGAAAGAATATGCGGTTGTAGAGGATATTCGGGATGGGAAAATCACCCATGAATCGGTTTAGGAACCTACTCAACAGAACCCCAAAATCCTATATTGAGGAGGTCTTCTAGGGTAAGAAGAGAACCTAAATTTTTTCTCCTTCTCTTTATTATTTGTTACTCATGACAATAGATATCTAGATAGATTTTATGAAGAAATGCAGATACGTACTAGGAAGAAGTGGGAGAAAGCCATGAATGAGGATCATAAGTCTCTCATGGAGAACAGACTTGGCATTTTGTTAAACTACCCGAAGGAAAAAGAGCATTGCAGAACAAGTGGGTATATAGATTCAAGGAGGAAGAAGGAGGAAAGAAAAGATAAAAGGCTCGGTTCGTGGTCAAGGGTTTACACAGAAAAAAAGGTATATATTTTGATGATATTTTTATCCTATAGTAAAAATGAAATCTATTAAAGGTGTTATGGAATAGTGGTAGCTGAAGACTTGCAATTAGAATAGCTAGATGTAATGACTACATTTCTCCATGGTGATTTAGAGGATGAGCTATATATATAGAATCCTAAGGGCTTTGAGGTCAAAGGTAAAGAGGAGATGGTGTGAAAACGAAGAAGACCTTGTATGGCACGAAACAAGCTCCACGTTAATGGTATAAGAAATTTGATAGCTTAATGATGGAGCAAGGTTATACTAGATGTCACTCGACCATTATGTGTATATAAATAAATTTAAGGATGGAAGTTATATTATCATGTGTTTGTGTATGGATGACATGTTGGTCACAGGTAAGAACATGTAGGAAATAAATGTACTCAATAAGCAACTAAATGACTCCTTTGATATGAAGGATTTGGGGGAAGCCAGACAAATCCATTGTATGAGGATATCTAGGGAAGGAAGGAACAAAAGTTGAATTTATCTCGGGTAGAGTACATAAAGAAGGTATTGTAAAGGTTTAATATGAAGGATGTTAAACCAATTGGGACTCCTTTAGTAGGTCATCTCAAGTTATCAAAGGAGAAGTGTCTGAGACGAGCAAGAGAGAAATTGGATGTCAAGGTACCTTACTCATCGGCGGTTGGAAGTTTGATGTATGCCATGGTGTGCACGGGACTTATATTTCCCATGCGGTGGGAGAGGTGAGTAAATTTATGATTGATCTAGTTAGAGATTCTTGGTAGGAAGTACAGTTGATCCTTGATATTTGAAAGCGGGACCATGGGGAACATTTTGTGCTACAAAGGATCGATACCACTTTGCGTAGTTATGTAGATTCATATATGGTTGGAGATGTATATAGCGGGAGGAGCACGAAATAATAGATTTATATTTTAGGTGGGATAATAGTGAGATAAATTTCACAACTACAAAATCTGGTGGTTTTATCAACCATGGAGGCTAAGTATGTTGTTTCCACAGAGGAAATAAAAGAGATGATTTTGGTATAGAAATTTCTTGAGGATTTGGGGCATAAGCGGGAGGAAGAGAAGCTCCATAGTGATAGTTAGATTGATATACACCTAGCTAAGAATTTTGATTTCAACTCTAAGATGAAGCATATATAGCTTAGGTACCATTTCATTGAGACAACTTTGAGGAAGTGAAGTTAAAGCTGGAGAAGATTCATACTACTCAAAATTTGTAATACATGATGACCAAGGTGGTCACAAGGGAGAAACTAAAGCTGTGTTCAGCTTTGGTTGGTCTTCATGGATGATAGTGAAGGGTAGAGAAGCTTGTTCAGAGGAAAAAAGTCTCCAAGTGGGAGATTGTTATGTTGTGGAGCCTATTTTCATGTGTGGAGGTGTTGAAGACTGTACACTAAAATTATTGTACACTCTTCATGTATTCTCACAAGGGTTCATGGTTGGGCTAGGTGTAAAAAAATGTGCCCTATATTTTAGGAAATGTACTCTTCTCATATGGGTGGTATTTTTGATTGATAGGTTTATGGGATGGTTTATGCCCATGGTTTTGATACCACATTTTTGTAAAATTGCTTAAGCATTTGTCTACTTATGTGGTTTTGTGTAAATGGTAAGGTTGATGTAACATTGCATATGTGTGTGAATTCAAGTTTGAATTTTGTATAGTTTTTGAGGATAGATCCAAACAAATTTGGGTATTATATTGAGAGAGCGGTGGCTTGTAATAAAATCGAGCAAGTGATTCTTTGTGGATGTAGCCCAAATTGGGTGAACCATGTTAAATATTGTCTCTTTGTGTTTTTCTTTTATTATTCTGCAGTTTTATTTCAAATCTATAATATTTTCTTCATATTATTTTCTACTATTATGATTCTGTGTGGCATACTTCTATGTATTTTATCCCTTATTTCCTAAAACTTACCCATAACTTGTGTTTCTAGGATATCCTTTAAGATATTATAATTACCTCTCAAATACCTTTCTGATACCAATTGTTGGAAGCATAATGAATTTGAGGGAGGTGAATAATTCCTACTAATTAGTTATTTCATTCACTATTAATTTTAACAATCAATCACACTCATCCATTCACATCAATTTAACCATATGATATTGAATGTGCATAATGCATTAAAATTACCTTGACACATGCAAGAGATCTCATAGAGACAAGATTTAAGTGGGAAAAACTCATGGGGAAGAAAACCCACTAAAACACAAATATTATATTTCCATGTCTCCACTCTAGTGAGGCACAAACCCCATAAGGAGCACCAACCACTAATTTGGTGAAGAACCCACTCCTAAGTAGGATACAACCCCTAAGATGACCAAAGACAAACTTAGCAAGTGATTCTTTGTGGATGTAGCCTAAATTGGGTGAACCATGTTAAATATTGTCTCTTTGTGTTTTTTTATTATTCTATAGTTTTATTTCAAATCTATAATATTTTCGCATATTATTTTCTACTATTGCGATTACGTGTGGGATACTTCTATGTATTTTATCCCTTATTTCCTAAAACTTACCCATAGCTTGTGCTTCTAGGATATCCTTTAAGATATTATAATTCCATCTCAAATGCCTACTCGATACCAATTGTTTGAAGCATAATGAGCTGAGGGGAGGTGAATAATTCCTACTAATTCATTATTTCATTCACCATTAGTTTTAACAATCAATCACACTTATCCATTCACATCAATTTAACCATAGGATATTGAATGTGAATAATGCATTAAAATTACCTTGACACATGTAAGAGATATCATAGACACAAGATTTAAGTGGGAAAAACTCATGGAGAATAAAACCCACTAAAACACAAATATTATATTTCCATGTCTCCAATTTAGTTAGGCACAAACCCCATAAGGAGCACCAACCACTAATTTGGTGAAGAACCCACTCAGGAAGGAGGATATAACCCCTAAGATGACCAAAGACAAACTTAGCCACCTGAAGATGTTTGATCTCTAGTCTTTCTCTATCGCCGCACTGATGGAGATCACTTATTCATCTCACAAACCCTAGCTCAAACCCTAGGTCTTTAATCTTGCACAATATTCTTCTTTCTCATATTTTCTTTTCTCTAACATCTTGCTCTTATGGATTCAATCAGTCCTCAACCTATCATTCTCTTCCTCAGCCTTAAAATTTTCCACACTTACCTAAAAATACATCTACATGGGTTACATTATTCCCTCCAAGAGCGCTAGTTCAAAAATGAACCAAACAAGCACTTAAATATGTTTTGTTCCTTAAAAATCACCATACGTCAGTAATAAACCTTTTTCATGACCAATGCATCATAGTAAAATCCCAATAGCTTCATTATAATAGTCACATATGACCCATATAGTTCTTCCTAGCCAAAACCCTTCATCTATGTACTAAACATTCTAAAAACCCCATCATTGGGATGAAAAACATCACCCCATGCCAAAAATATTTTTAATTCAAGATCCCATTATCACCAAAAATGATTAATATATAATTTAATAATAAATTATTTTCATAATTTTCATGATCAAATCATAATATTTCATTTAATGGGCCCACTAGCTCAATACCTTCACCAAATAATTGTTATTAACAAACGGCTTTCAAATTTGGGCCTCAATACGATGCAAAAATACCTAAAATATGGCATGTTACCACTAAATGTAAATTTAAATACTTGTAAGTAAAATTAATAAATTTAGAGCTCATGAAACATCTGTTGGTTTAGACCATAGCAACATTTATCTTCACCAAGTCAAGATACCCATAAAGTAATTTTACAAATGTAACCGTTGTTCATGCTTCTTAACAATTTAAATACCTAAATGGGTTCCAAAATAATACATATTCACATTAAATTTGATATAAATCTTCAACTCATCCATTTTATTGTCCAAACAACTCAATACTTCAGTAAGAACAAACCTATCTAGAAATCTAGAATATAAACATGTCCACAAATTAACTGGAAAGACATATAAAATGACCTCACCATGAGAAAAACCATACATAATTAGAAATATCTCTAAATACTATTATCATAACATATTATATCTATTTACATATATAATTGTAAGGCCTTCAACCAAGCTAATCTTTGTAAACTAATTTTCAATCCTTCTTGGACTCAATAACTAACAACTAACCCAACATATTCCATCATATGAAAACAACTTCCAAGCTTTAAAAAAGAATTGAACATACTTATACATTATATGTTATCCATGAACAACATTCACCGAGCACGAACAACTTAGAATCAACATTTTACCACATGAAACAACTTGTACCTTACTTAGATTGAGCATCGTTCAAAATTAAGGCTCAAAAAGATCATGAATTTTGCATAAATTATCCAATATTAAAGTTTTAAATACCAATGGAAATATATATGAACCAATTTCACAAAAAAACTTTATTAGATTCCTAAATCCTAATTTAGTTCATGCAATGTAAATATTACAACAAGCTTCTTCAAATGACCCAAAACTACAAAAACTAGTTAAAATAGATAGGGCACACTTTGAAATTTTTCACTTCAACCATGATCTTAAACCTTCATTAACATCTATAAAAACTTCTTGTATGTCATAAATGGAAATTTAGTCATCACCTCATTATGAATTTTTTCCAAAACAAAAACTCTTTAGGTGGGGCCCACATATAACCACATGATCTAACATACCTTTCTCGGAAAGATAGAAGAGTCCTATACAAAACCTCATACTTAATTTGAAAAAAGGAATCAAAATAGGCTATGAATACTGCTCTTTTGTGCATCTCTCCTAGCTAGCATTTTCCTAGGGTTTGTAGAACCCAATTTTTCATAAAAATGTGAGGATAAAACCAAACAATTATTTTTTAAATATTCATAACTAGCCTTATAATATATTTTAAAGATATTACGTCACCATGAAAATCATACAATCCACAACGAGCACTAGAAGGACAAGAATTTTCACTAAAACACATTGTGAGTTACTTGTTTTTACAAAAATGTGCATAACTTGTAATTCCTAAGTAAGAATGACATGAAAAATTTCATGAATTGTCATGAAAACATAGTATACCTATCCATATTACCATCTATCTCAGATATTCTTCAAACTCTTCATCCAATCTCATTTACATGTGCTTACTACATTGTTTCTCATTGCTTTGCTTCCCAAGGACCCTATAGAAGCATTAAATCACTGATTTCGACCTTAAACTCACAATAAATACCTTTTATACCATCACCATGCTCCTAAATTTATTTGAGAAGATAGATCAGGCCCATGAATCACATTTCCAACTCATTATATATGTACAATTGGGCTAAAACTACAAGTTATAAAAATTCACTCCCCAAGGTAATTTAGATAACTTGCATAATTTCTTCAGGCTTGAGCAAGTAGATATGGTTTGAGGCCCAAAATTAGGTTTTGAGGGATCAATTTTCTTTTCTCTAAATTTCCTATCCAAGAAAGATCCAAGGAGTTGGTGAAAATTTACAAAAATTGAAAAATGGAGTTAAGGGCCTATTTTTGTGTAAATTGGGTCTAAGGGCTACGGATGGAACCAATGCGCATCGTAGAGCAACAAGGTTTGTCATACCAAGTTTGGGTCTGATTTTAAAAGGGATCCCAAAATGCGGGAAAAGTCAGAAAAATGTTTCGGGACATGCGAACCAAAAATCCGAAGTAGCCACAACCAACCGCAATGTGGGTAAGGCGAAGAAGAACAACCATGACAACTAGGATACACGGACCTAAAAAGATGAAAATACCAAAAATAGATCCAACAACCTGCATTTATCATAGTATGGCACCCTCATCTTTAGATGACTGTAAATTTTGACTGGAAGATCGATTTGTATAAAATTAGACTTTTGGAAATCTCTCAACATCCTCTACACAACGTCATTTACATTAGTGAGACTAAGTATTTAAAAATGAATAAGTACAATACATAATTTGTTAGGGTGTTCCTGATTTCTCACCTACCGGATAAAGGGGTCTAGGATTCCTTTTTCGAAGAAGGCATAGTACACGGAGGCATGAGTTTTACTGAAAGAGAACAATCATTTTGCAGGTTTTTAATATATTTTTGGGTGGTTGAAGTAGGTTTTGGAATTTATTCTCTCCTCTTTTCTCTCATTTTTCTTATATATTGTAAGGAGGGGGCTCATTTTAAGTGTTGGATAATTTTTCTTTGCATCCTCCCCTCGACCCTTATTTGTAAGTGAATTTGTGGAGTACAAACCTCCCATTCAAGATGTAATGTAATTTTTTGCCTCTTGCAATTGTAATGCACTGTATCAAATATGTGAAACAATAATATAAGTTTTGGATGAACTTCAACTGTCTCTTGTGTTCACTAATTTCATGTGATCTCTCATTATAGTCTTGGTTATCTTTACATGGTTATTGTATTGCATGTTCAATGGTTTATGTTTAATGCTTTATGGATTCTCATCAGTGGATTGATCTTGGTGTTTTTTCATCCTTCTTAATCTTATTGTGGTTTCCATCTCCATGTAAATCAGGTATTCAGAATTCCTTTTGGTGCATCACCTATGTTATTTTAGGTTCAATTTCTTGAGTCTTCTTAACCCTGTCTCTTGGGAAAGTTAGAGTATATTTTAGAGAAGATCCCCTAAAATTATTATATGTGCATCATAATAGAGGAATATGAACGGCCTTCATCCGGAGATCTTTCCTGATTGCAATTTCCCACAATTTGGAAAAATCTCCATGTTATTCACTCTGGGGTGACATTTTCAATCTACCAAGTTGCAAACGATTAGGGGTGTTGTGATTACACATCAATAGAAAATATACCTGGAAATACCTAACACATCTATGAATTAACCTTGTTGACTTTATGAATACTTGTGTACACACAAGACAAATCACATGGGAAATGTATGGCCTCTTGAAAACATAAAACCAACTTCGGAGAGATCAAAACAACCTACTCTCCTAGAATAGCACAACTTTGCACAAGGATGTCATTGAACACCACCAAACATGATACTATCAATCAACCTTCATGTTTTTCATAGATCCTGAATAACATCATATGGGGACTCACGTGACATAATGACACCGTTTTCCATGAATGAAGTTGAAATAAATGACAACACAAACACAAAATGGCCAATAAATCACCACTTACTAGCTTAAATCTTCCTTAGTTTGCACTCATTAACCTTTAAGAACATTGTCACATACATTCTTGAGATGATGGTCTAATCAAGTCATCAACCTTTATAACTCATTCCTTTTCATTTCTCTTTTATAAATATTGAACTTCCTTTGAACTATTTGAAACATGACATAGTGACACCTAAATAAACTATTAATAGAGGAATGACTCCTTTGACTCATATACAAAGCAAGACTCCTTCAAAACTTTACCGTGTTCCATTATATGACTCAAAAAAATTATACTCAAGATTGAATTTATCGACTCACATAGAATAAACTGTCATTTTAATTCACTGTACACACAAGACAAACGAGTTTACTTTTCAAGATTTAACATAACATAAACCTCACAACTTGACCAAAATGGACTCGAGCCATATTTTATGAGGTAATGTAAACCTTTGTACTTTTTCATCACTATTAATGACATTTGGATGAGACTAAGAGAAGACACTTTACATTAATGACATGACTTAACAGACCTATTTTTAGACACAAAGACATGGCACTAAATAAACTTAGAGGAATGACTCCTTTGAGTCAATCTAAACCGAGAACATATCATGATATGATAGTCTCAAACAAGAGATCACAATCAAACAAACTCAGAGACATGTAGATAAGTAAATTATTATTGTTACATAAATTTACCAACCAATAACGACCTCAAAACATAACTATAAGATTAAGAGAACTTACCTTAAATCCTTAAAAGAGACAAACCATTTCGAGAACATATCCTGATAAGATAAGTAAATTATTATTGTTACAAAACCAACCAATACCTTAAATCCTTATCCTTAAAGAGACAAACACAGACCTAGACAACTCATGCTTTATATGAGCTAATATATCTATAAGAAACCTTATGAGGCATAAGACATCATGTAGGATTAGAAGAAATACCATAGAAGTTCCCAAACCTTCTTAGACAAATGAAAATATTCTTCATCACCTTGTTTCAAACAAAATATCTAAGTCATCCCTTTATTTGTATCAACACCTTCTCTTCATGAGACACCATTGTCTCTTTTTCAATCCTATTTCCTCCATTGACTATTATCATGCATCCTATTCCTCTGAAATGTTATTTCTTACACTTTAAAACTTGAAATATTTTATATTTCCTAGAGAAACCATTGTAAGACTCTCTAGCAACATGACCATCCTCATTGTAGTTGAAGCACACCACTGAACTCTTGCTTATGTAGCCTTTAACTTGACTAGGTGGATAATTAAAACATAATGTAGAAATTTTAACTTTTTCATTGAAATTGTAGAATATAACCTCTTAACATGCTCACTCGTTCTATATTTACATGGATTGTCCTTTGAAAAAACCTTCAATACTCTTTTTCCCTATGAAGAAATCTATTACATGTAAAATAATATCCATTAAAATATCTTTAATACCTTGAGGATTTAGGTTACCTAGTAGGATTAGTATTCTCATTGTCGTTAATGAGATTTTTCTTCTCTTCATCCTTTAAATTTGGTTCTCTATCCATTTTTCTTAGAACAACATCTTATTTTTTTATTTAAGGTCCTCTTTGAAACCCAAACTTTTCCTATCACCTTGTCACTTATGATTGCTAAGAATATCATCAAGATATTTGGATAGTTTTCAAATTTCTTAAAATATTTTACCTTCTTATTAGTATCTAACAACTATTCCCTCATAAACTATATATCCTCATAAAATTTTGTACACATAGTCTCTTTATCTTTTACACTTGTGATAAGAAACTTTACCTTTTCTCCAAGCAGTTTTATTGACTCATTGAGCTTGCATTTTTAGACTGATGTTTTTGTTATAGAACATGAATATTATTTTTATATTATTTGACATGAAAACCCAATTTCAAACTTTTGTTTTCATCATGGCTTAACTCTCTTTTAATGCACTCAAGATCACTTTGTTAACATCCTATTCACCCTAATCACAATAACTATAGTAACTTGATATGAAATCACCTAATAAAGAAGAACCATCACTAGAAGACCTCATTACATTTTAGTCATGAAAAATTCCCGATTTCAAACATCTTCATGAACACATTCATATTAAGAATCTGAAACACTAGTACTAGAATCCGATAAAAATCATTTTACTTTGAATAGAGACTTATTTTTCCCTTCTTCTTGTATTCAAACTTCTTAAATTTCTTCTTATCTTTGTTGAAATTATAAATATTCTTACTATGATCATCCTCATGGCTTTCATCTCCTTCCTTCTCATTCCTATAAGGATACTTTGAATAAAAATTATGTACTTCCCCCTAAATAAAAACTTACAACGTCAATGTAATTCATCCATATTTAAAGAATTCAATTCCTTGGCCTCATCATTAGTAGATAATTTGGAATCAGACTTAGGAGTTAGGGATCTTAAAAAATAATTAACTACAAATTATTCTGTTACATAAACTCCCAATCCTTTCATCATGTTGACAATATTCTCAACCCTAAGTAAAAATGCTCTAACAGACTCATCCTTATCATCTTAAGACTCTTTAAATGATTTTTGAAGGGTTGGATTTTTGTAATTATTACCTTAGAGTCACATTGATATATTAATTAAAGCTTCTCCCACATAGCCTTGGATCATTCTCAATGCATAAAATTTTCCATCACACATTATCCTAGGCCACACATGATAACATTAGTAGCATTTGAGTTATCATTGCTTTCCTTCTTGTCTAAAGTAGTAGTTGGTGTAGTGGCAGGAGTAGTATAGCCATCTTCCATAACATTCCAAATATCAATTCCTATTGACATAATATGAGTTATTATCATAAACCTCAAAAAGCATAATTCACACCATAAAACAAAGGTGTCTTGCTAGTAGAAAAACCACTCTACTGAATCATCATTATTTTTCTTTAAAGGATATCATTTTAAGTGATCAAACTTCTCCAAAATGACCTACAATGTTACAAATTGTTAGAAGCACAATAGACTGAGAATGGGGGATGATTAATAAGTTATTATAAAGTAAATTTGGATTTTAGATTTCTCACATTAACCATTAACAAATTAACCATCCCTAGCATATGCATAAAACCATATAACATACATTTAATTAGTCATGAACAAGAGAAGCAACACCATAACACAAGATATAAGTGAAAAACCCTCAAAGGGAAGAAAACCTACTGAAAATTATAATTATATTACTCAAATAAAAAAGTATTCAGTGAAGGACCAACTTCACAAGGAGCACCAATTCGCTAATTTAGTAGAGCACCAACCCTAAAACGAGCACCAATCCTTAGTTTTGTGAAGCATTAACTTCAAAATGAGGCTACAAACCTTTAATATGATCAACAAACCAGATAACCACCTATAGATAATATATATGATATGTCTTTTTATTCCAAAACTTATTGATATCACCTATTCAGATCACTCCTCTTGAAACCATTTCTCAAACCCTATCTTCTCAAACTTTCTCTATCTTTCACTTTCTTCACTTCTCTTTGATTCAAGACCTTTGAAACAATCTTAAAAAATTATTCAACCTATCATGCACTCTATAATATCTCAAAAAATTCCTTGGTACCTGTAAAACACTCTCACATAGATCACACTTGTCCTTCTTTCTCAACGAGTTCTAATTTACACCCTAAACATAACTTTTATACCTTCCTCTTAATTTAAACACTAAAGAAGTCAGTTTTTATCCTTTGGTTTAATTAAAAAAACTGTAAAAAATTTCAAAAAAATTATTACAATATTCACAAATAAACCATATAGGTCAACCATGCCCAAAACCTTCATACTTACACCAAAAAGGCTCAAATCCCCATCACTAAAATGAGTAAAATCCACTAACACAAAAAATATGATTATTCAAGCTCTAAAATTCATCACACATGTGTAATATATCATATAAACATCATCCATGGTATTAAATTTACTTGGACCAATACAATAATTCATAACATGGGTCAAATCATCATATCCTTCACTAAACAATTGTTTGCAACACCATGTATTCACCTTTGGGCCTCAAGCACACTACAAATAAAATAAAACATGGAATTTAACTAATATATAAAATCATCATTACCTTTAAATCATATTTATGCATGTTATAGCTTATGAAACATCCATAGGTTCAAACCACGGTTCTTTTCCTCTTCTCCAAATCATGCGGCCCGAAACCCTGTTTTAAAAACTCAGCTAGTTTGCACCATTTTGACACTTCCAAGACCTAAAAATTTATTTAATAGTAACAAAATTCACCACTCTTCACTCTCAAACTTATAGAAATAATAAAATAATCCATTTCATGCCTCAACAAGCTCATTGTTTCATGCCTCAACAAGCTTTGAGTAGTATTGTCCTGAAAAACAAGAAACCTTCATCTCCACAATAAGACCTAGATGACCCATAAGATAAAATAACAAAGAAAAATTAGTTATAACATTTTAAATTTGTTTTAAATCTCTTTCCATAGTTCATTATGGAAATCCTTCCAAATTCATGTGGAAGGCCTTCAACCAAGCTCATATCTCGTAAATTACTCAAAAACTATGCTTTGACTAGTCTTCACAAATAGGGAATGATTTTCCATTTTTATGAATCATGATTAACTAAAACAAGAATTTATATAAATAAAAACTCAAATATTAAAGAAATTTCCATTTATTTTGCATCTCCTTTAGACAACATTTTCCCAAACTAAACTTATTCATAAACATGCTTGTTTAAGTGGGGTCCACTCATCACCACATCCACTACCATGACTTTCTATAATATATAAGGATTCATATATATTATAAAATCATAATCCATGCAATATCAATCAATTATGAGAACTTAGGATAAATTTCATTCCGGTACCGCTTTTGAGCTATTGTTTCAAATATGCAAACATTTGTTTATAAAATGTGATAGTGAAATGACCTAATTTTTTTAACAAGTTATAGAATAAATTTATAAAAATACCTAAAATCGATAAGGTCCCATGAAAATAACATAATTCAGGGTGAGCATCAGAAGGTGCAATTCGAGCTAGAAAACACCCTTTCTTGGACCCTGTTTCACAAAAACTGATGTAACTTGCAAATTTTTATTTATAATGACTCAAAAATTTTCTCAAACATATAGGAAACCTCTTCTCATTATCTACAATCATCATAATTTCACTTATATCTCTCCATATTTCCATCCCATCTCATTTACATGACTAGCCCTTAGGGTTTTGTATGGTTTAGGCTAGGGTCAACTAAAAAACATCATAAATAACCATGAAACCTCTCATAAAGGTCATATAATACCTAAAACACAATGTAACACCTTCCTACATGCATTCATTAGCTCTTATGGATCCACAACTCATCTGCATGCCTTTTAACACCCATACCTAGTCTAAATGAACACCTGAAACTTGGTCTTCAACCTATACCTGTACCCTAAAAATCATGTGAGTGCATAAAAATCCCCAAAAATTATCTCAATTTGACTAATATACTCTTCAAGGAATCAATAATGACTAACCATCATACACTATCACCTAAGATAGCTAGATCACCTTAATGGGTTTACTAAACCAAGCCAATCCCCCTGAATCACACGATATCATCATTAACACATCTTAAACCCTATGCATCCATCATACTGAGCATTCTATAACTCTTATCCATCATCTTCTTTGTCATTAATGGGATTTTACATCAATGATAATACATACAACACAACATGCCAACATGGTGTTGAAATTTTGGGTATTATTATGTGGTAAAAATTATTTGAACATGGACACTTCGAAAAATAACATGAATGGAAATTAGATTAAAATTAAAATTTGTGGAAATTAATCCATTAATACATACATTGAACAATTATAACAAGCCTAATTATTTCATTTTGTGTTCACTCAACCATATGATGCATAATCATGGCTTGCAATGTGGGTTATTTGAAAAAAAAAAGTCCAAAGCATGCTTGATTAAGAGATGAATTATGTTTATACAATTTAATACATAATTCAAAATTAATTAAATATGAAAAAATCATCCCGTCTATTCAAAAATCTCCAAAAATATGTTATTTAATTCATGGTATAGGAATTTTTTTCTCACTTAGAACTCGTTAACATGTTTGAGCTATAACATTAAGGTTTGTAAGAGAATGGAAAAAGGTGAAGATTCATGGTATCATGAAATTACATGAATTCATGATTAAAATATATTCTTAATCTATGATGTACATCATGATCTCATACTTTAGAAAACCTTTGAAGTGCAGAAAATTGTTTGGATGCGACATTGAAAAACACATTAATAACTCATATCTCGAGAATGGAAAAGATTCATTAGGATTGAAAGAATGAATTTTGAAGATATCTCTAGAAATCGTTGTCATGGATGAGAAGACAACTAGAATAATTTAATGTTTTATATAACTCATGACATTACAAATTTACACAATCTATGTCAAAATTTCAAGCATGAGTTATTACATAGACTCTATATGGGACTCTATCTTAGTTTTGGAACATTTTGGGATTTTGAATCCCATATGTTATTGATGAAATTATGGTTCTCTATGTTCAACCCAATGTCTGATACTTTCAAGTTAAGCCGGTATGGATCTGGCTACCTTATTTACCCCTCCAATTTTTGTTGAAAGGTTTCTTAACTGCTATTGGTAACACTTTAGGGAAATGTTTGGCTATTGACCCAAAATCGATGATTTTGAGCACACAATGTATGCTAGAATCTTGGTTGATATGGATACTTCTGTTGATTTCCCTACCACTATTGAACTCAAAGTGGAGGATAGAACTTGGTTACAAAATATGAACTATGAAGGGTTTCCCTTTAGGTGTAGAAATTTCTTTTCTCTTGGCCATCTAGCTTCAGATTGTCACATGGTAAGAAAAAATGTTAAAGGCAGAAGCTCGTGGTGGAAGAATCTTAATTCTAGACACCTAGTTGTGAATGATCCATCTGATTGTGATTCAGACTCTGAATCTAATAATTTGGCTGATTCAAAAAGGAGGAAGTGTAAGAAGATAGAAAGAATGATGTGGATGCTTTATCAGGGTCCCAAAATCTCAAGGAGTAGATTGAAGTTTTGATTCCAATCCATAATAATGAAAATGAAAATACAAATACAAAAGAGGATTGGACTATTGTGAGTAGGAAAAAGAAAGGGACTATCTATCCCCTTAAGATGCAGTTAAGATCCAAAGGGAAGGGGTCAAAATTTTGAGATAGGTGTTGGTTTTATGTTTTTGTTAGTTTTCTTGTTGTTGTTGGTTTGGACTCTTTGTCCCGCTGGAAGAGGCGTTTCATTTTTTATCATTTTCTTACCTATTTCTCCATCCTTTGTATAGGGTAGGGTCCCCTTAACCCTCATTTACTAATAATAATAAAAAATAACTTTTAAAAATGCAAGTGTTAATGTGAACATTTAGTTTGGTAATATGTTTTGGAAAGGTTGTGTTGACAATTTTGAACTCGTGCATAAATGGAAAAGTTGAAACTTCGTTATGATGGATAGAATCAAGGTGAAGTGAACCTAAGCTGGGGAGGGTCTTTGAGTCAAATATATTTTCTGTGGAATTAATTAATGATTACATGAAATTTTCAACTATGTGTGCTATTACAAAATGAAACATATCACATAGTCTACAATTTCATGACTATCTTCAACAAAAGAACAAAAATCCCCAAAGGCCAGCTATGTTATCTTGATGAAGACATCAAATTACAGAATAGATGAATTGTTAAGTTTTGGAACAACAATCATAATTGCAGATTGCAGCAATTAGAGTTCATTGCTAAATGTTACAAGTATTCTTTAAGGTTATTTCCTTCATGATTAAGACATTCAATTATATTATTGAGTTGTTTAATTCATCATACAATCCATATAGAAAGCTGAAATGCAGAAAGAAATACACAAATCAATTTCATAATTCAATGTTTTATTCATAAGGAATTTCAAATGTTCCCACACAATCTGTGGGATGTAACTGAAAAGTAAAATACAACTACTGAAGTAAGAGGTACATATGCATGAAAGAGAAAATAGAGGAGTATGAATGAATCCATAATTTCCTTGACGTTTCTTTTCTACTTGGTTGATGCACCTCCATCTCCATATTTTTCCATCTCCATCTTGGAAAGTGGAACTGTGCACGAAAAAAGAGAAGGAAAATGTCATTTTATGAGCTCAAGGTTAATCCATATTCCTAATTCATGCAAATGAATCTCTTAACAACAGGAGATATAAATTACATGAAGATCAAAGGAAGTATTGATAAAAAGACTTTTTGTAAACAACATACATGATTTACTCACTCATAAATAAGGAGGAGAAGAAACTAAAAACTATGGAACATAAAAGAGGCCAAAAGCCTAAATATTTTCTAATCTGTTTTCTTAAGTTTGCAAGTACAAGTTGCGGTGAAGAAGAAAATAAATTGTCTTACATTCCTTCTTTGTTAGATAAATTTTACAGAGTTCAATGAATTTTATCCTATGGTACATCGAGATTGGAATAAATCACAATTACATACCTTGGTATGGAGGAAGAATGAAACTCAAATTTCAGTACCTATTCTAGAAATAAAATAAGCTACCGTCCAGATCAGAGGAGAGACTGACATGTTTTCTTTAATTCAAAGATAAAGTACATGTTTCAGAATACAACTCAACGGTGAGGTAGAAAATAAGAATATAAATGCTGAAGTTAACTAGAAAGATAAGGTGAAATCTGAAATAGAATGAGAAATAAATTTGAGGAAATTTTGATTGGGATTCACCATGTTGAAAAGAGTTTGCGAGAATCAAATCGGAAATGAGGCACCATGAAGTAGTTACACTCCAACAGAATTGTGATAGCTCCAAAGATAATTGCAAGAAATAATTGATCAGTAATGGAAGAACTTGGACAATAGAAACAAAGCTTGCACATAGAGGAAAGACAGTGGAGTGTCTTGGCATGCTCATAAATGAATAGTAAAAGGGTACATATAGGGTGTTGAGTAACCCTAGTGCATGACACACATGAAACCCTAAACCTAACCCATGTGAGATGACCCTCCAATATGAGAGGAGGACACATAGGATAACTCACACTAACATCCCCCTTTATCAAAGTGGGGTAGCATCTATGAGAGTTAGACGGAAAGGAAGACACTCCTAAACAACTAAGAAAGATGTGTCAATGGGGCCCGACAACTAAAGGCCTAATAAGGTGCCCATATACAAACATAATATTCCTAGAAGAAGAAGAAGAAAAGGACTACATAGCCTAAAGAAGATGAGAAGCTTGAATACCTCACCCCAAGAAGAGACCGTAAGTGAAGAAACTTCATCTTAGTGAAGGGATTGGTAAATAAATATGCAATCTGATCAATTGTCTCGAATATACCGAATGTCGAGGACACCATCATGAATAAGCTCCCATATAAAGTGCATATCGATCTCAATGTGCTTCGTCGTGATGTTGAATTGGATTTCTACAAATGGAGATAGTGCTCATGTTATCACAATAGATAATGGTAGGCCGCCAAAAGTGGATGCCAAACTCTATCAGAATACCCTATAGCCAAATAGCTTCTGTGGCAGCATTAACTACTCCTCTATATTATACCTTTGTAGATGATATCGCAATTACATTCTACTTCTTGCTAGACCAACTAATAGGACCTGAACCAAGAGAGAAACTATAGCTAGAAGTATATTTTTGATGATCTAAGTCACCAACCCAATCAGAATCTGTGAACCCAATCAAGTCAATATCTACTCCTCCATGATAGTGAATGCCATCAAGCATAGGTGCCATGAACATAATGAAGGATCCATTTAGCTACTTTCCAATGTAACTCATGTGGCTCCTACATGAATCTGGACATGATCCCAATAGCATACGATAAATACGGTCGAGTGTGAGTCAAGTAAATCAAGATCCCCACCAATTGTCGATAAAGGGTACCATCAACCAAGGGAGTAGAGAAATCTGAAACCAACTTAACCCCGGAAAGAAAAGGAGTAGGAGAATACTTGCAATCAGACATCTAAAAACGAGCTAGAAAATCAAGAGCATACTTAGGTTGTGAAATCAATATTCTTGAGTCAGATTGTGAAATCTAGATCCCAAAGAAGTAATGAAGTAGACCTAAGTCAGTCATGGAAATCTTGTTGGCCAAGGTGATCTTCACAAAATCAATAATAGAGGAAGATCTGCTTGTGATCAACAAGTCATCAACATAGAGAACAAGAATGAGTATGGAGTCATCTTGCCATAGAATATAAACATTTAGATCAGAGTGACACCTAGTAAATGTTGATGTAAGTAGCAGGAGTCCATCTTGGCATACCAAGCCCAAGGGGCTTGTTTAAGGCCATAAAGAGACTTCTTTAAGTTACAAACGAGGAAGTAATCTTGGACATAACCTGGAGGTTGTTCCATATAGATCTCTTCCTCTAGGTCACCATGAAGGAAGGCACTCTTAATGTCCATTTGATATAATTTCCATTTCGTTCATGGCAATGGCTAGGGTCAGTTGAATAGAAGTCATCTTCACAATCGGAGCAAAGGTTTCGTATAATCAACTCCATCTATCTAGAGAAACCCTTTACTACTAATCATTCTTTAAACTTTTCGACATCTCCATCTACTCCATTCATTCATGAATTGACTCTCACTCTGTCATGATCGATCAAGAATTTTAATAGCCACCAATATTCCACTGGAGCTTACCTTTATAAACTACGCCAAAACCTCCTTCCCCATTTCATTTGCAAAGTTGTTCGTGATATTCTTGAATTGAATGAATGAATATCTGCATGGCATTTTATGAATATAACCTTGTAGAAATTTCTCCATATTTGACATAGTCATCGAGTTCATAAGATAGAGCTTAGAGGATGACAATCTCTTTCTATAAATAATGATAACGAATAATGCTTTGGTACCATCATTAATGCACTTCATCCAATGGCCGCATCTCGATATTAATAGTCTGTTAGATATCTTAAAACCTCCAACACGAATTTTATTTTAGCTAAAATTTTGAAATCCATAGAAGAAGGCTTTTACCTAATATAACCCCAAGGTCCGAGCTTTTCCTGTTTATAAAATGGGAACGTCATCGGTTTATAGTTAAATTTAAGTTCTTTGAATTTATGGGCAATATTAAACCAAGTGACACTTTAAAAATAATGCTAAAAAACACTTTGAATATAGAGCTATAACTTTTGCATGAATCAAGAAATAGTATATTGAGAAAATACAATAACATCAAAACAAAAGAGAAAATAGTAATTCTTGTGTTTTACAATTCCAATTTGAATGACACATTATTTCTCTTATTATAAAATTTTTAGAGAAGAGAAATCAAAAGATTCTAAACATGCAGGAGATTAGATGCCACAAAGAAAGTAACTAACCTTAACTATGGAAACTTTAAAGTTCCTCCTATGCTCCACTACACCAAAGTTGTGTATTGTATGTTGCATTGCAAGTGCATCTTCAAAAACTCCCTCTTAAGATTGATTGCCTTGTTCTCAAATTTTCAAAAACATCTTTTACTAATTGCTTTATGTAGATGTTTTTACATTGACATTTACACCTACAAAACTTCAAGTATATTTAACCATTGTTGACTAGGTCTCTCATGATATGATATATCATATCAATGTACTTATTCTATTTGTGAAAAAAATGCTTTTGTGGTTGTTCAATTGCTGAATTATTGACACAAAATATGTGTTTCCTTTTCCTTGTCTTTTTCAATTATGGTATCATTCTCCTCATTCATATGGATTGACGTTTCATTAATATAACTCGATATATACTAAATTATGTTGTTGAAAGTGTAACAATGAGTTGATTTTGAAAAGACAAAGTGACATTGCATTTGAACCAAGGTGAGAAACATATTCGGATGTGCTCTTTCTATCATCAACATATTGTGCATGCAGGCTAACCAATTTGAAACATTTTAATGCTGAATAGACAATCCCATAGTCTTTTATTCCGCTAACATATCGATAATTATTTTCCCAATTTAAAAATATTAGTCATTAGGTGTCTCCATAAACCTTGATACCAATGTCATAACATTTAGAATGTGAGGATTAGTAGTTATTAAATACATGAATCTCCCTACGAACCATGTTGAATCTACATTTATGCCCTTATCTTCATTGCTAAACTTCAATTTTGTTGCCACAAGTCATGATAAATAACGATGGACACAATCAGGCCTAGAATTTGACGGTTTATAGACCGTTTTTTGGTATTTTAACCGTAAATTACAATTTAATAAAAAAAAACCGTCAATTTAGACAGGTAATTTTTTAATAAAACTGTATTTTTGCAAGTTGATATTATTTAAAAATCGTAAAATTTCATAATAGTCAAATATAATATATAAGGTCTATTACTATATATATATATATATATATATATATATATATATATATATATATATATATATATATATATGAAATAGGATTTGATTTGATTTGTTTTAGATATAATATTCTATAAATCATATTGATAATGATTTTTAATAACTCATAATTTAAATATAGAAACTAAAATAAGTTTCGTGAATAATGAATTTATTAAACTCATATAGTTCACACATTGTCTTTATATTTTTCCTAAAAGTATATAAGTTTCTAATTTATATGATATTGTGACTATATTTATTTTCATGTATATTTGTCATTATATATGTAATTGTAATCTACATATGTTTAAATTTAATTTTATGCAAGTTTCAATTCAAATATTTATATATGTATTGTGGGAAAATTTAAGGAATCTTATATGTAGATATATAAGAAGAATATATGAGATATATATACATAAATACATATATATAGGTACATTATTATTTCCTTCGAAACTTGTCGTGGTAAAAATGGCTTGGGTTTTTAGATATATTTTTGAAAAAAATGCCCTCCGTGAATAATGAATTTATTAAAATCAATATTTTTGTTATTCTAAAAATAAAATATAAAAATACAATTCATCAATTGATGTTAATGTAAGCAATCAAAGTGATGGGAGGTTTACAGACATCCAAGAAGAAGCTTGAGGCATTAAATACATTAATGTACCATTATTTACCAAATTCTCTAGATATATTTTGAAAAATGCCCATTCCCCAAATATATTTTTGTTATTCAAAAATATAAAATTACAATTCATCGATTCTTTGTTAATGGTGACATGTACCCAACCAAATTCTCTCCCATTCCCCATATATCTTTGTTCCCTGTCTGTTACTTTTTGAGAAACAAGAACATATTTGAACCACCCACAAGTCTTTCTTCTTTTTGCAATCGCTTGAAGATCTGGGTCCTCTAAATATAGTCCGTTTTCTTTTCCTAGTTGGTTGAAGATTTGGCACATCTTGTAGAGTTTTCCCTTCACTTTTAATCGGTACATCACCAACACCATCCTGGCTCAAACGTTGCATTGATTTAGAGGAAGAGTTGTCAGAGGGTGAATTTCTTCGTACTCATCTTGGTATTTTGAAAACTCTTGTGCCAATATAGAACCAAACCCGTAAAGAAAACAGAGCTGTGAGCGAACTAGAACTAGACCCGAAATTGGTATTAAATATTTTGGTTGTATAAATTGTTTGTGTTAGTCATCTATCACCCACGGGCCACAATTGATGACATAAAAATAGAGTGGATATTGGGTCTCTAGATGTGAATGAAACTGCGGTAGGCTGCAGCACAGAATGCACAAGGCACATCGTGGATTCCCATTTACCACGGTTCAGAGAATCTCCCACGAACATAATTTTCTTTCCCCTCATCCCCTCCAACATGTACAACGCATTGAATCTGACAATCACCATTATAAATAATAATTTGTACTTCATATTTATTGATTTTTTGAAATATAATTTATTTTATGTTTAATAAGATTTAAAGTTTTTGAACTAATGTGTATTTTTTTTAATGTAGGAAACTTTAAGAAAACAATGTCTACAAAAAGGAAGAAACAAGTTACAATTGCAGAAATGTTTAGAGGGACTAAAGAACAATGTTCAAAAGCCTACAATGACTCTACAATACATGAACAAGATCATGAGATTTGTAGGAAAGAAACATTCCATGAAATTTTTGGATCTTCTTTTGATGATCTAGATGAAGAAATAGATCAAGTTAGGGAAGAGGTTACTATAGGTCATGAAAAATAGAAAGTAAAACAAAAAAGAAAATTTCTATGGAATAGTTAGAAAATTTTGTTTGGTTGAACTATGTCAATTGTGATGGTAACACAATAATGAAATGCAATTATTGTGAGAAGTACAAGATGTCTGGTCCATGGGGTACTGGTGAGGGTTGCAAAAATCTACAGCGTGATTCTCTTATCACTCATGAAAAGTTTTTGATGCATAAAGAAGCTCAAGTAAGGTGGATAAATGCATTGGATTCTAAAAATATTAATTCTATTCTAGATCATATCTCAAAAATTGAAGATGCTAATAAATATAGAGTGATTACTACAATGAAAACAACTTATTTTGTTTGCCAGGAGGATTTATCTCTAGCCAAGTATGAGAAAATTTGTCAATTTCTCATGGATGCAAAAACTCCTAATATGCCAAAATATCATGATTACTCTGATTACACAAATCGGAAGGCTGCAAATGATTTTCTTTGTTGCATATCAAAACATCTTGAACAAATTCAGATTGAAGAAATGATAAAAAGTCCTTTTTTTCAATAATGGTCGATGAAAGTACTGATCGAACCTTAGAGAAGCACCTTGTTGTGTATGGAACATATTTAACTTCAAAGGGTCTTAGAGCACTGTTTCTAAATTTTTGGAGGTAACAAATGTATCGATGGGAAGGGAAAACAATATATGATACAATCAATCAATTTTCAATGATAGAGGTCTTTTGTATAATAATTTGATAGCTACTTCAACGGACGAGGATTCAACAATGATTGGGAATGAAAATGTATTTGTTTCATTTTTTAAAAAGAACAACCCAAATCTTGTTATAGTGCATTGTGTGGCTCATCGCGAGTCATTGGCAGCAGCAGATGCTTCTAAAAGGATACTTGAATTATTGCTTGTCAAAAAATTGGCAAATAAAGTGCATTCATGGGTTCACAATTCACCAAAAATAAATGATGAGCTTAATGATTTACTTAAAGTTATGCAGATTGATGTTTTAGATGTTCTACAAATTCACGGTCAAATGATGGTTATCTTGGGGAGACGTAATAATAAGGCTTGTAAAACTTATGCCACATATCTTAACTTTGTGGAAAAGGGATAAGAAATGTTCATCATGGTATGAGAAGGAAACGACCTATTCTATTCAATTTTTTTTGCATATGCTTGTTGATGTATTGGGTGAACTAAATAAGTTGAACAAGACTTTTCAGGAGGAAAATGTGGACATTACAATTATTGGGTTGGCTCTTGATGAAACAATAGGAAACTTACATAGATGGTTTTTGAGAAAAGGTACATTTGCAGAGGGTACAACTTATCTTTCAAAATTCTTGGCTGATTCTGAATTTGGATGCATTGAAGTTAAAGAGGAAGGTATTGTAATTGATACACATTATTTACAATATATTCCTATTCCAACAGAGGGGATTGAGTATGGTGATGTACAAAATCGTTCTATGAAAGCTTCTATTTCAGGAACACAGGAGAGTTGTAAGGAACTCACAAAAGGTTATATTCAGTCTTTAATAGATTGTTTGAATGAAAGATTTCCAGACCTCCCTCTTTTTAATGCAGCAAAACTCTTCAGCCCATCTTATTATCCATCAGATCGTCAAACTCGAGAAACTAAATCAGAGAAGTGGTTTGAGAAGCTTATGAGGCATTTGCAACACACCATTTCAAATGATGTTGGTTATGCATCTTTATTTAATGTTAATGGTTGTAAAAGGGAGCTACATTCTTTTGTTGATTCATTGCATATGACTTGTGAAGGTTTCAAGATGAAAGATGCATGGAGAGTTTTTCGTAATACAGAACATTGGCACAAAAGTTATCCTCATATGATGAAGGTGTGGCAAGCTGTACTCACTATTCCTGTAAGTACAAAGTGGATTGTGAAAGGGGATTTTCAAAACAAAACATCATCAAGGATATTCAAAAATCAAAGCTAGGGATAGATACACTGGATTCACTAATGAGAGTATCTTTAAATGGACCTCATGCAACCAATGTCAATTGGGATGAAATATATAAGATATGGAAAGATAAAAAGTCAAGAAGAGTTCTTGACCTTTGACATTCCAAATTTACTACGGATAATATTTATATTAATAAATGATATTGTCACATTTCCGTTCCTTGAAAACCTTCTTTTGATTTTGAATATGTTTTAATTATATCTTATGTTTTATTACAATATTATTTGTTTTCAATTTCTTGATAATACATTAAAAACATGTTAACTTTGTTTGTAACAAGAATCAATATAATTTTAATATTTAAAATACAAAGTTATACATTTTATATAATAAATGTGCATGGTAAATATAATATACAAAAAAATTATAATATCTAATTTTTCATTTAATTAGTTTATAATTTAATTACTAAATTTAATTTATAAATATATTTTATCATCCTAAAATTATTTTAAAATTATATATATCAATTAAGTTTTTTTGACAATTTAAAATTTTACTAAAAACGTAAATTGAAAGGTAGCTATATCACGAAACCGTCATGAAATTTCCTTTTGACAGGCAGGGGTGACCGTCAAATTCCAGTCCTCGACACAATTATAGACTTAAACAATTTAGAAATAAAACACAATAAATAGAAGTACAGCTCTTGCATGAATCAACAAACAATATACTAAAAACTAAAGAAAGCTGCAGCTTTTATCCAAAAGACTAAATAAGAGTTCTTATTTCGTACAATTCTATCTTAAAGACACACTACAATATTAGAAAAGATGATAAATCAAAAGATTCTAAACATTCAAGGAGATTGGATTCTACAAATACAACAAATCGAACTAAATTTAAGAAAACTGAATGTTTTAACTACACGTGTTTATGACTTTTAACTATACCACAGCTGTTTATTTCATGTTGCATGTCAAACTTATCTTCCAGCAAAACTAAACTCTGGCGGCTAGATTTTTGTAACACTTAACTTTTCAATTTTAATTTTTTTTTGGTTGAAGTTGCAGGCCAAGCAAATAAAATAAAAGGGGATGTCTAAAGGAATTTTAGTGAAAATCACAGTGGGGGCATTTCTTTGGCTGGGGTCCTTCATCGCAATAGCAAACGAACTCTGAATTTGAAATGTTGTAGCCACAGAAACCGTTGCTCTTTTGACAGTCGCTGCAGTTCTGGATTCGCTCTTCGCTGAAATTCCATTGCGTTGACGCCACATTAACATACATTTCTTCTAGAGAACATGAACTCACAGGATAAAACGAGGGAAAGAAATTGTTTGATGCGCATTTCTCACCACACTTATATATCGTAAGATTAATGTTGTTTGTAGAGATGACAGTAAAAGTATTACTGTCCCAGGATGTATCGAGAACACTTGAAGTTTGGCATTTTTCTATATTACTGTCACTGGTTATGGTAAACATCCTATCAGCAGCGGAAACCTGTAATACTGAGTATTTCTTGTTATCAATACTAAGCACTGGACGCAACGTATCCACACATTCGATATGGAACTCTGGAAAACCGCAAATATTATTTCCTATACTGAAAGGAAACGTAAAGCTTGTATTGCCGCAAGCTTGATTCTGATTGTTTCTGCAAGATTCGTATTGCGAGTCTAGAGATAGCGAACAAGGGAGTAAAAGGACATAGGCAATGGCACTGTAAAGGAGTATACAACGAGACATTGAGGGATGGACAGATAATATTATTGCGCTAAAAGGGACAAAGATCATACCCATTATCATGGCTTCTCTAGCAGAGAAGAGGAAGCCAGAAACTGTTGGCCGGGCTATCCGACCATAACGAAAACGATCTAGCACTTTGAATGATTCCACAAGCCTTTCATTATTCAGTCTACAAATGCGGGCGCTTACGCGGTTGTACGCGTCTTGTGAAAGATTAGAAAAGTCCATAGTGTGAGATAGTCAATCCATCGCCATGTTCTGGTTTCTTCAAGTTGTTCTGACGTCAACGTTGCAATGGTCCTTACCGAATTTTCATTTTTATTTCTCAACCAACTCTATTATAAAAAGGCCGAAAGCTCAAGATGCCAAAGTCAAGCTGACCATTGATTTAGCTTATCAGCGATTGATTTGTTTATAAATGAGTAATTGCATAGGAACGATGTAGACATGACACTCGCGGGCAGGGAATTTGTCGGTTTGTCTATTTATACATCTTTCACTATATATTTTGATTAGTATTTCAGATTGTTTAAAAAATTTACAGTATAAACAATATTTTTTCCCCAATTTTAAGATCATGAATTATATTTTTAAAATAAATTAGATAAAATTATTATAAAACATATAAATGAAAATTTAGATATAATGGAGTATCTCTTTATTATATTTTATTTATCATTCACAATTAAATTTAAATTTTGAAATATAAATTTATCATTGATGTCAAATAACACACTGTCATAACTACTCATTTTGCGAAATCAAGATGATAAAATTAAAACTTTCAAACATCTAAATAACAATGATTTACTGAATTTACAATATATAATAAAAAGATTAAACAACAAATAATGGTATAAACAAACAACTAGCTTGTACTTGGATTGATCTTCAAGTTTCACTAACTTCTTTCTACTTGAAGATGAAATAAAACGTGTAATGAAAATAAATGAAAATTGGTTTGCATTTAAAGATGTGCTATTGTTTTTCAAAATTACGGATGAAGGGGTGAGCAGCTAAGCTGGGTATGTTTGTGCAACTGGGACGTGGACACTCCTAAGGGCGTTTGATCTCGCAATCAACATTTTCATCTTATCCTTCTCCAATCTTGGCACAAATCTTCTCTTTCTTGTACTTTATTTCAAACAAGAATCAATTACAAAGTCTATGATGAACTAAGTCGTCGAATTGAAAGTTTTAGAGACTTTTAAGAAACGCAGAATAGATACCAGTGTTTCTTGTGGGCTTGAATTTAGTCTCTCAAATGCTTGATGTGTCTATGGTTTCTTGCAATATTGCTAACATCTCCAAAAAAAATCATGGACTGAGATTGTTGCATGAGATCTTAAGATTTATAGATGTAGAAAATATGTAGACTCAAACAATGAACAATAAATAAACACATAATAAAATAACACAAAAAAACAAAGTAATCATGAAAATCGGTAGTATTGTGCATAAAGTTATTTATTCATTCACTTATGTTAGAGCTTCGACTCAATACATTCAATTTTTACGTGCAACACTCTTTCTTCGCATCTCCGTAATTAAAATTGCTCTTATAAAAAGGAATCATACTAAACTTGATTACGAACCGCTCTTAAACAGAGATTTTCGAGAATCCGAACCAATTCTTCTAATTCCAACACATGTTATGCATGCATAAAACAAACTCTTTATTTATTTGTCTTTATCTATTCCTAAAATAGAACTCCAATTAAAATAGAACTCTAATAAGCTACGAACTATATGAAATAGTCAAATTGTTGTTTGCTAATTTAGACTTTATCTATGGGAGAAATTACATGCATAAAATATGCATATTACAACACTCCCCCTTAATTTCGGCCTTTAGCTTTCTTTATTCTTGAGCTGAGTTTGTATTTCTAGATCTGCCATATGCAAGATCACAAACTCCCAAAAAAAATTGTAAATATTCAAAAACTTCCTTTGCTAAAGATTTTATAAAGATATCAAAAAATTAATCTCTAGATCTACAAAATTCAAGATGAATTTATTTCTTGTTCACCAACTCCTTGATGAAATGATATCTTGTATCTTCGACAACATTATCTTTGAGTTGTTGACACAAAAAATATGAGTAGCATCATCTTGATTCTGCATCAAATCTTTCAATAATTTTCTCATCCACACATCTTGACATGTTGCTCCTATTACTTCTACATAATCTTCCTATGTTGAAGATAACATAACAATGGGATGCTTCTTCGATGCCCATGAAATGACTCATGTTCCAAACAGGGCGTGTCTTGCCTCAGCAACCTAGGTAGTTTGAAAGGCGCGAGTAAAAGGAGGGCGCCCTTTTTGAAAAAAATTCTATGTCGCGTTGACTACCTAGCAATCGGCTTAGGGATGGGTTAAAATTTTACACAAAAACTTTGATATTAAACCCACACGGCTTTAGACGTAAGTCTACAATTTCAAAATTTGATATTAAAGCCCCCTATTCGTTGTTTTTTCTACTTCTCCCGACAAAGGTGACATCGTGACTCCTAAAGCCTACACATCCCGCCGCACCGCACCTGCGTGACTGTTGTCGCGGCCGCCACGCGCCTTCCCGCATTGAGATTCGAGACTCAAGTCCCTGTCGGGCCTGTCCACTGTCCATAGTTCTATGTAGATTCTACCGGCTAATGACCAGTCTCCAGTAATTACAAATTTACAAAGATTGCTCTCATACAAAGCTACGGTAGAGA
The DNA here is from genome assembly GCA_018340775.1 of Taxus wallichiana var. yunnanensis. Classification (NCBI taxonomy): domain Eukaryota; kingdom Viridiplantae; phylum Streptophyta; class Pinopsida; order Cupressales; family Taxaceae; genus Taxus; species Taxus wallichiana. Next base: position 203,612,225 of record CM031240.1, read on the forward strand.
GCCTATGACTACTACAAGTGGACAGCCTACTACCTACATAATACATTATACATTGTGAATCGTGAATAAGTTTAAATTGATTGGATAAGGATTTGGAATTTGGAACTTGAAACTTTAGTCTATAATTGTTTAAAAACATTCACATACAGGTGGGTCGTTGGTCCCGGTGGGAAGGGGGCACACGCACCGAGTGCTTGCGCTAGGGTGCTCGGAAACCTTAATTGCCCCGGTTCCAAAGTGAAAATTATAGTTTGGATGTGATTTTCCAGTCATCTATACTTCCACCACTGTCACTATCTGTATAACCAATGAGTTTGAACTCATCTAAAATTGAATATAAAATTCCATGATTCTTTGTTACACACACATACCCCAAAACAATTTTTCCATCTTGTCAATGTGAATCTTTTGAAGATTCCATGAACCTTGATATGAGGCTCACACCATAGATAATATCAGGCCTTGTGGCTATCGAATACATGATACTTCCAACTAACCTTTTGAACAAGGTGTTGGATCTACCAATGATCTGCTATCCTCTTTTCTCAAATTCAAACCTAGTGGAGCCAATGTTTGTACCTTGGCTTATAGTTCAACATGTCAAACCTCTTCAAAACATCATTAGCATACTTTCCTTGTGAAATAAAAAATCCATCTGCTAATTTTTGAACTTCAATGCTCAAAAATTAATGCATAAGACTAAGATATGTCATCTTAAATTCCTTCATCATGGCTCATTTAAATGACTCGTATATGGATTTCCTATAATGATCAAATCATCTACGTATAAACAAACAATTAGAATCCTAACTTTCTCATTTATCTTGGTATATAAGGTAGGCTCATTTTTCTCCTACTGAAACCATTCTGAACCAAGAAAGAATCAATTCTACTATACCATGCTCTAGGTGCTTGCTTGAGACTATAGAGTGTTTTTCTCAACTTGTATGCCTTTCCTTTATGATCTTCAATATCATAACCTTCTGGCTGATTTATATAAAATTCCTCTTCAATAAAACCATTCAAGAATGTTGATTTTACATCCATAGATAAGTATGCCATTTGTTTTGAGCTGCAATTGCTAAAACCATGTTTACTGTGTCTAAACGTGTTCTTGGTGCAAACTTTTCATCATAGTCAACTCCATATTTTGCGTAAAAACACTTGCAATCATCCTTTCTTTATGTTTCTGTACTTTTTCATCATAATCATATTTGGTCTTGTAGACCCAATTATCTCCTATCAGTTCCTTTCCTTTGAAGATCCCCACCTCTCATGTCTGATTCTTCTCTATAGTATCTATAACATCATCCATGGCTTGAATCCAAACTTATTTTTTTATAGCCTCTTCAAAATATATTGGATATGTAGCTTGAGAAAATAATGCAAAAACTAAAAATAAATTAGTAGTATGAACATTATAAATCTCATTAAGACTCCTTGTTTTCCTCTACAAAGGGTTATTATATGATGGATTGCTTTGTGGTGATGGAGTAGCCACGGTGTTCTTTGCGGTGTCTCTTGCATGGCTCAAGATGAATAAAATCTTAGAAACCTCCTTGCTATATAAGGAGGACTAGCTTGTGCTATAGCTTCGTATGCTTATCAAAGATTCAAAGAAGATATAATACCTTTTTGTTCTCATTTTTCATCCACCATATCATCATGTGGAATATCTACTACTATACTCGACTTGCTTTCTATATACTTCTATCCCATGCTTCATTTTCAATAAATTATACATCTCTTCCGATCACAAATTTTCTAGTGACCGGATTATACAATGTGTATGCTTTTGTATTCTTTGAATAAAAAACAAATATACAATTTTATCCTTTGTTATCTAACTTCTTCCTAACTTTTTGGCATATGTCCATATGCCACAAAACAAAAAATTATAAAATGTGAAACATTGTGTTTCGTGTTAGTTAAAGCTTGTTGAGGAACCATGTTCCTAACAATTTTTATTGGACACTTGTTTAAAATGTAAATGATGACAGTTTTTAATGCTTCTACCCAATACTCATTTGGAAGATGGTTTTCCTCATCATAGTTCTACCAATTTCTATCATGGTTATATTCTTACTCTCTTCCACACCATTTTTTTGTAGTGTATACCTGGTAGTGAATTTCTTGTGTATACCATGACATTTATGAAAATTCATTAATTCATTAGAAACATACTCACCTCCTTTGTCTATCCTTAGAACTTTGATGTAATATCCACTTTACTTCTCCACTAAAGCTTTGAACTGCTGAAAATATCAATGACATATGATTTTTGTTTCAAAAAATATGCCCATGTCTTCCTTGTATAATCATCAATGAATGTCATAAAATATGAACAACCTCCAATAGAATTTGTTTGTATAGATCCACATAAATCTGAGTGTACAATATCTAAAGGTGCACTTGCACTTGCTATTTTTCCAACTGGGAAAGAATCTCTATGTTTCCTCCCAAAATACAACCTTCACATACTCTTTCTAGTTTTTGAATCAATGGAAAACCTTTAACCATATTATTTCTATGTAATAAATTCAAACCTCCAAAATTCAAATGTCCATAACTTAGATGTTAAAACCACAATTCATCTTTCATGAATAACTAAAAATTTGATTGTGTTCTTTCAAAGCACAGGACTCACTTGCATTAGCACATACCTCCTTTACATTGGTGCAGAATCATTTACGCTAGTGCAAGACTCATTTACATTGGTGCATGACTCATTTGTTTCAGTCAAGTAACTCATCACATGACTGATTTGGCTTAGCACATGTTAGCGGTGGTGAATCGAGCCGCTTATTTTATTGCAATAAAATCTTATTTTCTCTTTTTCTTGGTTTTAATATCAAGGGAAAAATTCTATTGTTGTTCATCTTCACTTTTGCAATCAACTCGGTGCAGGATGTGTCCATAATCATGCACTCAATGTCTTCCATATAAATTCTATATCCTTTTGTACCAACCGTGTCAATACTTATAAGATTGTGCAAAGGCCAAACCCACAACATAGTAAACATTATGCATATTCATTTTATCCCCTGTTTTAGTTAGAATACTGATTGTCCCTTTTCCTTTTATAGACACAATATTTTTATTTCCAAGAGTAACATAACTCTTCACCGACTCATCCAAATTGGAAAACAAATCTAGATTACCCGACATGTGATTAGTGAAACAAGAATCCAAATACCACACATCATATGTTTTCTCTTTTGATATAATGCACTAAATAGGGTTTAAAGAGAGCATTTCTTTGGAAATCCTTGTGCATGCAATAAACTAAGACCTAGGAGTAGAGCTTCCAACCTGATTTTTATGTTTCCTCTCCCGACCATATTGCTTTTTTTTTGTAATCATAAACATAGTGCCCATACTTTTTACAATAGTGACACTTAACATGAGACTCGGTCTTTTCTCCGACCATGACTATGTTCATGACTATGCCCTCTTTCACCGAGTTTAATGATCCACCTGTTGGGTCCTCTAGATGAAATTATTGTTATCCAAAATCACCCCAAGGTATTTTTGATAACTTATGCAATTTATTCAGCTCAAGCAAGTAGGATTAATTCAAGGCCAAGAATCATGTTTTAGGGGGTTCCTCTAGCTTCTCTCTAACTTCCACATCCAAGGAAAAATCTAAGAAGCTAGAGAAAATTGCAAAAAATAAAAAAAATGGATTCTTCTAGTGTATTATGGAAAAAGCGGAAGTTCATGTCCGAGGAGGTCCGTGGGACAATTGGGATGTCGAGACGCGCGAGATGCACAAAGCCAAAATGTCCACATTCCTTTGTTGTTTCAGTAAGGACATCTGGGATGCGGATCACCGAAAAAGCCACAAACAATGCAAATCAGAAAAGTGTGGAAATTTTTGTGCGGGATAGTCGGGACGTTAGGACTCGCAGGATGCACAAAGGTGAAAAAGCAGTAAAAGGAAATTGGCGAAGGCGGAGGTCAATGGCCCAAGTGGCCTGGTCAACAGTTGAACAGATGGGACATCGAAAGCTGAAATGTCCACATGTAAAGGAAAACATTGCAAAATCAATTTCGGGGCCATGAGGCTGGGAAATATTTTTTGCTAAATGCACAATTTCGGGGCCGTAGGGCTGAAGAAGAATTTTTGCCAAATGAGAAGTCACGGGGCTCGGGCTTGGGAATACCTTTTGCCAAATGCGGAATTACAGGGCCATGGGCCTGGGGAGAGATTTTGGCATTTTTTGTAGTTTTTCGCAAATGGCACAATTTGCAATTGTGGGCCCACAAGACCAAGTAGGTTTTTTTGCCAAATGGAAAGTTGCAGATTGCGGGGCCGTGGGCACTGGGGAGGATTTTTTTCCAAGTTTGTAATTACGGAGATGTGGACCTGTGGGATTTTTTTGCATTTTTATGATTTTTTTAAATGGCGGAGTTTGCAGTTGCGGACCCGTGAGCCCATTGGAGGTTTTTATGCCAAATTTGCAAAAGTGAATTTCGAGCCCATGGGATTTTATGGGAAAAGTGAATTTATCAAAAGAGTTAAAGAAACAAAGAATGAAGGAGAAGAACGAAGAAATTCATCTAAAAATCCCATCGCGTGAGATGAAGATTTGAAAAATCTGGTAAACCAATGCACAAATCAGAGAATTTTTTTTTTTGTGTTCATAATTATCTAAGGACATAAAAACCTCAACTACATATCTCTTGTTTCTAGCATAGACTTATCGTAGCAAAGAAATCTCCCTCTTTGAATAACGAAGACAAAATTTATATTTCCTGTCAAACCGGAAATCGGTTTGAAGAGAAAATTCACTAGTGGAATGAGAAACAAAAACCCACATAAAAATATTATTATCATCAAGAAAAGAGGAAAAAACTAGAATTGCAATTTTCAAGCTTCATTAATGCTTGCAGTGCGCAGAGAACTTCCGCCAAGTGAAAAATTTGAAATTTTTAAATCTCATGAACCAGTGATCGAGTAAGCCTAATATTTTAGAGGGGTGATTGTGGAAAAAATACCATATCAAAAAACTTTGTTCTGTCATGACCAACTAAAGAGATATCTCTATTTTGGGTAAGTCACCAACTCAAGAAAATATGAAGGAGGTGGTGAACACATAAGAGATATCTTAGGAAAAATTCATCGAAATGGTCATCTCGGTCTAGAATTAACACTTACTAATAATAAGTGGTCTCATCAACACACCGCTAAAAATAGAAAATTGATCCAAAAGACAAGGGGAACACATGGATATGAAAGAATTTGAGTTTCCATATCCAAGTCAAGGTTGAAAGAGTTAAATTTTCACACTTACTAAAAATAGTAAGTCATTCTAGAGGGTGAATTTCACAAAGGAGAATTATGAGGGATGAACATTCAACTAGGCAGCTACGATTAGATTCGGAGAATAATTTTTAAACTTACTAAAAAATACTAAGTTGTTCCCTTCATGAATAAAGCAAGTATTGATGAACCATTCATAGTTTCACCAAGTATGTTCATCAAGTAGCTAACACCTATACAAACAAATTATGTATCATTCCATAGGACCTATACGGCGAGGAATACGAAAGTGTTGCAGAAAGGGTTATTGTCGGACGCAGATTTCCATCCTCAGATTATTTGAAGTGGATCTCCATGAGTAACGCCCATGGTCAATATTGGGATAATGCAACATTTTACTACACACTCACTTCCTGTGTCTGTAGGTAATCAAAAGGTAGTTCCTCATCAATAGAAACTTGTCTCCAACATGAGTAAACGATTCAAAACAAGGAATTTGAGGGAAAGAGAACAATTCGGTGTGGAGTGCAAGAATTAAACATTTTTTCGGGAGGAAAAGGATTTAGAAATTGAGTTTCACCCCTTGGAAGAATTAGTGGATTTAATCAGGAGCACTTGCGTAGTGTAGGTTATTATTTATCCTTTTATTTATTTATTAGGATAATTCTTACACTTTGTTAGCCCTACACTTTTAGGTTAGCTTGCTTAGGTGTACTAGTTGTGTGGAGTTATCTTATTAGTTGTGTTGAGTTAGCTTCTCAATTATGTGGAGTTAGCTTACTACTCTTATAGAGTTAACTTTACTACCAAAGATCGAGTTAGTGAGAGTTATTCACCATTGATTTAGGTAGTATTTGTACTTACCTCCTCCTATATGTATATCTTTCTTATTGAGTAATTCAAGTCATTATATTATAATGTATTGAGCATTATGGATTATGATGGATTTCCATATATGGTATTTTAGGTTATTTTTTTGCAAATATAATGTGGTGTGCTATTATTATGCGAGATCATGGCTTGAAAAAATATTATTATTATTCCTTTCATGGTATCATATCTATAGATGATGTAGACATCCATTTGTAATTTTTCTTTACGAGCAAGGGTTTATTATTTTCATGTATTCATATGTTTTAGAACTTTTCAGTAGCATAATGTTTCATGCAAAATGGAGTTCTCCATTGGATTTGGAAGGTGCCAAAACCCTAGAATTTAATGTAAAATCAACCATGTTTTGAGACAAAAAATTGGACGTAAATCTGCACTTCTAGGTGCATTCTTTTATTCATTGGATATAAGTGTGTACCTTCTGGATGTAATCTTTTACCCTCTGTATATTTCGTTGACAATTTTGCACTTGTACAGAAATGGGCAACTCGAAACTTCGTTACAATAGATAGCATTGGTGAAGTATACCTAAGCTAGGGGAGATTTTCATATTATGTCATTGTGGCTGGTTTATTTTAAAAGATTACATGAAATCTGCAGCTATGTGTGTTGTTACAAAATGTAGCATTACATAGTCCGCAATTTCATGACTATCCTCAGCAAAAGAACACAGGCCCCAAGGGACAGTTGTGATGTCTTGATGAGGACATCCAATTTCAGAATAGGTGAAGTGTAAAGTTTTGGAACAACAAACATAAGTGCAGATTGCAGAAATAAGAGTTCATTACTGAATGTTACTGGGTTTTCTAAATTCTTTCCTTCATGATTAATACATTCAATTATATTACTGAGTTTTTAGTTCATCATACAATACATACAAAAAGTAGAAATGCAGAAAGAAATATACAACTCATTTACATAATTCAATGTTTTATTCATAAGGAGTTTTCAAATGTTTCCCACACAAGCCATGGGATGTAACTGAAAAGTAAAGTACAACTACTGAAATAAAAGGTACACATGCATGAAAGAGAAAGTAAAGGAGTATGAGTTAACCCATCATTACCTTGGGGGTTTCTTTCCTTGATCGAAGCATCTCTATAATTTCAGATTTTTCTTCATCTCCGTTGTAGAGGCCACTGTACCTGAAAATAAAAGAGGTTAACTATCAGTTACGAGCTCAAGGATCAAACCATATTCCTACACTGTCCTATTTCATGCATATGAATCTCAAATAATAGGAGATATATTCTACTGGAAGATCAAACTGCATACATGCTTATACACTCAGAAAGAAGAAAGAGAAAAGAAGAGAAGAACATGGACATAAGAGAGGCCAAAAATCCTAATTATTTTTCTAATTGTTTTCTTAAGTGTGCAGTATAGGTTGCAGCAGGGAAAAATTGACAAGTCATAAGTACATGCTGGAAAGAAGGAAGAATGTAACTCAAAGTTCAGTAACTATTCTGCAAATGGAAGAAGTTACAATACAAAAGAGAGACTGGAAGATAGAAACACTTGTTTTAGTTAGTAGAAGAGGAAGAATCAGATTTCAAGAATCTGAAGCTAGATAGAAGAAGGGAAAACAGATGAAACAGGATGAGAGAGAAGATTTTGGGAAAATTTTGATAGGGCTTCGCCATGCAAAATGGACATTTAAAACTTTTCATCATGTTTTTTTCAATTACTACATGCTTAAAAAGAAATATGCAAATCGAATAAGTAATACATAAAAGAAAAACATTACATGATCAAGATAAATAGCTAACATGTTTTCGGTTCTCAATTGTTATATCAATTCAGCAAGAAAAGTGTTACTTTCTGTATCCTAGATCAGAAAATACAACTACTATTTCTGGAAAATTCATTAAAGAAAATATTATGAAAAATTTTGCTAGGGCTTTGCAATAAAAATCAACACTTTAAATTTTTTAGTTGCTATAGGAAAGGATAAAATTTCAAATTAGAAGAAATAAGTTGTCCATCAGATTATTATACAATGCTGAGATACAAATAAGATTGCAAAATACTACAAGTAATAGCTTCAGAGATCAAATTGAATGCATGATTTGCAGTTAAAAAAATAGAATTCATTCAGAATGAATACAAAGATGCTGCCATATCAAATAAGTACAACTATCTATGCAAGGAAATTGATCAAATATAGATGTAGCTACATAAGTTGTAAACAAAGTTCCAAAAATAATATGTTATGCATAGGTTCGAGAAAAAAAAATATACATTATTTTCAGAAAGTCAAGAATATTGTTATATTCAAGCATTCAATAGATGTGATTTTCATAAAATAATTGCTTTTCAAACACTCATCTCATGGAGAAATTCAATGTTCAAGTAATCTTAGTTTGAGAAAGTTTAAAAGCAAGTATTCTCAAAAGTCGCCTCAAAACTTGAGAGAATCAAGTTGATTCTAAACAATGAATCTAGTAACAAATGGATTCTATGGAATACAAAATTGAGCCAAATATTTCAGAATGGACCTGAAGTAATGTACAAAACTATATTTGCATAAAATCATAACCATCATTTCTACAATATTCTCAACAAATGCAAATGAGATAATAGTTGTCCTAGCACAAAGAACTCATATAGAGAAGAGGTTGAAGTATAAGTATTCAGAATGAAGAAATTACTTTATGTCCACCACAGTAAAACAAAGGAAGATACAAAGTAAATCAGAGTTTCATAACAACAAACACATAATCACAAGTCTTTTTGAATCTCATTTTGAAGAATGGCCAAGCATGATGATACAAGAAAATTAGGGAAATCTAATTATAGTATATGATAAAACTAGTACTTCAAGATTTTATAAGTATTTTCCACATAGAGTTGAAAAATTTCTCAAGGTCACATATCTACATATACCCAAAACTAGGAAAAAATACAGATCTATAATTCATGATGCACATTGTGTCAAAGAATACACTAACCGTAGATAATCAAATGGTCAGAACTTTCAAGAAACCGGATGATGAAGCAAGAGGTCCATAGACCCACATGGAGTTTCAGACTCGGGAGTCAATCAAGAGAAACAAATCACAGAACCCAAAAATATTTCCAAGATTTCAGTGATACATTTAAAGAAGAAAAGAAAACGAAGTGTACGCATGTAAGAGAAGTTATCTCACCTATAAACGACTATGGTGGCCAATAGGCCAAGGAGATATCGAAGAAAAATAAAATTGAGCTTAAACTCGCCATGAATGCCATTGCAAGAAAACTGAATCTACAGAGCTTGAGAGAAAGGAAAACCGCTGTAAAAAATAGAATGAAGCTGATCTCATTAAACTTCAAAAATGGCGGCCATTAAAGAAACCTCAAATTTCAAAATACACAGAGGCATGAATGGTACAGAAGACCAAAGAATGATAGAGCCAAGCTTAAAGAAACAATAATGGCGGCCCACACTTCAACCACCTTATTTAGAAAGCTCAAACAAAATAGAATAATGGCAAAAAAAATTTCGGTGGCTTTGCCCATATATCAAAAAAACCAAATGAAATGTGCAGAGGTCGAGTTCCCTTTACTTCCTGAACCCAAGAAGTGGGTTAACTCTAACTTGACCATGATCAAGGATCAACGATTGTAAAACATCAAGGACACTAGATCAACATCTTCGGATCATTGTAACAATCCTTGCAAACCACAAGAGTTGATGCCACCACCAACATTAAATACCAAGTCAGAAACCCTAACCGAGGGTTAGAAAATGAAGGCACCAATTACAAAGGTACAAAGATAAATGACCTAGAATAAGGCATGAACATTCAAATAAACCACTAGGGTTATAATTAACTTGACGTGAGTTGCAGAAGCCACTGACCAAGTCACCAAGGGGTGAGTCACCATGGAGAAGGGGATAGCCCACGTGTCCACCAAATAAATCATTGCAAATAACTTTCAAAGTCTAAGCTTGGTGCATGCTTCGATAATGTAAAAGGGATGGCCAAATCATATACCATGATCACCGAAAAGGTGATTTTTATAATATGCCAAGGCCGACAAACTCAAAGGTGGCAGACCATATACTATGGTCATCTCAAATAATCAAAGGTGGTCGAGCATGTGAGGTTTTTTTTACAAAGTGCCCCATGTGTACCCAAAACCATGTCCCCTTTTTATATGAGCTAAGTCCACAAAGGTGGCCAAACTTGGTAAAGTGAAGGTGGTCCCCACATCAAGGAGCTGGAGATGATTAGCAGTATGTCACTTTTGTGACCTTTAGAAGCCAAATCAATGTCAACATCAGAATATATACACATGGCAGGTGGTCCCCACATAGGTTGTTTACTTTGCAAATATTTCAAATATTTAAATTATTTACTCATAGGAAGAGAATTGATTTGTTGCATGCTTCAAAAGAAGACAGAATAGAGAAAGGACAAGTTGCATGCCATGGAGAGAGTCTTGCCTAGCAAGCATTCTTATTTTTGGAAAATTATTCACCTAGCCTTATTAAAAATAAAACAGTCAACTTCAGTTGACTGAGATGTAATCAAAGGCTATTAATGCCTTTTGCACTAGTTTGTATTATTTTATCCTCTTATTTATGATTAAATAAAGGATAAAATTATGATGCATGGGCAAGTACATCCTTAGGCTATTTTTAGGAAGGGTGGGAAAATTTTATTTTCTATATATTGTGTGCCTTTGCAAGGCACAAGGAAGGACTTTTTGGATATAGGAGTACTGAAGCATTCTACTAGTTTTTGCCTTCTGAGTGTGAAGTAATTTCTTGCCTTACCAATTATTTGCAGCTTGTGTATTTTTTGTTAGTCTTGTGAATGCAAATTCCCTAACCAATCATCTTACCCTACTGCAATATCAGTAAATTCTGCTTAATTTTAATGTGCATGTTAACTTATCAATACTTGTTGTGATATTTTTCCCTCAGTACCACCAAGTTTTGCCCTTAAATAATCTGCAAAAAATTGTTGGCTCATGCATCAAGAAAACCTTCCCATATCAATTGTGCATATACTCAGTCAAAATCCCTCATATAAGTTTGGTGTATCACCTCAATTTATTTATTTTATAGCTTTTTCTTACCCTTACCCTAGAGAATCAATTTAGGATACATCAAAAAGGAACTGGCCTTTATAGCGAAGAATCACCTCAAAATAGGTATACCCACAAACCCGAGGTGTTTCCATTGTATCTATGAAAGAGAGAGACCAATATTGCAGGCTTAGAAAACCTGCAGCTATCTCTCTATAGTGTGCACTTTCGAGAGATAACAATTTCTATTTTGGATGAAGTATTTTATCCACTTGAATGCAGATCCGTACCCTCTCAGTGCATTCTTTTATTCATTGGATATAAGTGTGTATCTTTCGGATGCATTATTTTACCCTTTGGATATTTATGTTTTGGATGTAGTCATTTATCTACTAGATGCAAGATCTGTACCCTCTCGGTGCATTCTTTTATCCATTGGATATAAGCATGTACCTTCTAGATGCATTCTTTTACCCTATGGATATTTTTGTTTTAGATGTAGTCTTTTATCCACTGGATGTAGATTTGTACCCTTTGGGTGCATTCTTTTATCCATTTGATATAAGCGTGTACCTTCCAGATGCATTCTTTTACCATATGGATATTTCAGTTTTGGATGCAATCTTTTATCCATTGGATGCAAATATGTACCCTCTGGGTGCATTCTTTTATCCATTGGATATAAGTGTGTACCTTCCAGATGCATTATTTTACCCTCTAGATATTTCTATTTTGGATGCAATCTTTTATCCCTTTGGATGTAAATTCGTACCCTCAGGTGCATTCTTTTATCCATTAGATATTGAGATGTACCCTCTGAATGCAATGATTTACCCTATGGACATTTAGATTTTGGGCACATGATTTTATCCTTTGGTCACAAAATTGTATCGTGTGGATGCACTCTTTTACCCTTTGGACATTTGGGTGTCACTTGTACCTTTTTAAAAAAACATCAGCATTAAAATATTAATTTAATATAAAAACCTTCTAGAGCTCATAACTTTTAATCCGTAGCTCGGATTAAGGTGATCTTATGTTTGAAATTGTGTATTTTTTCAAGATCTACGTATTGGTGACATTTTTAAACACATATTTCAATTGTAAAAGGTAATTTTATTCATTTTAATATTTACATGTACTTAATTATAAAGTGCAAAATTTGGGAGGGTGTTGTAATCACTTGTGGACATAATTTCGGTTGAGCCTCGACGTCCTAAACTTTTGGGTATTGCATTATTGTATCTATGGGTGTATACATTTATATCTCTCTTGTTTGTTGAGATATTTTGGATCTATATTTTTGACACTTTTTTGACATGTTGTCGGTCTCTCTTGTGGGGAGTTATTCTAGTGAGGCCCAAAGTGTTAGTTTTTCATTGTTCGAGTAGTTGATTTTGGAAACTCATACAGATATATGGTGTCACTCTACCCATTTAGTATTATGGGAGGGTGTGGTGTTGATACTGATTCTTTGGGTTTCGTGTCCTTGCCTTGTTACATGTTGATACTTTTGCTTCTTCGGGTTTCGTGTCCTTTCCTTATTACCTTGGATTTTCTTGGATTGTGGCACTCTTATTTATTTGGATCTCATGTCCTTGCCTTATTTCCTTGGTTGTTCTTGGATCGTGGCACACCTATTTGTAGCATTTGATCAAATTATGTTTGGTGTTTTTTTACACTTTCGACATCACTCCATTGACAGTCTCCTTGCATGGAGTTATTCTAGTGAAGCCCAGTGTCTTTTTTTTAGTTCTATGATCGAGCAGTGGATTTATACCATAGTGTGCACCACACTTCTTCAGCATTGTATGATTTTTTGATCCAATCTTCTTAGGATATCTTGCAGTGGGATTTTTCTCTCTCTACTTTTTTATTACTAGTTTTGGGTACCTTGTGGTGTCTAATTTTCCTAGTTATTGTATGTGGGTACCTCATCAAGCCTTGTTGTCAGGACCCACCTTATTTTTTTCCCACCTAAGCTATGCTTACGGGAGGGTGTTAGTGTAGGTTATTATTTATCCTTTTATTTATTTATTAGGACAATTATTACACTTGTGTTAGCCCTACACTTTATGGGTTATCTTGTTTGGGTGTACTAGTTGTGTGGAGTTATCTTACTAGTTGTGTTGAGTTTTCTTCTCAATTATGTGGAGTTATCTTACTAGTATTCTAAAGTTAACTTAACTACCAATATCATTTAGTGAAAGTTCTTCACCACTGATGTAGGAGTAGTTGCACTTCCCTCCTATATGTACATTTTTCTTAATGAGTAATTCAAGTCATTGTATTGTAATGTATTGAGCATTATGGATTATGATGGATTTCCATATATGGTATTTTAGCTCTTTTGTTTTGCAAATCTAATGTGGTGTGCTATTATCATATGAGATCACGTCTTAAAAAAATCTTCTTATCGTTCCTTTTAGAAACACCATTTCTTTTCCTTTTCTCTCTTCTCCCCCCAACTTTCTCTCTCCTCTATGTTCTAATTTTTCGTTGAGGTTGCACTTTTTCATGTCTTAATTTTCCTAATGTAATAAGTCACCTTTTGTTATAAAAATGAGTTTATTTTTTCCTAAGAAGGTGAAGAGTCTTATGTCTTGTTGATACATACGAAGATTCATTGGGGGTTATATGAAGAGTCATTTATTTTCCTATTAATCGTAAATTCATTTCCATTTCAAAGGGTTGGTGATCTATTTTGTAAACTCAAGAGTGCATTTTACTTAGAGAGAACAAAAGATATAGAAAAATTCTTCCATTCCCCCACTCTAAAATTTCTTCCATTTCTATGTTATGTAAAACATTATTTTAAGAATCAATGAAGGGGTTTCTAGCCCTCTTTTGACTTAGGAATTTATTGATACTTTGTGCTCATAAATTATAATAGGTGTTGTTGTTATTTTATATTTGTTTCTTCTTAATTTAAATGCATGTGATGAAAATTCTAACTGATGTATGCAAGACTTTGATTTTTACTTGTAGCATTAGTCCTCTTATCTAACATTCTCACTCCCTTTCCCACTCTCCTAGGAAATTCCTCTCTTGTAGGTATCTATAATATTTTTCCATAGGGTTTTGGAGTTCCCTGTTCCATCCATGACTATAAATCCACCATTAAAATACATCCTTACTCATGCATACAAATACAAAAGCAACACCGTTTAAGTAGAGGGACTTCGATTCGCAAAGAATTGGGAAGAAACCCAAAATTTGTCTACTCCGACAAATTTTCTTGCCAACAAACCTAAAAAGGAAAATTTAAAATGGAGAGTCGATATGACCTTGTAATTCACGCCAAGAGTGAACTTACAATTGATTGTTAATGCTACATCTTATGGTCTATGTAGTTCTTGTGTGCGTGTGTGTGTGTAGAAATGGTTCCCTAGGATGCCCTTGTGTAAATTGGACTTCATAACAAGTTGTAGCTATAATGCTTAAATTTATAGTACGTATGGATGAAATAGAATATAATTCCCCTTTTCTATGTAGTGTATAAAGAATTATGCAACCCTTTTCCCTTGAATGGATGTTATATCGATGTCTTTTAGAGTGTTATAATGCCTTTGGAATCCAATATTAGGTGATGATAGTAATCTTTAGTGCTTGGTCCTTTATTTTGAAAACATAACTATGTATTTATATGATTCCCTTATTTTAATTTCATAATTAAAAATGGGAAGGCCTACCCACAAGTGAATAATATTTGCAAAAGATAAAAGAGACCCAAAAAGAGATAGTAAGGTAAGAAAGGTTCAAAGGTTCTAAGGAGGGATAAAGCGCATAGGTGAATTGTCCTTAGTGGATACTTGTGTGTGAAGTCATGAAAGATAAATAAGTTAACTTTAAATGCAGGTTGTAGGTTGGTAAGATGAAATAAAAAACATAATAAAATTAAAAGAGGCCAAAGATAGTTGTCAACCACTAGTTTTCTTGCTCAAGAATCATGTAAATGCTCTTATGATTTTAAGACATAGAATTGATTTTGTGTCTACATTTTCCCCAACTTCATTTTGTTGAGTGAATACTTGAATAACATAAATTAGATAAGATATGCTAACTTTATGATCATGTATAGAGTGTGACGAATAGTTTTTGAGTGGACAAGTGAAGCATGGTGAAGGGTGGAGACTAGAAAAGGAAAGTGACCATAGGGGTGAAGTGTATAGTGGCTTGTACTTATCATTGTTATTATATATTCTGTTGTAGGTTGATTCTTGTTACATGTTAAGGATGGACCTTCACAAGAATAGAAAAAGAGTGGTCAATTTTTTGTATATGATAAATATGAGAAAAATATGTAAGAGTATTTAAAAGTGTGTAAAGTAGTAGTAAAAGAAAGTGTGCACCTGATGTAAAAGAGTATATAGGATAGAAAGGTGTCCTAAAATGTTGTGAAGGGTTATTTTTTTGGGAAATCATAACCCATATCATTTTTTTGGTGATCTCATGCCAAGTGCAAGTTTTTTGGGAAATATCACACTAAGAGAGAGTGTTGGGGAGAGAGGTCTAGTTTTACTCTCTGAATTAACAAAAAATAAATTAAGATAACCCCTATATTATAATGTCTAATAAAATGACTAATGAAGCATAGTTTTAGCCTTAGTAAATAAACAAGATAAATGTAAAACCCTTAGAGAAAGAGAGAGGGTAAGATACTTATCTCGATTTGTGATAAATCTGAAGTATTACCGAGATGGAAAACTAATGAAACAAGAAAGAAGAGTGTTACAACTGAGCCCTGAAAGATGTAGAACTATCGGGAATGCCAAGAATAGTCCGCTGTGTAGGTACAAGAATGCCATTGTTCTGTAGACCTCCTCCAGGAACCTATGATCGCGCAAAACTTCAGAAATGTAATTTTGTAGGGTTACAAAATGTTCGTTGAATGTCCCCTTTAGTCTCCTTTACTTCATTCGGTGATCGCCAATTTCACCTAAAACCTACAAAGAGAAAGAGGAGCTACAAAACACCAAAACACATCACATCCTAAAAATAAAAAATATCAAAATGGGGAGTCATACTAACCCCGGAGGTCACCCGACCGATCGAACTTATGATATGGGTGTTGCACTACATTTCAAACTCCATGTAGTTTTGCATGTTTGTATGTAGAATTATTCACTAGGTGGATCTACTTCTAGACACACTTGAATAACGGTCAATAGCTATTTCTAAACACGCATAATTATATATAAAAACACCAAATATTATTATATTCAATTTTATAATAATCTAGTATGTTTTTACATAGATGAAGTTTAAATTATATAGGAGGTGTTATCCTTAATACAAGGAGTCAACATCAATCCTCAAAGAACCCATATATCTCTCTCCAATCCCTAACATATCTCTAGATAATATCTAGGATATCTCTCACACTAAAATAGTTACTTGAGTTATTCTCACAACTCACTAATAATAAAACTATTACAACTATATTATTAATATGAGTTCTATATACTCATTATTAATAATATTACATTTTATTTAATAATGTTACACAATATGTTTGTAACAACTATATGTATACGATGTAAATAGATATGTGCATGGAAAATTAACTTCCCCTCCTATTTGTGTGTGTAGAAATAACAATCCCTTGTCCCTTATGTGAATCTATATGGGTTCTTAAATACTATTGTAATGATCTTGGATGCAACCTTAGATGAAGGTAGTAGATGTTTAATTCTTGGTCCTTTATTATGGTCACAAAGATTTGTATTTTTATTATTCCCTTGTTTTAATTTAATAATTAACCACAAAAAGTCTGAACCCTAAGAAAACAAGATGCCTAATAGCTAAAAAAGACCCAAAAGATGTGATAAAGATACAAAGAGGTGCAGGCGCCCCGAGGGGATGGGGGCACGGGCGCTAGCATCCTAGTTAGGTCTTTGGTGTCAGGACTCGAAAAGGGTAACCATCGAAATCTAAACTGGATAGTAGGGCATGTAATACGAAGAAGGAAAATAGAAGGAAAGCAAAGATACTAAGGGCGGTGGTCAATTAGTACTTTTCTCTCTTATGAATCATATGAATATTGGTATGTGACTATGACCTATAAATATACCCAAAATCATGATTTCTTGTCTATATTTTGTTGAGAAAATTCTCGATAATATAAAGTAGATCAGAGATTTATACTTTATAACCATGTAGATCAGTGGTGAAAGCATGCTTTGAGGAGAAAAAAATGTGAAGTGAATAATATGAAGTGTGGAGGCTAGAGAAGAGGAAGTGACCTTAGGGGTGAAAATGTATGTGTAGGTAGATGTTGTTTTGTAGATGTTGCTGATGTTGTTTCATGTTTGATGATGTGAAAACAATTTTTATAAGGATAGAGCTATTTTTGATGCCACTTGATGGTTGATGAGGTGATTATTTCTTCCCATAAGGATGGACCTACAAAAGAGAAGAGAAAGAGTATTCGAATATGTGTATATGAAAATTTTGATCCAAACTTGCAAAACCATGTGTAAAAAATATGTAAAAATATGAAAAGTGACATTTGCACCTGATCTCGTGATGAGTGAAAAGAGTAGAGAGAATCCTAAAATTGATATAGAAGAACATTTTTTTGTGATCTCACACCAAGTGTGAGTTTGTTGGGCGATCTCACGCCATGGTAGAAGAGTGTAGGAAGAAAGGTATAGTGTTATTCTCTAACCTTTGATTTCTTCCTGACACTCTACACACCACCGACGATGGTGTGATCATGCATATTAATTGTTGGAGGACTTATCTTGTCTGTAAAATCCAATTTATAAACTATTATAAGCTGTACCAATTGAGAAAAAATGTGTAACTTCCCACTAGTCATAAGTATCTAGGAAGGATGAGGGGTGCACGGGTGCTCTTGTCTTTGTTTGGGCACGATCGATGTCCGTTATGTTGAGGACCTAAGTTATATTCTATATCATTGTTGTGATCCAGAAGAATTTGGTGTACCTTTACTGAACTATGTTGTACTGTGATTTTGAACTATTAAAACGGGTGAATTTTTCACCCAATGATCCCCCCTTGTTTGGGTTGCATGCAACGTCACTAGGAGTATTTGGACTAAAGGAGGACTGACCGTTGAGGTGTGAAAGATACCCTGCAAGGGGGAGGGAATGTGCTTGGTAGAAACCAAAGCACACACAAACATAGTGGCTCAAAAACATGTGTTAGTGCAAGCAAGGAAAAATACACATAAAGTAGATGCCGACGGGATCGATATAGGATTGATAAGAGGTATTGTGCAAATAATTTGTGTTGCATGTAAGGATCTATGTAAAATATGCATTCAAATATAGAAGGAAATTGAAAACACATATCTATATATAGAAAAATAATGACATACATGACATCTCGTCAATCATGTGTAACAAAGTGAGCATGTACGAATAATAAATCAAGATTAAATCCAACCAATATATGTAGTATACGTTGGATTTGAATGGAATATAATGTAAAGTGAGGTTGATAGGAGTAGTGTGCTCCCGATCAAGTGTCAATGAGTATGTATGAGATGAGGTTCGTTTAAAAACTACCCCCCAGTAATCAAGAATGAACCATAGAAAAATATTACATCATCAAGAAATTGTTTTAATTATCTGCTACAAAGATAAATCAATGGATCATAGAGTATGAAGAGTGAATTTGGGTATGATAAGGTTAATTTTAGATTTATACTCTCATCGAGTTAAGTTTCATATGAACCGTAGAACTAGAGTGCATTATAGGGTAATGTTTCATGATGAATGTGCACTAGAAAGAAGTGTCGTGAATGCATTGAGTGTGTAGTGTGTTGTGTGATGTGATATGAGGTTCATTAATGTAGTGAACCCTCAAAATTTAAGTCTTAACCATAGCACAAGAGAGCATCATCAGGTAATGACAATACAATTTGTGTATTAAAGAGGTTTGAAAGTACTAAGAAAGATAAATCATGAAGTGTAGGGTGTTAAATGTGATAGTAGATGCTAGATACAATTAATAGCACAAGAAAGGGGAAGTATGATGTTTCCCATTTATGTCAATTATGTAGAGAAACATGATGATGTAAGAAATACTTTATAATGGTCGTACATTTTTAAATGTATCATAACAACTTATAATTTTATCACAATCTTTGAGTAGGAGCAAGAGTGGGATTACGGATGGATGTGGCGTCAAACAGAGGAATTTGAAAGAGGCCATCTAGAATTTTCTTTTCTTTCTTAACGAGTGGTTTCTTGTTTAGTAATGTTGTACAAGATTTTATTGGAGGTGGTTTTATATTTATTTTGAAAGATGGTTTCTTAGGAGGTGGTCTTTGTGAAAGAATACATAATAAGAGGAAGTGATGGAGGACTTACCTTTAGCGGTGGTTTCTTAGTTTGAGTGGGTTTTATAGGTATTGGTTGAGTGATGGAAGGAAGAACATTAGAATTTATAGAACGATGCACATTAGACATATATGAATCAGATATAGGAACCTATTTGGGTGTAGCAATTGAAGATTGGAATATAACAAAATGTTTTGGAGTGAATGAGATAAAACCTTGAGGCCCATGATGCTTGATTATTCATTGTAAAGAATAAAAATAATTTTCATTATGTCCATTGATTCAATGATGATCATAAAATGGAACACCTTGATATTTGACCAGCCAATGAGGATAACAATGAGTAGTTGGCAATCAAATCAATTTATGGGTGAGGAGTTGTCAAATAATGTCACATTTCTTAGTTTTAATATTAAATGTTAGAGGAACAAGGATTGTTAAGAATTTGGGTTCACTAATATGAGCACATGTATCGAGACATAGAATGATCATGAGAAAAGAACTAGTGAGCCTTAGAAGTTTCCTTAAGATGTTGGATTCCATAGCCTGAAATGTTTCATGAAATAAAGAATGATGAGATAGAATGGATTTGAAAATAGATTGATTAAAATTATAATCAAAAGAGTCATTAAAAACATGATCAAAGATAACACTAAATTGAGTAGGTGGCGTATCTCTAGGAAGATACATAGTCTCTAGATATTTTGAGAATCATCTTTGTAATGTGTACATGCATTTGAAATAATTCAAGAAAATATATTTGATGATCCATAAGGGCCATGAGAGAATAAAAATGAGGATAAAAGAGTGTTCTAATGAGACAAGTTCACCAAATGATTTAACTAAAATAGAATTTAAGTTAAACCCTATATTACAATGTAGAAACAAATAAACAATAAAGTATAGTTTTGGCCTAAGAAAAAAAAAAAAAGATAAATGGAAATCCCTAATTGCAAGAGAGAGGTTAAGATACTTAGCTGATTTACGATAAATATTAAGTTGTCACAAGATGGAAAATTGATGAAACAAGAAAGTAGAGTGTTACAACGGAGCCCAAAAATGCAAAAATGTGGGCAATTCAAGGAATATGACACCTATGTAGGGTCAAGGGCACATGGGGAATTGCATACCTCATCCTAGAAACACGTGAATTCTTAAAAGATCATAAAATTAATTTCAAAGGGTCACGACATGTTTTCTTGATGTCTCCTTTAGTCACATGTACTTCATTGGTTGACCTCCAAGTTCACTTGAAACTTGCAAAGAGAAAGAAGACCTAAAAAACCCTAGAAACATTAAATCCTAAAAATAAAAAGATGCAAATGGGGAGTTAGATTGACCCTAGTGGTCACCCAACTGAATGAACTTACAATCTGGGTGCTACACTACATTTCAGACTCCATGTAGCTCTGAGTGCGTATGTGTAAACTTTTTCCCTAGATGGCTCTTGTTTCAAACACACTTGAATAGCGAGCAATGGATAGATGTATAAGATGTAAATAGATGTTTTTATGGTAAACCGAACTTCCTCTCCTATGTGTGTATGCATAGATAACAATCCATTTTCATTTATGTGAAGATAGGTGGATGCTTGATTGATCTTGTAATTCTGTTGGATGCAACCTTAGGTCATGGTATTAGATGTTTAATGTTTGCTCCTTTATTATGGTCACAAAAATTGTATTTATATCATTCCCTTGTTTGAATTTAGTAATTAACCATCTATTGGCTTGGAAATTTTTCTTGAGGACAAATTTGTGGTTTTCCTCACCAACACTATGGGAATCTAAGTCCCTCTACTTTGAATGGTGCATCTACCATATTATGCATGTAAAACAGGTGGATTCAATGGTGGTTTTTCAACTAGAGATCCATAAGGGCACTCCACTGACCCTATGGCAAAGCCTACAATTTCTTACTAGGATAGAAATTGGTCTGAGAGTGGGAAGGGAGTGGGAATGAAGGCAAGAAGATCAATGATGGAGGTAGGATATCAAATGCTTGCATACATTGATCAGAAAGTTCATAACATGCATTTAAGAATGGAAGAAGAAAAAATTTGCAAACTCTAGCTACAAGACCGAATAAAAACACATTGGTCACAAAGTACCAATCAATTCCTCTGTCAAAGGGGCATAAAATCCTTCTTTTCTTATTGCAACCAAAGTAGAAACTTGTACAATGAAGGGAAATAGAAGAAAATTGTAGAAAGAAGAGAATAGAAGAAGATTGACTATCATTTTTGTCCTCTATTCGTACAAAACACATTTACAGTCTCCAAATTCAATTGCCAACCCGTAAAATTACTTTTAGAGAACAAAAAATATCCCACACGAGATTATTACAACTTCCCAAGGCATCCAAGAAATGGTTTCAATCAAATCCAATCATTCGGGCCATTTCTAGTTCTTGATTCGCAGAGAAACCGTTATGGCGGGAAATGCCAGAGAATTCATAATTATAACCATTACAAACTTTTCCAGATTGAATATGGATCGTCGGATCTATCTTTTGTGCCTTTAAATTTGAGCCATCCACATGGCAGAAGGTGATTGGAGCGGCCGTGGGGAACGCCTTTTCATTTTATAACTTTTTGAAGTTTTGGCAATTTTTCACTTTCTTCTCCGCCAGCCCGCTTTGGGCAAAAAATGCAACTTAAGTCCGCCAAGCCATATCTTGAAAAATACAATGAGTTAGAACGACTTATTTAACTTTTGGAAAGGGGAAGAAATTTCCCATCTGATGAAGTAGGTTCCAAACATCGTTGAGCCCTTGGAAAGAACCAAAAATCAAAATACTTAGATTTGACCATTTTCAAAGGGTACCAACTCAAAAATTTAGGATTAGACTTGGAAGAATGAAGGAAATTTTGAGGGGACAACAGTGGCTCTAGCTTGGGGACATGACATGGATTGAGCAAGGAGAAAACATGGCATGAGGATCTAGAATCACAAGTTTCAAAACATATAACATTGACCAGTGCCTTATCCATTGGGCCTTGCAGAGTCATGTACAACTTCTGAGGAAAGAAAGAAGGAAGAAGAGGACACACAACCAAAAACACACCAAAACAGAAAGGGGAAAACAAAAACACACAACAGAAAAGGGGAAAAAAAAAAACTATGTTACAAGGTGAGGGAAAACTCACTTTCACTGATGATATAGCTTCAAATATTGCCCACTCCTAGGCAATCCTAATGGAGTTCCATCCAAGTATGATAAGAGAAAAACATTCTCACCACAAGTTCCATGAATTTGAAAAGGACCCACCACAAAGAATCAAATTTTCCATGACTGCCCTTTGGTTCTCTTCTCTTGTCCCAAAGTAGGAAAAATCTCCAACTCTGAACTCTCTTGCCTTGGTCCTTTTGTCAAAGAGTTTCTTCACTTTCAGCTGATGTTATTTGATTCTATCCACCACCTGAGATTTGTTTTCTTCCAGCTTCTCAAGAAAAAGGATCCTTTTGTCAATGGAGTCCTTGTATTGGCCATCTTCCATTGATTGAAGAAATTTGAGGGCTGGCATTTCAATTGTGATGGGGATCTCTGCTTCAACTCCATACAACAAGCTGAAAAGGTGATGTACCTATGGCCTTCTTGGGAGTGATCCTATCAGCCCACAATGCATCATACAATCTCTTGTGCCAATTCCTTTTATTCTCATCAACAAGCTTCGAATAATGGTCACAATGTTCTTGTTACTTGACTCATCTTGACCATTTCCTTGTGGATAGTAGTCAGAAGAATGTGCTAGAGAGATTCCAATACCATAAAATAACTTTGTCACCTCTCTTAAAGAGAAATAAGTGGCATTGTCTAAAAAAATATTTGGAGGCACTCCAAAGTGGGAAATGATGTATTCTTTGATGAAACTATAGAGTGCTTGAGTTGTATTTTTGGTTGGAATGGCTTCCACCAATTTGGTGAAGTATTCGTGGCGGTGATCACATAAGTATGCCCAAAGCACTTGAATGAGGATTCAACACACCAATGAATTCTATCCCCAATTGTTGAAACATTTCTTTAATGATCACAGCCCGAGTGGGAATACATCTAACTCGTGGTTTTCTAACAAATTGTTGGCATGCTTTGCATTTGGAAACCCAACTCTAAGTATTAGCAAAAAGAGAAGGCCAATAATACCTACCTTTGAGAATCTTGTGGGCAGTCACCATTGCTTTGAGAAGTTTCCACCACATGCTTGGTCATGATAGGCCTTAAGAAACTTTCCTTATTTCTCTTTATCAACACATCTAAGGAAACAACCATCCATCCCTTTCTTGTAAAGTGCATGATTCCAGATCACATACTTGGCTACCTTTAGCTTGAGAGTTCTTCTTTTCTTGTAGTCCAGATGAGAGGGATATTATCCATAAGTGAGTAGAAAGGAAATATCTGCATACCACTCATCAAGTATTGGTTACAATGAGAACTTGTGGACAATCTTACTGGGTAGGTTGAGAAAGTGTCATATTTTTCTCCATGCTCAGTTTTGAGATTTTCATATTCAACAATCAACTTGCATAAACCATTTCCTCTTACCAGATTAGAGGGTCTAATCTCCAGATCATACTCTTGAGTCTTTGCAATCTAATTCCCTCTTTTGACTCTAGGATCTTGTTGTGTTAAAATGGACTTGATTGCACTTCCAGGGACCATCACCACAATATGAGAATTAAGGATGTAGAACCTGAAGTTCTTCATAGCCTTGACCACCGCATATGCATGTTTTTCCAATTGACTGTAGTTGAGCTCATGCTTCTTCAAAGGGCAGCTCATGAAAGCAATAGGTGCTTCCAAACCTTCATCATTCTTCTGGACAAGGACAACAGAGAGAGTGTGTTCTGAGGCATAGTAGTACATGATGAACTCCTTGTTGAAATCGAGGATATAAGAGTTAGAGCTTTGGCAATAGCTCTCTTGATCTCTTCAAATGTAGTTTTCCCTTCATGGATCCATTTGAGGCTTGGTTGAGGCTTCATCATGGAGGTGATGTGCTTTTTCAGTTCAGCAAACTCAGGGAAAAAGCGGCGAAGAAAGTTTACCTTCCCAAAGAATGAATGCACTCCTTTCTTGTTGGTGGGTAGAGATAGTGCTTGAATAGCTCTTACCCTCTCAGGGTAAATGTCTTCTCCATTTTTGTTCATAATGTGCCCCAACATATTTCCCTTTATGACTCCAAAGATGCATTTCTTAGGATTCAATGGTATGCCATGTTCCCTACACCTTGCAATAAATTTCTCCAAATGACATATGTGTTCCTCCCTTTTTCTTGAAAATACAATGAGGTCATCAAGGTATATGAAAATGTAATGCTTCAGATCTTTGAAGGCCAATTCCATTTCTCTTTGGAATGTGGCTCCTGCATTGATTAGGCCAAAAGGCATTCTGCTATAGGAAAAAGTGCCCCAAGGGGTTGTGAATGTTGTTTTGCTACAATATTCCTCTACCACTTTGATTTGGTTGTACCCTAAAAACCCATCAAGCAGAGAGAGCATCTTAGATCCAGTGACTGCTTGCAAAATGTGATCCATGATTGGTAGAGGGTAGTTGTCCTTGAGTGAGGCTTGATTCAAATTTTGGAAGTCAACACATATCCTTATCTCACCATTCTTCTTCCTCACTGGCACAATGTTAGCCACCCATGTTGAGTGGTGAATGGGAAAAATGATTTTGGCATTTAGCATCTTGGTCACTTCCTCCTTGATGATGTCAGCAATATTTGGGTTGTAGGGCCTTTGCTTCTTCCTAAAGGGCTTAGCACCTTGCTTCAAAGGAATGGAATGGTGCATTTCCTTTGGTTGGAAAGATTTGAGTTCTTCATAGGAGTAAGCCAAAACATCATAGTATTTCTTGAGTAGAGAAAAAAACCTTCTCTTCTCTTCAGGTGAGCAACATTTTCCAATGTTGACCATTCTTGGATCTTCTAAAGTACCAATGTTTTCTTTATCAAAATCAGATGGACACCGAGAAGATAACTTTTCTTTCTCCTAAATGAATCTGTCATTTTTCAAAAAGATCTTCCAAAGAGACTAAGCCTTTGGGAATTTTTTTTTCCTTTCGATCCCGATCATGCCCTCATCATCAACTTCATCAATTCCATCAGCTTCTTCTTCAAGTAACATCTTCCCTATGAGGATTGAATCTTCCTTCAAAAAGATATTATTGAAATTGTCTCTTTAATCTAAGCAGTAAAATTTGATTGTCATCATTGAAGAGACCGCCAATGATTTGAATTGTTAGGTACACTAGTTCGAATACCATCTCAATGGTCACTTTGTCTTTGTAAAAATAAGGATGAGGTGTCAATAACGAATCGACAACTCGCAATATATCATCCCTTTCATTATTCTCTCTTTGAATGACTTCAATAGAGAATGCATCAAATAATTCAATGTAATCCCAAACCCTATTTCAATAATGTTTGGGCCTTGGGTTCTTGACTTGATATTGCTGGAAAATTTTCTTCACTATTACCTCTACATCACTAAGGCATATCAGCTTCTTGATTCCTATGTCTTCTGGAACACTCATGCCCAAAAGGAGGGCTTCATATTCTGTTGTATTTTTTGTGTTATCAAACTGTAGTTTGTAGGAAAAAGGATGCATTTCTTTGGAAGGGGAATACAAAACAACACCATCTCTAAAGCCTACCCTTGAATGAATTCCATCAAATTCCATTGTCCAAACCTGATCTCCTTCTTCCTCCATGAGAAGTGGCAATTTTTCATCCTTTTGTGATGTGAGAAAGTAGTTTCCTAACTTAGAATCTTGAAGAAGGATGTTGGATCTTGGATCATCAGACTTCTTTAATGTGAATTTCATCTTTCATACATGCAACAACCTCTTCATTTGACCTTTGACTAGGATAGTTGCAGAGATGACCAATTCATTTTAATTTCTCCACCTAGGTCTCTAAAAAATATCTGCTCAGAATCATGCCAAAAGATGTTGGGATGTCTGCCACTAAAATAATTAGGAGCACCTTCTTGTCGGGAAAGTCACCAAAGCTACTTTAGCATCCTTTATTCTTCTAATCAGTGGCACTTGTTTAGATTCCATTTAATAGCAAGCTCCATTCACTCTAGTTAGGTTAGGCAGGGAATTTACAACTTTGAGTGACATTACATTATCAGAGGCTCCAGAATCAATGTTATAATTGTTCAACTCAAAGCCATTTATGAGGAGAGACAAATAGAAAGTATCAAGCCTAAATGTTTTGGAAGCATTGAGAGCTAAGATTTTTTGAGATGGACGTGTGGATAGTGTTGGGAGAATTCCTTTATAAATGGGACTTGAGGATATAGGGCTACTACCCCG
This sequence comes from Taxus wallichiana var. yunnanensis, assembly GCA_018340775.1. NCBI lineage: Eukaryota > Viridiplantae > Streptophyta > Pinopsida > Cupressales > Taxaceae > Taxus > Taxus wallichiana. The sequence goes on from CM031240.1 coordinate 203,639,033, forward strand.
AACTGCATTAACGAATCTGTCAAATTGGGCAGGGTGTGTTTGTAGGTACTCTATCTCTGAGAGTTGGACTTTGGTTTTACTTGCATGCTCCACAAAATCAAATGGGGCAATGTTGGGTGAGGAGGAAGTTCCTGAAGTGGAGGAGGATTTACATGGCAAGGGCTTTGAAGGAACCTTGGATGTTTTGGATGGTATTTTCTCTCCCAAAGGTGAAGCAGTCAGTTTAGCAGAAGGTGAAGGTGTAGCCTTTGGCTGAACTTTGGGTATTTTGTAGAGACTCTAGTGGAAGGGAAAGTGCTCTTAAGAATTTGAGAACTAGAAGAAGGAACAAGAGACTTACTTGGTATAACAACATGGTCCTTGGCAACAACCAAGTCTAGTTTTTCTTTAGCAGAATCCATGGAAGGTGGTAATGGAGAACCTTTGCTGATGATTCTCTTCTGTGTGACCTCTGAAGTGGAAACTTCTTTGGCCTTCTTCTCCTTTGCAACCACTGAAGATGGAGTGTTTTTCTTGGATTTTTCTTTAGTGAAGACAACACATGAGAAGCTTGGGGATTCCTCATCATCTTCTTCATCATCATCAATAAACTCAAATAGGCCATTGTGCATATCAAATTCTTCAAATTCTAGGTATCTTTCATAGTTTTCTTCATCATCTCCTTCAGGTTCATCAACTTCAACTTTCTCCTTGACTCTCTCGGTATCACGAGATAGCATTGAATGGTGGTGTAATCCTTTTCCTATCAAGGAAATTTGGTATTCTTGGAGCATTCCTCATAGTAATTTATGACAACTTCTTCTTTAAGGAAACCAGATCATTTGCCATTTTTTGGAACATCGGATATGTGGTGACTGAACTTGAACTCTGACCCTTTTGCTTTCTGCTTGGGCCTTTGACCTTTCGGAAAGGATTAGATCATCATTAGTCTTAATTACAAAGTCTTGCTCTTCCTCAATGTTATTAGTTGGTCTCTTATGAGGAAGAAACCAAATTTTGATGGCAAGGCACTGGTGAAGAACCTCTTCAAGTTGTTTTCAGGAGGAACTACATCTTCAGAGATTCTTCTTGTCAATCTATCAAACCTTGCTACGAAATCTCTCATGGACTCGGAGACCTCTTTCTTCATCTAAACCAATTGAACAAGTAGATCTTGGAAATATTCAGTGCTCTTGAACCTATGTTCAAATGCACTTCTTATGTCATCCCAACCAGTGATATATCTTGGGGGAAGCATGTAAAACCATTCAGCAACTTTCTCTTAGAGTGACTCCACAAAAAGTCTAACTGACACATCTTCATCCTCAACCCCTAACACACCATAAGCAGTGATGAATGCTGCTACATGCTCTTCAGGGAGTTGATAACCATCTCCCTTAAATTTGGGAAAGTTCTTTCTTTAGCCTTTTGGAAGATCATGGAGTATTTGGGGGAGAGAAAGTGGACCAGTGTTTCTTCCCCATGGCACATTTGGTCTACATGCTTCACATTCATTATCACCCATTCTGTCTCTATTTCTAGCTTCTTGAGCAGCTAGGGCTTCTTCTCTTTCCTCTACTTGGAGTCTTTCAATCTCCTCAAATTGAGCCCTAATCTCTTCTTCTCTTTCAAATGGAACTCTCACCTCTTCTTCTTCTCTCTCAAGCTCTTGTTCTTCTCTCTTAAGCTCATCAAAAGTAGGATCAACAAATCCTCCTTGTCTCAACTACTGGGTATACCTTCTGTCAGCCAGCTTGAAGACTTATTGTCTTCTCTGAGGTGCTAAGATTTGTCTTTTCTCCTCCAACTCAAGAGAAAGTTCTTCTTCTTGGTCCAAGATTCTTGTGGTGATGAAGTAGTGATTTACACTCTGTCTATTGTGCCAAACAACTGGCCTACCTTAGGTCTGAAATGATATCTTCTTGAATGTGAAAGAGAAAGGTAGGTATATCAACTAGAGGGTTTGCAAGAATATCCATGATTTGTATCCATGTGGATCACAAGAAACTTCAAACAATTTCAATAAACTCTAATGATATATTATGACCTTGTGGTCATTTCTAGGGTGCAAATGCTACAAAATTTGCCCCACGGTGGGTGCCAAAACTGTTGTCTTGGAAATTTGTCTTGAGGAAAAATTTGTGGTTTTCCTCACCAACACTATGGGAATATAAGTCCCTCTACTTTGAATGGTGCAACTGCCATATTATGCATGTAAAACAGGTAAATTCAATGGTTATTTTTCAACTAGAGATCCATAGGGGCACTCCACTGATCCTATGACAAAACCTGCAATTTCTTGCTATGACAGAAATTGGTCTAAGAGTGGGAATGTTAGCATACGTTGAATAATTTATATTTTTAGGAGTCTATATTCTGTTCTATCCCTTTATCTTCTCCTTCTAGGTGTATTCCATTATTCTCTCCTTCTATTTTGTAACCTCTCCATTCATTTAGGGGAGTCTAGTTCAATTCCTTTCCTATAAATACTGTACGTGAGTTCTATGTTGAATAGAATAATATGAGATATACAATCTCTATTCTTTCTCCTTCATTTCTGCCTCACAGTTTGGTATCAGAGTGTGTGTTTGAAGTGGCAAAAAAATTTGCTTGGATGTTGAAATATTCTTTCTTCTGCGTGAGACAGATAGAAGAATTTGAATTACCTTGCAAAGGAGCAGAACAAAACGTTTGAGTTGATACCAACGACCTGAAATTAGCACACATGGAGGAGGAGTCTCATTGATCAACGTGAAAAAATCATTTACTAGAAGCACCTGAACGTGGAGAGGAAATCTGCGCAAGAAAAGTGAAAACATTTTTTTTAAATGTGGACATTTTTTTTTGTTTTTTTCCTGCGTCTATTTTTTTGTTGTTCTTTTTTGCTAAAAACAAGAATCAGCTGCCTCTCTCCCCATTTGCTATGTTTTTTTCATGCTACGTGGAAGAGACAATACTCAGCGTGAGTATTTATAAACCTGCATGAAAAAAAAAAAAGGAGAAAAGACACGTGGATTCAAGGAAGGTGCGTGGAAAAGTGAAGTTTTCTTTGTCTGCTGCATAGGAAATTGAATTTCCACCTACGTAGGAAGTTTCCTTTGTATGCTACTGTTGTCCTTCAAAACCTACGTGGAAGGAAGGAAGCATTTAATTTGTTTTTTTTTTCCCTGCTGCGTGGAGGCATTAAAAATTTGGAGCGGCCTGCAGTTTTAGACAGCTGAGAGGAAATCTTGATAGTTTGCTACCTGCGCACATGGAGGAAGAGAGAGTGGACTCTCCCGGAGATCTTCAACCTGCGTGGTGCTGTGTAAAAGAATCCACAACCTGCGTGGTAAGACCAAAAGCTACGTGTAACGACAAGAAGAAACTCACTTGCTGCCTGAATTTTTTTTTACCCTCTACGAGGAAGTTTGATACTGGCAACGTGGAGTTTCTTCAACACTACGCCGAATGTCGAGTGTAGACAACTCGATTAAGAGCATCAATAACACGATCACCACAGTTGAAAGCCAGAATATCAACTTGCCAGCAAGAGAACACCGTGGAGAAGCTCCTAAGAGCTCCAGATTATACTTTGCTTTGTTGAACAAGCTTCAAAATTCAGCAATCTTGCATTCGAAAAACTAGTTCGAGAAGGACTTCTTGAATACTTTCTTTTCAATGTCAGCTGCCAAGCAAAGCGAGTACGGGAAGAATTAGAAGCCGAATACGACACCAATTGTGACGACGAAGAAGAACACCCTACAAAGCGTCACCGTCTCACAACACGTGAATATCGCAAGCATCTATGAGCCAGTAATTCTCGTCAGTGAGTCAAAATTGTAATAACTTTTCAAATAAATAAATATTTTTTTATTACAATGTCTGCTCCGAAGTTACTTCTGTCTGATGCTCAGTTTCTCAAAGGGTCTAATTTTGTGGCCTAGAAGACAAAAATGAAGACAATCCTTCAGTTTGAAGGATTATGGGAATTATCACGAAGTGCGTGCACTGCCCCCTGACCCCCGATGAAATAATAAAATATGACATGGCTAGTGCTAAAGCCTTGATGCTTTGATAATGTTCGTATCAGTGATGATGTGCAACCGCATGTTCGGAATGCGGAGAAACCCAAGGAGGCCTGGGACAAGTTGGCAACAATTTATGAAGCCAAAAATCAGATGAAGATACTTCATCTTCAGTCAAAGCTGCACACCCTCTCTATGGGGTCAGACGAGAAAGTGGAGGAATTCTTACGTCGCGTATATGATTTGAGATCGGAGTTATTAGTGCTCGGTGAAATGGTGGACGATAAACTTCTCATCCCAATCACCTTGAGAGCACTCCCTTCTCAATTTCGAGTGTTCGTTACAACACTGAATGTGTCTAAAAAAACAGTGACATTCGAAGAGCTTGTGAATTTGCTGCAGTAGGAAGAGGCCATCACTTCATCACATGAGGAGTCTCAGGACAAATCCTTGTTCTCAAAGCCTTACCGTGGCCAGAAGAATTGGAAAGGTCCCCCAGAGAAGCCAAATCCAGTGTAACCCAAATAGAAAGATCAAAATTCAAAGAGATGGTGTCACATTTACAAAACCAATACTCACGACACTGATCACTGCTGGCACAATAACTTGAAACAAGGGCCTTCAAGCCATACAAGCACATCCGGGTGTGAAGATTTTCAAAATTCCAAACGATGTCCCCGCTGGAGAAAGCACAAGGGACATCTTGCAGCCCAACAAGAAGATGATGACTCTGATGAGGAGACATCAGAAGGAGCCCATTGTAGTAAGAATCTTGTACTCGTCTCTCAAACTTCTCAGCCCACGAAGAAAGTCTGGTTGATAGACTCTGGTGCAAGCAAGCATATGTCAGGTGACAAGAAGCTATTTGATTCACTACACGAAGAGCCAACTGGAGATCAAGTTCGGATAGCAGATGACAAAGAGTACATTGTAGAAGGAATAGGGAATGTGACCATTCCTCTGGGGCCATGAAAATGTACACTTACAAAGGTACTATATGTTCCTGGCTTGACTAGCAACCTCTTGTCAGTTACTCAGCTCTTGAATCATCACCTTAAGGTAGAATTTCTTGTTCAAAATGGCATTAAATCATGCTTAATCTCCAGACAAGGTACGGTTCTTGCTAAAGCTTTTGTAAAAGATAAGTTATTTTCTTTAGATATTGTTTCATCTTCTACAGTAGCTTTATCTGCTTCAACAATAGAATCAACTACCTTATGGAATTTTAGATATGGACACTTGTCAGTCAGTTCATTACACCAGATGAGTTCAAAAGCAATGGTCCGTGGACTACCCAAATTGTCCAGTTCCTTGCTTATTTTCCTGGTTGTCTTGCAAGAAAACAACACAGAGATCCATTTCAAGCGAGCACCTTCCATGCCAAGAAGTGTCTAGAGGTAGTTCATACCGATCTAAATGGCCCATTTCTGCTTCATTTTTAGGATACAAATACTTCCAGTTGTTCGTGGATGACCACTCTCGCAAGATGTGGTTATATTTCCTAAAGCGAGAAAAGTGAGGTTCTTCAACACTTGCAGAACTTCTATCATCATGTTGTCAAAGAGTCCAGACAACCACTTCTACTCCGCTCAGGTCGAGGGAGGGAATTCACATCAAAGAAGTTCTTGGCCTTCCTGAACCATCACGACATTAAGCAAAGACACGACATTGCTCTCCCTACACGCCTAGCAAAATGGCATTGTTGAGAATCATAATCACATAGTGATAGAGATGGCTCACTACATGCTATCAACTGTAAAGCTAGGAGAACGCTATGGGAGATGAAGCGGATAAACGCGTCGTATATCTTCTCAACGAGGGGCAGCGACAAAGATTCTACTAAAAAGATGCCGAGAAGAGGTATGGAGTGGTAAAAAACCATCAATTTCTCATTTGCGAGTATTTGGTTACATGGCATACATGCATGTCCCAGCTCAGAAGAGAAAGAAGGTAGAGCCAAAAAACTCTCCCGTGTATCCTTCTTGGCTATAGTACTACCTCGAAGGCGTATCATCTCATGGATCCTAAGACAAAGAAAATATACGAGAGTTGGGATGTGGTTTGTGATGATTCATCCTTTGACTCAATAGTATCAACAGAAGATACACTTCCAAACACATCTCACCGATTAGTCTCTGAATCAGATGATGAGCTAGAGGAGACTACTCAGAGAAAAGAAATGCTGCCAGGAGAACTATTTGTTGACCTTGGAGAACTGGAGAATGTGACTCCACATCAATCCTCACGAAACGACACAGTTCTTCTCAAAAGCATCCAAGTTCTCGTCCGAAGTGGGTACAAAGCACTATCAAGGACTCACATTTGCAACAACTCCTAGATACATCATCCGGAGTCAAAACAAGGAGTCAAACAAGAAATGAGGTAAAATTTTCACTCATGAGTTCACTAATGAATAGATCCAGAGCAGATAATGTTCGTGAAGCACTCAGTCAAACTCAGTGGAAGGAAGCTATGGATACAAAATATGACTCGCTCATGAAAAATCGAAATGGGAACTTGTCGATTTGCCTACAGGAAAGAAACCCATAGGCTGCAAATGGGTTTTCAAGACAAAATATAAGGTAGATGGATCCATCGAAAAACATAAAGCACAACTTGTAGCAAAAGGATATGCTCAGAAAGAAGGCATCGACTATGAAGAAACCTTTGCACCCACTGCAAAGATGAAGACCATCAGAGTAGTTTGCACACTTGCAGCAGAAAGGATGGAGACTTTAGCAGATGGATGTCAAAAGTGCTTTCCTAAATGGTGATCGAAAGAATAAGTATACATGACCCACCCTGAAGGATTTGTTGATGAAAAGCAGCCTAAGAAGGTATGTCGTCTCATCAAATCACTTTACAAACTGAAACAAGCTCCCAGGGCATGGTATATCAAGATCAACGATCACCTTTTGCAGCATGGGTTCACTCGTAGCCCCTCATATTCAAATTTGTATATAAAGAAGGTAGGAAAATAAATTTTCATTCTGGTTGTTTGTGTAGATGATCTTGTGATCACTGGTGGTTAGAAGATCAGGTTGATATTGTAAAGAATGATCTCAAAAGAACCTTCGACATGACAGATTTGGGGCTACTACATTACTATCTTGGCTTGGAGATATGGAAAAAGGAGCATCACATTTTGTCTCCCAGATAAAATACGCCAAGACACTCCTGGAAAAGTATAGAATGTCATTGACTGTAAACCTATATCCACCACCATGGAAAAGGCTTGAAACTTTCAAGATTCCAGGACTCACCTCAAGTAGATGCTACTCTCTACAGGAAATTTGTTGGATGGCTCATATATTTGACATATACCAAACCAGATCTCTCTATTATCTTTGTCATTTATCTTTCTAGGTTTATGCGGGGAGCCAAAGAAATGTCACTGGAATGCAGCAAAACATGTTTTGAGATATGTTTGAGGAACAACTAATTATGGTCTGGAATATAAAAATAATGATCAATTCTTCTTATAGGGATATGTCGACTCGAGACCATGTTGGATCTGTTGATGACATGAATTCAACTACAGGATACATATTTCATCTCGATCTAGACCTATCTCATGGATAAGCAAGAAGCTAGAATGTTGTTTCTATCTCATCCACAGAGGCATAATATCGCACCGCATGAGGAGTTGTGTGCAAAGTGATATGGATACGTCACATTTTGGATGACATGGGAATTCTTGAAAAATAGTCACCTATTCTCTATTACGACAATCAAAGTGTGTTGAAGCTCGTGCAGAATCCAGTCTTTCATGAACAAACAAAGCATATTGAAATTGACTACCATTTCATTCGAGAGCACGTCTTGAACCATCAAATTCAGCTCTCAGTACTATCCTACTGAAGCACAAGTTGCTGACATTCTCACTAAATCCCTTGGCAAAGTGAAATTTGAATCTTTCAGGGCTCACATTTGCAAGAATAATGTAATAAGGGGGGGAATGTTAGCATACGTTGAATAATTTATATTTTTAGGAGTCTATATTCTGTTCTATCCCTTTATCTTCTCCTTCTAGGTGTATTCCATTATTCTCTCCTTCTCTCCATTCATTTAGGGGAGTCTAGTTCAATTCCTTTCCTATAAATACTGTACGTGAGTTCTATGTTCAATAGAATAATATGAGATATACAATCTCTATTCTTTCTCCTTCATTTCGCCTCTTAGGGGAAGGGGAGTGGGAATGAAGGCAAGAAGATCAATGATGGAGGTAGGATATCAGATTCTTGCATACATTGATCAAAAATTTCATAACATGCATTTAATAATGGAAGAAGAACAAATTTTCAAACTCTTAGCTACAAGACCGAATAAAACCACATTGATCACAAAGTACCAATCGATTCCTCTCACAAAGCGGGAATAAAATCTTTCTTTTCTTATTACAGCGAAAGAATAAACTCATACAATGAAAGGAAACAAAAGAAAATTACGAAACAAGATAATAGAAGAAGATTGACTATCATTTGTCCTCTATTCGCAAAACGCATTTATAGTCTCCAAATTCAATTGGCAACCCGTACAATGAATTTTAGAGAACATGAAATATCCACATGACATGGTTACAACTTCCCAAGGCATTCAAGAAACAATTTCAATCAAATTGAATCATTCGGTCCATTACGGTTCTTGATTCGCGAGAGAAACCATTATGGTGGGAAATGCTAGGAATTCATAATTATAACCATTACAAACTTCACCAGATTGAATATGGGTCATCGGATCTATATTTTGTGCCTTTAAATTTAAGCCATCCACATGGCGAAGGTAATGGAGTGGCCACAAGGAATCCATTTTCATTTTATAACTTTTTGAAGTTTTGCAATTTTCACTTTCTTCTCCATCGGCCTACTTTGCGCAAAAAATGTAACTTAAGTCTACTGAGCCATATCTTGCAAAATACAACGAGTTATAATGACTTCTTTACCTTTCTGGAAAGGGGAAGAAATTTTCCATCTGATGAAGTAGGTCCCAAACATCATTGAGCCCTTGGAAAGAACCAAAAATTCAAAATACTTAGATTTGACCATTTTCAAAGGGTACCAACTCAAACATTTAGGGTTAGACTTGGAAGAATGAAGCAAATATTTGAGGGGACAACACCACTACAATGCCAATCCATAATAAAAAATATTCCTAACAACTAGAAAAGACCTAAAAAATGTGAGCAAGATATAAATAGGTAGGGTGGTGCCTAGACTGTAAAATATGAAGTGTAAAATTTATACTAGGCATTAGGGTCTGTCTTACCAAGAAGGAAAATAGAAAGAATGAAAAGAGGCTAAATACATTTTTCAATTAATACTTTTGTTTCTTAACAACCATATGAATAGTGGTATGTGACTAAGACCTAGAAATGTACCCAAAGTGCATGATTTAGTTTCCATGACATTCTTACATGACTTTACCTAATAAGCAACACTGATGAGATGGTGCATCCTAATTTGTTCCTTTTGCTCTAAGTTAGTTATGAATTGTTCGATTGTAGTGACTAAAGGATATGGAATGTATTATATAAATGAAGGTTTATGCCTGTAATTATAGAAATGTTATGTGAACTATTGTAGACTATGTTTTATTGAGAAAATGAATGCATCGCCATGAGTACATTAGTTCTAGGAGATGTCGAGGAGTTCACATGCACTAATGTCTAATTCTAAGTGTTAGTGTTTGTTTTTGGCTTGAGGTCTAATTTCATTTCTCGGACCATTCTATGACTATGTGTATGTGATGATTCTATATTATTATGTGTTGTTTTGTAGCTTTGAGATGGTGTAGGGGTGATTTTTAACCCAATGTAAGCCACCCTCATTTAAGGTGCATGCGATGTCGTAGGAGAATGTGGCCCAAAGGAAAGGAATTGGTGTTGATCTGAAGTGGATACCTATAGGGGTATGAAATGTGAATCGTATAAATCAAGGCACATGAAAACAAAATATGATGGTACAATTGTTAGTAGTAAAAGTAGATAACGTGCAAAAGAAGAAAATGCAACAAGCAAGTATGTAGACAAGATAGACCACAAAAAGTGAGTTTCGGATATAATACATTGTTCACAATGTCACAAGACAATATGGGTCGAAATGGTCCAAATCACACAATAATCATACAATACATAGGGGAAATCTACAAATAATATCATACAATAGAAAACAATGTCAATAAAAGTGTATCGGATAACAATGGTACCATATAGTCCTCCAAGGAAAATGTTACACATGAAGCACCTATTAACATGGTAGAAAGATAAATAACATGTCATGAACGTATATGAATCAATGAAATGTAAAGTAACTATAATGAGATGTAAAAATAGAACCTATCTAGTATGTGATAGTAGTGGAAGTAGATACCCTAGGAGCCTCGGTGGGACTAGTAAAGGTACGAGTCCGACATCATTGTGGTGTGTAAGAATGTGTAAGAGATCTTCATTCATTGTAAAAGACTAAGTGAACATGCATGTGGGTACAAAATGATAATGACATTCTAAGAATCTTTCTATCATGGGAAAAAAGTGCAATAATTTATATAGAATAAGCTAGCAAGAGTAAGTGCAACAAAGTTATGCAAATGTAATGTATCAGTGTGCCCCCAGCAGAATGTGTATTAGATGATATTCATTTATAAGGACCCTAAAAGTAAAGAGTGAAACATAGAATAAGATTTTGTCATCGGTATTGTGTGTGTTATGTGAATAGATGCTATAAATATGTATAGAGAAGCAAAAGTGTGAAATGTGAATGATGTTAGGCTAATTTCATAATTAGACCCTCAACACTCAGTATGAACTAGAATGTGTCATAGGAATGATAAAATATGTGTATCAAAGGGTATGAGAGTGTGTAAAATTTATGATGCATAGAGAACAAAGTATATTAGTAGATACTAGAGACAATTGATAGGGTGAGAAGGAAGGAGAAATGAAATGTCCACCAAGTGTGCCAAAGTGATGGAGATTTATTTGATAACACAATAGATACCATGTCAATGTGGGAGAGTTTTATCTGTGTCATGAGAATATAGAGATTCATCAAAATGGTAGGTAGGAGAAAGAGTAGAACCAGGGTTGGATTTTGGGTTGAAAGGAGGAAGTGTAAAGAGGTTATCTCTGGTTTTTTGTCTTTCTTAGATAGGGGTTGCAGACTTAGAATTGGTAACGTCGAGAGAGGACTTGATAGGAGGAGAGGATGGAGGATGGTTTTGAGTGGTGATTACTTAATGAAGGAGGATATGGAGGACGTATTTTTAGTGGTGGTTTCTTGACAGGAGGAGGATATGGAGGACATATTTTAAGTAGTGGTTCCTTAGTTTTATTAGTTTGGATAGGATAATTTTGACTACGGAGGAGGAACATTAGTGATTAGGGATTGATTCTCAAGAGACATGGAAGGATAATATTTATGAGCCCATTTGGATTCGGTAATTGAAGAAGAGCATGAAGCATAATTTTGTGCAACAAATGAGATAAAATCTTGATGCTCAAGGTTCTTAATTCTTCGTTTTAAAGAATAGTAGTCATTATCATTATCTCCATTAATTTTATGATAATTACAAAATGGGATACCTTGATAGTTGGCAAGACAATAAGGAGGATATAAATGAGTATTTGGAAAGTTGATCAACTATTGGTGAGGAGCTGAGGAAGAACATCATGTCATTTAGGATTAAGATAAAACTTGAGAGGAACAAGGACTAGTAATACTTGGGGTTCACTAATATGAGCACATGTAGAAGACATAGGATTAAGATGATGTGTAGAAGAAGAACTAGCGGGGGCCTTAATATGTATGATTTCAAATTTAAGATATGTAGTCATGGTTTCCATATATTTAAATGTGTCTTGAAAAGCATGGTTTCAATGTCTTGAAATACGTTGGATTTCAAATTTTTTAACCAGCTACTACGCCAACACCCCCGCACGATGGAGCGGATATTACCACGTGAGCTCTGGGCCCACCACTTACACATGCAATTAGGTCTAACAACATTAGGATGCGGCTTGGCGGCACTTCCCGAGAGGTCACCCATCCCAAGTACTACTCCAAGTCATGAGTGCTTAACTTCTTGGCTCGATACCATGAACGATTTTCTGTCACACCAAAACCTTGAACTTGTGGTAGAGATGGATCTTATCGTGTTAACCAACTTCTACACCAACATACCCCTATACAATGGAGTGGATGCAACCATGTGAGCTCTGGGCCCACCACGTACACACCCAATTAAGTCAAATAACATTATGAGGCAATGACACTGGACTTCTGGGACGTCACCCATCCATGTTTGTGTAGCGGCTAGTTGGGCATGATGAGATCCCTCTCCACCAACAGTTTGAGCTTTTGGTGTGATGGTAAATCCTATAATGGATGAGAAAAGATGAAAGGAGGGTCATCTTGTTGAACAACCAAAATCAGATCCTATGATTATAAAACAATGTGCGAGTATATTGAGGAGGCTTATGCTTCATGAATTTTTCTAGGTTTTTAATTCATCTGTTGATGTTGTGAAGCTCAATATTCTTGATTATCCTAAGGTCATACAGAAACCAATGGATTTGGGTACTATTAAAAAGTGGGTAGAATCAAACTTTTAGATAGACCCTCATGATTTTTATGTCGATGTAAGGCTGACATTTGTTAATGCAATGAAATATAATCCACCTAGTAATTATGACATTCATGTTATGGCTAAACAACTGAGCGAGATTTTTGAAGATAAATGGAGAACTGTTGAAAGGAAACTTTCAGAAGTGGAGACTCCTGGTTATGTAAATAAGGGTGTGCAGTCTAATCCATCCAAACAATATCAACAAAGCAAAAAGAATGTAAGCGATTCACAATAGAATTACAGAAAATCCTATCAGATTAATAAGTCAATGCCCAAATCAGGTCTACTAGTACATAAACATACATTTGAACCCTACAAACGACACGAAAAAAAATGGTTAGAAATAGCTGAAAAATGTGAAAACGTTTAGACGGTTGTCAAACCGTGAAATTTAACATAGTCTCTAAAAGCGATGTCCCAATGGCCGTCAAATCATCAAATTTAACATAGTCACCGAAACGACCCAAAGGGCCTTTCCCATAAGGGAATGCCTTCGGCGTAGTTAAATATGAATTGTATTGTTGTTTCTATAATTAGTGATTACTAATTTAATATGATTTTTATTGTTTGTTGTGTATTTTTTTGTTATTTGATTTTAAAAATTAATCAATCATTTTCATACTTATTGCAAAATAGTCACTAGTTTGTAGTTTTTTTTCCTAACTATATATATTTTTAGATTAGAAGTTATACTTCTATTTTATTTTTATGTTGTGTGTTGATTCACATATCAATAGAGTCATAATTGAATTTAAAAGGTTTATAAATTTAAAGATGTAGTAATACATTGAATAATAAATAGAAGAATAATTTATTTCAGAGAAAATAATGATATTCATGTTCTAAAAGTAGAGTTGTTATTTCTTAGAGAAAATTTTCTCTAAGAACTCAATTCAAATATTTTAAGAACATTCTTTAATTCACTTGTCATAGTACATATTGAAAGATTAATAATTGGAATATTTACGTACAACAAATTGATTATTTTCGAGACATGGGGTGTTTGATAATAATGTAGGGATAACAAAGATTCCACTATTGTCCCTTTTCTAAAATTGGTGCTACAAAGAATTCAAGTTGAATTAGGGAAAAGATTAATTCGTCCACAATTTATAATAAATATAAGAAAAGAAAATAAGTTTCTTGAAGATCGGGTTAGAACAATCACATATCTAAAATAGGCAATCTTTATTCAGCACGCACAAATGTGGTGGAGTCTACAAAATGGACCAATCATATAATTAATAAACAAAAAGTCTTTCCAAATTGGATTTTCCCATTGGTACAGAATGTAGGACCTGCCCATTTGTGCATGTTGTTTAGAGTCCTCTAAAATATATTTTAGATGATTAAAGAAATACCTATTTCTATTTAACAATATTTTTTTGGTTGACTAATTCAATAACCATTACAATAATACTTGCTATATAAACAATTTAAACTACAAATTGAAGAACTGATTAGTTTTATTAAATACGCACATTTATTAGTATCCATAACAAGAAGCGTAAACACACTAGCATCTTATATTTGTCTACAATCTAGATAAGCATCTTTAACTATATCAATAGTAAGGTTTATGGGTAAATTGAACCAAGTATGACTAGTTCAATGCATTTGTTAATACAAAACCACATCCCACATCGCATGTGTTATCTACAATGAACCAAAGTTTATAAAATAACAACATAATGGTCAATTGTCGATAGATTGATTGTTTAGCCTTTACAAATCTGCACCAGACCAAAACGTATCCGTTATAATGCAAATTTCATTCCCAATTCCAGTCTATCCTCCAGGACGGAGGCAATTTGCAATCCTAAATGCCTCCTCTCAGTCTTCTTTTGCGCTCTACTGTCTGGGCCGTTTTATTTTCTTGCTCGCTATGTGTTGACACGCAGTACGAATTCTGCAAAAACAATCAAACATGCGGCACCACAAATTTCATGTTTCCCTTTGGTGTAGGCAATCGTACTTGTGGTATGCCAAGCTTTCAGCTCGACTGCGCGCAGAACGCACGCCCAGTCATACAAATAGACAGTCAGAAGTACACAATAGTACAGCTTTTCTACGACAATAAGACCTTTACGATAACTAATGACAAGAATTTCCAAGAGTGTACATTTTATTATGGGATCGATACAGCCTTGAATTCAGGCAACATAATTTTTAGTATCATCAATACACGCAACACAAGTATAACAGTATATCAGTGTGATAAGCAGTGTCTACCCGACGGATCTTACCCACCTGGGTATAATTTGAATGCTTCATGTTATCGGCGAGAAGTTACTGTTCAAGAGGGAACAGTAGAATGGTATTTTGCCCAAGAACGATATCAGAGTTGTTGGAATTGCATGAAAAGGAAGGGATTTTGTGGGTATACCGTTCCAAACGAAGTGGATTTCTATTGCTTTTGCCAGGATGGACCTCGTTCAAAACCAATGCTCCGACGGTATTATTCTTCATTCAGATTTTACACAGCTGCTTTCAAGTTTCATATTTTATTCTGGGTTTATAGTATATATATCTCATGTAATGATTAATTCCGTCAAATGTTTGCCATGACAGACAAAAACGAAAAAAGTTGTGATTGGTAAGCCGCCTCTTTCTCTGATTTGATATTCATGCTTTTGATTTTGTTGAACAGCTATCTTACATATATTGTGGCTTCAAAATCAGGTGCTTCAGTTGCAACGACCGTGTCTCTGATGATTGCAGCAGTGCTTGTAGTTTATTACAAGAAATCAAGGTCTACTTCTGATGTGGAGAAATTCCTACAAGATTATGTTCATGAAATGCCCAGCAGATATTCATACTCTCAACTCAAGAAGATCACAAGAAACTTTTCAGATAAATTGGGGAAGGAGGTTTCGGTGTGGTTTACAAAGGAAAGCTCTCAAGCGGTCATATGGTGGCTGTTAAAATTCTTGATCAATCGAGACACAGCGAGAGCCAGTTCATGAACGAAGTTGCAACAATCGGGAGAATCCACCACGTTCATCTGGTTCGGATGATGGGGTATTGCTTTGATGGAATCAAAAGCGCTCTTGTTTACGAGTACATGGTCAATGGTCAACAGTTCTCTAGATAAGTTTTTATTTGACGGGAGAGGGGAAGAACGAGTCCTTACCTGGGAGCAACTGTATTCAATCGCCGTGGGGGCGGCTCGTGGGATTGCTTATTTACACGATGAGTGTAGCAGGCGCATCATTCATTTTGACATCAAACCGCACAATATCTTGTTGGACGCGTAGTTCGCACCAAAAATAGCCGACTTTGGTTTGGCCAAACTGTGTGGGAGGAGACGATCACATGTCAATGACAGCGGCGAGAGGACGCCGGGATATGCTGCGCCGGAGCTCTGGTCCAGAAATCTCCATCCTGTAACGGATAGAGCAGATGTTTACAGTTTTGGAATGCTGTTGTTGGAAATGGTTCGAGGAAGGAAGAACGTTGACATAAGGAATAGCCGTTCGAGTCAAGTGTATTTTCCAGAATGGGCATTCAAGCTGTTTGAGAATGGGCAGATAGAAACG
Source organism: Taxus wallichiana var. yunnanensis (assembly GCA_018340775.1). Lineage (NCBI taxonomy): Eukaryota > Viridiplantae > Streptophyta > Pinopsida > Cupressales > Taxaceae > Taxus > Taxus wallichiana. The sequence goes on from CM031240.1 coordinate 203,655,180, forward strand.
ATGTTGAGAGGAAGAGCAGGAAACACAGAAATTAGTTTGGAAGATGAAGAGAATGTTAATCTTAGTAGTTTGTAGCTTGGACAGCTGTTTGTCCTCATCCAATTGTTATTTGGACAGCCTAGAATTTAGAGAAATAGTTGTTTTTGTCAAACAAATATTGTTAGGATAAGAACAATTGTTATCTAATATTGACTCCTTTTAGGTGACACCTCATAACCAAGGTTGTTATGGTTATTGAGTTGTCTTAATCTCAGCCGTTCATTTGTATTAATCTCGGCCGTTGATTTTCAACGAGAGTAGTATATAAGGGGGTCATTGGGGTCATTTGTAACAAGGAAGTTTTGAGAGAAACTTGCAGTGTTAGCAAGGGCGCAGTGATAGCGTTGGAGATAGCAGTGGAGGAATATCAGCAGGAGGATTAGGAGATTGTCGAGCTCGCCGCAAGAAGAGGCAAGCGTATTTGTATCTCTTGATTTGCTGAAGTTTAATATATTTCTCATCTGTAGTACTGGTTTTCCCTACGGGGTTTTTCCAGGGACAATTGTCTGAAAATATTGTGTTCACCTTGTTGGGTATTTCTTATGTGTTTGTATTTGTGAAGTTACAATTGTGTTATTTTCCAATATTTGTTGATCAAATAATCTTACAAGATAGGAGGTTAATAATCAGTAACTGTAATAGATTTTTCACATGGTATCAGAGCTTTGTTCGGGTAGAAGAGATTTACCCTAGGTGAAAGAAAGTGAGGGTTTATAAAACCCAGTTTAACCTCTTCAAAATTATTATTATTGTTTTCTTTTAAGATGGCCTCAAGCGGGTTTAAGAGATCGGGACATGATTGGATGGAGCCTCGAATTTTGGTGTCCGAAAGCCGAGAATTTCTCTATAGAAGAGAATGGTATCAAGGAATATGTGACCCTTTGCCTACAGATGCAACACAACTCTTAGCATATAAGAAGGAAGATGCCAAGGCGAGGAGGCTGATTCTTGATGGTGTCAAGGATCATATTGTTCCGCATATTGCAGAGTTAGATACAGCGAAGACGATGTGGGATGCCATTATGAATCTGTACCAGAATGCTACCACTAACCGGAAGCTGATTCTCAGAGAAAAGTTGAGGAATACCCGGATGAATAAGGGAGAAGACGTCACAAGTTACCTCACCAGACTTAGACTTGTCAAGGATGAATTGGCAGCTGTTGGAGACAAACCAAGTGATGACGAGCTAGTGAGAATAGCCCTAAATGGGTTTACTAAGCAGTGGGATGTCTTTGTTCAAGTCATCAATGGACGAGACACCTTACCGAGTTGGGATCGACTATGGAGTGATTTCACTCAGGAGGAGCTTAGACTAAGTCTTGTCAATGGAGCCAACAATAAGAGTCAGAAAAGTGAGGTGGAACAGGAAAATGTTGCCCTAGCGGGTAAAGGGAAAGCAAAGAAGGGGTCTAGTAAAGCATCAAATTCACAAGGTGAAAAGAAGAAGAAAGATTCTTCGAAGATCAAGTGCTATGGCTGTCACGAGTTTGGCCACTATGTCAGTGATTGCCCAGAAAGGAAGAAGAATGAAAAGAAAGGCAAGAAGCAAGTTGTGGCTTCAGCAAGTGCAGATGAGCTCTCTAGTAGAATGGAAGATGAGTTTGCACTCATAGCATGTATGGTTAGCTCAACCTCACAGAGTGTTTGGTACATAGATAGTGGGGCATCATATCATATGACAGGAGTTAGAGAATACTTCTCCAGTTATAAGGAAGAGAGCATCAGAATCCAGATCTCTATGGGGAACATGTCTAAACTCAACTCAGTTGGGAAAGGAACTGTTCAGTTTCAGAGGGAGAGTGGTAAGATTATTCCCCTTCATAATGTGTTGCATGTTCCAGGCTTAGGGATGAATTTGATTTCTGTATCTGTCCTTCAGGACAAAGGGTACAATGTACTCTTTAGAGGGGCACATGTGTTGATCAAGCACAAGGATTGGAAATCACCCACAGCTATTGGAGTTAGGAGCAGTCGGCTTTATAGGCTGCAGTTTGATATTCCTAAGGCACTCATGAGCAACAGTAATCTTAGAGATCAGGGAGAGCTATGGCATAGAAGGATGGGCCATATCCATCATGGAGCCCTTAAATTACTTCATGAGACAGTGACAGGTGTTCCTGAGGTGAGCACAGAGCACGATGATGTATGTAAGGGATGCGTGTTGGGGAAGTTTGCTAAAGCATCTTTTCCAAGGAGTGACACCAGATCCAAGGGCGTTCTTGATCTAGTACATTCAGATGTATGTGGACCAATGTCGATGAAGTCTCTCAGAGGGTATGAGTACTTTGTTACTTTTATTGATGATTTCTCCAGGAAGACATGGATATACTTCTTGAAGACCAAGGATGAGGTTTTCAGTCACTTCCAAGAGTTCAAAGCTCTTGTGGAGAATTCGATAGGAAGGAAGATAAAAGTTCTTCGGTCAGACAATGGAGGTGAGTACAAAAGCAATGAGTTCCAGGAGTTCTATACCAGAGAAGGAATCAAGAGAGAGTGGACTGTTCCTTACAATCCGCAACAGAATGGAGTTGTTGAGAGGAAGAATCGGTCTATAACGGAGGCATCAAGGGCTATGTTGCATGACCAGGATTTACCCCGTTATCTGTGGGCAGAGGCATGCAATACAGCAGTATACATACAGAATAGAGTTCCACATAAGGTACTAGGGAGGATGACACCAGAGGAAGCATTCACTGGGAAGAAGCTAGATGTCAGTCACGTTAGGATCTTTGGGAGTTTGGCATATTGTCACATTCCTAAGGATACACGTACCAAGTTAGATCAGACTGTAGAGAGAGGGTACTTTGTGGGGTACAGTGAAATCTCTAAGGCATATCGGATATTCATTCCAGGGACCAGGAGGATTATTGTTCGACGTGATGTCAAGTTCATGGAGGACAAGGCATTTAGAAGGTCTAGAGATTTTCCAGTAGATGATCAGAGTGAGCAGCCAACAGAAGCTCCAAGGATCACTCAATCGAGTCAAGGGCAGCAAAGCTCGAGTACAGTTACTAGTACAAGCATAGACTCAGGAGGAGAGAGTTTTCAAAGTATGGAGCAACAGGTGCAAGAAGAGATGCATCAAGAAGACATGGAGCTTGATATTTCATCCTCTACAGTTGGCAGCAAGAACCGTGAGGTTCAACAGACACAGAAGAATACTCAGGAGTTAGTGGGTACTCCTAGGAGGAGTGATAGACAACGGAAACCACCAGCCAGGTATGATGACTATGTTGCATTAGTTAGTATGTTGGTAGATAGTGAACCTTCTAGCTATCAGGAGGCTGCACAACATCAAGTGTGGCAAGAAGCAATGGTTGAGGAGTATACTTCAATTATGCAGAATGATGTGTGGGAGGTAGTGCCTAGACCAACAGATAGGGCAGTGGTTGGATCACGTTGGATCTATAAGATCAAGCACGGTGCAGATGGTAGCATCGAGAAATATAAGGCAAGGTTCGTGGCAAAGGGGTTCTCTCAGAAAGAGGGAATAGACTACGAGGAGACATTTGCTCCAGTTGCCAGGTATACTTCTATACGAGCTGTAATCTCAATTTCAGCACAGATGGGATGGCAGATCCATCAAATGGATGTCAAGACAGTGTTTCTTAATGGTGAGTTGAAAGAGGAGGTATACATAGAACAACCAGAAGGCTTTATAGCACACAGCAAAGAGACCCACGTGTGTAGATTGAAGAGAGCATTGTACGGACTCAAGTAGGCTCCCAGAGCGTGGTATGAGCGCATTGATAGTTACTTGCAGGAAATGGGCTTTGTGAAGAGTGAGGCAGATGCTAATCTCTAATACTTGGTAGTTGGAGGTGAGATTCTCATTCTTGTTCTCTATGTAGATGACTTGTTTCTTACAGGAGTTCATGGGGCTCATAGAAGAATGCAAGAGGGATCTTGCGGAATTCGAGATGAAGGATTTGGGACTTATGCACTACTTTCTAGGCATGGAGGTATGGCAGAAAGATGGAGATATTTTCCTTGGGCAAGGGAAATATTGCATGGAAATCTTGAAAAGGTTCGGGATGGAAGATTGCAAAGCCATGTATACACCCATGATCATGAATTGGAGGAAGGTAGAAACATCCGGGGAGAAGGATGTAGACCCCACCTTATACATGCACTTGATTGGTTCTCTCATGTATTTGGTCAATACCGGCCGGATATAGCAGTTAACTCTCTTAGTCGGTTCATGGTTGAGCCAAAGAGAGTGCATTGGGTATGGCAAAGCATGTTCTGCGTTATTTGCGAGGTAATATCGAGTATGGAATTAGATATGCTCGAGGTGAAGGAATCGAGTTGATGGGCTATCTTGACGCAGATTGTACAAGTGTAGTACAATGGACAAGAGGAGCACTTCGAGGTGTTGCTGGGATCAAGAATTGTATCTTGGTTCAGCAGAAGCGCAGTTTGTGGCTCTGAGTTCAGCAGAGTCAAAGTACATAGCAGCTAGCATGGCAACATGTGAAGCTATATGGCTTTGGAAGTTGCTAGTAGCCTTGTTTGGTTAGAAGGTTGAGACTACGGTGATACACTGCGACAATCAGAGTTGCATCAAGTTGACTGAGAATCCAGTGTTTCATGATAGGTCAAAACATATAGACATCAAGTATCACTTCATCAGAGATTGTGTACAGCGCGGTGTTGTTAAGCTACAGTTTGTACCTACAGATCAGCAGGTAGCAGACATTCTGACAAAGGCATTGGGGAAGGCAAAATTTATCTTCTTCAGAGAGATGTTGGGTGTCATGCAGAACAGCTTCCTCGCTAAGAGGGAGTGTTAATCTTAGTAGTTTGTAGCTTGGACAGCTGTTTGTCCTCATCCAATTGTTATTTGGACAGCCTAGAATTTAGAGAAATAGTTGTTTTTGTCAAACAAATATTGTTAGGATAAGAACAATTGTTATCTAATATTGACTCCTTTTAGGTGACACCTCATAACCAAGGTTGTTATGGTTATTGAGTTGTCTTAATCTCAGCCGTTCATTTGTATTAATCTCGGTCGTTGATTTTCAACGAGAGTAGTATATAAGGGGGTCATTGGGGTCATTTGTAACAAGGAAGTTTTTAGATAAACTTGCGGTGTTAGGAGGTAGTCTTGCAGTGTTAGCAAGGGCACGGTGATAGCGTTGGAGGAATATCAGCGGGAGGATTAGGAGATTTTTGAAGCTCGCGGTAAGAGGCAAGCAGTATTTGTATCTCTTGATTTGTTGAAGTTTAATATATTTCTCATCTGTAGTACTGGTTTTCCCTACGGGGTTTTTCCAGGGACAATTGTCTGAAAATATTGTGTTCACCTTGTTGGGTATTTCTTATGTGTTTGTATTTGTGAAGTTACAGTTGTGTTATTTTCCAATATTTTTGATCAAATAATCTTACAAGATAGGTGGTTAATAATCGATAATCGTAATAAATTTTTCATAGAAAAGGCGAAGAGAATGACAAAAGTGGGACCTGTGATGCGCTCAACACAATTGGTGATGACGGACCGGCGATGAGCGGGTGGTAGTTCAAATGTTGGAAGGGAATGGTGATGATGTGGCGAGTCCTCCATTTCCTTTCAAATCCTCTCGCTTCGATTGAAGTATCTTTTTTTTATCGTCGATGAAGAATTTTCAATCATCGACTTGAAAGTGCGCCGAAGTCAATTTTATAACAAGTATTACGATTTCCCTATATATTAATAATCTTTTCCCAGTTTTATAATGTGATAGAAGTAATGTACATTTTTTATGAGAAAGAGAAATATATGATCTAGCAATTTGGTCAAACAAAGCGCCTCGACGTGCAATCTAAATCGGCTTTTTAAAATAAATAAATTGCTTGCAAAAACACATTGTTCACATTCGTGGCATTTAATGTCAAATGAAAGATATGAAGTTTACTATATTAGATACGTAAACCGCTTATTTTATAATTTTTGGAGTCTTCAAACATAGCTTCTATTGTATATTTGGGAGTTTACAGCGGTTAATTTGCAGACTTGTAATTTTTAGTGATTAATAGAATATATAGTATTTTGGAGTTGTGTTTTTAAACCTAACCATAAACAAACAGATATGTTAATATTAATAACGTCTAATCAATTTTTAAATATATTAATCCAAACCATAAATAAATATATTAATATGTATAGACTTAAATAATTCTCATTTTTAATATTCTAATATTAAGTCATAAATTTTATAGCATATTGTGTTAGTTATAAATGAAAAGTTATTTTAAAAACTAGAAAATTGAATGATTTTTTTTTAAATAAATAAAAGTTACAAATTATGTCCATGGATGTTGTGTTCAAGATTTCTTTTCATAAAATTACTTTTATATTATAAAGTTATATTAATTTCATCCATTTTCTCTAATTGTTACTTGTTGATGCAAAATCACATGAGCACCCCGAATGGCCTCGGATTTGAGTGGGGCATCGGGGTGTGACTTTGCATAACATGGGACCATCTCTCGAGCTATGGGACTTGTGGAGACAATGCCAAGGAGACAGGAGAGAGAAAGTGCATAAGGAGGAAAATCCTACATTAACGAGGTGATAGCACCAAGAAAAGGGAGTGTTGGTCACAATCTCGGTTGCACGAAATGGAGAGAGGTGAGCAATGGAGAGGATGGATAGATGCATGACCAAACATAAAATTCACAGAGAACACCACTTCAACCACTTAAACACAACTCCCAAACCCTGTAATAGACATCGAGACATGCACATTATACCCCGCAACGATAAGAGGAAATAGAGACAATAAAATAAGCAAAGGATGGACAAAATGCATCACGAAATGGATTTTATTGCTCCAAGAGTTCACACGGTACATCATTGGGTAAGAGGAAAGAAGATGCCATTACGAGAGCAAGAGAGGAGGCTTAGAATCCGCTTTCAACCCTAAGGAAGAAAGAGAGAGGGGGGAGACAAATAACGACCAACCGTTTGGTGCCCTCCTTTATAATATATAGAAGAATGAGAGGAGAGAGGGAAAATTTGAATCCTACTTCAACCACCCCAAGATATGCATTGAATTCACCTACTCCAACCACCCCGAAGCATTGAAATTCACCTACAACAATGATGGGTTCCCTGACAGAGTCCATGCCTTCACGTGTTGTTCCTTCTTTGGGAAGAAGGAGGTTTGTCCTTCATTATGGCAGTAGGTGAGAGACTTGACAGCCTCAAAATGGTGGACTGAAACATGATGGTGGTGGGTGAGAAGCCGACACCGAGAGGTTTTCCAAAACGTCCCTTCTCACCCGAATTTGAGCTTCCAGTCGAAAGATATGGCCATTTGAAGGCGCTTTGGGTTTGGGGTCTATCCTTACAAGATCTACATGGAGCCCAAGAATTCTTAAGATTTTGCTGCCTCCTTTCACTCCTGAAGTGGTAGCGCCCGACATGTGGCATCGTCTGTGGGCTGCTCTATTTCTTTTTGTATTTCCGCCTCAGCCCTTTGTGTTAGTGGAGACATTATGTTTAACACGGGACACATGGAGGCTCGGTGCACATTTGGAGACCCTATTTAGACCTGACCTTCGGAGGTGCACCAATTGGACACGTGGAGGTTTTGGCTGCCACGAGACTTTTCATGTGCCGCCTCTGTCTCCTTTTTGGACCTAGGACATGTGGAAGCTTCGTGCTCATTTAGGGATTGTCCCTTGGGTCTCACTTCTGAAGTTGTGCCAATGAGGCATGTGGAGGCTTCCGCTGACTCTCTTATACTTAGTCGATTAAACGAACGGCTTTGTCCCCTTTCCCCATTTAGCGAAAGAACGCATCGGACCTTAGACATGTGGAAGCTCCGCATACATTTGGAGACCCTATTTGGACCTGACCTCTAGAGGTGCGCCGTTGAGACATGTGGTGGGATGGCGCTTGTTGGGGACCACCTTTACGCTTGACCTTTTATGATGCGATGATTGGGACGCGTGGAGGCTTCGTGACCCTACTCTGTTATTCCCGAGTCGAATCGTATGTGAAGTTGAAAGCTTGAGCCCTTTCTCGCTTTCTTTCTGTTGAGCCTCTGTACTCCTTTGACATTGTTTGGCATCCCTCACCGACCTTGCTTGCACTCTGTTGGTGCTCAAAATGATCCCGCCCCAATTTTCCTTTGAAAAACTTATTGATTTATGGCCTCTGTCATTTTCTCCTTCCCGTATTGTGCTGGTTAATCTTTGTGGCCATTTTTAATTTGTTCCTGGGTTGTAAATCACTTAAGGGTCTGTATTTTGGGTCTCCCATTCTCTGTTCATCTAAAAAATCAGGTTCCCCCATGTTTTTTGTTCTCCACGGTTGGGATTTGTCTTCCTTATCATTTCTACCCTAAGTACTTGAAGAAAATGAATGGATGTATCCTTGAAGAATGTATTTGAGCCTTGTAACACTTCTAAACTTTTTGTCCTTAAAGAAAATTTCATTCCTAGGCTCGAATGGTCATTTTTCTATTTTTACGGTTTGCGGGCATTTCTCCCTAGTCAAAATTGCATCCTTGTATTTACAGGGGACATGGCATCTTTTGGTTAGATGCGGTTCAGCTAGGTACTTAGAAAAATTCATGAAAAGCCTTAACTCAAAATGTGTCCACATGGAGGCACAGCGCTCATTTGAAGATCTGCTTTTGGGTTTTCCTTGGAGTAACGTCGGGAGGACACATGGAGGCTTCCACTACTTGGCCCAGACTTAGAAAAATTTTAATGCAGTTGGAGAAGTTTGGCGGATCAAGACACGTGTTGAGCTTGCGCTCATTCAGAGTCTCCACTTTTGGCACCATCTTGAAGTTGCGCCATGGAGACACGTGGAGGAACCGCGCATGTTTGGGGACTGGCCCTTGAGTTTCATTTTCAAAAAGCGCCAGGCTGACACATAGAGGCCTCTACTTGCTTTACATTTTACATAGAATTTTCAACGGCCAAAAGGAGATTGCCTCAAAGCATGACACATGGCGCCTTCCATTGAGCTTCAAGCATTCAGATAAACCTTGCCGGAATAGGACATGTGGCGAGCTCGCGCTCGTTCAAGGTATCAAAAGTTTGGGACCACCTCAAGGTGTTCCATGGTGACACATGGTAGTTTAAATAGTCAAAGAGGTGGGGAGGTGGGCCATCAGAGGTAACTTGGATTATTTTTGCCCCTTAAGGATTTAAATTTCAAAATGGCTCACAAGCTCGATGAGTGAAATAGTCAATTTTATACCCTAGTAATAATGGAGGTGCGGGCTCTCAGGGGAAATTTGGAAAAATTTCCTTCTGGAGAAAAGGGTCAAAAGTAAAAAGGGAAGTGTGGGTCTTCTTGAATCACATTTGGACATGTGTCAGGCTCATTTGAGGGCGGAGCAGCGGGGAAAATTTGGAAAATTTTTCCTTTTCCAAAAAGAGAGTAAAATGGTAGAATTTGAGAGCGGTTCCGCTCCAATCATATTTGGGCACATGTCAGGCTCATTTCCCAAGGGCAGAGTGTGGAGAAAATGGATTTTTTTTTTTTCCAAAACGGTTGTAAAATTCAAAGGAAGCCCGAGTCTGTTCATTAAAGTTTGAATTTGCCACGTGGACCGCCTTGCCCAAATTCAAAGTAAAAAGATCATGGCAATTTGTGAGTCTAAATATGATTTTCCCCATTTCTCGAAACACGTATGGGAGTGCGAGTTTCCATGATTTCTTGGTCTTTTCTACACACCAAGTAGATAAGGAAGTTAATGTTGATATCGAAGTTTGGTGGGAAAATCTAGAAGGCGTCTTTCACCATTAAAATGGTCGACTTTTTGTGCTGATCATATTTTCCATTTTTCTTCTCCCGAGCACACAAGGGGCTAGATTTGATAGATTAGGGGTGGAAGTGGTTGGAAAATTGAAGGAAGAGTGATCTACTAGAGCAAGGATTTGAATGCGGGAGGTATTTGATGAAATATGCCCCCTCGAGCACTAGAGACTTCTTGCAGATTTGATTTTGAGAATCACGAAAGAATCATGGCGAACACTAGTGCATTAAACATTTTTGTCTTTTAGGAGGAAGAGGATCTATTGTAAATGCTATAAATGGCACAAATTTTTCATACAAATGGTTGGGAGGTTGGAAGTTGGAGGTCAGAGTGCTAGAGGTCGAAGAAAATTCCCAAGAGGAAAATTTGACTAAGCCTGTCTTTTGAGAAACCATTCAAGAAGCTTGTATATCTCTTTTGTATTAAAATATGATCATGTCAAGGTGGTTGCAAGTGTACAGCCATTGACAATATCTGAGAATATTCTAGAAACTTTCCCCTGCTGATAGATTTAATCAAATTTGAGTTATTTCTATGTTGTCTTGAGCAAAATGTGTTGGTTTTATTTTTGAATGTATGCAAGTAGTTTTTCTTCTTTTTTCTATTGCAATCTTGCATTAAAGTCTTATTAAATCACACAAGCCTCAATCCTTGTGACAGTTTAGTGGCATCTACAATTCCATTTCCTAGAAGAGCTTTCATTTGGGATTGGAATATTTAAAATCACTTTTCTATCATATGTTGATAGAGATTTATCAGTAAGCCTTTGGGTGTACCTTAGGTGTGATTTGAACTCAAATATTGATGTTTTTTTTTGGGTTTTCTAACTCGAGCCTTAGTGATATAATCTCAGAGATTGTGTGAAAGAGTGCTAATTTTGGCTTGATTGAAGCACATATTCTAGTAAAAGAAACATTTTAGCTATTCTGTGGCATTCGTTGGTGAGTGAATTTCTATTTTGTAAAGTTCCTCAATGATCTAGTGAATATAGTTTCACCCTACCCCACCTCCCACAAAAATTCATTTAACAACAACCAATCCTACCCATACTACCCATGTTTTTCATGTGTGTATGCCAATGCACAATCCTCATCACCTAAACATGCAAAAGCAAGTAGGGTGTCAAATGTCTTTAGTAACCTTTGCCTTATTGTGAAAGTATCTCCATGATCTAGAAGTAACAACTCATGAGAGTTAGTGTAGACACCGAAATCATGTCATAATCACCTTGGTCCCCTAGCGCAGCCCTAAAATCACTTCCTCCTCCTCAACACCTTATCACCTACCTCTTTGACCCCACACTTAATACTTTAATTAAATTAATGCCATTTACCTCCATACATATTAATTTAATTATTTTAATTAAGTTAATGAATTTTTACCCACATACACATTAATTTAATTATTCACATTAAATTAATTCACTACCCTCACACACCTATTTAATAAAAATTGCCTTTATTAAATGCACTTCACCTGACCACCCCCATCATTTGACCCTTTAACCTAAACCTTAAACCAATGTCCTAAATAAAACCTAACATTAGACCCATCCCCTCACCTCACATTAAAAGCCTCCTAAGGTTAGTTTTCACCTCGAGAAAAGAAGATACCCTTATCAAATGGCGGAACAACTTCCTAGGAAACTTTTGAACAACTCGAGATATCTCACCCAAATTGATGTCAGTTTTCCCTAAACCGATGTCGGTTCACCTAAACCAACGCCGATTATACCGGAATGGACCAAATGGCCTATTTAGCCCCATCTACAACTTTGTAATATGGGTTGGTTGGTTTTTTGGAAGACTTATGTTCTCAAGTTGATCTCTTTAGATGCGACAACAAAATGAAGATTGGTTTGTGATCAAAAAGGCAACCAATATGCTGTGCACAATGAGTGAAACTTTCTTCCCATCATTCTCCAACGCAAAGAACTTCTTCATTATTCTTAGAACTTAACTCACATAAGAGCAGTATATTCCTTCCATCTATTTCACTTTCTTATCAAGAATGTAGTATTTGTGGTAAAGGAACCTAGTCTTTTACTCTCTGTCCATTCCCTCTCTCTAGTTGTAGCCACCTTCCATACCCAATCATCTTAACACTTGGCCCAATTTCCTATTTGACCCCCTTAGTGAACTCAGACCTTCGCAACCTATCTGCACCCACTAAGTGATCAATCCCTACCTTCTATCCACTCCATTTTTGCCCCAAAACTCCAAAAACCTGGACTATGTGATTATACCATCCCTGACTTAACTACCGTGGGTTATCTCTAACCATCGCGATTCTGATAAATGAAAAACCGTGGTCGGTCTCTGTGTCATCTAATCTCTGTCAGAATAACAACATGTTTCTAACATATACTTATTTGAACACCTATTTGACCTTCAGATTTGTATCTAACCTAGCCTATTAGATCAGATTCACCTATAACCAACCTACTTGACCTCTAGATTTCCTTCTAGCTATCTTTTTATTACATTTTTATGTGATGCCTAAATCATATTAAACTACGGTAGGACAATATTTACTTTATTTTCAGCATTAAATTGTTTTAAACGGTGGATTGTGACCATTTAGGAAGTATCACACTTCTAGGATCTAGCACATGTTAGGCAGTCCACTACATATATTGTTTAACTCTCTTTGGTGTTCTTGTTTTGGTTCTTATACATGTAGTTCCTCCTATCCAAAAGGAAGGTCTCACAATCACTTGATTTAGGATTCATATACATGTCATACACCTCTACAACCAACCTAATTCGGGTATTCCTCTTACCACCTTTACCTTATCTGTTTCATCAAGTACTTCTCAGAAAACTAAGAAATCAGGTGAAACATTTTGGCATGCCCAGTGGGACCCATTCGGGGTTCCTTTCATCTTTCTTCATTCCTAGGTGAAAAATTGTGTGTGTTTGTTTCCCTTCTAGTAGCATTCACATTAAGACTTTCTCCTTGGTAACATTCTCTTCTTTCTACTTGCTCCAAAAGACACATTTCTTTTGGTGTATTTAAAACGAACCTTCTTATTCTTGTTTTCTGCATTTTAGTGAAAGAGCATCCCTCTTCCTGTTCATCTATTGTTGTCATCGAATATCATACTTTCAATTTGGGTTTAAAACAAGTGCATTGCATTCTGATTTAGCTCATTAGCTCACATTAATTGAGGGCAACCTATACGCTGGAAGTCATGACCAACTGATGGTTGACAAATGAATCGTAGAAAAGCACTTCTATCCTTTTCTCTTTCTCTGAGTCTTACCAAACCACACAAAAATTCAAAATACATACATTCTTAAACAACATCCTACCTGGAAGAAGCTGTAGGTGATCACACGATCACGGTACAGTGGGCACCCAGCTCAGCTGCTCTGTTGAGTCATACTTCAAAGCAAAGCCCGCCCCCGCCATAACATTCCTGAAACCTCACCCTTTAGAATTATTTCTTCGTAGGAAGCCTTCCTCACCAAGAAATTCTATTGTTTACATTCATGTGACCCAGGTCCATACAAATAGCATAAATTTGAACAAACGTAGTAGAATAGGCACTCTAGGAACATTATTTCTTAGTGTTCTTCTTGATTTGCGTTTTGAGGTGAGAGCTTTCGATCATTATTTTTTCTTTCCTTGCACACTCCCAATCATAGTCGGTGTATTTTGACTTCGTTTGAGTGTTCCTAGACCACATCTACATCATCCTCAGACTTCTAGGTTTGATTCAACACCAAATTTTAAATCACAACCATTTTTCTTATTCTCTGTTTCAATTTCACAGTAACCAACTACGGTTATCTTTAATCGGCATCGGTTTAACCCAACCGATGTCGGTATGAAATCTTCTTGGATACCTATCCAAAAGACAACTATTTCACCTTCTAAGCTGTAAAAGGCTCCTATCACCTTTCATATTGTCGTTACCCCAATCATAGTCACCTTACATCTCATCTTGTGTGAAAATTGTCCCTCTCGGACTATCATTTAACAGATTGTTGGTTTTTCATAGTATGCTTTTGATTAAGCTTAATTGGCATCGGTTTACCCAGATCGGTGTTGATCACCCTATGCCATTTTATAGCTTTCTAGCCAATATAATTCACTTACCGTTGATGGTTTTCCTAGTTTTGTTGTGTTATATGCCATTTAGACATAATACAATCTTTCCAAATCAGTTCCTACCCACATGGTGTTGACCCATAGTCGGGAAAAACATCCTAGTATTTGATGCTAGTCAACTACCTCTCCCACTAGCCCTTCATCACCTAGTCCTTCACCATCTTCCATCTCATCATTCATGGATCCAATCAACCTATCACCATTCCTACTTGTGACACGGAGTTTGCACGACTCCTAGATTTGAATCCCCTACCTTGAGCCAATACCTCACCCATGCCTCCACTCGAGATGCCTGGGTCAATTGATCTATGGCATGCCCATATCCTTATCTCCATCCCTAATGATTGCTTCTACCTCGGATCCACCTCCTACCATGGTGACCTCACCCATTTTATCCCCTAGTTGTGTTGTAGCTAGGTCTCACGCCAGATTTGACCGCCGCATCTACTACCTCTATAGCACCCACAGTCTCCACCATACCTTCATCCACCATCAAAACATAGCATCATCCACACCTGTTGTCTCATATATACCAGTCACAATGCTACCACCCTTGGTGTCGGTAACCTCTACCCCATTTCAAAACGTTGTCCTTTCTATTCCCCAATCTCTACCTCCCATCTCTACTAGGGTCACTATGAGTGTCCCACCTCTGTTTCATCGGTCATTCAGTCTAGATATATACCCTCTATGTCTATCTCTCAATTCTCGCCTCCTTATTTGACACCACCATATTCTGGAATGTCGTATTCTTCATATGTCCAACAACAACCTCCTTTCACTCGGGGGTACCCAATCTTCACAACCTAATAATGACTTTATAAAGTTAATCATGGACAAGATACAGAATTAGAAGCATATGTTTCCGGCACCCATAATTCTCTCACCTATGATGAGATTTGTAATGAGCCTATTCACCCATCCATTCCCATTCACCCATATCCCGTACACTAGGAGATGCCTAAGTTTAACCGCTTTAACAGTAAAGAAGACCCACAACAACATTTGTGATCTTTCAAACATGGGTGTTACTTAATTGCCCATGATGATGCTCTGCTTTTGTAAACCTTTCCCATGTCCCTAACTGGTCCAACATTGGACTGGTATAGTGGATTACCTAGACATTCCATCTTCTCATTCAACCAAATAGCCCAAGCCTTCTTGGATCATTTTTCAATTAACATTGTCAAGAAGGTTACCATGACCGATCTTTATTCACACATCAATATGACGATGAATCTATCATATATTTTGTCACTTGTTGGTGTAGCCTAATCAACCAACTCGCTTTCCAATTACCACAAACTGAACTCATAGAGCTCTTCACAAGATCTTGTGCTAGACATATCTCACCTACCTTACAAGTACAAACCTTTCGAGCATTCGATGAGGCTTTCACCATGGAACATAAGCTTGAAATTCATTGCCATCAAAGAGAAGAAGATACAATTACGAAACAAGAAATCCTCGTTTAAATCACACGATACTTCCTCTTCCTTGAAACCTCGGATGAATTATTCCAAAGCCAAGGAAATGCCGATGCAATGGTGGTACCTAACGTTAGCCTGCACATCCATCCAATCATGCTAAACCTTCATTCAATCATCACCGGTCAAGCCTTCCAATTCAAACGAGAACAAAGAAATACACCTCAATTGGGGAACCATATTCATCTATTTTAGAAAAGCTTATTAAAGCTAATGCCATCACCCTTCCTCCTATCAAACCACATACTGGTTTTGACCCCTCTCACCCCATACCAGGTTGGTATAAGGAAAATGACTACTATAACTATCACCGTGTAAATGGTCACAGTGATAACAATTGTATCACCTTTAAAAACATTGTTCAGGGAATGCTCAAGAGCGTGAGTTAGTCTTGGATAACCCTAATGCACCTACCAATCAAGACCTTCATATTTTCAAGAAACCATTCCCTAACCATTCCCCATCTAATGATCAAACTGGTGATGCCTCACACAACAAAAGTAATACACGTGAGGTACATGTTATCTTTACCGACTTACCTGTTTCCCAAATATCTCATATCCCTCCATTGAGGAAATCCTAGCCCGAAATCCTCTACCCACATAGGAACCTACTTTATCCATTCCTCTACCCATAGAGGAAATCCCTTCACCTCCTCGTACACTTGTGGAGGAGTCTCTCATTAGCACCGATATCATTTCCCCTTCAACTTCCCTACCCAGTGAACCGCTACCAATTGTACCTCCTCCACCCATCAGAGGAGTACCCATCACCTTCTCCACCTATTCAGGATCTAATAGATTTGTTGTTACCACTCGGTGACCACTCTCCATCGGCCTACCTAAGATCATGCGAACCAACTTTCAGCTATCTATCTTACCTATAGAGGCCAAAGCTAGTGAATTCCATGTTTCTCAGAAACATTTTACGGGAATACCCACTCACTCCACATCTACCTCATCTACCACAGTGTCGTTCTCACGTTTGGCTGACCGCCTCGATTATGTTGATAGGTCTTCACTTTGGGGGCGTCTCTTACTCCCGGTCTCGACCCAAATGCAATCATCTTCCACTGACACTTCTACCATTTATCCAAAGATGTTTCAACAACCCAAACCACACATGAACATAACTCTCGATATATCTTCTACTCATCATCCTCATCTATACCCGCCTCTCTCTACTTGCTAGCCGACGTGTTCCAACACCATATTTTGTATCAAAACCCACTAGTGTTCTAGGGGTCACACTCACATCAAACCTTGCACATCCTCCTATGAGGATACACCTAACCACATCTTCCCATATACCTATTAAACCAATCCCCCAAACTAAACGAATAACCCAACCTTCTAATGCCGCACCACCTCACCACCTCACCAACACCTTTATCACCTTCACCCCTCTACTTTAACAAAATCTACTCTCTCCAGGGTGTAAACCTAAAATTTCTTTGACCCCTTCACTACATCCTGCAGCTCTACCTAGGTGAACCTTGTGTCCTTCATCACCATCTATAATTTCTTTTCCTCCTATACCATAATTACCTTCAATACCTCCTTCACTAACTATGACATTTTCTTCCATCTCACTGTACCTCTCTCTCGACTCGACCAACACCTACCATGGCACCTCAATTGTCACCTTGGGTCACTCGTCATCTCCCACCTTCTACCTTGCCATCTACATCACGTGCTCCCCATACACCTCTACCTAAGAAAGAACACAAAAATTGAAAAAACCGTTAATTTCCAAAGAGGTGGTTAAACTACCCCTCTTTCTATTGCTGCACCTACACCAAAGAAAGTACAAACCAAATCCTAATACTTCATCACCTTAACTACCACCACAACTACCCAATCTTCCAACCAAACCTACTTTTACTTTGCATTGTGATCCATTGGTGGGATCATATGCCACCATCTTGGCTAACCTCCTGGAAAGCTCTGCTATCACCCTCCCTCCTCTTAGACCTTACGACCCTCTTAAACCTAATTCGAAGGGTTTGATGATACTAAAATTTGTGCTTACCATCGTGTGCTAGGACATGATGTTGAGAACTCTACAAGGGTCTAAAGGTTTCCCTCATTCAATTATGTCCTTTTGGCCCCAATTTTGATGATGATGACCTCCTGGATGATGAACCTATTTCATCCTCACCACCTTCTTCACATCTTTCTCCTACACCTATACCACAACCTCCACCCTCACATCTCATAGAGCCACCCCCGAAATTTGAGATTAACATGGTTTGCATCCAGTAACTTGCCACGCCTCCACCTAAATTTCATTGTGCCCAACTAACCTCATAAGGCTTTTCTCCTCCAGTAGGTTTTTTCCCTTCATGTCGTTATACCACTTACCCTACACCTTCTCCATTTTCCAACTTCCCTCAAATCAACATGGTGCACATCACTACACATGCACATAAGGGAAAAAAAAAGCAACTGACCCACCAAACAATCCTATACCCAACATACCATCTGCAGCCATACCTAAAATAACTATCCACAGCCCTACGTAACCCATTTCTAATGGTGTCACACATCGCACCATGCTCAAACAATTACATCAATCTCCCCTCAAAATGTCCTTATACGATCTCATCCAAACCTCAGAGTCACATCGTCAAGCCCTCATGGAGGTCCTTTAATCTATTGATTTTTACCTAATGACCCCACACCTATAGCATCTATTATCACACCTCATCATGTCACCTCACTCACCAAATTTCCATCTACCTCATCACCTCACTTGTTCACCAAGTTATTATCCTTAGTTTCTTCGATGCGAAATTATTCCCCATCAAACCGATGACTCCAGATCGACACTTTTCATCTCCATCCATATCGATCATATATGTTTTCGACGTGTTATGATTGATGGGGGTGCTAGCATTAACATCATCTCCTCTCATGCATTCAAACAAATGCACATACCCAAAACTACATGCATAAACATCCAGTCATGTTGTGTTCATTCAATGATGCTTATCACCTCTACACTCGGAACTATCATCCTCCACATTCTTGTGGGTCCCATCTTGTTCACGAGCTATTCTACATTTTGAAAGGAGAGTTTCAATACAATTTGTTTCTCGAGAAGACCCTGGATTCATGCCATGGGTTGTGTTCCTTCCACTTTACACCGATGTGTAAAGTTCAAACATGAAGGATGTTCCTATACCATTCCAGCTGACCCATCACCTTTCAAAACCTACAACATGCTTTACCATCCCAATGATGTCCTTATACCTGTTAAGGCATCTACCTCCCTACCTACATCTTCTTCACACATGACCCCATCCACAGTGTTGTTGTAACCTCACCTTCACCTAAATCTTCTATTCCCACCACTGCTGTTGCTTCTACTAGTCACACATCAGCTTCCCAACTAACTAACACCTCCACCGATCTAACTTCTAATGCTTCCTCCATTCCAGCCACCAATATATCAACCACTGATCCCTTAGAAGGTGTTTTTCAATGCCTCACTATGGGGGAGTATCACCTATACAATGTCAATACATTCCTTACTCCACAAGAGTATGGAAACCTTCACCAACATCCTCACTATGATCACCACATAGGCGAGCATCTCCTTTATGGTCCTCCCCACCTCCATACCCATCTTACCTATGGGGGACTTGATATTTCCACTTACACACCTGAACCACCAACATAAACCCGACTTTTTTGGTGACCTCCGATCACTTACCAACCTTGCTCTGCTCACACATTCCTACACCGTTGTTGGAAGGGTTTCGGCTTTGGCCTTTATGAGAAAGGTCGTCACACCATTATTTCATGTACCATGCATAAACACAATGATTGTAGTGGAATCGGTTTTACCGAACTACCTACCAAAAAGCCCCGTATTGAACTCATTGAAGACATTGACCCCTCTCCACCTTCTTCACCTACCCCACCTTCACCACCTTCACCAATGGAGTCAATGGATCTTGAATCTATCCCTCCTACCTTTTTTTTCCATAAATACCATTTCCTTGGGGCCTCTGACCTATCACCACGATGGCGAGGCTCCTTCCTCTCTTCCTTTCTTGTATCCTGACATGATAGGGGATGATACTCCTTCTATTAATGTCGTTCAATGTCAGGATGATGAGTCCATACTCACCTATCTTGGTGCTGAGGAATATTATATTCATCGGTTGTTACCTTCTGAGACGTAAACAATGTTGAATGAATCGACCATCGAAGTCAACATCCACACTCAGGACGACCCCCACATTCTCAAGATTGGCCAATCTTTGGATGTTGTTGATCAAGAAGCCCTCACTTATTTTCTTAAAATTCATAGCCATGCTTTCGCTTGGTCCTATGCTGACATGCCTGGCATTGATCCCATTATCGTGGTCCACAACATTGTCACCATTCCAAATGTAAAACTCGTAAAACACAAGTTGAGGAAAATACACCATCGCATTGCTCTTCTTGTCAAAGAAGAACTTTAATGCCTTCTCTCAGTTTCCTTCATCTTACCCATTGATTACCCCCAATGGATTTCTAACATTGTCCTTGTCACTAAGGTGACGGGGATTTCACATTTTCATCGATTTTTGTGATCTTAAACTTGCTTGCCCGAAAGACAACTTTCCTCTACCTAGAATTGACCATTTGGTTGACCTTACCGCTAGCCATGAGATGTTATCACTTATGGATGGTTTCTCGGGTTATAACCAAATCTTGCTCGCTCCGAAGATCAACACAAAACTGCATTCATTACCCTTTGGGGACCTTCTACTATCGAGTCATGCCTTTCGGCCTTAAAAACACTGGTGCTACATATGAGCATGCTATGACTTACATCTTCCATGATATTATGCATCGCATATTGGAACATTACCTAGATGATCTCTTGGCCAAATCTAAACGTCACGCCAAGCACCTCACTTTCCTTGAAACCATCTTCGATCACCTCATTAAATATTGCATCCGCCTTCAACGTAAAAATATCATCTTCATGGTTCTCTCAGGAAATCTCCTGGGATTTATCATTTCCTTACGTGGTATAGAAGTTGACCCTACTAAAGTCAAGGCCATTCTGGAAATGCCTCCACCCACTAACCTTAAATAGCTCCATAGCCTGCAAGGTAAATTGCAATCTATTCATCGATTTATTTCCCAACTCTCCAACCGTTGTCAACCATTTCATCACCTTCTCAAAAAGGATGTCTCTTTCCAATGGGATGAGGACTACCACAAAGCTTCTAAGGCCTTAAAAAATACCTTCTCCAACCACCCATGCTCGTTCCACCTAAAAATGACCAACCCTTCTATACATACATCTTAGCTACCGATCACTCTAGGGGCCATGCTCGCTCATCGTGACGAACAACATAGGGAGTAGGTGGTTTATTACATAAGCCATACCCTTCTAGAATATGAAACCCGATACACTCACCCTGAAAAAGATTTTGCTTAGGCTTAGTTTTTGCCACCAAACTTCGCCATTACCTACTCAACCACAAAACTTATGTTGTGATCAACAATGACCCCCTTACGGTTCATGTATGCTAGACCTTACCAAAATCAATGTTCCACACGTTGGCTCATGCTTCTTGCTAACCTAGAGCTCGAATTCATCCACCAAAAATATATCAAGGAAGTCGGGCCATTGCTGACTAGCTCTCGATGTGTCTTTTTTTGGGATTCTATCTTTGAACTTTGATTTCTCTAATGACGAATCCATTGCTAACCTCTCTTTAGATGATGACCCTTACCAAATGACCTTATTCTTCAATGGTTCCAAATGTCAATGTGGGGGTGGTGCAGGCATTATCCTCATTCCTCTTGATGGTGAACCCATGCCCTTATCATTCAAACTCGACTTCGAGTGCACTAACAATGTCACTGAATACGAAGTGCTGGTATTGGGTCTCATGACTACCTATGCCTTAGATGTCAGATCCATTAATATCTTTGGTGATTCTCAACTGGTAGTAAACCAAGTCAATGGTGTTTATCAGTGTCATAATGAAATACTTCAAGAGTATAAATGTTATGTAAACATCATGTTGACTACCTTTGACCGCTATAAATTCAAATTGTTCCGCGATCCACCAATAAATTGGCAGATACCATGGCCTGCCTCACTTCCCAAATACCCACTTCACCTGATGATTCAAACATCTTTGTTACCATAAAACACATACCGAGACCATCTTATAAATCTTGTTATGTTAACCTCGTCTGAACCGCCTCACTAAACACACAAGACCTTTAGTATAAGCATCTTGCGGACTACCTTTCCCTTTCTATATTGCCTCCTGACCTCACACGTAATGGACAACGCACCTTTCTCAAAAGGGCCTCTCATTATGTTGTCATGGGTGGCCTCCTCTATAAGCATGGCTTTGATGGTATTCTCTTACGATGCCTTACCATCTCTGAAATCCCCTATACCATTAAAGAAGTTCACGATGGCATATGCGGAGGTCACTTCAGTGGCCTTGCTATTGCTAAACACATTCTTCACCTAGGCTATTATTGGCTGACCCTCAATCATGATTTTTGCGACTACGTTAAGCGTTGTGTAAAATGCAAACAATATGCCAATCTTCATAACACACCTAGTCATGCCTTACAAGTCGCTCGTGACCTTTGGCGCTTCTCTCAATGGGGTTTGGATCTTATCAGAGAGATCAATCCCCACTCTTCCTAAGAAATCAATGGATCATCACTGCTACTGAATATTACACCAAATGGGTTGAATCCATACCCCTCATCTCCACTAAAGTTGAACAAAATATGTGAGTTCATCAATCATCACATTATTTGTCACCTTGGTGTTCCACGACACCTTATCACCGATAATGGTAAACAATTCAAAAATAAAACTCTCTGAAGCTTTACGACACTTTTTGGTATCCATCTTAGCTTCTCCTCACCATATTACCCACAAACCAATGGCCAAGTTGAATCCACCAACAAAACCCTAAACAAAATTCTCATGAAAGTGGTTAACGATACTAGGAAGGATTGGCATACGCACATTCCTTTCACTCTTTGGGCATACCGTACTAGTATTCGCACCTCCACTGTTGCCACTCCCTTTTCTCTGGTCTACGGTACTAAGGATTTTTTTGCCTCTCGAAGTCAGATCCCGTCTCTCCATATCTCCCTTCAACATATGCTCACTAATGATGACTTTCACAAGACCGTTTAGCACAACTTGAGTTATTAGAAGAATGTTGTCTTCATACCCTCGACCATCTCCAAGTCTACCAAAAATACATCAAGCGTGCCTATGAAAACATGTCCATGAATGCACCTTTAAGGTTGGTGATCTCATCCTCAAGGAAAATCAACACGTAACCAAAGTAGAAAAAAGCAAACGGGAAAATTTTCTCCTAATTGGCTTGGACCATACATCGTGACCCATGACTATGGATCAGGTGCTTATCACTTGTCTTCACTTGATGGTAAGCCCAAACCTGAGCCCCTCAATGCCTTGCATCTTTGACCATTCTACTATTGACCTATAGTCCTACATCATTGTTTATCTAGTTCATGCTTCTCCCTTGAGTGCCATTTACCTTTTCTTTTCCACACCTCATCTCAATGACTAAACAAGAATCATGTGATTACACGTCACCCTTTTGCCTCCTCTTAAATATGTGCACCATAGCTCTGCACATGGCATAATTCTCATGGATACTTTTTGTCTTCTTTTAGATGTCCATGGTCGTTCACCCTTGCCTTCTCAACAAGAACCAAATGCTTCATTATAGTCTAGTCCATGACTTAAAAGCCAAACAAAATTTATTTCAAAAATAAGGATTAACTCCTTGAGTCAAACTTCCAATATAAAAGATGAATCCCTAAAAGGACATCTTCCACCTTTAATTGTCGCTATAAGTAGATTTCTCCCTCGAAGGATAGCTATAAAAAGCCAATTCTCTACATAGTCTATCTAAAAAAGAGGACTATTTTCTCAAAAATAAAAATTCAGAAGCTTCTACATCAATCAGCTTGCGTAGACCTTAAGGAGACATATATTCATCCCATATAGACTTCTGCATTAATCGGTCTATCTAAAAGTCAAAAGGATAAAGAAAAAGAAAAGTAACCTTTTTCGTCATAGACTTACCTATTGTGATATTGGCTCTATTGCCCAAGGCATTTAACTTCCCATTTTATGACCCAATTACCTTCACCTCCTCCTACCCATTTTCTTTTCACCCCAATATCGCCTCAAGGGACCTCTTTGAACCTATGACATTTGGTGATTCTATGACTATTCTTCACCTTTAGAGTAATCAATCATGTAATGTCTTTAGGGTATTACTTTCACTAGCATATCTGTAGATGTGTTTCATACATTTTGATCCTTGCCAATTAGGTGGCTTTCTTGCCACCTCCTATCTTTTCTCTTCTTCATTAACTTTTGATCTTATTATATAGGATTAGACCCTTGACACATGTCTTTTGGGATTTTCTTCTCTCACCTCAATCAACCTAAAATCATCTTTACCTATCTACCTATTCTCCACCCAGCCTAATTGACCTTGACTTAATCATACCTATCACCTTGATTCAAACCCTACCTATCAACCTCACCACCTCTTCTTCCATCTTCTCATATTCTTTCCTAGCTTATGGGAGAACTAAATCAGCCTAAGGTCCCTTTTTTCCGGGACTATGTAGGCAACACTTCTAGGGCATGGGGCCTTGGAAGGTTAGCTCTACCACCTTTTACCCCAACCATTTCCCCCCTTTTTTATTTTCGATTTCCAATTCATATCAAACCCTCGACATCTAAACAATATACCACTTAACTTTTACCACTTATATTATTTCACCTTTTCATACATAACAATGTTTTCCACATTTTACACCATCTCATGCATTTATATTGCCATTTGTTATCAAAATACGAAATGAACATCCATGCCTAAATGACCTAACTCCACCATGCCTAAACCATGCCTAAACCAACCAAACGACTCCACCATGCCTAAACCACCTAACTGACTCTAAACCAACCTAACTCCATGCCTAAACCAACCTAACTCCACCATGCCTAAACCAACCTAACTCCACCATGCCTAA
Source organism: Taxus wallichiana var. yunnanensis (assembly GCA_018340775.1). Taxonomy (NCBI): domain Eukaryota; kingdom Viridiplantae; phylum Streptophyta; class Pinopsida; order Cupressales; family Taxaceae; genus Taxus; species Taxus wallichiana. Next base: position 203,679,658 of record CM031240.1, read on the forward strand.
ACCAACCTGACTCAATCCATGCCTAAACCAACCTGACTCAATCATGCCTAAACCAACTCCTGACTCAATCCATGCCTATCACCCGACTCAACCATGCCCGACTCAATCCATGCCTAACCAAACCTAACTAAACCATGCCTAACCAACCTGACTCGATCCATGCCTAAACCGACCGACTCCATCATGCCTAACTCATCTAATCAAACAAAAAACCCATATCTCATCTAATACAAAGTAACAAATCCATATCTCATCTAACACAAGCCATAAACCAATATCTCATAAACACATCAACACATCACCAAATACCATGAATCTCATCATATAAATCAATAATTGTGTATCTCAAAATCCATGCCTATCTCATCATGGCCATCATCTCAAAAAAAAACACGCAGGCCGATATATAATACAAAATGTCATCGGCATGTAGGCTAGTCTCATATATACAAAAAGAATGAATGAATCAATACAAAAATCTTTGGCACGCAGGTCGGTATCATGTACAACACAATAATAAATACAAAAATCTCTTCGACATGCAGGCCGGTCTCATATATAATACATACAAAAATACTAAGGCACGCAGGCTGGTCCATAGCAGTCAATCATCTCCCCATCTGATATCAGGGAATGCTCCTTGTGACTGTGTCTCTCCCGACCCCTATGCCACACCTGTCCGGGGCCTGACACCTGCCTCACCTCCTGCTAATGGCCCCTCACCTAGGGCTGGCCTTTGCACACTAGTGGCCTCACCATGACCCTATCCCTGGGCTCGTTGGTCCCCTGTACTCTCCACACTATGTGAGTGCGGGATCTGGTCCTCTCCTTGGATGTCGGCTATTCTCTCTGTACTTGCCATGCATAGCATAACACATCTAGCTTGGTAGCTAACAAATGATCTTGGTAATACTGTGCTCTCCTGGGCATCTCTAAAACTGATATATCTGTGGAGGGCCATGGGTCCCCTGTGGGTACTGTCAATGGGACCATATCGCACTGAGCCCAGCCCTATGTTACTACTAGAGCTTGAGAGCCAGCCTGGAATCTATGCCTATTTATGTATCTGGGCCTATAGGGTAGTAATTTGTGCTGTCTTCTTTATCGGTTGGCCTGTAGACTCGTACCCTACCTGCGCATTATGGCCAAGCGGCCTGTAAACCCCTGCACTGTTTCGCAGAGTGGATATCTCCCCTCCATCTCTACCTACCTCCTCTCCATCTCCATCTCCCCTACCTCCACTTGTGCAGGTACTGTTCCCGCCTTTCCTGAGCCTACAGCATCACTATCTGGGCTGTAATGTGGCAACATGTGCCTCTGAACATGTGAGCTGCCCCTACATAATCCCAAGCTGCATCACCAAGGTAGCCACCTACCCCTGTAGGGTGTCCTCTATCTTTGTGATGGTGGCTAAGTCTAGCTACCTTGGCCTCAATGGTATGGCTCTCAGTTGTGCCACCCACCACTACCTGTACCCATCTGTAACCCTAGCATCATCAATCTGGGTATCTACTGGCTGCTCCTCTTGTCCAGTCAACACTGTGGGTCATGGTGGAGACATAGGTCTCTCCACATCATCTCTCATGTACTGTGGGAATGAAGGCGGTACACCCTGGACTAATCCAAACTAGCATCTAACCCGCTCTAGGGGTATCCACTCATGCTCTCCTACTCTCCTCCCCTCTATCCACAGATGTATCTATAGCCCAGCTAGCTCTGTGGCCATTTGTCTATATGAGGGGAAGCCCACATATGGCCTCCAAATGATGTCCACCCCAGATAGCCCCTCCAACAACCTCTTGTAGTAAGCTACATCATGAGTAGCTCTGGCACCTCGAGGCCTCTCCCATGGCTGGTACCCACCGCTTATATCCCACTCTCAAAACTCTTTGTGGGAATGCATCTATCAGGGCATCCCCATTGGTCAAATACAAACAATGTGTTCATAATCCCAATAATGCAGTAGTACGATGCAATAGATGCTAAACCTCCGCAGTCACCGTAGGCCCATAGCTCTCTATACACCTGCGTCAGCAATGCTAGTGCCCATGCGAACAATGTCTACTATATCATCATGTCATGGAGGACTCCCATCAGTGACCTTGGGAATCGCCCCCCCTCTGCATCTGGTAGTGCGAAGCAGCACACTACCTCCATTAAGAGTACCACTAACCTCATCTCCTTTGGATGATCTCTATACATCGCTCCATAGCTTAGAATAGCACTATAGAATGTCAGTCCGCTACAACCTCACAAAAAACAAGTGCTAGTAGCTCCTCAGATGCCTCTGAAGAGATAGAATAAACCTGGGCCCCCAATATGGGCAACCACAGGTTCTTGTAGATGTCCTCCAAGGTGATCGTCATCTCACCCATCGGTAAATGGAAGGTGTTGGTCATTGAGTCCCATCTATTGATAAAATTAACCATTAGACTTGCCTCCCGGACTATATCTGTTAGCACCTCACCCCTAGCAATCCCACCTCTACAACATGTTGTCACTCCACCTTCATCGTGCTTTGCCTGCATTTGTTAATAAAAAGGGTGGAACCCAAACCCTCATCGCACCTTGTCTCGGGCTTACATCCCAAATAAACAATGTATTAGTACACCTTCCCAACTTACCTTATTTTACCCCACATTCCAACCTAATCTCTTTCCCCACCCCCATCCCGTTGGCCTTGTCGCTAATCCAACCTACCCAAACCCATCTACCCTACCTACCTACCCGAACCTACATACCCAAACCCATCAACTCTCACACAAACCCACCCAAACCTATCTACCCTAACCCTCACCCAAACCTACCCAAACACATCCACCGAAAACTATCTACCCAAACCCTCACCCTTCCCCCCAAACCACCCTCTAAACCCTTCCCCCCACCTAACCTACTTTTTGGTCCCAACTTACCCTTAGGTTAACCGACACCGATTATCATCAACCAACCCAGGTATCCACGACCGACCACGGTCTCCCATTGATAGGCACCGGTCACTTTGTTCTTGTGAGCGATACCGATCACTACCCACCGACATCAGCCCACAAGTCGACCGATGTGGTCACCGTCATACCGCCACCCCGACTTCCCAACCCTACTTTTTCCCTTCCTAGTTATTCTACCCACCCAAATCCCTCCTTACACCCCTCATTGTTCCTACATTACCCTTTTTCCCTACCCCCTACCCTTCCCCATTCCCATTGCCCCCTTTTTTCCCTTATTTTCAAATTTCTCCCCCCCAACCCCCATTTTTCACATTTTTTATATTTTTACCAAATTAACTCACAAATCAATCACAAAGGTTTAACTCCTACCTAATCCCATTGGACTGTCATCGTGGAACCTCCGCCCCGTGTTGCTCCTCCCGATCACTCTCTGGCCTCCACCATCCTCAAATGACCTCCAACTCTCTCCACCAATCACCTCGCTTGATTCGATCTCATGGCCCCACCTCTCACCCACTCAATCTCACCTATGTGGCTCACTAACCAATCTCTCTACCATACTCTTTTGACCTCTTCCTCTTTTCTCTCTTTTTCCTTTTCTTCTCCTTAACAATGCACAAATGAATTTTAAAACGTGGGTTTTCTACTTTTTATACCCTACCGACTCAACTAACGTTGGTTAACCCTTGATCGATGCTAGTCTAATGCCCTAGACAACCACCATCGGTTCCTCTCCACCGTCATCGGCTCATACTGACCACTGTCGGTTGCCTTGCCTACTCATTATTCTCACATTGACGTCATTTTACTTACCTCCTTTTTCTTTTGCCTCCCCTACACCTACCTAGACCACTCTACCTTCTTCTCTGGCCCTCACCCTTATTTAACCTCACCTCATTAGCCAATTGGCGTCTCCTTATTTTACCCCTACCTTGGCCTTACCCGTGTTGTGACCTATCTACCTGGACCACTTTACCTCCCGTGTTGGCCCTCCCCCTTCTTTAACCTCAACTCATCAATTGTTGAAGCCTCATTATTTTACCCCTACCTCGGCCTTACCCGTGTCGCGACCTCGCTCTTATATACCTGGCCCATCGCTAGTGACCTTTGACCTCATGTGTTTGCTATACCTTGTGACACAGCATTACCTCTATTGTTTGACATAATGACCTTACCTATCCTATTGCCATGAGCATTTATCGACCCTACCTTGGTGTGCTGGAACATACCCAAACGTTCTGCGCACGACCTACGTTGTGCTTCTGAACTTATCCTATACCTTGGATACCGGAATCACTTCAACCTTGTTTGGATAAACCTATCAACCTTAGACGATGTAGAGTTTGCAAGCTCTTCAACCTGGTACCATGTCGCAGTTTATACGTGTGCGTGTGTTCAACTGCCACTACCTTTGACCTTGGCATATTTACCCATTTACCTATATGCCTGATTTGCCCTTTACCCCATTCCCCCTATTTCACTATTTTTTCTTCACATCCACTTTTATCAAACCACTCACCGATGTGCTCTACCACCTCATTAGTTCCTGGTTTGAGGGGGATCACCCTCATTCCCACTTGGGGCAACCACACTCTATTCTTGTTCACATCGCTTACCAATACAAGCTACGCAACAAGAAGGGGAAAAATGTAGACACCGAAATCATGTCGTAATCACCTTGGTCCCCTAGCGCAGCCCTATAATCACTTCCTCATCCTCAACACCTTATCACCTACCTCCTGCACCCCACACATGTTAATTTAATTACTTTAATTAAATTAATGCCATTTACCTCCATACATATTAATTTAATTATTTTAATTAAGTTAATGACCTTTTACCCACATACACATTAATTTAATTATTCACATTAAATTAATTCACTACCCTCATACACCTATTTAATAAAAATTTCCTTTATTAAATGCACTTTACCTAACCACCCCCATCATTTGACCCATTAACCTAAACCCTAAACCAATGTCCTAAATAAAACCTAACATTACACCCATCCCCTCACCTCACATTAAAAGCCTCCTAAGGTCGGTTTTCACCCGAGAAAAAGAAGACACCCTTATCAAATGGCGGAACAACTTCCCAGGAAACTTCGAACAACACGAGATATCTAGCCCAAACCGATGTCGGTTGCCTAAAGCGACATCGGTTCCCCTAAACCGACGCCGGTTATACCGGAATGGACCAAATGGCCTATTTAGCCCCATCTATAGCTTTGTAATATGGGTTGGTTGGTTTTTTGGAAAACTTCTGATCTCGAGTTTGATCTCTTTACACGCTTCTGACAAATGAATGAAGATTGGTTTGTGATCAACAAAGGTAACAAAATACTGCTGGGACAAAAATGAAACTTTCTTCCAAAGCATCCTCCAACACTGAGTAACTTCTTCATTATTCTTCAGACATGTACCTCACGGAAGAGTAAGTATATTCCTTCCATCTATTTCACTTTCTTATCAGCAGGTGTAGTATTTTATGTAAGGAACCTAGTCTTTTACCCTCATCCATTCCCTCCCTCTAGTTCTGACCACCTTCCGTAGCTAATCATCTTAACACTTGGCCCAATTTCCTATTTGACCCCCTCGGTGAAATCAGACCTTTCGCAACCTATCTATACCCCCTTGTGATCAATCCCCGCCTTTTATCTACTCCACTTTTGCCCCAAAACTCCAAAAAACTGGATTGTGTGATTCTACCTACTTCGACTTAACCGCCGTCGTTATCTCTTACCGTCGTCGAGTTAAAGTAAAACTATCATCGATTCCATCAAACCATGGTCGGTCTCTGTGTCACCTAATCTCTGCCAGAATAACAACCTGTTTCTGACATATACCTATTTGAACACCTATTTGACCTTCAGATCTGTATCTAACCTAGCTTTGTTAGCTGAGATTCACTATAACCAACCTACTTCACCTCTGGATTTCCTTCTAGCCTAGCTTGTTAGATTAGATCTAGCCTATTACGTTTGTATGAGATGCCTAAATCATATTAAACTATAGTAGGACAATATTTACTTTATTTTCAACATTGAATTGTTTTAAAACAGGTGGGTGTGACCATCTAGGAAGTATCACACTTCCAGGATCTAGCACATGCTAGGAAGTCCACTGCATATATTGTTTAACTCTCTTTGGTGGTCTTGTTTTGGTTCTTATACAGGTAGTTTCTCCTAGCCAAAAGGAAGGTCTCACAATCACTTCGATTCAGGATTTAGATACGTGCACATATAACCTACAACAATCCTAAATCAAGTATTCCTCTTACCACCTTTATCTTATCTGTTTCATCAAGTACTTCTCAGAAAACTAAGAAATCACATGAAACAATCAGATTTGGTGTGTTGATCATATTTTCTCCAAGGTATTTTCCATAAAATCTATGCAAAAGAAAGGTACTTGTATCTCATTTCATATAACAGAGGTTAGAAAATAGGTTCTCTTACCTTGGTTGAAAGGCACAACCTAAAATAGTTGGGATCAGATCACATCCTTTTTAATGTGCTACCCACTCCCTTCAAGGCCTGAGTGCCCACAAGTCAGATAGATTGTTTCACCAACTACAAAACAACATACATGATTGTTTATCTTCCTTTGAGTGTCCTGTCTAACCCATGATGTTGCTCGGTCTTTAAAGGAGGTTAAATTTGGGTACAAACATAAGTGGCATCGTTTGGGGATTTGTTAATTTGGAGTTTCATTGAGAGATTGATTTATTGATTCAATGCCGGTTCATATCTATTTAGCTTTGTAAACAACACCGACTTAAGTGTCGTCATTTCGAGGATATTTTGATTGCAGTTCATTTTCAAACCTTGGTAAAACACTTTTTGTATGTTCCAAGTGTTATGTGCAATTACTTCAATTTTCACATCTAGTACAATAGCTTTTATTTGATAAATCTTGGTAAAGAAAGGTCAGAATCTTTTCATTTCCAGTTCCTAGCATTGACAGACATTTGATAGATCATATTTAGTGCATTTGCACAACTAAGGTTGAAATCCTTAGTGGCGACTCCCTATTGATCTGATTCTTAATAAGTACCAGTGTCTTAAAATTTCTTTCAAAGTCATATTTGTTACTAATATTTGCAAAGCTGGAAGGAAGAAGATATTTCTTTGCTAGGGATCCTACTAGGACATTGTTTCTAGAGCTAGGAAATGCAAAATCAGAAGGAAGAAAATCCTGGAGAGTTGTTGGAGGTCAACGAGATAGGGAGAGGGATCTCCATAGATGAAAGTGAATGGCCTATCATCGAAGACTACCATTTAAGTGAATCGAGAATTAGGTAGCCTCTTTGTGGAATTGAATTCTCCAACTGAAGAGGGGCCTTCATTTTATTTTGAAAGGTTTCCTTCACACTCTAGTGCACCTGTCTTTTCTGAGGTTGATAGGGATTTCAAGAAACAAGGTCTTTAAGGGGTATCCATTTTGAAAATTATACTCCTATGTTCCAAGAACCCTCTGCCCCCCATCAGTTTGTCACCCCTCTAGGATCACCTCCTCGAATCAATATGGCTCAACCCAGGCCTCCATTTGTTGTAAACACCTTTGGACCTATAAATTTTATGGGAATGGCATTTGGTTACCAAAAATGCAGTGCGTCAAGATGTAAGGAATAGAATGCCAAAGTTCTATGGAAATAATGTTATTACTGGAGATCAACATCTAAATCTTTTTATCAATATGATGGAAGATTTTGAGATTGAACATGAAGATGTATATATCAAGCTATTTATTCATACCTTGGAAGAGAATTCTAGGGTGGTATAAAGCATTACCAGATAACTCTATTGATTCTTGGATTGATATGAGCAATGCATTCAGATTACAATATGGTGATAGAACTGACCCTAGGGTTCTTCTGATAGAATTTGAAAACATCAAGAAGAACCCTAATGAGTCAGTACATGATTTCAACACAAGGTTTAATAAGACCTTGAGAAGATTTCCTGTTCAAATAAGGCCTTGTGATGAGTCATGTTTGATCAAATATCGATGCATTTGATAAAAAGGTTGCATATTATTTAAGAGATAAAAACCCCACAAATTTAAGGCGAGGCCTTTCACTATGGCTCTACAAATAGAGAACAATATCAATACAATTGTAATGCCTCCCAAAAGGGAAGGTGTAAAGTTGGTCAACCTAGAAAATCCTCAAATAAGCAAGGTGCTGATTTGGAGGAAGCTGTGAAGACTTTGGCGGGGTTGTCAAAGAAATTTCACAAAAGCTAGCCTGAGTGAGAAGGGAATTAGGAAGAGCTCACAAGGTCAACGAGATAGCAAGGCCAAGATAGGTTCAAAAACTACCAAAGATCTGATGATAACGGAAAGGGACTTATTGGATCTTGTAATAGACATTCCCAAGCTAGGGATAACATAATGGTACACGATCCTTTGGCTAGGCCGAGTTGTTGTGGTGGAGGAGAAAATGTCATTGATTGGTGTGACAAATGTTTCATGCCTCTTGTTTCTTGTGAAGAAGACCAAGAAGAAGAAGAAGAACTTGATGACAATGATGATGATGTCTACATGATGGGTTTCTCCACAAGCTTACAACAAGGGGCAAACTCAACTGAGGTGATAAGTGCTAGAAGCGCTGCCACCTTTCGGGACTGCATTCATAGGGTACCTATTTTTCCTCCCTCTCATACTCTAGAAGTAGATAATGTACAATATGTGAATTTCCCAATAATGACTTTGAATATTTGAGGGCTTTAATGATAAATAAGTATGATGGAGGAATACCATTTGAGGAAGATAGACATTTTTTATGAATGTTGTTGTTGCTCAAGAGAAGGAATATAACACAAGAAGTAAGGTTGTTAAAGGGGCAGGGCCTCAAGGCAAGCCTAAAGCTCCCTTACTTTCAAACATTCCTAAAGAGGCTCCTAGGAAAGATGCATCTTCCAGAAGCCCTATAGTTCCAAACAAAAATCATACCGCTCCTCATGCCCAAGTTGTCAAAAATCTTGTACCACCTAATGAGTGTGTTGGCTTTCCTTCCAGTATTGCCCCACCAAAGAATGTACCATATGATATTGCCCAAGTGTTGAGTCAAATCAAAGTCTCTGTCCCAATTGTTGAGTTGCTTAGGATTCCTGAGCACAAAAAGAGACCATTTGAATACTTGGGGTTAAAAGAAGAGAAGGCTGCCCTAGGCAGAAACATAAACATTGTGGAGACCTCACCAGTCATTGAAGAACCAGAAACACCACCAACATCAGAAGAGCTAGATGAACCACATGAGGTCTATTTGGGAACATCCTTGGTGGACTCTCAGATGAATGTGGGTCCATTCTTCACCACTTTGATTATTAAGGATAAAGCTGCCCAACCGCATGGTTGACTTAGGGCCATCATGCAATGTCATGCCTTTGGAAGTCATGAATGATCTAAACATCAAAGTGATAGTAGCATATGGGAAGTGCACTGCCATGGACTCCAGAGAAGTGCCAATAGTGGGATGTGTAAAGGGTTTGGTGGTGTAGCTTGCAGCTTACCCAAGTAAAAACTTAAAACTTGATGTTGTCATTGTTGATTGCCAAACCAAGTGGGGCATGCTACTATCAAGAAAATGGGTTGGAAGTGTTGGTGGGAGTGTCCAAATGGATATGTCTTATGCTACCATTCTAGTTGAGGGAAACCTTGTCAGGTTGTATGGGGAAAAGAAAAAAGTTGCATCTTATTGAGGATCCCAATAATGCATCCTATGAGGTATTGTACACAAATGTTGATGCAAATAACTTTGTGGGATTTGCTAATGGAAAGAGGCCTTTAGAATAGACCAATCATATAATTAATAAACAAAAAACTTTTACAAATTAGATTTTCTCAGTGGTGTAGAATATAGGGCCCGCACATTTGTGCATATTTATTCTGATCATCCTCTAAAATATATTTTACATAAGTAAAGAAATGCCTATTTCTATTTAACAATATTTTTTTGTTGACCGACTTAATAACCATTACAATAATACTTTCTATATAAACAATTTAAACTAAGAATTGAAAAACTGATTAGTTTTATTAAAAACACACATTTATTAGTATCCATAACAAGAAGCGTAAACACTCTAGCATCTTATATTTTTCTACAATCTAAATTGGCATCTTTAACTATATCAATAGTAAGGTTTATGGGTAAATTGCAGCCAAGTATGACTGGTTCAATGCATTTGTTAATACAAAACCTCATCCCACATCGCATCTGTTATCTATAATGAACCAAAGCTTATAAAATACAAAATAATGGTCAACAGAGTAGTTTTACAAAACACGTAAATGAGCAGTTGTCGATAGATTGATTGTTTAGCCTTTACATATCTGCACCAGACCAAAACGTATCCGTTATAATCCAAATTTCATTCCCAATTCCAGTCTATCCGCCACGACGGAGCCAATTTGCAACCGTAAATGCCTCCTCTCAGTCTTCTTTTGCGCTCCATTGTCTGGGCCGTTTTATTTTCTTGCTCGCTATGTGTTGACCCGCAGTACGAATACTGCAAAAACAATCAAACATGCGGCACCAGAGATTTCATGTTTCCTTTCGGTGTAGGTAATCATACTTGTGGTATGCCAAGCTTTCAGCTCGACTGTGTGCAGAAGCTACGTCCAGTAATTCGAATAGACAGCCAGAAGTACACAATATTACAGGTTTTCTACGACAATCATACATTCACGATATCTAATGACATGAATTTCCAAGACTGTACATTTTCTTATGGGATCTATACAGCCTTGAATTCAGGCAACAAAATATTTAATATCATCAAAACACGCAACACAAGTATAACAGTATATCAGTGTGATAAGCAATGTCTACCCGACGGATCTTACCCACCTGGGTATAATTTGAATGCTTCATGTTCTCGGCGAAAAGTTACTGTTCAGGAGGGAACAGTGGAATGGTATTTTGCCCAAGAACGATATCAGAGTTGTAGGAATTGCATGAAAAGCAAGGGATTTTGTGGGTATACCGTTCCCAATGAAGTTGATTTCTATTGCTTTTGCCAGGATGGACCTCGTTCAAACCAATGCTCCAACGGTATTATTCATCATTCAGATTTTACACAGCTGCTTTCAAGTTTCATATATTATTCTGGGTTTATAGTATATATATCTCATGTAATGATTAATTCCGTCGAATGTTTGCCATGACAGACAAAACACGAAAAATAATTGTGATTGGTAAGCCGCCTCTTTCTTTGATTTGATATTCAAGCTTTTGATTTTGTTGAACAGCTATCTTACATATATTGTGGCTTCAAAATCAGGTGCTTCAGTTGGAACCGACCGTGTCTGTGATGATTGCAGCAGTGCTTGTAGTATATTACAAGAAATCAAGGTCTACTTCTGATGTGGAGAAATTCCTACATGATTATGTTCATGAAATGCCCAGCAGATATTCATACTCTCAACTCAAGAAGATCACAAGAAACTTTTCAGATAAATTGGGGGAAGGAGGTTTCGGTGTGGTTTACAAAGGAAAGCTCTCAAGCGGTCATATGGTGGCTGTTAAAATTCTTGATCAATCGAGACACAGCGAGAGCCAGTTCATGAACGAAGTTGCAACAATCGGGAGAATCCACCACGTTCATCTGGTTCGGATGATGGGATATTGCTTTGATGGAATCAAAAGCGCTCTTGTTTACGAGTACATGGTCAACAGTTCTCTGGATAAGTTTATATTTGATGGGAGAGGGGAAGAACGAGTCCTTAGCTGGGAGCAACTGTATTCAATCGCCGTGAGGGCGGCTCGTGGGATTGCTTATTTACACGATGATTGTAGAAGGCGCATCATTCATTTTGACATCAAACCGCACAATATCTTGTTGGACGCGGAGTTCGCACCAAAAATAGCCGACTTTGGTTTGGCCAAACTGTGTGGGAGGAGACGATCACATGTCAATGACAGTGGCGAGAGGACGCCGGGATATGTTGCGCCGGAGCTCTGGTCCACAAATCTTCATCCTGTAACGGATAGAGCAGATGTTTACAGTTTTGGAATGCTGTTGTTAGAAATGGTTGGAGGAAGGAAGAACGTTGACATAAGGAATAGCCGTTCGAGTCAAGTATATTTTCCAGAATGGGCATTCAAGCTGTTAGAGAATGGGCAGATAGAAAAGATGTTGAGAGGAAGAGCAGGAAACACAGAAAATAGTTTGGAAGATGAAGAGAAGGCGAAGAGAATGACAAAAGTGGGACTGTGGTGCGTTCAACACAATTCAGCGGATAGACCGGCGATGAGCAGGGTTGTTCAAATGTTGGAAGGGAATGGTGATGATGTGGCGAGTCCTCCATTTCCTTTCCAATCCTCCGCTTCGGCTGAAGCATCTTTGTTTTTATCTTCTGAAGAATTTTCAGTCACCGACTTCAGAAGTGCACGCTGAAGTCAATTTTATAATTTGAAGTATTACGATTTCCCTATATATCAATAATATTTTCCCAGTTGTATAATGTGACAGAAGTAATGTAAATTTTTTGATGAGAAAGAGAAATATATGATCTAGCAATTTGGTCAAACAAACCGCCTCGACCGGGCAATCTAAATCGGCTTTTTAAAATAAATAAATTGCTTGCAAAAACACATCGTTCACATTCGTGGCATTTAATGTCAAATGAAAGATATGAAGTTCACTGTATTAGATACGTAAACCGCTTATTTTATAATTGTTGGAGTGCCGTGGTCTTCAAACATAGCTTCTATTGTATACTGGGGAGTTTCCAGGACGATTTAATTTGCAGCTTGTAATTTTTAGTGATTAATGGAATATATGGTCTATCTGGGCTACGCTCAAGCGAAGAATTCTCTATATGGAGGGTTGACTGACTATCCAATACAACCCTCGACCAACGGGTCCCGATAGGGAAGGGAGAGGACCCCAACTCTAGAGGCGGTACCCTGAACTATCCCTATCTAGACACGGGGATTTTTGCAGTGGTGTTTTTAAGCCTAACCATAAACAAACGAATATGTTAATATCAATGACTTTTAATCAATTTTTTAAATATATTCATCCAAACCATAAATAAATATATTAATTTCGATAGACTTAAATAATTCTCAGGTTTTTAATATTCTAATATTAATTCATATAAATTTAATAGTATATTGTGTTAGTTACAAATTGAAAGTTATTTTAAAAATTAGAAAATTGTATAATTTTTTTTTTTTAAATATATAAAATTTACAAACTATGTTTATGGATGTGTTGTTCAAGTTTTTTTCTTCATAAAATTACTTTTATATTATAAAGTTATATTAGTTTCATCTATTTTCTCCAAGCATTACTTATTTCACAAAGGACCAAACATTTAAACTTTCATATCAGTTTGACTAATGTATTGAACAACTAATTTTCTAGTATTCCATATAAATTTAATTGATTAGAAGTGTTATTGGTTCTCAAGTATGTCAAATATAATTTTGATAATATAATAACTAGAAATTACACCATCAAATACAATGATCACGTCAATAATGGCACTATGCAATAGACCTATAGGTCTAACGACAAACATAATTATTACAAGAAGAACACCTTTTGAAACATGAGAGTTTCAATAATTAAAAAGACACAAGCTTGTCTAAAAATTAGAGCAACTCAACATGATATTTGTAGATCTCAACATGATATTTGTAGATCACAAACATTTCCAATCAACGAAACAACACATTTAAAGAGAAGAATACAAAACACATGAATTTATAAGTAGAAAGTAATGAGTACATGTTGAAGGGAAAAATCATACAAAACATTCACAAAGTAATAATGATCGAATACAATCAAAATATGCAATTGTTTGAGTAGTAGAATCAATTCATGAATAAGATAAAAATATATTTCATAATCAGTTAATGTTTACGAAAAGTATTGGTATATTGTTTTTCATGTCAATAATGTAGTATGCGTTGTTTTTAAACAAAATTACATGTGTCTATCAGATCAAATTTTATTGAGACTTAATTCTTTGAGGTGGTTGTAAATTTAATCTTTTCTATATTTATTTTTAATGATTTTTTCACATATATAAAAACAAATTATATATTTTCACACAAACACCCACCCACCCACACACACACACATATAAACCAACGACTCTTTAAAAAATTATATGGTTTTATAAATTTTTGGCCACCTAAAATTTTCCCACTATTATACAATTAAAGTCATTAAAAATGGCCCACATTCAATCAGTTTCTAGACCTAGTCCAAACCATGTATTCCAAATCCAATGGGATAACAAAATAATAATGCAATTGTTAGATTCAAACCTTGTTTATGTCAAGTGAGAGGACCACAAAAACAAAATGACAATAATTAGTATTTTTGAGAGGGTATAAAATCCATGAAAGCACCCGTATAATAGGAACGAATGGTGTATTGGTGGAACGTTTAAACATGTTGTATTTTTCTCATTTTTATTGTTTTATGCATTTCATTCATTTTTGCCTTTGTGACCTAAGGTTAGGATACTTGGAAGACACTCTTTCTAGCAGCTAATTCTTTGATGTATTGCATTAGCATGATGCCTAACTCAATAGTATAATGACAACAAGTCGACGGAAAATATTTAACTGCAAAAGGTTATTTCCTATGAAAACAATGCTATAATTATTCCATGAAAAGTTTAAGCAATCATAATTTGGTGGAAGGTGCTTATTTTGGAATTAAAGGTAGAGGAACCTCTTGTGATGTTGAATTTGGTGTTGTTTCCTTTTTTATTATGTGATTTTCTGACCTTAAGTTGTGGCATGCATAACACACAAATCATATCAATTAAAAACATAAAATCAATTAAAAAATTCATAAAAATATGGTCAATGTTAGATGTTTTAAACATAATTTTTAACATTGATTAAACCATCATCACAAGTAGAACATGGCTAGAATATAAGTAAATTGTGGGAATGAGAATTTAACAAATAAAATAAATATAATTACATTTTTACATTGTATTCTATAAAATCCTTGGAAAGAGCCATTTGAAGCTATGGTAAATATTCAAATAAGCACATAGTTGAATTATAAGAAAGCTATTGAAGGCTTCGTCCAATCCAATGAATTTCTAATGTCGATTGAAAGTATCTTGCACATACTATATGAAAAATCTTTTAAATTTTTTTGCAACAATAAGATCTCTGTTTAGAAGTCTCATTTTGGTAATATTGACACTTTTCTCCCTATTATAACCTGATGAAGGAATAACCTAGTTTAAAACAATCATGTCCATTTTGAAGGAAACATGAACCCCTTTTCCGTGTATCTTTTCAAGAATTCATTTGGGTAAATCAATTGAAATAATTATAAAAATAATAAGGGAATGTGGACGGTTTAAAAGAATTTTTAATATTGATTATGCCACCATCACATGTAGAACATGGCTAGAGCATAAGTATTATGGAAATTGTTAGCATGTGGTTTAGGTGTTGTCATTGATGTAAAACCCCATTAATGAAAAAATGGTTGATGTAGTGCAGTAAAATAATGCTCAGAGTGAGGATGACATGAAGATTAAAGTATTTTTTTTATGCATATGTTGATTAATTGAGAATTGCTTGTTCTTACAATCTTATTCAGGTGACCTAGCTAGCCTAGTTGATGGTGCATGGAGGTTGGAGCTTATTGGTGGCTTGAGAAGCATTTTGGTAGCATGGAGAAAATTATTAGATATTTTTTATGCACTCACATTAGTTTCATGGTGCGAGAGATATAGGCTGGTGACCAAGTCTTAGGTGCTCATTTGGACCAAGTATGAGAGCTAGGTGGCATGAGATTGAGTTGTGGAGCTATCTGAGCTCATGGGTACATGTAGGAAGTTGATTCATGATGAACCAGGGATTTTATGGAATTTTTAATCATTTCTATGATGATTTATTATGTTGTTTCAGCTAACCCAATCCTTTACAATGCAAGACCCTAAGGGCTAGTCATGAAATTCTCGGTAACTGGAGAGATGGAGAGTTATTTATAACATGTTGATTATTGGATATGTTTCATGATGTTGTGGGAAATATTTCAGGTTTCCATGATGTGTACTATGAAATTTATGTAACGTTTGGAGAAACATGGTCAAGAAGAAGGCCATTTCTAGCTCGAATTGCATCTTCTGATCCTCACCCTAAATTTTATGGTTTACATGGGACCTTTTGAATTTCAGGAATGTTTCTAAATTTATTTAATAATTTTTCACTAAAATAATGAGATATTTTCATTGTCATATTTTTATGAATGAATGTTAAGAATTTAAACAACTTTTTATGTGCTTGAAACCCTAGCTCAAAAGTGATAGGAGAGAAAATAATTATAAGTGGCCAGAAGTGATTGATAGTGCATGGATTATTATTTCATGATGTATATGACTCATTAAAATTTCCATAAAGGTATGGTATTGGTTGTGGTGATGAGTGGATCCCGCTCAAATAGGCTTGTTTTTGAAGAAGTTCAGTTTAGGACAAGGTTTTCCAAAGAAGTTACAAACTAAATAAACATTATGTGGATTATGTGAGTTTTTATTTATTTACGTGGTGGATTTAAGTCATGATGATGAATTTAAATGGTCAATTGTTCTCTATTTGTGTTGACTAGTCAAAGGGTTGTTTTGGGACGGAGTTTAGGTAGTTTCGCAGAAGAGCTTGGTTGAAGGCCTTCTACTTTGAGTTGGAAGGTGTTACAATATTTTACGATACGAGTATTATTTTTTTTTTTCAGTTTTTATAGGTTTTTCTCATTGTGAGCTAATTTGAAGAGGTTTCTAGGTCATTTTGTGGATATGAATGTTTCTTGATTTTCAAGACAGAACCGATTTTAGCGAAAGCTTGAGTTGGTTGGAGCATGAGATGATTGAGTTGATGCTTTCCACTACCTAGAAAGTTAATAGGGGTGAATTTTGTTCCTATTTAAGGAATTTGGAGATATTTCAAGTATTATGAAGGGTGCAAACTAGTTGAGTTTGAAAAATTGGTATTTAGGAAGCGATTTTGGTGAAGTGTAAAGTTTTTGTGGTTTGAGTATATGGGTGTTTCAAAATTTATAACTTTCTTATATTTTTTCTACATGTTTTTAGGTTTCCGTAGAGTGGTCACATTCCTTAGTTGAGATCATCTTGGGTAATCTTGAGGCCCAAAAGTGAAATCAATATTAAAAAGAAGTTATTTTGTGAAGGAAATGAGCGAGTGTGCTTTATAAATGAAATAATTTGATTGGTTAAAGTAAATGTATGAAAAGTTATGATGTTTTTATAACATATTACTCATTTTTGGTCAATATAAAATCTTTAATAATTATGTTTGTGTGATTAGTGTATTTTTTTCATTCTAGTGATAGGGTTTTGAGGATTTTTTGTGCAAGGTGAGAGGTTTTGGTATTACCAACCTATATGGGTCGAATCTGAAATTTTTAATGATTCATATGGGATATGTTTAATCTTATATTTTTAGTTAAAATATGGAAACAAACCTATTTTGAATTTGAATCAAAAATATATTATAAAATTGATGTTTTGGGTGCAATTTGCATATAGAGTTGAGGGTGAATGAAAAGTGTGACCTAGGTGTGATTGATTTTTAGGTTTGAATGCATGGTTAAGACCTTACTAAATTGTGTTAAAAGTTTAATAATTATAGGAAGATGTTGTGTAAGGGTGCAATGCATTGAGAATTGAAGAAAGTGTAAGATTGAAGACCTAGGGTTTGACAGTGTATGTGAGATAATTTTTTGATCTCCATAAGTTTTGGTAGAAAAATATATCAGATAAATTCATCATAAGGTGGTTGAGTGGGTGCTTGATCATCTTGGGGGTTGTAGCCTCCTTGTGGAGTTGGTGCTTCACAAAATTAGGGGTTGGTGTTCCTTGTAGGGTTAGTGCTCTATAGAGGCGGGGTTGGTGCTACTTATGAGGTTATTGCCTCAATAAATTTGAAACATATCAATATAAATATTGTGTTTCAGTGTTTTTTCTTCCCCATGAGGTTTTCTTACTTATATCTTATGTTATTGTGTTGATTTTGTTATTCATGGATGATTTTATGTGTGCCACTTGATGATGTGCACACATTATTGGTTGGATAAGTGGTTTGTGATTTAAATAAGTAGTACAAAATTTAAATTTTTTTATAAGGACGTATTCACCCCCTCTCAGTCTATTATGCTTCCAACAATTGTTATCATAGTAGGTCCTTTTAGAGAAGTTTGATCACTTAAAAGAAGATTCTTGAAGAACAAAAATGATGAGTCATCAGAGATGTTTCTCTACGAGAAAAGAAAAAATATTTAATGGAACAAAATATTCATTTTTACATTTTTAGGATGAAGAATCATATCATGTCTCTAGGGTTTGATGTTTGGAATTTTTTTGAAAATGGCTACACTACACCTTTCACTCCTCCTACTAGTAGTGCAGATAAGAAACATCTGACAAAAATTCAAAGTCCTTTAATGCTATCATATGTAGTCTTGGAGAATATGAGATGGGAAAGGTAATGCATTGCAAATCAACAAATGAAGCATTGAAGAAATTTCAAGTGTTGTATGATGGTGACTCAAAGGTAAAAAATTCTAAGATTCAAACTTTTAGAAATAAGTTAGAGAGTATTAACATGAATGATTATGATTCTATTGTTGTATATATTCTTAGAGTTGACAAGCTTTTCAATAACATGAATGGGTTAGCTGAAGATGTGAAAGAATAAGTTGTTGTTAAAAAGGTTTTGAGATCGCTACCTCCTACTTTTGATTCTAAAGTATCTTTTATTGAAGAGGAAAAGGATTTTTCTTATTTGAAGATGGATAAGTTACATGGAAATTTGACTGCATATGAAATGAGGATAGGGGATTCCAAACTAGCCAAGAGAGAGGTTTCTTTCAAATCTGAAATGAAGACCAAATGCACGAAGGAAAAATAGGATATTTCTCCTAAATTGATGATGAATAACTCTTTTTGCAATGATGGCTAGAAGATTGAATGTTGGATCTGGTAAGTATAGAGGTAAACTTCCATTCAATTGTTTCAATTGTGGTGAAGTAGGTCATTTTTCATTAAGTGTCCTCATAGGCATGAAAAATAAGGAGATGAAAATCATGAGGATGATCATAATAAGAATAATCATAAGTTCAACAAAGGTAAAAAGAACTTTAAGAGATTTGACTACAAGAAGAAGGGAAAAAGAATCTTTTATTCAAAGGAAGATGATGAATTGTCTGATGCTAGTAGTGGTGTTTCAGATTCTGAATCTAAATTAGATCATGAGGATATAGGAAATGAGGTATTATTCATGACCAATGATGCAATAAGATCTTCTAGTGATGGTTCTTCTTTATTAGGTGATTTTATATTAGGTTATTGCAGCTACTTTGATGAAGATGAAGAGGATGTCAAAGATGATCTTGAGGGCATCCAAAGAGAGTTAAAGCATTCGAGAAAGAGAACAAGAAGATGAGTCTTCATGTTAAAGAGTATGAAAAGAAGATTCATAAGCTAGAATAAAAGTAATTATGAATCAAGAAAGTACAATGAGTCAATCATATTATTATAAGAGAAGGTAAAGTATATTGTATTAAGTTTGTAGGATAAAGAAACTATGTGCTCAAAATTTTAAGAATATATAGAGTTCCTAAGGGCTGAGTTGATAGATGTTGCAAATAAGATTATGTCCTTTCAGAAGTTTGAGAAAAGTGCAAATAATATAAATGATCTACTTGGAAAATAGAAACCAACCGGTGATAGAGCTGGTTTTCATTTGAATATGAATCCAAAGAAAAGGAATTGAAGCAAGAGGAAATGATTCCAAACAAGGAAGTAGGTGAACCTAGCATCAAGTAATAAAAGAAGAAGATACTCATCAATGACAATAATAATACTAAGCCTATTAGTAAGCATAATGCCTCAAGGTATGAAATTTTTAAATGGATATTGTTATACTTATAATGCATTTGGTCATAGGGAAAAAGAGTGTAGAAGGTATTCTAGAGATAGTCATCCATGAAGAGAAAATATGACTGAATATGCTTAGAATGTGGTATGTTATAAGTGCAAGTGAGGTAGGTCATTTTCCTCTCAATTTTTTTGTATCATTCATCTAGTCATGTTGATGGTTACAAGAGGAAGAATCCAGTGGTGTGTTTAAGATGTAATGAGGTTAGTTATGTGGAAAGGGACTATGACTATGATTTCACATAGGAAAAATGAGTTTTTAGGGTCCTACGATGCATGATAGAGGCTTTCAAAGGTCTAGGATGCATGATAATGCTAAAATAGATTGCGGAAGTCTAGTAGGGCAATGGTATCCAATCAAGAGCACGCATTGATACAAACCAAGGTATAACTCAAACATATGATCTAAAACAAAGGAATGAAGGAGATTCTTAGGTGTCCAAGAAGGTTTGGGACCTTCTTAGGTATTTCTTCTAGATCCTCCATGATGTCATATGCATCTACTATGCTTCTTAGAGGTATACCAATTTATATGAAGCATTTAAGTGAGAGGTAGATGTTTTGGTCTATTTGTGACTCCTCAATGATGTAAAGGTATGTATTTTCAAGTACTTAAGCATGTTTTTATAGTTCTATTTTGTCTATCAAGTTGTGATTGTCAGATAAAAGTCTTGTTGTCCTTTAAGTGTATGTGTCGTTGTTCATGAAGTCGAATTTGCATTATTATGATGAGTTGTATGTCTAGAATGACTCATGAGTGTAAGATTCATGTTGATGCTCCAAAGGAGTTTTCTTAAGACATGGAATCTATGTGAAGTTTCTTATTCTTGTCAAGTTTTGTGACTAGTATTGTTGTCAAGCTTAAAGGTTTGTGGTGTCCCAAGAAGTAAACTTTGAGTCATGGATGGAGTGTCATGATTTATTCATAAAATATAACTGCATGAATCAAGTGTGCCTAAGATTTTTGGTGTATTTTAAGCTATGAAGTGGTATCAAAAATAATTCAAAGTGTGAATGGTCTCTCGAGAATTCAAGTTCATTCATTTGATTATCATGGTCATATAGGGATGTTACGGTACCAAATGTTCTAGGTTATTTGTTAGTGTGGAGTGTTCTTCATGAGTTTAAATGTGATAATTCTATGAGAAGAAGGATTGAAGATGGAATGTGTCATCATAATTATGAATTGATGAAAATTTCATTATAAAATTGGTATGTGGTAGTGATGAGGTCAAATCAGGTGAGTTCAAGTGCAACAGAGGTGGATCCAAGAAATATAGTTATATTCATGCCTTCAAATCATCTAAAATATTGCTCATAACATTAGGAAACATTTCTATAGTGGTGATGGAAAATTTTGAACTTATGAAACCAAAATTTGTAAATTTTTGAAGTATCTTTGTATTAACTAGTTCCGAGTGTTCTTGTGAATCGGTATGAAGGGAAAGTTGTCTTTGAAGGTGCAAATTGTGGATTCAAAAGCTAAAATTTTGTACAAATCATCTAAAAAATGTGTACTTAAAGATTAAAGTTGTTTCAAACCCTGAAAAACACTTGAATTTCTTGGAATATCCGACAATGTTGAGTTTTGAAATTCAAGTGCTCTAGAGACCTAATTGGAAAATGATGGAACAATAAATGGCAGTTTCTCTTCAAGAGTGTGATTTAAGGTTTATAGAGGTGTTATTATGGCTAAAAGGGTATTCATAACATGTAAGATTTCATCATAAAAGTTTGTGTATCAAAAGTTAAGTGTGATTTTTCATTGATCAAGGGCTAGTAGGTTGTGTGTGTGCAAATTGGTGGTGAAAAGTTGGTATAGTGAGATTTTAATGATTTTAAGAAGCTTATAAGGCATGTATAAGAGTTTGAAACCTATGAATTGGTCTTTTATGATGGAAAATGGAAAAAGGTGTGGTGGATTTCTCTTATGTACTCTTAGGGATTCAAGGATGTGTTTGAGTATGTATTATATGTACATGATTGTAAGTCACTATTTTTATATGCTCGAGTCTGTACAATTTGTGCATGAGTATAATATTGAATTCTAAGTAAGAGAGGTTTAATTTAATTTTTCCATCTCATTCAAATGTGAAGATCAATATAAGGTACTTCATGACTGAGATGAAGAGGAGATGAATGTTACATGTATGATTGATAAGTTTGCTTCATTATTTATGAGGTTGAAGATTTAAATAACATGGTGATGTAGTTGTGAAGATGAAATTGGTATTTGAAGTTGTGTAAAAGATGATCAGGTATGACAAATATTGTATAATTTCGTTCTTTGTATCTTGAGCCAAATGACTAGCTACAGGTATAGTGCATGTGAAAGAGGAGAGCATGTAACATCCCCAGTGTATGAGGTGTGTTGAGAAATTCTTGAGTTAATCTGATTTCTCTAGAAATAATTTCATAGATGTGATAAGGTTTTGGGTCCTAATTTTCTAAGGATAGTGAGTGTAGAGGTTTAGTGAGCTAAGAATACATTATGGGCTTCCATAGGTATGATGAAGGTCACTAAGCTTAAATAATTCTATTCGTTCTTTGATCATGTATATGAAGTTTTTACTAGAGTTTTAGATACCTTAAAAAATGTGAAGCTATCTATGAGTTATGATGACCTTAGCATAATTGCTAAGATAGGTAAGTTGGACTATTAAAGGACTGCAATTACAACTATGTAAGTGACTCTCATAGGCGGGGGAAAAAAATATTGTCTTGAAGACTATGTGTAAGGTGGTTAATGTGCTAAATAGTTAGGGTTCTTGAAAAAAACTAAGGTACATATAAATAAAGGTTTTTTGTTTTTGTAGTTCTTGTACCAATGGCTTGAAAAAAGGTGGCTATAGGAGCATACTATGTGCGAGGTCCAAATTATCATAGGGGAGTATTATCTCCTCTTCAAGAAGGTTCTTTGGGTTATCTCAAGGTATGTGAAGTATGGTTGTTGATTAAAATCTATCTCACTTCCAATGGAAGTTGTGTTTGATATTATTTGCATAATTTCATCCAAATATGAATGTCAAAGACAGAAAGACTAGATTAGGGATGTGCTTCAATTTTTTCAATTGTCCAAGTCAAGAGTGCAAGTTAAGAACCTTGTTTTTATGGTCTTATACTAAAATAACATGATATGAGGCCAGGGGGAGTAGTTAGAGGTTACTCCATGAGGAATGCAGATTCTTTTAGCTTGTCAAATTTGGTTTCAAAACCATTGAAGGGTCTATTAAGGGATCTATGTTCTCAAGGTCAGAATAATTCAAGAGATGCATGAGACTAGAATCATTTGTGCCTTATCAAGCTAAGAAAACTTAAGAATGAAGGTAATCATAGTAATTTTCGTTGTCAAACATCATTTTTGGCATGCTCATGAGGAAATTTCTTCAAGTATAGGGATCTTTATAGCGGTCTCTTGAAGGTAAAAACAAAGTTTGGAGGTGAAATGACAAGTTTTGTATGATTATGAGGTGGATGATGGTGCTATTTGTCATAAAAAATTTAAAATTTTAATTTCTTCATGATTATTGGCATGTTTATGTGTTGTATGTGATTTTCATAGGGGGACACAGTGGTTTCATGCTTGAAAAGAAGGAAAAATCAGATTTTGTGAATAATCTCAAGATTTTGTACTAGAACGTGACCATTGGTTGATGTTTCTAGCCAAATGGTGATTAAATAAAGCTAAAGAAAATAATTACATTTAGTTAAATATATGATTTTTTCATTAATGTAAAAAGTGGGAGACATTCAAGTGGTTTTCCATCAATGCGAAAGGGGGAGATTATTCGCATGTTGTGGTTTAGGTGTTTTCATTGATGTAAAACCCCATTAATGAATAAGTGATTGATGAAGTGGAGTAAGATGATGTTTAAAGTGATGATGACATGGAGATTCAAGTATGTTCTTGGTTTCACATGTTGATTATGTGAGAATTATTTGTTCTCGCAAGCCTATTCAGGTGACCTAGCTAGCCTAGTTGATGGTGTATGGAGGTTGGATATTTTTGGTGGATTTAGAAGAATGTTTGAAGAATGGAGAGAATTATTAGAGATTTTTTCAGCACTCACATGAGTTTCAGAGTGGAGATACATGTTGGTCACCAAGTCTCGGGTGCTCATTTGAACCAAGTATGAGAGCTAGGAGGCATGAAATTGAGTTTTGGAGCTATATGAGCACATGGGTACATGTAGGAAGTGGATTAATGATTTAAAAAGTACATTAGGGACTTTTGGAGAGTTTTTATGAGGATTTATAATGTTTTTTTTGAGTCAAACCTAGCCTTTAAAGTGTAAAACCCTAAGGGTTAGTCATGTAAGTCTCAATGACTAGAGATATGGAGATATATTTGTGATATGGTGATGATTGGAGATGTTAGTTGTAAGTTTTATTATGTTGAAGGAAAAATTTTAGGTTTCCATCATGTGTAATTTGAAAATTATGTTAGTTTTGGTGAAATAGGGTTAAGAAGAAGGTTGTTTCCAACTCAAATTGGATCTTCTGATGCTCACCCTAAATTGGGTGCTTTGCATGGGTCCTTTTAGATTTTAGGGATGTTTCTACATTGATTCTTGAAGGTTTAAAAAAATTATGATATTATTTCATCATCACATTTTTATGAACGGATTTTAAGAAGGTAGACAATTTTTTATGTGCTTGAAACCCTAGCTCAAAAACGGGAGGGGAGAAAATGATTATAAGTGACTAGAATTGATTGATAGTGCACGTATTACTATTTTATTATATATAGGACTCCTTAAAATTTCCAAAAATTTATGGTAATGGTTGTGATTATGAGTGGACTCCACTCAAATGGGTATGTTTTTGAAGAAATTTAGTTTGGGACAATGTTGTCTAAAGGAGTTACAAACTAAATGAACATTATATGGATTATTTGATGTGTTCTTAATTTCCATGGGTTTGTTAGGTCATGATGATGATGTTAAATGGTCAAGTGTGCTCTATCTTTTTTGACTAGTCAAAGGGTAGTTTTGGGCGATTTCAAACAGGTTTAAAGATGAGCTTGGTTAAAATCCTTCCTTCCACTTGGAGTTTGAATGAGTTCCAAAATTTATGAAAATATGATTATTATTTGTTTATAATGGTATAATTTTTTTCTCATGGTGAGCTTATTTGATGTGGTTTCCAGGTCAATTTGTGGAGATGAAGGTTTCATGATTTTTCAAGACATGAATGTTTTTATTGAAAGATTATGTTCGTTTGAGCATGAGAAGATTGCGTTGATGCTTTTTCCACCTAGAAAGTGAAGAGGAATGAATTTTGGTCATATTTAATTCCTTTGGAGGTATTAAAAGTATCATAAAGGGTAGAAACTAGATGATTTTGAAAAATTGGGTTACGGGAAGTCTATTTTGGTGAAGTGTAAAGTTGTTGTGGTTTGAGTATATGTATGTTTCAAGAGGAATAACTTAATTATATGCATTATATAGGTTCTGATGTTTACATATATTGGTCATGTGCCATAGTTGATATCATCTTTGGTAGTCTTGATGTCCAAAAGTGAAATAAGGATGTTGGAAGCAAAGGTTTTGTGAAGGGAGTGAGACGGTGGGCCCATTAAATTAAATAACTTGATCGTTTAAAGTAAATTTGTGACCATTTATTTTTTTATGATATATTACTGATTTTTAGTGAATATGGAGGCTTGAATAAGTATGGTTTTTTTATTAGTTTATTTTTTCCATTCTAGTGATAGCGTTTTGAGGATTTTTATTGCAAGGTGAGAGGTTTTATGCTGGACGACCTATATGTCTCAAATGTGAAACTTTTAATTATTATTATGGGAATTTTTAAATTTTTTATGGTCGATAGAAAGGAGGGAAACCTTCCTATTTTTAATATGAATCTATAATGTCTTATAAAATTAATGTTTTGGGCGCAATTAGAATCTAGAGTTGAGGGTGAATGACAAGTGTGACCTAGGTGTGATTTATTTGCAGGTTTGAAGGAATGTTTTGAGGTTTGAGAAAGTGTTTGATAGGTTGAAGAATGACAGTAAGAGAGTGTGTAAGGGTTTGACACATTGAGAAGTGAAGAAAGTACAAGATTGTGCAAGATTAAAGACCTAGGGTTTGAACAATGTTTTGAAACTGTGTGTGAGCTGAAATTATGATCTCCTTCAGTTATGGTAGAAACAAATACCATATATTTTCATCATATGGTAGTTGAGTGGGTGATTTATCATCTTGGGGGGTTGTAGCCTCCTTTTGGAATTGGTGACTCACAAAATTTGGGGTAGGTACTCCTTATAGGGTTGGTGCTCTACTAAATTGGGGGTTGGTTTTCCTTGTGAGGTTGGTGCCTCACTATGTTTGAAACATATCAATATAAAGATTGTGTTTGGTGGTTTTATTCCCCATGAGGGCTTTCCACTCATATCAAATGTGTTATTTTGTTGATCTTCTCTTGTTCATGGTTGATTTCATGTATGTTACTTGATGATGTGCACACATTAATGTCTATTTTTCTTCCAACAAAAATGAGTAATTAACATATGCAATAAATATACTTACATTTTTACATACAATATTCTATAAAATTGTGAGAATTTTTCTTTTGGAATTTTTTTCATGCAAAATGTTTAGCATGAAAAATTCAAGAAAATTATCATGACAACCTAGCCCACATTTGAAAATCCCTCTCATGGTCAATGTAAATTTGTCCTTCAGCCAAATCAG
Organism: Taxus wallichiana var. yunnanensis; assembly: GCA_018340775.1. Classification (NCBI taxonomy): domain Eukaryota; kingdom Viridiplantae; phylum Streptophyta; class Pinopsida; order Cupressales; family Taxaceae; genus Taxus; species Taxus wallichiana. Next base: position 203,706,250 of record CM031240.1, read on the forward strand.
TTATTATGTTACCCTCAAAATTACCAGGAGGAATGTGCTAATGTGATTTTCATGTGTGATTCATGTGTAGGAAGGTGATTCATGGTTTCATTTAAAACTATTCAGAAGGAATTACTCTTGGAGGCCCAAAAGACCTATTTTTAGTTATTTTCACACTAGTGGACACCCCTTGGAAGATAAATGTTGAGGCATAACCCACTAGAGAATTGTGGAGAGGAACTACAGGATACACATAAGTGATATAGGAAAATTTAGGAAATATTTGAAACTTTGGGAAAATATTCTCCAAACCAGTGTTATTTTTAGCCGACGATGGGGATTATTTTTTTCCTAAAAATAAGCTTTTCAGGTTTCGAGATGGTTCAAGATCTTGAGGAGGAGTTGGAAAATAATTAGATACTCATTGGAAAGATAAGAGTGTATAATTCATTCTGAAAATTTTTTTAAGGGATTTTAGGCAACATATTTTCATAAATTGGTCTGACCATGTAAATTATATATACTAAATCATGTATTTGGGTAAATTTCTAGGTCTTAATCACATACCACTATTCATATGATTACTAAGTGAAAAATTAGTAATTGACATCTAGATTTGGTTTCTTTTTTATCTTTCTTGTTTCCTCCTTGGTCTTGCACATGCTACAACCTAGTATGACATTCATTGCTTTATCTTTCATGATTCTATATACTAGTTCCTAGCTAGGATGTTGGCTCATATGTGTCCTCGTCCTAACTAGGATCTCCCAACCTCTTTGTATCTTACTCACCTATTTTGAGCCTCTTTTATCTTTTGGGTATCTTGTTTTCTTATGGGTAATCCTTTTACTTCTCAATTATGAAATTCAAACAAGGGAATCATATAAATACAAAGTTATGTGACCATAATAAAGCATCAAGCTCTAAGAATATTTTATCACCACCTAAGGTTATAACCAAAGGAATTCTAAGAGCATCAAAGTATCCATCTAATACACAATCAGCAGGAGACAAGAGGATACGTTTTATTTAGTTCTCTAACCTCATTTCTATATATTTTTCTAATTTGTACCTATTGACATTTGGCACGCCTTGTAGGATGGATCCTTAGTCTTTTATATTTTATTTCAAGCTTTGATTCAATGTTGTTTAAACTAACCCTTTTTTTGCATATTTGGTTAAACGTAGAGTTTCTTAACTTATTTAGTTACGATTGTGTGGGTTTTATGCTCTTTACAGGATCAAAGGAGGTAAAGTGCTATCATATTTGGACTAAAAAGACCAAGTTTTGAGATTTTTACATTTTTTTGCAAAACATTTTGTGTTTTTAGTCACCTATAGGAAAGGGCATACGTATGTCATTATGGGCACGCAAGTGCAACCCCTACTTGTGTTTTTACATAAGGGTGTACATACATCAAAAAGGGAATGCATACGTCATCAAGGTAACACATACCTCTCTTTGGGCATGCAAACACCTCTCTCGGGAATGAATACATCTCACTGGGATCAAAATCACCTACGTGTGCATGCATACGCTTGAAAGGGCACGCATATGTCACCAAGGGCATGCATACGTTGAACTATGTTCATAAACTATCTTATGGAGGCCATAAAGTTTTCTCCTGATATCGAAACATCTCTATTCTTTTTTTGGCAAGTTATTGAAGTGAATTATGTAATGGAAACATAAAATTAGGATTTTAACTTATATAAAATTTATGGTTTACTTTATTAGAAAACTAGTCATTTTCTAACATGTCTTAAAGTTTGCAAAGTTTGTTTTCGTGGGTTTTTTTACACTTTGCAGGGTCGGTGTGAGGCGAATTAGTGGTTGACAGGGTATGTTAGATTATGTTTTGTGTTAATTTTCTTAGTCAAAATTGATGAATGTTGCATTATTTTTACTTATAGGGTTTGGATCATGTATGTTCTTCCCTCACACCTTCTAGGTGATCTTGGGAATAAAAACGGTTCAATACCTTTTTCATGCTATCAATTTTTTTTTTTAATTAAACTATTTCTAAAGGAATGAACTTTAAAGTTGGTTAAAAAGGAAATGAGTTGTGTATTTGGTTTATAGGATTCCATCATTGTTTACTAACTAGTTTGGTTCCACATTATGTATGCTCTTCCTTCGCATATTAGGATGATCTTAGGAATCAAAATTAACACTCAATCCTCTTTCTATGATGCCTTGAACTACTAATTTTTGTGTTAATGACCAAAATAGCTTGTGAAAGAATCGGGATCTAAAAAAACTAACTTTGTCTTTGTAGGTTTCCAACGGTGTGTAAAACCTCACTAAGTTTAAAGATTAAAAACACACCATATTCAAAACACTTGATTTGCAGGTTTAGATAAGGGTAAACCCATCCACTTTGAACTAGGAAAAAAATTGTCATAATCCTTAAGCTAAAACAAAAGAGATGTTCCTAAGAACCCCAAAGTAGTCCACACAAGACGAAACCTTGTGGACGAAATGGGAATCACTCTGCTTACTTATTTGACTAGGTATGAAATTGTGAGTTTAGAGTTAAAACTATCTCCATTGTGACCCCGGTGAAAACACAACTGAATGCATTTTTATGCTCATTGTGTCAAAGGGGGTAAAGTAAACCCGGATACTCCAAGATTAGTCAGTGCAACTTTCTTGGAAAACCAAGCTCACAGAGGTAATTGGTGACACCTAGTTGAGAGAATCAAATAGGAAGCCATTTTGTCTTGGAGCCAACTTTACCATATCAAGCCATCATGTTTTAAAGAGCCTTCATGAAGTGATAAATTTTTGGAGTCAAAACCTTGTTTTTCAATCAAGGGGAGAGTCCCTCAAAGTTTGAGTCAAGAGTCATTCATCAAAAAAATTGCAAAGTGTTACTTTGTTTTATATTTTCACTCGTCATAAGAAGACGTGAAACTTTGTGAAGTGACGAAAATTATTTTTAAACCCCATTTTGATCTACTCCTTTTCTCTCTTGTTGATATTTTTGATAAAAATACTAGCATAATGTGTGTTATTGATTGATAGTGTCCACCACTTTTGCACCTATTTACATTCTTCCTCGCTCGAGACTAGATGGTAAACATTGAAAGTGTGTTGGTACGTCTTTACATCTTCATAGTCTTATCTTGATATCCACGTCAAGATGTCTCATTTGTAGCTAGGATATCTCTTCATTGATATTCTTTTGAGGTATTACTTTTATTGCATCGACTTGATATAACTTCGATACTTATATCTTGTTTCTCATAAAACAAGTTTTATATTTCGAGATTATCACATTACGCTGCTCATAGGATAATAACTCCTTGATATACTTTGACTTTGTCCTTTTCCAAACATTTCCTCAACCTTGGAAAGTTTCGTTATTACTTTTTTGTGTCGCATCAATATGATTTTTATACTAATATCATGCTTTTATGTAAAGCATGATTAAAAGTATCTAAGTGGGATTGTTGCATTTCTCACACTTGTACCTCCCACCTTTTGGGATTTAAGTCTTGCTTGTATCTAGACTCGTTATAGTATACCTTGATAAAAAAATATCTTCAACCCTTGTTAATACTTTCAAATTTTTGTTTTTAAACTTGACGAAAGTGTTGACATTGTGTTGATAATTATTTGCATCAAACTATCATTGAGACATGAATTTTCATAGGGATTATTTCCTTATTTGGCTTTGTGTTTTTATTGTTCCTTGTAATTGTTCATCTTGTAAACTTGTTTTTAGTGACAATCCTTTTTGATCCTTTGATCCTTCGGACTCGTAGTTTGTTTTGAAACATTGATTGGATCATTGAAATTATGTCATCAAAATGTATATTTTCCTTAGATTCCCTTTGTAAAATCACATAAACATCCCCTATTTATCTACAAAATGTCTATTTGGTTTTCATTATCTTTGTCGGAATTGACATATAACTTATTTACCTTTGAAGGAGTTCAATTACGCTATTTAGGTCCATTAATTTAGACCGAATGATGCTAACCATGATTGACTATTGCATAGTTCCTCACACTTATAAAAATAGAGAACCAGGTATAGGCATTTACCTCAAAATATGCCTATCATAAAAAAACCATGGTTAATTCCTCACACTAGAAAAACCATTTGGGTACCCTATTCCCCACCTTCATCTCATAGTCGATGGAATGGTTTCGATGATTCTCATCCAAAATATAATTTGGGTTCCCTCCACTCTTCTTTGATTATGATATAGGATATTATTCTAATTCTCCTTAGTCTCCTAATGATTTTGATCCAAACTATTATTCAGATCCAAATCCTATGTTACGGTCCTCCCTTTCTTCATAGGGCCCTCTTCATCAAACATATAAAGTGAATCCTATTTTTTTCCTCCCTTGTTTGGTAGGACCCCTTTATCCATCGCCTCAATGACCTCTTCCTCCATCTAATATTCGTGTGACTCAAATTTCTTCTAGTAAATCATCTAAGTTTAATCAAGTCACAATCCACTAATTAGATGTGCTATCCTCTTTTTCTAATGGCATAATATCATCTTCTAGGTAAGCCCATTCCATCTTCTTCTACTTGTGAAACATCTCAATACAAATCTACTTCATCTCTTGAGTCATCGTCTTCTCAATCTTCCACACCAATTAGACCTGTTTCTTCTAATCAACCTCCCATGGATGAATAATAACAACCCATACTAATCGATTTATTTCAGAATGAAGAAGAAATCACATAATTCCTAGGGTCACACGAAGACATTTCCATAGAGGATCATGCCCAAGGATTCAATTTTGACTTCGATGCGCTCACGTATTGGGAGGAAGAAATTGATTCTTTTTGACAGAAAATAGAGGAATATCCTAAGACCATTGAACTTGATCCTCCTCTTATTCATCCATCTTCACGTCCCTCATGACATGATGACATGCCAGGTTCGAGCATCGATCCATGGCCTATATTTTCATCACTCAATCATTCTTTAAATATCACAATTCCTCAATTAGAACATCTCATTAGGTCACCTCCTAGTATCCCTTCATCTTCAATTCTGGAACCACATCTTAGAATCTCGTTTTCATTTATATTCAAACCACATCCGAATATTCCTTAATGTTCCCTCTAAGGTTCACTCTTTGAGTAACTCATCATATTCTATTCTCGGGCCACATCCTAGTAGCCTTCCATATTCTATTTGTGGCTCACCTCTTGAGTGTCGAATCCTCTTCCATTCTTAAAATGTATCCTTTTCCTCACATCAATCATAAACATCCACTTTCTTCTCCCACTTCTTGGGATCAGACAAGTCATGCATTAGCTTATAAGAAACCCAAATGGTTTCTTCATCAAGCTCAGATAAAAAATTCCAAGAGCTCTAAAGCTCCCAACAATTCAAACAACCATAAGGTTCAAAATCAAACACAATTCAAGAATGCACATCAATGCAACCATCAAGTATGGCACAAAGTGCATAAACCTCTAGATAGGGAACTCAAGCTCCTACATGTAAAATCCATGTTTTAAGATAAGTCACAATAATTTATTGAGTATGAGCTCACCACGATCATTGAAATCGGAGATAATATGACTCTTGATAAGTAAACATGCTTAATCTCCCTTATCAAGGAAATCATGAACATTGTTGTTAAATATTATCACGCCAAGTGACCTTGTTGATCCCACCTTTTAGAAAACATAAAATACAAAAAAAAGAGAAAAATTTCAAAATAAATCAAAGGTAAATGAACATGCATTGCAATCAGGTATTGCATACACATGGATGTTCTTTCTTCCCTTTCTTGTTCTTCTTCTGCGAGTCTTCCTACCATTTTCATCTCTTTGGTGATATTTTGGTTAGCCTAGTCGCACTCATTTTGTGACATTTATCTCTATGGTATTTATTTGACCTTGGTCTAATATCACCTTAGAAAATTAAATAACGACAAACCTCATAAAGATCCTATCACAAGCAACATCTAATAATCTTGTTGCGGTTAACTTTTCGACATATTTGTTGTGATAGCCAATCATCAAAATCACTTCCATAGCCTTCCATCAAGCCATCTATGACTCTTAACCCATTTTCAAACAAGAGAGTTGAAATATATTTTCTAAAAATAAAACAAAATCAAATCAAACAGCAAAAGCTAAAAGAAAAATCAAATTGATATATATAGCTCTCTCTTGGGGTATTTCCAATAATCTCTACCAAGGCTATAGATGCCTGAATGGTAGTAGAGAAATGTTGTGATTAGAATCAAATGCATCTTCATTGGGTCTACGAATGCCTAGCTGGTAGAGAATAAATGTATGACTATCCTTTCACAATCCATTCATAAATCATATTTTAAAATTTATCATTCCTACACATTGGTTAGCATGTCTTCACTTGTTGTATACCAAATATTCATTTTGAGAAGTAATTAATTTCAATGTGCACACATTGGATATCTATGAGAAAATGGGATTAGTATGTTACCACATGTCTTTTTTTGGACCTTTTTCAGAATCTTACTCTATTACGTATCTTGTCTCACAATTCATGCCTTTTGGTAATCACTTCTTCATTGTAAGGCTTCTAAGTTACGTTTAAAACCTTCACATCATTCTTATATACTTTTTCATAACATCCATATGTATAAGATTTCCTTTTTCCATGTTTTTAGACACCTTTTTCCCTTTCATAAAAATAATCTTCTACTTCCTTTCTATCATGTGTTTCTTGCTTGCAACTTATGCTAGGGAATCCTTGTTCCTTCCTAACACATCATTGGTTTGCATTCATCATCATGATTTAACCTATCCATATTGGCCTTGATCCAACTTCTACACATAATTTTTTTGCTTTTGAATACTCCCACTTAACACATTGGGGAATTAGCATCTTCACTTTCTTACACATATGTGTGGAATTCTTCCCTGTACATCCCATTTATCATTGGGGGCATCCATGTTTATTTTTCTTCCTATCCATACCTTAAGAAAACTTTCAAAATCACAAAAACATTCAAATATGTTAGGAAAAAAAAACATTCAAATATTTTAGGAAAATCAAAATATTCAAATATGTTTCCATCGAAAATTATCCTAAAAACATCGTTCTTTGGTTCTCTCATGTTCATGTGTGCAACTTTTGGATCATCTTGATCTACCCCCATTAACAAAGCTAGTTTGCTTACTATTTCTGTACTATGGGGCTCAACGAGTTTCTTGGTACAATTTTATAGTGTATGATTACTTTTCATAGAACCCAAGTGTCCTTTGTTTATCTCCTCACATGTATCCTTTCTTGGGGCACCATTCATAACCCTTGTCATTAATTCGCATAGGTCAAAATTGAAGCTCGATAACAAAAACTTGGTATAACTATATTAGACATTTTTGGTTTAAGTATGTGTGTTTGTACTTATTTCTCTATTAGGTTAGTTGGTTTACTTTCTCATATTTTATTGGATTATGTATGTTGTATGGAGTTAAGCGTCATTTTACTTTCTCGCATTTCATTACATTTTATATGTTGCATGGGATTAGTGTTTTTAGCAATGGAATTTTTTTCGTATTATAGCTTTCAATGCTATCTTACAATTTTGTTGTATGCTTAGATTTTTAATAAGGACCGATGATGAAAATCATTGGTAATATGATGAAAATTAAGTTATTTACACGACACTAGATGGATGTTAGCTCATTCCCCCTTCCTCATACTCATTTTCTTCTATATTCCCTTTCTTCTCTTCATGCTAATATGTTATTTTTATAGGAGCATATTACCTCCTTCATCTTCTATCTATTTCCTTCATATTTTCAATCGTCGATTGACCTCTTTCATCCCCCATCAACACTCAAGGGGGAATCCTTCATTCTACTAATTTTTCTCCTACCCCTTCAAAAAATTTACTTGTTTATGCTTGTCTACTATCTTTGAAGTGGCGTATATTACGCCACCCTAAAGAGGGAAAATATAGACACCAAAAACACGTTACACCTAACATTTCCTCAAAATCGTTCCATTGATGACACTTCATTAATTATTTATTCTTCACTCCATTCTTAGATGCCCATTCATGACACCTTTCTAGTCGTATTCCTCCTATAATCAACTAATTTGGCTAATAAACCCTTTGTATTAGCTAAACATATCCCTATTCCCCTCTAGATCACTTCTGCAAGCTTCCTAGGCTATTAATCAATCACATATGATTAATCAGACTCCTCCCAACTCTCAATGAGTCACTAATCACTTGTTAATCAAGTTTAACTAGCTTAAACCCAGATTAACTAGTGTAAAGCATGTTTAACCACTCCTAATCATAAAGTGATATTTGGCTTTCCTTTTTCCCACATGAAAAAAAAATTCAAAATCTCCTAAGTGGAAAACTATAAATAAAAGGGTAAGCCCTCCCTTTCAACCTTACACCTTGGTTATCATATCAAACACCAAAAACATCAAGACACCTCATTTGTGGTAGCTAAAGCTATAAGACATTTGATCTTGATCCTTCCTCCATTATAGTAGCTTGCTCATCTTGCATCCATCCTCTAAGCTTGGTTAGTAAGAAAAGATATGAACATGGCCTTGTAGCCATTTCATTGAGATTTCTTCACCACTTGGAGAAAACAACAAACAAACTGATTTCTTAGGATCTAAACTAGGTTCATTTTTATATTAAGTAATCTAAAGAGTAGGAATAGCTTAGGCATGTTAGTTTGATCTAATATTGTTTCATGCAATGATAGAATTTGTTCCTCTAAGCTCTTATCATGATGGTTTAGTGTAGATTTGATTAATGCTTTGAGGTTATTAGATTTTAGCTTCTTTTGATTAGCATTCCTAATTTAGCATCCCTAAACAACTAAAAATCTTATAGGGATGAAGCTACAAAAACAACATAACATTGTCTTGTAGAAATCCCAAAAACAATGTGAACAATAGCCTTGAAAATTGTCTTTGAGATAACACCAAAAATAGTATAAAATGATTTAAAATTTTCTGTAAAAATAAAGTACTAGTTTTCTTAGTTTTAGTTGTTGGTTTGCATAATTTTGATTGCATTTCTTCTTCATGTTGTGTGATTTAAAATTTGAAATAATTTTCTTACTTAGGTTAATTGTTACTTTAATCTACTTGTATATGGGAATTGAGCTCATTTTATCTTGCATACTTGTACGTAGTTGTGTTGTGCTAATTAGATTTGATTAAGTTGTGCTTATTGAGTGTTGTGTACAAATTGTTATCATCTATCATCTATAATCACATCTAGAAATCATATATCAATAAAAATCTAAGCTACATCATCATAAACATGAAGATTATACATGTATTCTAAATCAAAATCATATAATATCACCAAGATGGGAAAGAGGGACCTCAATTTGTCCCCCTTGAGCATAGACCATAATAAAAATATGGACAATTATAAGTATCACATGCGAAACAACATGATATCATATCTTGCTATCTCATATACAAAATGTGATAAGTGGAACATGAAGAATCTCAACAAAACATGCGATATCATCTAAAAATGTAGTGCATACATCAAAAGAACATGTGATACAATCATAAAAATAAATTCCATCATCATCATATATATCTATCTAAAAATCAATGTCCATGTACAATGTGTCTATGTATATAATCATCTGGATATAAAGTATGTCATCATGGGCATTGATCAAAAATGATTCTTCATCATGAATCATAATTAAAAATAACACATGTTCATATCAATGCATCTATCCAAAGTACATGCATTCGTGTATACATAAAACATTTGAGGCATGTCGACTTGATACCTTGTAGGGACTAATTGGTCTCGCAGTGGTGGGGATCCCATCACTTCCTATCTAGCCTATGGCCCTATAGGTTACTCAATTTATCTAACTAATCCATAGGGATCTAATCTCGGTGATCCCACAGTCTTGTTATCACTCCATCTAGAGTTACATCCATTGCATCTCTTTCATCCATATAGTGCCTTGCACTCAAGTTAAGAGATCGCATCACATACACTTCATAGGGAGGGACTCTATTCTATTCCATACAAACATGCTACTTACATTTATATATCTACTATTTCTCTCTACTTCACAAAGTTTGACTGACATGAGAGAAGATAGCGCACGAAATGCACACACACACAGACACCATAACTACATTGTGTCTGAAATGTAGTGCACCACTCTGTGATAAGACCACTAGTTTGGTGGCTAAGGTGAGTCCGACCCATTCGTATGCATATTTCATTTTTGTAGGATTTGATAATTCTACTTGCATTGCGGTTCATTCTACAATTCATCGACAAATCCATTGTGGTAGTCGGGAAGCACTTGAAGATACTTAGCGAGAATAGTAAATTGATTCCGAGGATTTAAGAGTTTTGAGTGCCAAGATTGCATACCGGGGTGCCCAGACACTCCTAAGCACCTGTGTCATATCAAATAGGCTGGATCTACCCTTCGTATGGTCCCCGAGGGTTTGTTTTCACTTCTATATTTTATTTCCAGATTCGTGACACTATGTGACATTCGTCTATTATCGATAAGTTATTTCCTTGCTCTCCTTGTGTATATTAGTGTTTCAATTTCACTTATAATAGTTTAATTATATTTATTTCATACTATCTTATTACTATTTTAGTTTATTTGCTACAACATTTTAGTCCTCCTAATTAGATTAACATTAATACCCTAGATATCCCCTTAGGCCTCTAGGAAACATTTTATTTCTTGTTAATCATTTTGGTGAACCGACGTATTTCATGTTTAGGATCTTTATCCTTCTTATATCATGGGTCAAGATTCTTTATCTAATTTACTCATGAGATATCCCACTTGTCAAGCTATTTTCTAACAATTTCTAGACACCAAGTATTTTGGTGACAATACGCGACCACACAAATTAAGTGCTATGATTAATTGTTTCTTTTTGACCCGATCTTAATGACCCTCCCTCTAGCCAACCTATATTAGACTCGATTCATGCCTTACATGCAAAATTTTCTATCATGGAATCAACAATTACATCTCTTAGATTTGTAGGTCAACATTCTAAGGTTGCTTCTCAATCATGTACATCCTCAATCCAATTTATGGAATCAACAATCGCACATCTTAGATATGAACTCCAACTACTTAAATATTCTTCTCAATCATAGAAATCCTCTATTCATTATATCGAATCCACTATCACATCCCTTAGATCTGAAATTATATAGCTTAAGGATGCTTCACAATCACATGTTTCTTCTCTTTTACCATCTCCTACTCAATCTATGTCACTACATGTCATTTAGTTGAACCTAAAGACGTCCCATTTCCCAAACCTCTCATATTTGAGCGTAGTACTAAGCCACATGATGTTTTTCTAGAGCTTCTTTGTTGTTACTTGATCACTTTACCACCTACTCATTACTACACACTTTTTTTTTATTAAAATATCAAGGGCATCCATATTGCAATTATCATCAAATCAATGGAGATAATAAAAATTATTGCCACACTTTTTGTCACCTAATCCAAAGTCTTACACATCAAGGTCTTATTTCATTCAAAGTGCACAACATCCCCTTCTAAAGGTCACACCCACATGGACTCCTAAGTCTTTTACTCCTTTGATTAGTCCAGATCCATCTAAATAAGCTCCCACGGTTACTAGTGACCTTCCTCCTGATCTTTCTAAGGAAGATCTCAATGATTCTATTATTCATTACATAAGTGATATTGACAACCCCTCCCATGTGCACAGTGATCCTTCTCCTAGTTCAATAAGGGCTTCTCCTATTTTTGATGTTGTTTCTCCTCTAGTTACAGAGCATCACTATACAACTTCTTATACACCTTCTTTGGTTAGTCAAATTCAACCTAAGAAATCACCTATTATCTCCCCAAGTTAACAACCATCTATCAAATTTACTTAACAAACAACTCCTATTAGGTCGTATAATGCATTATCAAATAAACCTAAGTAATCTCCCTTGAGACTCAGTGTAACATGGCCTCTTTCCAAATCTACACTCCAACCAATTAAATTTTTCAAAACAACTAATCCTCCTCCTATTGTTCATGATACATTTTCAATTTCACCACCACCACCCAAATCTACTACAATTTTTTTCCGAAAAGGTCGTACCACACATAAACTTGGCCTTTGGTAGATAACTCTTGTTACTCTACCCTCTTGATGACAAACTCACATTCTACGGGTTCTTATATGACTTTTGAGGAGTCTTTTACCATTAAGAACCTCATTTCATATTACATTTCTTCATTACATAACCACTTATATATACATACATCTATAATACTTTAACACTTCTTACACATCATCAATTAAGTGAAATCAACCATATTTCATCACACATATACATCATTTATTACATAGTAAACACATTATCATATGCTTGGGGGAATAGAGTTCCACATTCCCCCTTATCTTATCATCAATGCATATTTTACTTTTGTAATCTCATACATTAATCTCATAACATATGCATACTCATCATACATTCTAGCACCCTTGTTACCTAATGATGCACCCTAGTACTTCGGTTCACACTAGAATGTTGAGGGATTACCATTGCACATGAACCCCACACACTATAATACATGACCTATACATTGACATTCGATCATCCTACATTATATATCCATCGCATACACCGCACTAGTCATCATTGTATATGAACCTAGTTTTACATTCCATCCTCTCATTCTACATTTATGCTAGGTCATGTTATATATGAGTCTAGATTTATCTTTTACCATCACATATTCTACCTACACCTATCATCCTATATTCCACACTACATAAACATCTTACACACCCACATTGCATTCATACACCCTACCTATCCTACATGCTACACTAGATTACATTACACATGGGTCTAGTTCCACTTATCATCATTCCATCCACCATTTTTATACATTACTATCATTACATTCATACATCTTACCTATTCTACGTTTCCTTATACTTGGGTCTAGTTTTATCTGTCATCATTACGCATTCTATTTCTACCTACCCACATATTCCATTACATTCCATACCCATTACACACTCTACATTGCATTGCCTACACTACACATTCACATACCTTGGTCATTTATGCTATGTTTTCTTATACGAATTGTAATCACCATCCTATGATGCACTCTATATCCTCATCCATACTTGACCGGGCTTTGAGGCTTTACCAATTAAATGGACTTTACACTCGCCATATGACATTTCCTTCTATGACATTGCTCACTTAGTGACATACAACTTAGGTTAAAAATCACCACATTTTTATCATTTAATCGTGGTATATGTTAAGGCTATAGGGTCCACACACATATTTCCATATGAATCCTCACCATCCATCCATTCTATTGTGATATATGCTTAGGGATAAATTACCACTCATATGTTCAACAAGTCATGGTATATGCTTAGGCAATAGGGTCCACGTGCATCTTTCTATAAGTATGACTTCCATTCATTCATTTTATAGTGATATACACATAGGGCTAACTCATCACTCTTTCATTTTACAAGTCGTGGTATACACCTAGGCTATAGGATCCACGCATCTTATCTCCCCATGTCGTATTTCATCACCCCTACACATACACACTCATCACGGAGCACTAGTTACAACCTACACTACTCGACCATTTCCTGATGACACACTCTCATTAATGATTCATTCTATATTATTGAGGGGAAAACAAAATGAACCTCACTACATATGAATTCCATCCACTTGGTAGGCACATTGCTCTTATCATTCCATTCCATCCATCCACAACATACTGCATTTGTTTTGGCAGCATTTACTCTTGTTTACTAGTGTTTTACATGTTCATTCTACTACATAGGTTAGATTTATTTCTTATATGTCATTATCATACACACATGTGTGTTCACACCTTTATCTATTTTGATCACGAGATACAATACTCTACATGTGGCATGTATGTTCACCTTCTACCCTTCCTATGTTGGTAGCTAGGGAAATCCACATTCATCCTATCCAGGTGTTATTGCTTCATTTTATAGTTAGCATATTTTACTACTTTCTTCTACATGCTTTGACATATTCGTTATTTCTCTAACATGCTAATAGGTGTTTCATGTGTAGCACTTTTTTATAGGATCACATGTTTCCATGACTACTTATTTGTTTCTACGTGTCTTATTTGTTTACTATTGTATGCGGACTTTACCATTTGCTTGTGTGCACAATTCTCTTTTGTTTATGGCCATGATGGCTTTTAGTATCTTGTGACATCATGATTGATCTCCCATGTATGAAAACCGCTTTGTGCGGTATGCTTGTTTTCTTGCATGTTTACACTACTTTGTTTTGTAGTTTTATGTTGTCTTCGTATTTTACACTTGTCTTATCTCGCATACATGTGTTCAAAATTTTTGGTACCCAAATTGATTCTCCCTTAGAAGCTGAGAAACATCACAAGTTTGACAGGAAGCTTAGAGACAAGCAGAGCATGTAGTATGTCGTTTTGTAGCTGGGGATGAAATGCAACTTGCTCTTTGTCACTCAGATGTGGAGAAATGGGTAGCACCCTTAAGAGGATTTGACCTATCCTCACTACTTTATGGTTGTGCCATTCAACTAGGGTGAGAGAACCCTTTTTGTAGCCTATTTTTTGTGGAAGAGATGGAGATATCCTTCCTTGTGAAATTATCAAGAAGACCTTGGATAAATATGATCAATGTAAAAAAACCTAACTCTCACTTGTTGTCACTCTAGATAATGAATATATTTTCTAAGCAAGGTTCGGGCCACTAAAGACAATGAAAACCTTATTGTTTCGCATGTTTTGGTACTAAAAATTATGCATTTGTGTACACACATGAAAACAGGGTAGTATGGGTATGATTGGTTATTTTTAAATGAATTTTTGGTGGGAGGTGAGGCAGAAATGAAATTGATTCACCAAATTCTTGAGAAATTTTACAAAAATGGAGAGCTTGACAACATAATGCTTCAAGATAGTTAGGATGTTCCTTTAACCAAAATATGTGCTTCAATGGAGGCCCAGATCAACACTTTTCACACAAACTTTAAGGATCCAAAATGAAGGCTCAAATTGGAAAACTTAACTAAACATTATCAACCTATGTTTCATCACGCCTAAGATACCCTCAAAGGATAACAAACAATCTTATAGTCATGCTAGAAGTCACAATGATTTTAAATTTGTTTATTTCACTATCAAATGAAAGCTCTTATGATAAATGAAATTACAAATGCCACCAAAATATCACAAGGATAAGATATTGTGTGATTCACAAATATTTTCAATGTAAGATTGCAACGGGAACAAGAAATCTACTTGCAGACATTTAGGAATGAAGCAAACACAATTTTTTCTCAAAAATAACAAAGATTAACTCAAGTTTGATTGAATTTATCAACAACGGAAAGTTTCTAGAACAATCTCGAGCTTTTCAATAGATGTACACTCATGCAACCACCTTGACATGATCAAATTTAACACAAAGCGAAACAATTTTCTTTAGATGGTTTCTCAGAAGGACGGGTTCTATCAAGCTTTTCTCCTAGAAAAATCAGTCTCGACCTCTAACACTCCAACATTCCAACCATTTACATGAAAGATTTATGTAATTTATAACATTTTTCAACAGATTTTTCCCCAAATATCCAAACATTGAGTGCAACAGTGCTCACCATGATCCCGATCGTGATTCCCATAATTAGATCTGTAAAAAGTTTTTAGGTGCTCCACTGGTGGATCTCTTCGAACATCTCCCACATTTAACTCCTTCTTCTAGTAGATCACTCTTCCCTCTACTCACCAACCACTTCTGCCCCTAATCTATAAAATATGGTTCTTTGCGTTCTCGAGAATAAAAATGGAAGATCAAATCGAGCCCGGAGGTCGAGCTCATCTTAATGGTAAAAGATGTCCCCTGATTTACCTCACCAAACGAAGATATCAACAGGTCTTTCGCGTGCCAAGGAAAGAAAAATCAGGTTGAATCGACAGTCAGATTGCATATTTAATGGTGAGAGACGTTTACATACCTTCCCCACCAAACCAGGATACTAGATTAATGTTCCTCTTCATTTGGCATGCAAGAGACTCCAAGAAATGATAAAAAACCATAAGAATATGCATCCCTAGGAACTTTGGAGAAAAATGGCAGAAAATCAGATACAGACGCACATTTGTCATCAATTTTCTATTTTGAATTTGGACCTTCCACGTGGGATGTCTAATTTAAAAGCATGCCTACGGGTTCCTTTTTCCTTTTACAACTTTTTCAAAAAATGTAAATTTTTCACTTTTTGCTCCGCATCTCCACCCTTGAGAAATGAGCCTAACATGTGTCCATGGGAGGTGGGTCTTAAAGGAACTATGGATAAATTCTGCTATTTAACCTCTTTTTTGGAAAAGGGAAATTTTTCCAAGTTTCCCCACAACTTTGCCCTTCCATTTTTAGTTTATGATGTGGGTCCTAGTGGAACCATGCTTCATTTTACACTTTTAACTCCTTTCTCCAAAAACCAAATTTTTTTCCAAACTTCCCCGAAAGTCCACACCTCCGTCATTGACCTTCCCATAAACTTTTGACCTATCCTTTGTCGATCATGTAGGCCATTTTGATGTTTTAATCCTTTTGATGACAAGAGGCAAAAAATCTAAGTTTCCTTTGATGGTCTGCTTCCCCACCCCTTTGAATTTTCAAACTGCCATGCATCATAATGGCACATCTTGAGATGGTCCCCAAAAGTCAAGACCTTGAATGAGCACAAGCTCATCACATGTCCTAGCCCAAAGTGTCGTGGTTTGAGGTAATCTTAGTGGAAGGAACCATGTGTTAGGGTCTGAGGCAATCTCCTTTGGTTGTTGAAAATTCCAAGAAAAATGCAAAGTGAGCGGAGGCCTCCAAGTGTCCTCCTGGTGCTTATTTAAAATAAAATTCAAGGGTCGGTCTTCAAACATGCGTGGTCCCTCCACATGTTCCAAGCATCTCAAACCCTTTTGAAAAAGACTAAGTATGGGAAGACCCGGTGGAAGCCTCCACGTGTCTTCATGGTGCAATTTCAAAATGGTTCCCAAGAGCAAAGACCCTGAATGAGCGCAGGCTCACCACGTGTCCCTATTCTCGCCAAACTATACCGGCTACATAAAAATTTGTCTAAGTCTAGGAAAAGTAGTGGAAACCTCCACGTGTCCTCAGTGTAACTCCAAGGCAAACCAAAAATAAAATCTTCAAATGAGCATCGTTCTTGCACGTAGACAATTTTTTAAGTTGAGGCGATTCATAAAATTATGAAGTACTTTGATGAGCCGTGTCTAATTAAATTCTAAATTCTCAGAGAAAGTTGGTTTTTACTTCTAAACTACCTGCCAAAATCTATGCTAATGTAGGAAAATATATCTTATCCTAATCTAATTTTCCAAGGGTCTATGGATAGAGATTGTATGAAAGTAAATCCTACACTAACAATAGAAGTGAAGTGCATATTGGAGAGGGTGATAATAGTTCTCCATAGTTTAGCAACTGCATTCAAAACAATATTTCATACACACACAATGATAATGAATCCTGAAAGAGCATAAAATAGACACAATATATTTGCAATAATATTGAAGAGGAAAGAAGAATGCAAAAAACATAGCAAGGGAAGATACATCCACAAACTTGCATCTATTGCTTCATGATATACATAGTTCAATCTATTACAAAGTAAAGGCTTGGATCACCATGTAAGGAGTCCACTACAAGGGCATGCAACACATTGGCTTCACAAAACCAAAATGATATATTTTTGCTACTAAAAAACCATCATCTTACAATGAGCCCAACACTCTAATTTATAGAATTTTGAGAGGAGAGAGAGAGGGAGAAATGAAAATCCTAAAATTTTACTTCCCAACACTTGCAAGAGGTAATAAATGAAGTGAAATTATGGTATGTTTCTTGAAAAAGGCTCCCCATACTATCCCATAACTTGCAACAGTGAAAAATGTATGCTCATGCTTCATTAAATGTTCTCACAACCACCAATAAAATAACTGTTCTAAACTTGGTCACATTTTCAGAAAAATAAACATCAAAACTTCATCGATTTCTAAATTTATTGATTGTTGTATTTCGGTCTTATTGGTCTTGGAATCACGATTCCAACGAGACCAATTTTGTGAAAATCCATTGAGAATTACAAAATTTATGGTCTTCTAAGTGTGAGAAACTATTTTGGTTTTTCCAAGGATTTATTGCATTTTATGGGACTAAGAATTTAAAAAATTTTATCTAGAGATGTAGAGGACATCATGCGCTTTTTGAAAAGTAAAATTTTATGAAAATCAGAGCTCTGTGTCAAAAGTTATGACCGTTTGAAGTTCGGGGTTGGGCGTTGACTTTCCCTTTAGATTGTGGGTATTGCGGGTTTTTTGGAAACTCATGTCCCTACGGCACTTGAATTTGTGTGGGCCTCTTTTCTTCATGTCTCCCATTTTTGTCTTTTCTGTCCCTGCATGTCCATTGTTGACCAGGCTAGGTGGGTTATTGAATCTCACCATATCCACAACGCTTTGAGTGTGAGGATTTCGGATTTTCGGGTCCCACACGTATTTTTTTTTCCTAGATGTCCCATGGACCATGTGAAATAAATTTTTCTTCCTTTACCATAATGAACTGGCTTGCAGCCATTTCAAATATTTTGTGCCCAACTCTCCCAGACATAGTTTTCCACCTTTGCCACAATGAATCAAGCTTGCGGCCATTTCAACTTTTTTTGGCGCGATGTCCCATTCATATTTTTTTGCCTTTGTCACAATGAACTAGATTTTTAGCATTTTGGGACTGAACTTGGTACAAAAACCCCAGTAAAATCTACATTGGTTCCATTAATAGCCCTCAAACCTGATTTTAACTAAAATATTCCCTTGACTTCATTCTTTCAAATTTTTGCAAATTTTCGCTCTCCTTGGATTTTTCTTTAGATAGGGAAGTTAGAGAAAAGCCAAAGGATCCCTCAAAACCTGATTTTGGGCATTGAAGCATTTCTCCTTTCTCAAACCTGAAGAAATTGTGTAAGTTATCATAATTATGTTGAGGGTGAATTTTGGATAACAACTCCTCCCTATACTTCTTTAGCCAAGGTGGCGTGAGATCATCTAAAAAAATTGCGACAGTATAAGATATCCTTTTACACCCTTATTCTTGGCATGGATCAGGTGCATATATTCCACTTACATTTTTCTAGCATATTTAAAGTTTGAGTACTTTAAATTTGCATATTTTACACAACATTTTTGCATACATACATATTTTACTACTTGATCATTTTCTCCTTGTAGGTCCATCATATCGTAAAGAAGCAGTCAAATTGGTGCCAAAAAAAAATAAAATACAAAGATAATGACAACACACCACTACTTACATTTTCCTTCACTAACCATGGAGGTACACTACACACTTCGAAGCTACACAAGCGTTCCATCTTAGGTTCACTTTCATCACTTTTTATACACATTTTTCATCTTTAAAATCCACACTCCTCCACATTTTTCTTTTTGTCATTCCACGTTTGAGTCTAGTCCATCAACATGTCTTCTTATACACTCAACATAGTTATCAAGTACGTATATCTATCTACTTTATGTTACCAAGATTTTCACTCACCAACATAAAGTGGTGGAAAATGTAGACACAAATATTACACATTAGATAATATTTAGCCCAATTTTATACTACTATTTATAAGGTTCTCAAGTGTACACAATATTAATTAGTTCCACCTTTTGGCCACCTTTTTATTATCTTTTATTTCATATTTCTGTGTATTTCCCAATACCTATCATCCTATTTCATGACCTTTCTGACATTCTAGATTGAAATCAAGGTGCCCCAACCCGCACTAGGGTTCCCCGATGCGCTCTAGTCCCATTATGGGCTCCCTGTATGCATAATCTCTTATGCTTATTTTTTAGTCACTTATAGCTCTTGGTTATCCTTATCTTCTTCTCAAATCGACCTTTTAGGATTAATTATGAAATCAAAATTGAGAGTCCTATAAATATAAAGTTATGAGACCATAAAGAGGGTCCTAGGTCATTGCATCTTATCACTACTATCACTCCATCTAGAGTTACATCCATTGCATCACTTACATCCATATAGTGTCATGCATTCATCCTAGGATATATACATCACACACACTTCATAGAGGGATGGATTCTATTCTATTCCATGTAAACATGCTACTTACATTTATATAGCTATTATTGCTCACTACTTCACAAAGTGTGAATGACACAAGAGCACCTAGGGCATGACACACACACACACACACACCATAACTATATCCGGGTTTGAAATACAAAGGCAATGCTCGGGAATAAGACCACTATTTCTATGGTGAGGTCATCCGACCCATTCATATACATGTTTCATTAATCTAGGGTTTGATACTTCTCCTTGCATTGTGGGTCATTCTCTACTTCATCTTAAAAATCCATCATGATAGATGGGAGATACTCAAAGATACTTAGCAAATAAAAGATTCAATTTCTAAGGATTTTTAGTGTTCAAGCACCCGAATAGCGGATCAAGGAACCCCGGGGCACTTAATACACTCTCAAGCACCTGTGTCATCTCAGATAGGTAGATCTACCATTCGCGAGGGTCCTTGAGGGTTTGTCTCGCACTTCCATATTTTATTTACGATCTGCGACAATGCATGCAGTATTTTTTATTGGCTAAGATATTTCCTTCCTTCCTTTTTACATATTAGGGTTTTAATTTCACTTAGAATAGTTTGTTTGTATTTATTTCATACTATATTAGTATTGATTTAGTTTATTTGCTACAACATTTTAGGCCTCTTGATTAGATTAACATTAATACCATCGATATCCCTTTAGGATTATAAGAAATGTTTTATTTTTTGTCAATAAGCACCTACTATAATGGTACCTAGATCTCCATTGGTATGCCCACTCAAGGCATGCGTATCATCATGGAGCTATGGGGATCTATCTATGTCTTGGTCTTTACCCTATTCTTATTGTTGAACCTATGGAGGACCCTATCCACCATTTCCATCATGACTTTGTCCATAAAATCCATCATCACCTGAATATTTGTCATCACTGCCACTAAAATTCTCTATTGGTGGCCTAACCCCTGCATCCCATGCGGCCTCGCAAAATAGTGAGACAACAAATAAAAATTGTAATAACCCATGGTCCATATACTGTTGTCACCCAAGATCCTTGATCGTGCCAAATTATCCCATACCTGTGGTACCATATGATCAAAACTAGCTCTAGCCCTATCTACTTGGATATGTTGCCCCATATCGAATGTCTCTCTCGTGCCTAGCATGCACACCACATCTATGGAACTAGTACATCCGCATAAAGTGCAAAACTATCGAGATGCATTGGTCTACTCTATAGAAATTTATAATATAGCCTTGGTTGTCAATTGAAAAGTGCTCAACCATAGCTATACTAAGCTCATAAGCATTCTTTTATCACCTATACTATCAGTATAGCCTCCATACTATCATGTGTTGTTAGATCTCATCAAAAACTCAATGATAGTGATATGTGTCCCCCATGTGTCCATGAATATCATCACCATCGTAGGCTTGTCCCATTAATGATAACTCATTTTGGAGCTCGAACTCGTAACACACCTATAGGGAAAACAATGGTTGTATGGTCCTGGGTCTCATATATGTAACAAACTTGTTGGACCCATGGTCTTTTGACTATGGTATGTGATCAAATGTAAATCCCAATACAAGATTTCCAGTATACATTGTCCCTAGCAATCTCTCTCTCATCGAATCAATCCTCGTATCACACTAATAAGGATAATTGGAAAATATGTCCTTGTCTTATCGTAAGAAAGATGCCATTGATAAAGGATGTAAGATAGACTACCACTTTGGATAGTCCCGGATATGCAATACACTAGTGCATCCGTACCATCATACCTCAACAATGTATCTCATCATGACAAAACATCTTGACCATGCAGTCAGTAATTTTTACCTTGTCACTAATGTACTCTATCAATTGCCCCTAGATAGACACATGCAATAAGCATAAAAAATCCTCCAACATAATGGTCATCTCTCTAGTTGGGATCTGAAATAATTGGTTCTCACTGTGTCACCTTTCAATTAATGTTGTGAGTAGGTCATGGTCTAGAGTGATCTCTGACATCCACACCACACAGGCAAGTCGTGTGACCTCTTACAAGATATCAGAATCTTCCTATCTCATCAAGAGAAGTTCACCTCCGCATTGGCCTTATGGCCACGAGGCTCTCCCATCTGCAAAGTTGGTCGACGTCTCTGTAAGATCACTTAACAATTGTTAAGAATTTATTTTCTTCTATATATATTCTTCTATTTTATCCCTAACATTCTTCTAAGTAGTAACTCATTTTATTCTAGACTTTTCCTATTTCCATCTAAATGTTAGCTAAGCCACACATTCACCTTATGTTCACCTCTAGGATGCTTACACATCCTTGTTGACATCTGTGTGCCTAGAACATGTGCATATTCTTCCCAACACATGTGAACTAATCATGACGTGTGTGCTCGTAAATATTTCCACCCCTCCCGACATGCGCATGTCTACGTGCACATGATTTTCCCTCCCAAAAAAATTACGTGCCTCTTTTAGGACTGCACCCATACGCACACGTTTTTCAACGTATGCATGTGCGCACATATGATTTTTCTACTCATGCGCACACTCGATGACGCTTATGTGACCCTAAGGTGTGTGCACATGTTTTCACGTCCCTAAAATGGCTAAAAAAATACAATTAAATGATGGAATTGAAAGAGAAGGATAGGGTAATCACAAAGGCTCTGTCATCCTCCTACCCCGCATACTCCCAGACAACATTTTCATGCCTCCAACATTTTTGAACTCTCGCCATCTCTCTCGCGTATCAAAGCACCTCATGGTAAAAATCACCAAGGGTTTGGTAACAAATGAACTATTTGTGATGATTTAACCCCCCCTTGAGGAGGGTATAGAGGGTCATTTTGATCCTGTCATGCTAACTTTTCACCCATCGTGGTCATTCTATCTTCTTCTAGAACTCTTTGTGTGATTTAGTTTTAATAAAT
Source organism: Taxus wallichiana var. yunnanensis (assembly GCA_018340775.1). Classification (NCBI taxonomy): domain Eukaryota; kingdom Viridiplantae; phylum Streptophyta; class Pinopsida; order Cupressales; family Taxaceae; genus Taxus; species Taxus wallichiana. The sequence goes on from CM031240.1 coordinate 203,729,351, forward strand.
TAATTGTTTTCACTCGTTTTACCTGTTGGTGCATATTTTTTCTACCCATCACCCATTTCTTCTCCCTGGGGATTTTTTTGTGCTTTTAGGCAATATTACAATCCATTAATTCTTCTAACCAATCAAAAATATAAAAATTTCAAAATCCACTTAAAATCAAACAAAAAAAAATTAAAAATAAAAAACCAATATCTTCAAAACATTGTAAAAAATCAAAATTTTGCACCAATTGGTAAAATACTAGTACACAACCGAAATATGTGTCAAACACATTATATTCAAAATCTCTCTTGCATGCATTTTTCACTTGTTTCTTTAATGTCTTGCAAGTCATTTGAATCTACCCCATTAACAAAGCTAGTTTACTTACTATGTTTGTATTTTCAAGCAAAACGAGTGCTTGGTACTCTTTCATAATGCACGATTGCTTTTTCATTGAACCTATCATGTCCACCATATTTCCCCTTGCATACATATTTCCTTGGGAACCAGTTTTAACCCTTGTTATTTTACATGAACATTTGGGAACTGCAGCTCGATAACAAAACATTTGTGCAACTATCTTAGATGTTGTTAGTTTAAGTATGTGTGTTTGTACTTGTTTCCTATTAGGTTGGCTTGTTTACTTTCTCATATTGCATTGCATTTTGTATGTTGCATGGAGTTGGTATTTTAGCAATGGACAATTTTTTGTACTATGGATTTTCATGTCATTTTACACTTCTGTCGTATGCTTACATTTTTAATAAGGACCGATGATGAAGATCACTAGTAATATGATGAAAATAAAGTTGTTTAAATGACATTGGATGGATTTTAGCTCAATCCCCTTCCTCATACTAATTTTTATTCTCTCTCCATCAACTTCACCATTCTTCCTCTACATTTATGCACACTACTCTCAATATAAATCTAAAATATTTGGTGTCTCACCATTCAAGTGGACAGCTCCCCTATCAAATCAGTTATTCAAAGCATGATGTGGAAGATGAGAAATGTAAATTTTGACAAGACGATTACGTATCTTTCTCTTTGAACCTTCCTATTACAACATTTCGACAATATTTGTTAAAAAAGTAACTCTTACACTCGAAACACTATAAATATCTCTTTCCTCTTTATCGACACTTAGTATCTCGACATCTTTCTCCCATTACCATGGGAATCTTCTCCCACTTTGGTAATTTCCATATCTTCTTTTCAATCGTTGATCGACTTCTTTCATCATCCCATTGAAACTCAAGGGGCATCCCTCACTCTACTAATTTTTCTTCTACCCCTATCAAAAATTTATTCTTTAACACTTGTCTACTATCTTTGGGCGATGTAACTTACGCCACCCCAAAGAGGGGGAAATTTAGACACCTATAATTTGATCAAAGCAATGTTATTATTAACATTGCACTAACTATTCTATTCCATACAAATTGACAACACTTTATCAATTAGACTCTTTTTCCCTTCAAATCCTCTTAATTGACCATTACACATTGATTAAGCCTTCTTATCTTGCAGTTGAATAATAAATCTTCTTATTATCTAACTCCCACTTCCAACGCATCCAAAATCTATCATAACCTCCTCTAAATGCTCCCTGAAAGCTTCTTAAGCCTACCTAGGATTCTCAATTAATCCTAAAAGACTAATTAACATCTAAACCTAGTTAAATCTTACTTTGACTTGTTAAAAGTGATTTTTGGAGTTACATTTTGTCCCACATGCACCAAAATCATTACATTATTGGAATTGGAAACCTACAAATAAAACACTCCTCATCATTTCAAATAAAACTTCCCTCCTCTAGCATAAAATATAGGCAATTATGATTTGATCATTTCTTCCATTGTTATTGAGCTATTATCTTACGATTGCCTATTCCAAACTCAAGCTTGGGTAAATTAAGGGAACCATATAGCCTTGTAGCCATTAACAAAGTGAAAATTAACTCTCAAACCCTTGATTATCAAACAATCACATTTTATAACTAAGATCTTCATAGGTTCATGTTTTCTCGGCATTCAAAGAGTAGAGAGTAGTATATACATGTTCATTTGATGTTATTTCAAAGTTATAATACATGGATAGGAGTAGATATTTTTATATCTTATCTTGATGGTTCATAGTTGAGTTGGTAAATCTTTGAAGTTTCTTTAGTGTTATAACCTCATTTCTATAGATTTTTCTAATGTTTACATGTTCACACCACCAATCTCATTGAGCTTAATGTTCCTACATCGATCCCTTCTTCCATGCTTATTAATAATCAACCCCATACTTTCTCTCTTCCACCTACTTCTATTATTCCCGTATTAGTTCCTACTCTCATAGACTAATTCACTCCACCTCTTGTTTTTCACATGTGGCGAGTCTCTTTCACTGTCACTCTAGACCTAGCATCTCTCTATCAAGATCTCCAAGTTCAAATCCGTCAACCGTAGAAGGCTACTTCTCATGCATCTACATCCCTTGATTCCACATTTCCACTTCATACTCCTTTCGCACCCATCATTTCCACTTATAAAATTTCTCCAAACTTCATCACTCCCAAGCCTCCCAACTTCAATGTCCATGTTAATCCTTAACATCATCTCTCGAGCATTTCATGTGGCATGTCTAGATTATGCAGATGATCATACTTTACTATCAAAGCTCTTCCTTAGAAGTCTCCAAGTTGAAATAGTGTGTTGGTTATATGATCTAACTATCCACTCACTAATATCATTTATGTATTCATATGATGTTTTTCTCATGCATTTTTCAATCAATATCAGCTCAAGACATCCTATACTCAATTGACACAAATTAAATAAGGATCTAACGAGCATCTCGAGGACTATGTTTTACATTATAAGAAAAAATTAGCTAACATGTCTAATGTACTCGCAGAATTTGAAATTCAAGATCTATTTGTCAAAGTCTCTTACTACTTCTACAAGAAAGTGTCATCTTTGAGACATATCCATCATTTGATCACTTATGCCATACTCTTAAGATTTGCTGATGTAGAGAAAATAAACCAATTAAGCATACCTTCACCTTTCAAGAGTTTTCAAACATCAAGCTGCACCTTACCTTTGCATTTGAGGATTGCGAGAGCCCAAAATCACTTTAAAACTTGATATCTTTGATCAAATTTTGCAAGAATTGACTAATATCACCTAAAATAACCTTACCATCTCAATGTTTTGTTTCAAAATAGCTTCATATTGTACACATATCATCATTTCCTTCAATCAAATAGTTCACTCTTCATTCCTACCCAATTTGTACTCACCTTATTCATTCTTCTCTTCAAGTTTCTTGACTAGCTTCATTGGCTCACCATACATTTTTGTGTTTTCTATCTCTACCAAATATTCCAAGGTATTTCAACCTACTTGACATTTATAAACATCTTAGATCAATAAACTAAATAGATTTAAAGTACCTAAAACACATAAATTCATCTCCTTTGTCAAAACTATTGTTTTAACCCCTTAAGACAATGTATTGTGGAAAATTCAAGGCACGTACGATGTGTATAGCAACCCACAAGAATCTTGCAACTCTTTACAAGCTCCTTTTCCATGCTTATAGTGTATGCAAAATTGTAAAACCCAAATCTTTGTATTTCTCTCCCTAGCTCAACTTATTGTTCTAGGCTTACAAACCCTCAACTAGGTCTGGGATAATCCATTTTCAACCATAAAATTTTATGTAAAATACTTCAAGACTCAAGATTCACCTTTTTGGACACCCATTAAGTTATTTTTTCCTTCTCTAAAGTTTCATGACCGGTCTCAACAAATAAATGCAACTTCCTTTGCAAAATGGCTTCTTTAGCTAGGTCTTTGACTGTGTCACAAAGTCCTAGATGAGGACTATCAAGATTTTATCAAAACATAAATAATAAAAAACTAAAATTTATTTTTAATATTTTCATGGACCTCTTCAACATTCTTACTAAAAAAATTCAAGGGTTAATTCCTTGATCTAGGCTCCCAAACTTGAGTCCTATCTAGGTTTGTAAGATGACCCCTAGAAACTGGGTGGTAGGAAAACATATAAATATTTTTTTATTCAATATCAAGGCCCAAAAATTTACCCTAAGGCTTATTTTGAGGTTATCTAAAGGTTATCTTTACCTATTGCTTTTGATAAGCATGTCTTTGCCTCTGAAAGGAACAATAAGAATATTGTTCCAAGCCACGATCTCAGATGATAATAGCACACCACATTAGATTTGAAAAATATAAGAGCTAATATACCATATATGGAAATCCATCATAATCCATGATGCTCAATACATTACAATACAATGACTTGAATTATTCAATAAGAAAGATGTACATATAGGAGAAGGGAAGTGCAACTACTACCTAAATCAGTTGTGAAGAACTCCCACTAATCGATACTAGTAGTTAAGTTAACTCGAGAAAACTATTAAGATAACTCCACATACCGAGAAGCTAACTCAACACAACTAGAAAGTTAACTCCATACAACTATTACACCTAAGCAAGCTAACCCAACAAGTGTAGGGCTAACACAAGTGTAAGAATTATCCTAGTAAATAAATGAAAGGATAAATAATAACCTACACTAACACATCCTTTTCCTTAGATTCACTATTGTCCTGCCTTATAGGTGTTAGTAGCATAGTAATCCAACTATTTTGTTTCCTAGGTATCATGAACAGAAATTCCTTATGGATTGATAACTTCTATAAGCCTATCCTTCACCCTTAAGAAATGGAAATAATGAATATCTCTCTAACATGCATTACCCAAACACTTCACAGTCTTCTCATAGTTTCTCATAGTCATAGTTCCTTATAGTGATTATCAAAATGCAAAAGGAAATATTATGAAGAGTTCACCACTATATCATAAAAATATATTCAAGACTATTAAGAGACCAAAATCAATTAGCAAACTCAACATTTACCTCTACCCAAGAATTGAAAATCATATTCCTTCTTCATATCAATCAAGGATTTATTCATACATCAAAACAAACTATTAGTTTATCATACCATCCCGAGGAAGATGCATAAAAATTATCATTAAAAATCATCTAATGGATTAAATCGATAATTATGGAGAGGAACTATCATATCTTAATATAGAACTTGGTAATATCCTTAAAGAGGTAAGATAAACACACTAAAAAATTAACTTATATTCATATATAACTATATTTCTTCAAAACGTATGAGTTACGCTTCACTCCAACCTTATTCTCATCCTCCTACATGAGGAATGATGATTATCTCACTCATATTTCCTCCTATATTCGAATTTCCTCCATGCATGTAACTCCTACTTGAACTTCTTACCTAACCTACAAATCCCATAATGACTCATTATGTGCTTCTACCATCTTTTGCATTTTTACATTATTTTCACATATTTCATGACTCTCACCCTCACATGAAGACTCATTACACACCCTACAACCTAACAAGACACTTACCAACCCTTAATCAACCTCTAGGACTCTTTGTTATGCATTTATAACTGAATTACACTTTTGGAGGAAAAGTTCCAATTTGAAATTTCAAACTTCCTCACTCTTAACTCTCTCTCTCTCTCTCTCATGACTCCACATACACTGAAATACTTCATTGACCTCATCGCTAGGAACATTTTTGTTTGAATGGCTTCGTGATGATTCTCCCGCATCATATGTGAAAGAAAACAATTATCTATGGGCAAGCTCACATATCATGATCAAGCTTCATCATCTTCTACTCAATTTTAAACCAAATCTACTTTCAAACCATCTTCAAAACCTACTGAAGCTAAAGCTACGCCAACACTATCTCTACTCTAGAAAAAATCAATGGTAACCTCCAAAGCATACATTCACAAAAATTCTGTGTGTTCCACATATTTTATTACCGCAAATTTTTGAGAGTAATTTTATTTCACTTCCTCTTGCGCTTAATTTAGATCCATATCGCCCTAAAGGACACAACTATAACAAAAAAATTTTGATGCAACTATCATCAATGCGTGGGACATTCAATGATCGATGTTTCAAACTTAGTCATCTTATTCAAGATCTCATCTTTAATATGATTGAGCTTCCTAAGCCTACGAATTATACGCCAATCAATGAAAATCACAAGCTTAAGATCTTCAACAATCCTCGAACCAAAACATGACAAACAAGTTGGTGACTCTTGACCAATCATACATATCGGCAATGTCTCCTCCTTCATAAAGGTATCTTGATTTTCTAGTTGGTTAAAGTGATGTATCTCCACCATTCATTGCATTCTCTGATCACAACTATCATGCTACATTCTCTTTTGACACATTACATATCAATGCTTCTATCAGGCCACATGCTATCAATAATACAATGATTGATCCATCAATTCATATGTGTGTGTGCTCTATTACATTTCTTGTTGCTATCGACTCTTTGCTATCAAATGTTTCATATTTGGTTCAGTAAATCTTACGAGTTATCTCAAACTTCCATTCATAATTGGTCCTCTTGTCATGCTTGTGTCATTTCTTGTGGCACCTTCAATCAAAGGGTGTGACATTCTCACGGGGGTTCACTTAGTAAAAGTATGGTATAACATGTTCATTCGAAGGGTATTAAAGAATACCCTTAATGTTAGTTTTTACCTCCAATTATTCAATTGATAATATCCCCTCCGTTATATTATTAGAATGAAAATACCCCCTATTTTTTCCATGTACCTTACATACCCATTTTTCCATTACAATTTTATTTACCCCTTTTTATTTCTACCCTAATATATCAAATAGAAAATATATCATGTTTTCCACTCAATTATTATTTTCTTAATATGTCTTTTCTCTAGAAAGATATTTCAAAGCCATTCAAGATATATTATCAATTATGTTAATGTTAAACTTTAATCATTTATCAATAGTTATTCAAATAATTAAGATGGTGAAATAATATCATTTACGTTGAAAAGCATACTCAATCCTAGTTTTCTATAATATTATTATTTCTCGGCTAATATCTCCTAACCGATATTTTCTTACTCAAAATGAACTTATAATTTAACTTCATTAAAATACTTCTTATGCAATATTAAGGTATTTATTTTTAAAAAATAGGGGTCAAATATTTTAGTTTAATATTAAAATCAACCCCACCTCTCCTTAGGCCCACCTCTCTAACCTACCCCCAATACCTAATTCAAAATATTAGTAAATTAAACCCTTTCACCCCCTAATGTCTACTGGTATATTGACTTTGATTTTATCAATTTTAATTACCTCAATATGAATGCACGTGCTAGGATAATGCCGAACAAATCAACCCCGTGGACATTCACTTAGGTCTTCCTTAGCTCCATTTCGCTCAGCTATCATTTCCATGAATCACTTATGTCTAAAGTTCATTCACAACAAGCAAGTTATCACCATCAAAGGTGTTCCGCCATGCACACCATGGCCACAACCTCCTCTTGAGGTTGTCATTGCACTCACTAGAGCATCTAGGTCCCCAAGACCTCTCAAATCTAAAGCACAATCTGCTCCTAGCTCTCCTATTCGCACACGACCTACTCGGTCTCATCGGTCCACTAGTCCATCCCATCAGTCTAGGTCCACCACTTGGGACGACTCCTTCACATAGGTATACATCACCTCGTCAGTCTCCTTCACATAGGCGGTCATCACCTCCACAATCTCTTTCACATAAGTACACACCACCTCCTTATGACTTTTTAATGTAATCTTCTTTTATAATAATATAAACGCAAGGTTTTCAATAGGGGAAAAAAATTAAAAACTCCGTAAATAAGTTGAGCATGGATCCCGTGCATTTTATTTAATTGGATTATGTCCGATGACAGACTGCATTGATTGAAAAACATTGCCAACAACTTTAACATGTGTGAAAAGGGATTCAACGGTCACACTAATTCCAATGCCTCTTTAACACAATTGGGAGGCGACCGACTTAATTTTATTTAAATTTATATACAATCAGCTGGAGAAACATATTTTCAAATTGTATGGCAAGTCACGACAATTCAAATCTGGATTATCCATTATTCTTTGAACATTGATTTTCGTCTAAAATTTGTCCTAAAATCGCCCTTTTCAAACTAATCATCTTCGTGTTGTTTTGGCAGTAGTCAAACGCTTATCCTCGTCAAAGATTCCGCTGCTCTTAATGTATTATTAGTTTAAATTAGACTTTTGTTGTGTATTTTTCAAATGTATTTCAGGTAAGAATTATTTTGAATTAGGGGGCGATCTTCCTTCTTCCTATTTACCGTCTCTAATATAGAAGTTTTTGTTGTTGTTGTGCGTTTTTAAAATATATTTTAGGTAAAAATTATTATGAATTAAGGGTGATTTCTCTTCTCCTTATCTACTGCCTTCTCGATATAAAATAGAGAGGTTTTTGTTGTTGTGTGTTTTTACAATATATTTTAAGTTAGAAGTATTTTGAATTAGGTTTTTGTTGTGTTTTGTAAGGTAAGAATTATTTTGGTATTAATATAATTATATGTTTTTTTAATTTTTGTAGTTTAATATAGATGTTTGTTATGTGTTTTTGTATTGTATAATTTTTAAAATTGATGGATTATTTTTATATTTATTATGAATATAGTTATCATTTGTTAAGATTTTTATGCTCTCTAATTTTATATTTTTAGATTTGTAGTTTTTTTCCTTGCATTTTATTTCTTTGATTTGCATGTTAATAGTGTTATAATTTGAATTTGAAAATGTTTACAAATATAAAATTGTATTTGTACATTCAAAATAATGAATATAAGAATAATTTATTTAAGAAAAGAATGATATATATGTTTTAAGAACAATATTATTATTTACAGAAAATATTTCTGCTAGAAGTTGAATTCAAGTATATTGCGTATATTTTAGCATTTTGTTTGTGTTAGCACATATTGAAAGATAAGGCTTAGAATATTTGAATACAATAAATTGATTGTTGTCGAGACATAAGGTGCTTGATAATAACGAGAGGGATAATAGAGAACCCTATATGTGTCTTTTGATTTTTATTAGTTATGCTACGAATTCTAGTTAGTTTAACATTTAGAAGAAAATGAGCAGTTTCTTAACAATTTGCAACAAATACAAGAAAAAAATCAAAGTTTATGAAGATTGAAGTGAAGTGATTGCAAATTTAAAATACGTTTTATATATTTTGAAAAACTGTATTTCCATTAACATTACATTTTTGATCGATAACCATTGCGAAAATACACAATATATAAGCAATTTAACCTATGAATTTAAGATTGGTTGGTTTTGCTAATTAAACTTGTTTTCTTCTCTTCACAACAAGAACAATAAACACGTTAATTTCATAATTTTTCTATAATCTAAACTATAATTAACAGTTTATATCTTAAGTTTATTGGTAAACTGCAACTAAGTATGACTAGTTCAATGCATGTGTGAATACAAAACCACATCCCAAGTCTATCTAGAATGAGCCAAAGTTTATAAAAAAAAATGAAATATTGGTCAATAGATTGCCTTACAAGTCACATAAAAGAGCAGTTGCACTTCCATGATCAATATATTGGTTCTTGACTTTTCGTAATTGGACAAGTCCCAAACGTATTCCTTATAATGCAAATATCATTCATGTTTGGAATCTATTGTCTATTCAACAACGGTGCCATTGCCCAATTCCACACTAAATGCCTCATCTCAGTTTTCTTTTTAACTTTGTTGTTTGGGTCGTTTTATTTCGTTGCTCGCTATGTGTTGACCCGCAGTACGAATATTGCAAAAACAATCAAACATGCGGCTCCACAAATTTCATGTTTCCCTTTGGTGTAGGCAACCGTACTTGTGGTCTGCCAAGCTTTCAGCTCGACTGCCCGCAGAACGCACGCCCAGTCATACAAATAGACAGCCAGAAGTACACAATAGTACAGATTTTCTACGACAATAAGACCTTTAGGATAACTAATGACAAGAATTTCCAAGATTGTACATTTTCTTATGGCATCGATACAGCCTGGGATTTAGGGAATAAAGTTTTTAGTGTCATGAGTACACCCAACACAAGTATGACTGTATATCAGTGTGATAAGCAATGTCTGCCATACGGATCTTACCGACCTGAGTATAATTTGAATGCTTCATGTTCTCCGCGAATGGTAACTGTTCAAGAGGGAACATTGCAATGGAGTTTTGTCCAAGAACGAGTTCAGAGTTGTAGGAATTGAATGAAAAGTAAGGGTTTTTGTGGGTATACCGTTCCCAACGAAGCGGATTTCTTTTGCTTTTGCGAGGATGGACCTCATTCAAACCAGTGCTTCCAGGGTATTATTCTTCATTCAAATTGCTACACAGCTTATTTCAAGTTTCACATTTTATGGTCTGTATCTGTACTCATCATGAATTTCTTTGAATGTTTTTCATGACAAAGAAATTTGGAAAAAGAGGAGTCGTAATTGGTGAGCCCCTTTTATCTCTCTCTTGTTTTATAGATATTCTTAATTGTGATTTTGATGAACATATATTGTGCCTTCAAAATCAGGTGCTGCTGTTGGAACGACCGTGTCTCTAATCGTTGCAGCAGTACTTGTCGTTTATTTCAGAAAATCCAGGTCTACTTCCGACGTGGAGAAATTCCTACATGATTATGTTCATGAAATGCCCAGCAGATATTCATACTCTCAACTGAAGAAAATCACCAGCAACTTTTCAGATAAATTGGGGAAGGAGGTTTCGGTTTGGTTTATAAAGGAAAGCTTCCAAGCGGTAATATGGTGGCAGTTAAAATTCTTGATCAATCGAGACACAGCGAGAGTCAGTTCATGAACGAAGTTGCAACAATCGGAAGAATCCACCACGTTCATCTGGTTCGCCTGATGGGCTACTGCTTTGAAGGAATCAGAAGCGCTCTTGTTTACGAGTACATGGTGAACAGTTCTCTGGATAAGTTTATATTTGATGGGAGAGGGGAAGAACGGGTCCTTAGCTGGGACCAACTGTATTCGATCGCCCTTGGGGCGGCTCGTGGGATTGCATATTTACACGATGAATGCAACAGGCGCATCATTCATTTTGACATCAAACCGCACAATATATTGTTGGACGCGGAGTTCACACCCAAAATAGCTGACTTTGGTTTGGCAAAACTGTGTGGGCGAGGAGACGATCAAATGTCTGCGCCGGAGCTTTGGTCAAGAAATGTTCATCCTGTAACGGACAAAGCAGATGTTTACAGTTTTGGAATGCTGTTGTTGGAAGTAGTTGGAGGAAGGAAGAACATTGATTTTCGGGTAAGCCGTTCGAGTCAAGTGTATTTTCCAGAATGGGCATTCAAGTTGTTAGAGAATGGGCAGATTGAAAAGATGTTGAGAGGAAGAGCAGGAAACACAGAAATTGGTTTGGAAGATGAAGAGAAGGCGAAGAGACTGACAAAAGTGGGACTGTGGTGCGTTCAACACAATTCAGCAGATAGACCGGCGATGAGCAGGGTGATTCAAATGCTGGAAGGGAATGGTGATGATGTGGCGAGTCCTCCATTTCCTTTCGAATCCTCCGCTTCGACTGGAGCATCATTGTTATTATCTTCTGAAGACTTGAGAAGTGCAAGCCATTAGAATCAGGAGTTGGTGAGTGCGAAATTCAAAGGATTACGATTGCCATGATCATTTTTCAGTATTTTAATGTGACCCGTCACCCAAGTACATAAAAACAAAGTGTAGTGACAAAGACTCGAATATATAATCGAGCAAGCTAGTCAACTAGCCGCCTTGCGTATGCAAACTATGTATTTTTTTCCCGTTACGGATTCGTTGCTTTAATCTAAGCAATGCTTATAAAACCCAAATTTGCTAATAATATATTGTATTGGGTACATATTTTTGTTATAATTTTGCAATGCGAGGATAATGAAATAGCTAACTTTATTTTATGCTATAATAGGATCAATGGTTAAAATTAAATTCATCACAAAAATAGTAAGGTTAATTTAATTTGAAAACTGTTGTGGGTCCTTCAAAGAATGATTTGTTCACAAAACATGTTTAAAAGTGACCCAAAGCCAACCTAATCATCACCATTGACTACCCATCTTTGAAAATGTGCCACTAGGGTGCATCGCTTGTTGTCCATGTTTAAATGGACAACTGCGATGCACCCTAGTGGTGCATTTTTAATGATGGTATCCTCTCCTAATCATCCATATCTCCTTAATAGCTTATCAAAGAGAGTAGTTTTGTTCAATTTGGTGGGCCCAAGAAAGCGTTATGATTGATCAAAGATTTCCAACATGTTTTACATAAATATTGTCCATGGGGCCATCAATTTTAACCTTTGAATTCCCTTTCCACACATCTCATCCTCGTTGGTGATCTATTTCCATGATTTCCCAATCTAATTGGTGCTATGTGCCCCTCTCGATTGGTTTTACAATTCACTAGTGTTCGCGGGGTCACATGCATTCACGAAAGTTCATGTGATCCATAATTGGTCCATGTGGACCAAAGTGACAGTCATTTAGTCTATGATGGGAAGTAAAACCATATAGAGGATCTTGAGATTTTGTAGTGCCCACTTCCCTTCGACACGTTTGACATTGATCATGACATTGTTGACTATACCATGGACATTGTTATAGTTTTGATTTAGTATGATGATTAGATGTTAGAGCATGGATTATTGTTGACTCTGATTCATATATGATGCATGATGATTATTAGAGACATTTTATATATTGATGTTGATATATTGTCTGACATGGTTACATTATAGATGTTGTTCGGACATGTGATATTTGGATATTTTGAGTAGACCTAGAAAATGAAAATTGAATTAAAATTGATGATGATATAGTTGTTGATGAAATTTTAAGTGACACTGTTGATTTTCTTGATGTTGTTGTGATATATATATATATATATATATATATATATATATATATATATATATATATATATTGATGATGTAGTGCCCACTTCCTTTGACACCTTCGATATCTTGATCTTGATCATTGATTACATTATGGACATTATTATGGTTTTGATTTAGTATGATGTTAGATGTTGGACCATGGATTATTGTTGATCTTGATTTAGTTATGATGCATGATGATTATTAGAGACACTTCATATGTGGATGATGATATACTATTTGACATGGATATATTATGAATGTTGTTCGGACATGCGATTTTTAGATATTGTGAGTAGACCTAGAAAATGGACATTATATGATGATGATATAGTTGTTGATATAAATTGTAAGTGATAATGTTGATTGCCTTGATGTTGTTGTCATTCATATGTATAGATTATTTTGTGATTATATTTATATCATGTTGGATGTTCTGATATGGCCACGAGGCCGAAGGAGGTACTTGTGTTTAGCGAGGATAAAATATCACAACAAACATCGGAGGATTGGAGACCAACCACATTGGAATTCTAAATGAATTCAACAAGGTCACCATGGCAACATGTTTTGTGTGTGTGTGTGTGTGTGTGTGTGTGTGTGTGTGTGTGTTGATTTTGTTAGGGATCCCATGGGGGGGATTACCTTTGAATGTGACCAAGGGGATATGTGTATTTTATTAATGTGGTTCTTTTTTATTATTGTTTGCATATGTTTATTTTGTGATGCATTTACCCCTTTCATTATTCTTTTAATTGTGGAGAATTAATGTGAGTAATCATATTGTTTAAATAAATAAATTAATCAAATTTGGGATATAATAAAGTAATTATATAAGTTCTTGGCTCTTGTATTAAATGTGGTAAGTGATGTGTAAGTAATGTGTAAGTGATGTGTAAGTATGTGTATGAGTTGTATAAGTTAGATTTTGGAGTATGAAACACTCCACCTCCTTGGAAATCCAAATTTTTCCTTGGAGGCTGATTTTGGAGGCTTGTGGGACAAGTTAGACTTGTCCCATACCTCTTAAATTTGTATACCAACCTTACCTATGGTGGGAGGGTTGATTTTAGACCTTTTTAATGCATTTTTATAAGTCAAGTTGCATGTTTTAATTGCACTTTCTTCATGTTTTAAATTTGTAGTCCTTATGGGGTGTGGGCTTGGTTGGAGTGTGTAAGTAATTTGTCATATTTTCACCACCTATTTATTATGCTTGGGGGAATGAAGTTGACTTTTGGTGTTGGAGTTGAGGATGTGTGATGTGGCATCCTACATAAATCCACCTCATCTCTTCTTTTCCTCTTCCTTAAATATGAATTTACTTGGCTTGTTGTGGGTTACTTGGTTACTGGATTTTCATTTTGTGGCATACTTCATTTGGGGGTGAATTTTCCTTGGCTGTTGGGAGCTCTTGTTGATTTTGGAGGAGATTGGAGAGCATTTCATACTTGGGCATTGCTGATTTTGGGACTGTATTTTGACATTGAAAGCTTGTTGTATTGGAACAAAATCTACCATGGAGAGGTAGGAGCTTAGCTCTTCATATATGCTTTTATTTCTTTTTATGTTTGTGTGAATGGTGAATGTTTTGTGTGTTTGTTGGCTGGTTGGGTAGACTGCCTAGGAATGGTGTAGGAGAAGGCTATGGGGAATCATTGAGGGGGCATAAGGGAATGCCAGTGGCATCAGATTTATTATGGAGGGAGTTTGGGATTGGGATCCACCATGGAAAAGAAATATCTTGCATTTCTTACTTTTTGGGGGGCATAAGAAAATTTGTGGGGGCATAAGGAGGGATTGTGGGGGCATAAGGATATGTGTGATGATTTAAATTGGTGGTTTGTTACAGGTGGATACCCATTTCCCATTGGGAGGCATAAGAAGCTTCCCCATAGTTCCTTGCTCCTTTGGCTTGCTTGATGAAGCCTTAGTCTTGTTTGTATGTTTTAAATGTAGTTATAAACTACATTTTGTTTTGAACTGTATTTTTATTGTGAAATTTGCATGTGTGTTTGTGGAAGCCTGTTGTTGCCATGAGTTGAATCACACCTTCTATTGCATTGTGGTTGGGGCTCGAGGGCCAATGAAGAAGGATGGATTCTCCTCTTCATTGGATGTCTTGGTTGGGTGGAGAGCGTTGCCTTTCCCCTACCTTTGTTGTGATCTAAAAGGAGAAATTTATGTTGTTGTTCTGGAGCAGAGGAGAAAGACAGTATGACAGTTCCTTGTGAAATGAAATCTCATTGTAACCCTTCCCACTTTGAAGTGGATGATCTGTATATTATTTGTAATGGAAGGATACTTTGTATTGAGCTATGAAAGTTGTAAATTGAAATGTGAAAGATATACATACCTGCATACATTTGCTTTCATTTGAAAGAAAGAAAGAAATTGAAATTTGTTATTTGCATTCAAGAAATTGAAAGATGTAAAGTTGTATATTTGAAATCAATAAAATATTGCACTACCTTTATCAATTTACATTTTTGTATTGAAATTGATCATAAAATTGTGATTTGATATCTTTGTTTGGAAAATTGAAATGAGGAATATGTATGAAGGAAATATATGTAACTCTGTTCTTTTGAAATATGTTAAAATTGGAAATCAGACTTTACATTTTAGCTAATAAATGGTTTTTTAAATCAACTAAATGTATTAGAATAAAATAGAAATGAATTTCCATATTTGGAAGATGAAAAATGATAAACGAGATCCTTTCGAAATTGACCTCTTTTTTAAATTTTAAAGCTGGTAAATACTTCTCTAAAATGCTGATTCAAGCCTACAAACAATAATCAATGTTGAAACATTAAAATATAGCATTCTATGATATCAATGAACTCAATTGGGCTAAAACACTTAAGGAAAAATCCTTCAAAACATTGCAAAATCGGGTCTAAACCTCTTACAGTCGTTTTGTTGTCAAGAGATGTAAAATTTTAATTTGCAACTCAATTAAACCAATTAAATCTTGAAAACTTCCTAAAATACATCTAAGAACATTTCCCCATGTATGTTTGACATGTTGAAAGTGAATGAATGAAAAAATTGAAAAAAAATTATAAGTTAAAATTTACCAGTTTGCTTTTAAAAATCCTGCAGGTTGTTTTCTTAAAATTGACCCCTTAAAATTTATCAAAATATAAAATTAATGTTTTTTGTGCAAAGAGGGCATCGAGAGATTTCCAGAAAGTCCCGTTTTTCCAAAAATGAGATCTCGTATCAAAAGTTATGGCTAAAGTTTTAAAGAAAATTTTCAAAAATCCTTAGCGGGCCTACGGCCCAAATTTTCCCTTAAAACACTTAGGAAAAATATTGGGAAAAGTTGGAAAATTTTCCCAATTTTTTTCCGAAAGTGCTAAGTTCAAAAAAGGGGATCCGCCCATCTCGATGATACCTCATGGTGCCATGTGGAAGCTTCGATTGGGCACGTGGGTCAGCAGAGAAAATTTTGACTTAGTTTCCTCTGCCTGAAAATAGGGTGATGACACGTGGCGTCATTTGGGTTAGGTGGAGGCATGTGGGAAGTTTTTACCCTTACATTTCCAAGCCCAAAGTATAAAATTCTGATGTGTCCCCGCAAGTCCGTTTTCCCTGCACCAATCGAGATCTTGACATGCCTTAAATCTCTCTGATGGCCCAACTTTCCGCCAAAGCTTTCTTAAGCTGACACGTGTCCTCTTTGGGCCCACGGAACATGGAGGACAATTGCACTTTTTCCCTGAAATGGGAAAATACACGAAAAATCTTCCCGCTTTACCGACCCGCGCGAGGGAAAATTTTCTCCCTGGGCCCGCAGCTCACCCTTGGGAAAATTTTCCTCCCAAGGTCTGCCAGACCATAACTTGTGTTTTATGAGGAGTTAGGAGGACTTCTATATATCAATGGAAAGGTGAGGAAATTTCCTATCCAATTGGAGTAATTTAGGAAAATTTTGAAAGCATTAAGTGTGAGAAAAATCAAGTTGAATCTTTAAGAATGTCAAAGAGTGGGTATGGTGAGGAATTACCCTCTCGAACCTAGTTGAACCTTCTAACCCTAAATCTCGGACCTTGTGACTCTAATAATTGATAATACAATAAAAGTATATCCTAGTGAATTAGAATTATTCTGGAAATTTTTAGTGACAATTATTGCCTTGTAACCTAGTAGTAGACTCTTTTAAACAAAAAAAATTTCCATAATTTTTCCTAACTAATCCTAGGTTGTTTCTTAGGTCTCAAGTGTGTTGTTTTAGCTAGCGTTACACTTGGTATTAGAGCAGTGGTTCAAAATATTGGACCATTGGGCACACTAGAAAACTTGAGACATGAAACTTAAACCTATCACACTTTTAAATCTAGAAAACAACTTAGTTTAGAAATTACATATTTTAGTAAATATGGAAACTAGATAAAACTTAGAAAGATGGACTAACTCTCACCTTGGTCTATGCAAGAGGTGCAGATGGGATGAGGGGTATTTTCACATAGACCTAGACTTACCACCACCAGATCATGTTGTAGCAACCATCCTACCCCAGATTTTGTAGACTCTTCAGGATGTTAATGCCGCTCTACGCGGAGGATCAGTAGGAGGATGTGCAGAGACATGATAGGGACATTTCCATTGAGGGTCAGGTATCTCCTCGACCCAGCAAGGAGCATAGAGGAGAGAAATCCCATGCAGAGTTAGCTAGGGCAGAGTCACCACAGAGGGGACAGGGTGAGCAAGTTTCAGGACATAGAGAGAGGTGTCAAAGCCCTAGGCTTAGAGATGAGCATGCAGAGATACCTAGAGGCCATCGGACCACAATTGCATATGACATCGGGAGATCCTAAAATTTTGACCATCACATTACTCGGGTGACACAGGTGGATTTTAATCGGAGGTTTGACTAGTGAGCTCTAGCGGTTTCTTCAAGATTTTTCCTTGTTCTAACAACATGAAAGATCGTGTTATGATCCATATAATGAGGGATGGAGCTGGAGTATGGTGGAGGACAGAGGAGCAGAAGCTCCATGTAGATTCTGAGACAGTGACCTGGGAGCTCTTTGAGGAGAGGTTCAAGAGATGATATTTGTTATGGAGGTTCATACAACAAAGGATCGATGAGTTCCATGACCTTGACATGCATATCTTTCAGGAAGAGAGTATGAGAGTAGGTTTTTGGATCTACTCTAGTATGTTGAGTACATACACGATGAGCAGGAGTACATACATGATGAGCAAGTGCAGATCCATAGGTTCATCCAAGGCCTAAACCTAGACATCGGAGGTGCGGTTCAGATCCATTGCCCAAAAAATTTAGTAGAGGTCGTTGAGAAGGCCTACATAGCATAGGAGACTCGGGGAAGACCCAACAGGCTATAGATCAAGTCCGAGCCACATACGGCAGATGTAGGACAACAGATCGAGGGTCGAGTACCTCTTCCTTGTGGTGGCTAGAGCTCTTCATAGTCATCATTTAGACCCTAGCAAAAACAACAAGTAGTAGCAGTATCACCCAACTTATAGACCTCCATAGAGAGTTGATGCACAAGGAGGTCAGAGTATGGAACCTCCTCCTATGGGTCCCATCGGGAAAGAGGGTGAACCTAGAGCTTAGTCGGCGGGAGCTCACCGGTAGAGGCCACATAAAAACAACCGTTGGATCATCAAGATCCACAAAAATACTTCTAGAGCACCTATTGGAGGTGCTACTCATTGGAGAGGATCAGGTGGTTGTTTTGGTTATGGAGTTGTGGGAAATTTTTGAGAGACCGCCATAAGAACCCTAACAAGTGTAAGACACAGATCTCAAAGCCAACTTTTGGTGACATGGGATGTAGCCACAGATTTATGCAACATTTGGGAAATTCTAGGCCAAGCATCATAATACGATCATTGATACTACATGTAGCATTTTGGGTATTCCTACCTCTATATTGTTTGATTCGGTTCTTGTGACTCTTTGGGCACCATCTATAGTAGAGTGATGCAGGATGGTGGTAGTTAGGTAGGGTCATAGTTGGGATGTTGAGATGGCTTCTAGAGCCAAGATCTCTATAGACTCCTTATTTAAGGAGTGTGTAGTGGATTTGGAACCTTTCATCACTACCTCATATCTCTGTATCCTTCCTTTGGGCTCGTATGGAGTCATTTTGGGTATGGATTGGTTATCTACACACAGGGCTAGGATGGATTATTACCACAAGACTATATCTTTTCGGAGTGGAGTCGGTGATTCTAGGGGTCAAGAGACCCTTTCTATTCACATCTTCTCTCTCATGCAAGTTAAGTGGTGTGTGTAAAGGGGTTGCAGATGTATGTTGTTACATTTAGTGACCGATCAGAGGATGGGTCTAGTGGACCATCGCTAGATGATCACCCCATTTTGAGAGAGTTTGTAGATGTCTTTCTAGGGGAGCTACCGGGGTTACCACCCCCATGTGAGATTGATTTTCATATAGACCTGGTTCGGGAGTAGAGCCTATCTCACGAGCACCTTATTAGATGACCACCCTAGAGCTCTATGAGCTCAAGTTGCAGCTTGAGGGCCTTTTGGAGAAATGCCTTATCCATCCTAGTGTATCCCCTTAGGGTGCATTGGTGATCTTTGTGAAGAAGAAGGATGGATCCTTGTGGTTGTGTATTGATTACCACCAGCTGAATAAGGTAATGATCAAGAATCGTTATCCCCTTCCACGCATTAATGATTTATTTGATCAGATGAAGGGAGCCATGCCATTTTCTCTAAGATTGATCTTAAGTCAGGCTACCATCAGTGAGGATTTCAAAGGTGGACATTCATAAGACCGCCTTCCGTACGAGATATGGCCATTATGAGTTCACAGTGGTGCCTTTTGGTTTGACTAATTCCCCTGCAGTTGTTTATGAGTTTGATGAATGGGGTATTTAGGATCTTCTTAGATTGCTTCGTGCTCATCTTCCTTGATGACATTTTGATTTACTCATGTACACGTGAGGAGCATGAGGGACACCTTCGCCAGGTTCTTCAGTGTCTTCGGGAGAAGTAGCTTTTTAGGAACTTGGAGAAGTGTGCCTTCTTTTAGATAGAGGTATAGTACTTGGGTCATATCTTTTCTCGGGGAAGTTGTCATAGTCAATCCTTCTAAGATTAGAGCCATTATGGATTGGCCTAGCACTCACTACTGTGATCGAGGTGCACATCTTCATGGGATTAACACGTTACTACCAGGAGATTTTTTCAGACTTTCTCTCAAATTGCACACCCCATCACTTCCCTTCAGAGGAAAGGGAAGAAGTTTTTTTGGTCGGATAGATGTGAGCAAGCCTTCAGGACACTGAAGGAGTGTCTCACTACAACACCTATCCTTGCAATACCGGATCCACATGGTGAGTTCTTTGTTTGCATGGATGCTTCGTTGGTAGACCTTGGAGGTGTGTTGATGCAGGAGGGAAGAATTGTAGCTTTTGAGTCTTGCAAACTCAAGGATTATGAGCTTAATTATTTGACTCATGATCTTGAGCTTTTGGGAGTTGTGCATGCCTTAGTTCAATGGAGGCACTTTCTTCTTGGTAAGATATTCACACTCAGGACATATCACTTGATTCTTTACCACCTCTTCACGCAGCCCAATCTCAACGCTCGTTAGCAATGTTGGATGGAGTTTCTTTGTGAGTATGATATGGAGATAGAGCATGTGAAAGGGAAGGAGAATGTGGTGGTAGATGCTCTCAGCAGACGGATACATGCGAGTATGGCCACTTCAGTTAGCACAGATTTGTGGAGCATGATTCTTTAGTAGCTTCCTCTTGACAGCTTCTACATTGCGGTTCGAGTTGAGATTGAGTCCAAAACAACCCCTCGAGGGAAAGTTTGGTGGTTTTTATTTAGAGGTGAATGGTATTCTCATGCACAGAGGCTGGATTTATGTTCCCAGAGATGGAGGCTTGACGTAGGAAATCTTGGCAGAGGCACATCGTGCACCCTATTCAACACATGGGGTAAAAAGAAGATGCACACCACCTTGAGACAGTTGTATCATTGGAGAGGACTTCGTAGAGACATGGCCCAGTTCATGTCACGATGTTTACAGTGGAAAAGAGTTAAGGTTGAGCATCAACATCCAACTAGCCTTATTTTTCCTCATGCTATACTGGAATGGAAGTTGAACAGAGTTTCCATGGATTTTATTGTTGGGCTACCTATGTCAAGATATCACCACGACACCATCATGGTCATGGTTGATAAATTGACAAAGGTGGCTCACTTTTCTCCAGTGAAGACCACTTATACAACTAGAGTAGTGGCATGGGTATATTTGGATGAGATCGTAAGGTTACACGAGATTCCGTGGAAGATCATTAGTGACCGCGATCCTTTGTGTACTTCCCATTTTTGGACTACCATGCAGCATTCCTCGGGACGAAGATTAATTTCAGCACAACATATCACCTTGAAGCAGATGGACAAACCGAGAGGGTGAATCATATTTTAGAGGACATGCTCGGGATGTATGTGATAGATCAACAGTCTAGATGGGAGAAGTACCTATTTTTGGTGGAGTTTTCCTACAATATTAGTTTTTAGAGTTCCATAGGCATGGATCCTTTGCAAGATTTATATGGTAGAGAGTGGAGGACACCTCTTAGCTAGGATAGGCTAGAGGACGGGGTTTCTTTTGGAGTATCTTTGTTGCAGGACATGGAGCAAAGAGGTGGTATTGATCGAACACGAGACTACGGGAGGCACATGAAAGACAAAAGAAGTATGCACATCATGATAGGATGGATCATAGTTTTAATGTGGGAATGAAGGTGTTCCTTCGTGTCAGGACGCATAAGAGCCCTATCCATTATGGAAAAGGTTCTAAGTTAGCTCCTAGATTCATGGGTCCTTTTGAGATCTTGGAGCGTATTGGCCCTTTGGCCTACCATCTAGCATTGCCACCCAGCTTGTCTCGCATACATGATGTTTTTCATGTTTCAGTTCTTAAGAGATATGTTGCAAATCCTTCTCATCTGTTGCATAGGACATCATTGGAGGAGCAGGATCAAGGGTAGGGATGGTGGAGCCCATTCGCATCCTAGATCATAGGACCCTAGGCCTTCAAGGTAGAGAGGTTGATCAGGTTCGGGTGTAGTGGGACATATATGATGAGACTGCAGCTACATGGGAGGATGCTACCTTATTATGAGTTTAGTTTCCACATTTGTTCCAAAGTGACTTCAGGAGGAAGTCGAGTCTAAGGGGAGGGGATGTAGTTCCCACTTCCCTTTGACACCTTTTGATACTGATCTTGATATTGTTGATTACATTATGGACATTATTATGGTTTTGATTTAGTATGATGTTAGATGTTGGACCATGGATTATTGTTGATCTTGATTTAGTTATGATGCATGATGATTATTAGAGACACTTCATATCTGGATGATGATATACTATTTGACATGGATATATTATGAATATTGTTTGGACATGTGATTTTTTGGATATTGTGAGTAGACCTAGAAAAGGAAAATTATATGATGATGATATAGTTGTTGATATAAATTGTAAGTGATAATTTTTATTGCGTTGATGTTGTTGTGATTCATATGTATAAATGATTTTGTGATTATATTTATATCATGTTGGATGTTCTAATATGGCCATGAGGCCGAAGGAGGTATTTGTGTTTTGCAGGTTAAAATATCACAACAAACATGAGGGATTGGAGACCAACCACATTGGAATTCTAGATGAATTCAACAAGGTCACCATGGCAACATGTTTTGTGTGTGTGTTATTTTTGTTAGGGATTCCCATGGGGGATTACCTTTGAATGTGACCAAGGGGTTATGTGTATTTTATTAATGTGGTTCCTTTTTATTA
Source organism: Taxus wallichiana var. yunnanensis (assembly GCA_018340775.1). Lineage (NCBI taxonomy): Eukaryota > Viridiplantae > Streptophyta > Pinopsida > Cupressales > Taxaceae > Taxus > Taxus wallichiana. The sequence goes on from CM031240.1 coordinate 203,752,055, forward strand.
TTGTTTGCATGTGTTTATTTTGTGATGCATTTACCCCTTTCATTATTCTTTTAATTGTGGAGAATTAATGTGAGTAATCATATTGTTAAAATAAATAAATTAATCAAATTTGGGATATAAGAAAGTAATTATAGAAGTTTTTGGCTCTTGTATTAAATGTGGTAAGTGATGTGTAAGTAATGTGTAATAATGTGTAAGTGATATGTAAGTGTGTGTAAGAGTTGTGTAAGTTAGATTTTGGAGTATCAAACACTCCACCTCCTTGGAAATCCGAATTTGTCCTTGGAGGGTGATTTTGGAGGCTTGTGGGACAAGTTAGACTTGTCCCATACCTCTTAAATTTGCATACCAACCTTACCTATGGTGGGAGGGTTGATTTTAGAACTTTTTAATGCATTTTTATAAGTCAAGTCAGTAATGATTTAATTGCACTTTATTCATGTTTTAAATTTACAGTCATTATGGGGTGGGCTTGGTTGGAGTGTGTAAGTAATTTGTCATATTTTCACCCACCTATTTATTATTCTTGGGCGAATGAAGTTGACCTTTTTGTTGGAGTTTAGAATGTGTGATGTGACATCTTACATGGAGCTCCACTTCATCCTCTTCTCTTCCCTCTTCCTTAAATTTGAATTTACTTGGCTTGTTGTGGGTTACTTGGTTATTGAATTTTCATTTTGTGGCATACTTCATTTGGTGGTGAATTTTCGTTGGCTATTGGGAGCTCTTGTTGATTTTGGAGGAGATTTGAGAGCTTTTCATACTTGGGAATTGTTGATTTTGGGACTATATTTTGACATTGAAAGCTTTTTGTATTGGAAAAAAATCTACCATGGAGAGGTAGGAGCTTAGCTCTTCATATATGCTTTTACTTATTTTTATTTTTGTGTGAGTGGTGAATGTTCTTACGTGTGTTTGTTGGCTGGTTAAGTAGACTCGCCTAGGAATGGTGTAGAGAAGGCTATGGGGAATCATTGAGGAGGGGCATAAGGGAATTTCAAGTGGCATTAGATTTATTGTGGAGGAAGTTTGGGGTTGGTATACACCATGGAAAATAAATAGCTTGCATTTCTTACTTTGTGGGGGCATAAGGAAATTTTTGGGGGCATAAGGAGGCATTATGGGGGCATAGGGATATATATGATGATTTAAATTGGCGGTTTGTTACAGGTGGTTACCCATTTCCCATTGGGAGGCATAAGCAACTTCCCCATAGTTCCTTGCTCCTTTGGCTTGCTTGATGAATCCTTAGTCCTTTTTGTATGTTTTAAATGTAGTTGTAAACTACATTAATTTTTGAACTATATTTTTATTGTGAAATCTACACGTGTGTTTGTGGAAGCATGTTGTTTCCATGAATTGAATCACACCTTTATTGCATTTGTGCTTGGGACTCGGGGGCCAATTAAGAAGGATGGCTTCTCCTCTTCGTTGGATGTTTTGGTTGGGTGGAGAGCATTTCCTTTCCCCTGCCTTTGTTGTGATCCAAAAGGAGAAATTTATGTTGTTGTTCTGGAGCAGAGGAGAAAGACAGTATGACAGTTCCTTGTGAAATGAAATCTCATTGTAACCCTTCCCACTTTGAAGTGGATGATCTATTTATTATTTGTAATGGAAAGATACTTTGTATTGATCTATGAAAGTTGTAAATTTGAAATGTGAAAGATATACATACCCTTTTTTGTTCATTTGAAAGAAAGAAATTGAAATCTGTTATTTGCATTCAAGAAATTGAAAGATGTAAAGCTGCATATTTGAAATCAATAAAATATTATACTACCTTTATCAGTTTACATTTTTGTATTGAAATTGATAATCAAATTGTGATTTGAAATCTCTGTTTGGAAAATTGAAATGAGGAATACGTATGAAGGAAATATATGTAACTCTGTTATTTTGAAATATGTTAAAATTGGAAATTAGACTTTACATTTTAGCTAGTAAATGGTTTGTTTAAATCAACTAAATGTATTAGAATAAAATATAAATTAATTTCCATATTTGGAAGATGAAAAATGATAAACAATTCCTTTAGAAATTGACCTCTGTTTTAAATATTAAACTAGAAAATACTTCTCTAAAATGCACACAGTTCAAGCGCAAAACAATAATCAATATTAAAACATTAAAATATAGCATTCTATGATTTCAATGAACTCAATTGGGTTAAAACACTTAAGGAAAATCCTTCAAAACGTTGCAAAATCATGTGTAAACCTCTTACAATCGATTTGATATCAAGAGATGTGAAATTTTAATTTGCAACTCAAATAAACCAATTTAATCTTGAAAAAAACCTTAAATACATCTAAGAAAATTTCTCGTTGTCTCTTTGACATGTTGAAAGTGAATGAATGAAAAAATTGAACAAAATTTATAAGTTAAAATTTACTAAATTGCTTTTAAAATTTCTGCAGAGAATTTTTCTTAAAATTGACCCCTTAAAATTTATCAAAATCTAAAATTAATGTTTTCAGTGTAATGAGGGATATCAATAGCTTTCCAAAAAGTCTTCGTTTGCCCAAAACCAAGCTCTCTATCAAAAGTTATGGCCTTATGATTTTTTCTTCACTTGGCAGAAATTTTGGGAAAAATTTCCTGGTGGGCCCGTGGCTTGAATTTTTCCCTTATAACACTTAGGAAAATTTTTCCTCCGCTCTCGCTGGCCTGTAGCCAATAGAGGCTACCATGTGGCACCATGAGGTGTCGCAAAGTGGCGGATCCCCTTTTTAACTTATAGCTTTGAGAAAAATTTCAAAAAAAATTTCAAACTTTTCCCCGCCTCTTCGTCTTCCCACGGCCAATTAGAAGCCACCACGTGGCCTCACGAGGCAACGACATAGGCGCGGCACATTTTTCAACCTTAGCGATTTTAAATTTTTCTTGGGAAATTTTTCTTAGTTTCCTCCACCTCCTCGCAGCCCGTGGCCAATAGGGTGATGACACGTGGCATCATCTGGATTAGGCAGAGGCACGTGGGAAGTTTTTCCCCTTGCGTTTCCAAGCCCAAAGTCTAAAATTATGATGTGTCCCTGCAAGTCCATTTTCCCCACGTCAATCAGATCTTCATAAGTGGCACCTTGGGCGTCAGCAGAGGCACGGATAAATTTTATCCCTTAGCGTTTTGCGACCCAAAAGGCTTAACACCTTAAATCTCTCCGACGGCCTGACTTTCCGCCAGAGCTTTCTCAATCCGACAAGTGTCCTCTTCGGGCTCGGGCACACAGAGGCAAATTGTACTTTTTCCCCAAAAAGGGAAAAACACTAAAACTCTTCCCTACTCAGGTGACTGCGTAAGGGAAAATTTTCTCCCCTAGGCTGTAGACTCGCCCCTTGGGAAAAGTTTCATCCCAAGGTCTGTCGGCCCATAAATTGAGTTTTATGAGGAATTAGGAGGACTCGTTTATATCAATGGAAACGGTAGGAAATTTCCTATCCAATGGGAGTAATTTAGAATTTTTGAATGTATTAAGTGTGATAAAAATCAAGTTGAATCTTTAATCCTGTTAGAGAGTGGGTATGGTGAGGAATTACCCTCTGAACCTAGTTGAACCTTCTAACCCTAAATTTTGGACCTTGTGACTCTAATAATTGTTAATAAAATAAAATTATATTCTAGTGGATTATAAATTTTTTGGAACTTGTTAGTGATAGTTGTTGCCTTGTAACCTGGTAGTAGACTCTTTTAAACAAAAAAATTATTCCAAAAATTTTCCTAACTAATCCTAGGTTGTTTCTTGGGTCTCAAGTGGGTTGTTTTAGCGGGCATTACGAGATGACTTTGGAAGTATATTATGTTCATATTGATTTTTTGATGTGGACATGGGGTCATTTGAAGGAGGTATTTGTGGTTTGCGCAGGTTAAAATATCACAAAAACATTGGGGATTAGAGACCAACCACATTGGAATTCTAGATGAATTCAAAAAGGTCACCATGGCAATTGTATTTGTTTGTGTGTGTTTGATTTTGTTAGGGATTCCCATGGGGAAATCACCTTTAAATGTGACCAAGGGACTTTGTGTTTTTTCTTTTATTTGATTCCTTTGTTTTGTATGTATGTGTTTTATAAGTGATGTGTTTCCCCTATCATTTTAATTAAATAGATTATGGTAAAGTAATGTGAGTAATCATATTGTTAAATTTAATTAATCAAACTGGGTCATAAGAAAGTAATTAATAGAGTTGTTGGCCTTAAATTAAAGTGTTGTAAGAAATCATTAGTGATGTGTAAGTTGATTTTGGAGAATGAAACACTCCATCTTCTTTGAAACTCGAATTTGTCCTTGGAGGCTGATTTTGGAGACTTGTGGGACAAGTTAAACTTGTCCCAAGCTCCTTAAATTTACATACCAACCTTACCTATGGTTGAAGGGTTAAATTTAGACCTTCTTTATGCATTTTCATAAGTCAAGTTGAATGTTTATTTCACTTTTCTTACATGATTTAATTTCAGCCCTTATGGGGTGTGGGCTTGTTTGAGGGTGTAAGTAAAAATGTCATATTTCACCTACCTATTGATTATGCATTGGAGAATGAATTTGAATTTTGTGTTTAGGTTGAGGATGTGTGATGTGGCATCCCACATCTATACACCTCATCCTCTTCTATTCCCTCTTCTATTTATTAAAAATCCTTAGCTTGTTTTGGGTTGCTAGAATTTTATCACTTGAGTTTTGGGAGACTTCTTTTGGGGGATTTGGAGAGCTCTTGCTTTTGGAGAAGATTGGAGATTGTTGCATGCTTGTGGATTGTTGATCTTGGACTGTTTTGCATTGGAAAGCTTATTTTTTTAGAACCTTGGAACAAACTCCATCATGGAGAGGTAGGAGCTTGGCTCTTGAAATGATTTTATTTTAATTTTATGCATATGTAAATGGTTGAATGTTTGAATGTGTTGTTTTATTTGTTGGTTGGTTGGGTAGATGGCTTAGGGATGGTGTAGGAGAAGACTATGGGGTACTCTTGAGGGAGGCATAAGTGTTTTTGGGAGGTATAAGTGTGGAGGGAGTTAGGAGTTGGTATTTAGGTTCCACCTTGTAAAAATAAATAGCTTGCATTTATTTACTCGTTATGGGGTGCCATAAGAGGTTGGGGGAGGCATATGAAATTGTGATGAATAAGGGGTACTTGGGGAGGTAGAAGGGTATGTCGGGGATTTGAAATGATATGTATTTTGGCGGTGTGTTCATAGGTGGTGATACCCATTTCCCCTTTGGGATGCATAAGTAGCATCCCCATAGTTTCTTGCTCCTTTGGTTTGCTTGATGAAGTAGGAGTATTGTTTGTGTTTTTATCTTGTGGTTATTAAAACTATTGTTCCGTTTTGGGATGTGTCTTTAAATGTGAAATGTGCATGTTGAAAGATTACCTTTGTGTTGTGGAAGCTCATATTGCCATATGTTGAAACACATTTCTTATTGCATTGTGGTTGGGGCTCGGGGGCCAATGAAGAAGGATGGATTCTCCTTTTCATTGGATGTCTTGGTTGGGTGGAGAGTGTTGCCTTTTCCCCTGTTCTGTTGTGATCAAATTGGAGAATGATGGAAATTCATACTACTGTTTTGGAGCTGAGAAAGAAGACAGTTTGATGAGTTCCTTATGAGAGTTCTATTTGTAAAACATTTTTTCACTAGAGGTGGATGAAAATGTAATATATTTTGTGAAGTAAAGATGTTTTGCATTGACTATGAAAGTTGTAATTCAAAATGTGAAAGAGATGTACTCTATTTTCTATTTTTGAATGAAGGAAAAGAAAGATTTATATTCTGTCTTTTGGGAATGAAATGGAAAAGAAAGTTGTAAAGATATCATGTTTGATTTAATGGAAGTTGTTTACCTTGTTCAAATAATTTGGTGTTCTTTGGAAACCTGTGTTTGAAATATATTTGAAATCTTTGTTTGGAAAGTGAAATCAAAATTACTGCACCCTCTATGTGGAAAACACGTTTTTTGAAAGAAATAGAAATTGCATTCTTGTTCTACCTTTTTATTGAAGGAAATATAACATTGTAGTGTTGGTTTAGAATGAATTCATGTTTTAAGCTTAGTAAATGCAAATGGATCAATTTGAATTTGAAGTGGTAGAGCTCTGTTAGAAAATTTCTCATACTGGCAAATATTTTATTAAAAATGTATAGAATGACCCCTGCAACAATAAGTAATAAGATGCAACATTGAATTGAACTTAATATGATTAAAAATGACCCCAAACAAACTAAAACACTTAAGAAATTTTTAAGAAATCCTTTCAAATCGAACAAAGGAAAAACTGCAGTCATTTTGCTATCAAATTGGGAATTTCAAATTGATCATCAATCAAACAAATTAACCCTTGAAATCCATCCTAAATTTACCCAAGTGCAACCCTCCATGTCTTTTTGGCATGTTGAGAAAGGAAGGAGGTCGAATTGAAAAAATTTTATAAGTTGAATGTTACCAGTTTTCATTTTATAAGCCTGCAGAGTGTTTTCTCAAAATTGACCCTTAAAAATTTATCCAAATTAAATTATTAAGGTTTATGTGAAAAGAGGACATTGAGATATTTTCGAAAAGTCCTCGTTTGTCAAAAAAAAGTTCCCTATCAAAATTTATGGCCTTTTGAAGTTCGCAGAAGAGGAAAAGCCTCTTGCGTGCCCATGAGAAAATGAGTCTTTTCCCCACCCGGGAGAGAATGAGTCTCGCCTCGCACCCATATTACATGCCCGGGAGAAAAAGGAGTCTCTTCCGTGCCTATCTTGCATGCCCGGGAGAAAAAGAGTTTCTCGAGCGCCTCATCTCGTGCCCAGAGAAAAATTTCTTTTCACGCCTGGGGAAATTTCTTCTGCGTGCCCCACAAGAAGATAATCTATCTGTGCTAGGGATGAATTTCACTCTCTTAGTGTTTTGTAGGATGTTTTGATAACTGTTGTAATGGCACTCCACTTTAGTTAGAGCTTACGCTCATTGCTTGTGCAATGGAGGTCCGGATCAAGAATTTTTAGCTCGGGCATGTTTATGCAACCTTGTGAGAGATGAAAGGTGTCCCTTTTGGTCAAATAAATTTTGTTAGCTTTTCTAGTATTTAGTTGAACCTCTTTCAAAAATCTTGTGCTTTGGCTAGTTAGTCTAGATTACCAAAGTAATAAGTTCACCTTTGTGAGAAGAATGCTCGAACCAAACATGAATCTTGTAGATTGTTAAGGTAGGTCTTGAAATTTTTTTAGGTAAATGTATAACCTTAAGGTATTTTACAACGTGGATTGTATCTAATCGTGACTCGTGTATTGTGGTTACGTTGTTTCATGGTGCCTTGCCAGAGAGTAAAGTGAACTGTCCTTCATGGGTGTTAGTTGTTTTTGTGTTGTCGATAAGGTCATCGTTGAGTCAAGTTGTTTGAAGAGTTAGTTGTAACCTTTGTGAACACCTATGGATCATTCTCGTACATTCTATGAACTTTGGTTCATTGGTACCCTTTCCCGCACTCATTCCACTAGATCGATCAATGTCTTGGGTTCTCAACAACCCAAGACTCATGTTATAGCCATTTGTTATGTTTACATTGATCCTCGAGACTATGGATATCCATCATTGGTCGACGTGGACCAATTATAATTCTCCCTAATTCTCGGGCCTCAACATGGCTTGGTCATGAACTTCATACCTAGAACTTATCCATTTTTGGCTCACCGATCAACTACAAGAACTTGGTGAGTAACACAAACTCAAACTTGGACGACTCGGGAAAAATGTGAATCATGGAGCATGTGCTTTGGTTTCACTATGTAACCACCATGTTAGATAAACATGGGTTAATCCTTCCCCCTCATGAATATGGGACTAATTTCCTAAGGTAAACAAATGACAAATGATTATAAAGTGTCCTCTTTTTGACCCAATTGAATCGGATGAATTTAATTCTTACAAAACATGACAGATTAAACATCAAATCATGTCTTGATCCCAAAAAAATAGAATTTGATGATGTTATTTCCCATTTTAAACTATTGACACTTGAATCCAATTTGTGTAAGTAATTGTGACAAGTTTTGAGATATCAATGTGATAAAAATTAATAAATAAATTTGATCAAAGTCTTCAAGTATTTTTTATTCAAGTAGTTTCACTATAAAAGTAAGCGGGGTGATTATTTTCTCAACATTTTTGGAAACTCATGAGGTCATCTATGTGCTACATGTGAGAAATAGTTACGTTATGTAGATCTATTGTGCATGAAGACTGCATATAACTTTAAAATCTACTTGAAAACTTTGAAAAATCATCCTAAACCTTAATTGAAACATTTAACTTTCCTTGTTTGATTTAAATGGGAAAATATCTTCCTACAACACAACTATGAATTCTTTTGGAGGTTACTAGACTAATTTGAATCTATCTCCTATTACAACAACCTTCCAAAATGCTTCCAAAAAAAGTTACAAAGTGTCCCACAAAAACTTGTGTATCAAGAACTAAACGTATGCATGTTTCAACTAACAACAATACACATAGTTTGATAACACTTAATTTACCCAAATAAAACTCTAACCATAATTTAAAATTTTAAAAAATTATATTAAACAAATCCAAAATTAGGAAGAGAATAGAAACTCTCCATTCTTATGAATTTAAACAATGAGATCAAAATTTATAGGAGGTTCGCAAGTGACAAGGATTGAAAATGGGTTTGCAAATAATATTTCTTTAGAATATCAACCAACTCAAACAAATATATATGTATTTGATCACTATATTTATTTTTTACATGTCTAGGCTGACTCTTGTTCCTTTTAAGATCACCGTCATGCTTTGGAACAATTGTAGCCATTAGCAATTATGAGTTATCTATGGTGAAGTATCTAATTGGACATATAGATCTTAAAGGAAATGCTTTGCTTTTCCCGACTTGTTTAACTTCTTTAAATTCAACCTTAGAAAGTAATCAACAGACACATTGTTTGTGACTTAAAAATTTGAAAAATCGTGAATTCCTCCATTATTTTTGCCCATGTAGATTATTTTGTGAGAAACATGAATTATTTCTCACAATACTTGCCTCTAATAGATTACATGAACCTATAAAAATATTCCATCAAAGTATAAGGTTCATGCCCTTGTTTTCTCTTAGATGGAAAATTTGAAGTGTTCTCTGCTTTGCTTCCACTTGTAGTGTAGAATGTAAATTGTGTTCCTCCTTAAGCTATATTTAGTCATGTATCAGTTCATCTCAATTAATTTCCATGACATACAACTTTTGGAAAGTTAAATCAGTCCTTTCATTATCAAAATCAGAATCGTACTAGTTTGAAATGTTCATCTCATCATCTTCTCTAATAGAGCTTGTTAGAACAGTGCATGAAAATCTTGCATATGGCTATATATTCCTTGAATCTTCAAGTGGGATTTGAACAATAAAAATGATTTATAGGAGGGTGGTGGACCAATTTCAAATCACAATAACAATGTTGATTTTTATAACAAGAACATAAAAACATGCTCTAGCTCAAGCACATCAAGCAACATTCAAGGACCAAGTTCATAACCGAACTAATACATAGGCCTCACACACTATTTCTTAACTCATTTTCATTTGCTAAACATGTTTAGAACATTTAATAATAATCAATACAACAATACGGCTCAATAAACTTTATATCCTTGTTAATAACTACTAGCCCTCCTTAACTACAAAACTTATTGTTTTGAACCCTTTAAGGACTCATGGAAAACTAAAAATATTTTTGAATATCCTTTATAATTTTTATGCTTTATTGGGAAGTGTCAAAACCCAAATCTAAGAACAGCGCCTTCAATCTTCCTTCCACCATTCTTAATTAGGCATCTTCTACTAGCCCTATTTACCTACAAGTCTTATTGTTTAGAACAACTTATCATTAATAATTAAGGGAAAATATTTACATTCATAGATACCCATTATCAATTTATTTTTTCATGCCAATTTCCATAATCCAACTCTTCACTCAATTTACCCAAGTCACTAATCACCTTTACAACTAGCAATCGCACGATGAAGCGTGCAATGTTGACGCCGTAAGGGATGGGCGGGTGTTTTATTCCAAAATGAGGGTTATTATTGGGTCGGGTGTGTAGTATGATGCAGCTAGGAAGTGCAGTATTAAGTGTATGCAGTTGGTTTTTGGGTTGATTAATGTGCATGTTGTTTTTTACGAATGTATTGAAAATCCTTTAGTTCTGAAGTATACGTTGTTGTAGACGTTTTTTTGTGTTGTTTCTATTTACAATGTTAAGTAATTGGTTTGTCATTTATAAGAACATGTTTTTTACATAGTGAATTGTTTATAGATCGGGAGAAAGCTGTACATGAGAAAGAAAGGCAATTTACATAAAGGAAAAAAAGAAAGGTGTTGGCATTTGTCGTCTTTTTTTTTTTTTTTTTTTTGCAAGCCGCCGCTCCATAGCCTTTACTGTCCGCACCAGTCGAGCCTAACCTGTAGGCATCATTGCACAATTGTTAAGTAAAGTGCAATGTAATTTATTCTAAATTTTTAGAAATTTGTAATCGACACCAATTTGTTTTGGAACGTTTACTTACTTGTTTGAGAGTGGAAGTAGAGCATTGGGGAGCGACAATGTGATTGAATGTGGTGGGGGAATGGGTTGGGGTGGATTATGGTACGGATGTGGCGAAACGAAGATTTTGTAGTCTTGATTCCTCCTCCTTTCTTTGAAGGAGGTGTCGGGAAAGGGACATTTTGGAGTAGCGTTCGAAAGAGAAGGGGGTGAAATGCGTAGGTCTTTTAAGGAGGGGACTCTAGAAAATGCGGTGAAAGTAAGCCCTGGTCGTTCTGAAGAACCTATATCCACAGTTGCTTTATGTAAAGTAAGCCCTTGCGATTTATGGATTGTAAGTGCCCAGGCCATTTTTAAAGGAAGTTGCCTGCGGTTGCCTCTTGAGATTGGGGGTACGGGGACATGGGTGGGGAAATGTGGATTCCAAGGAGGGCCGTTGTATTTGTTGAAGTCGATTACAACAAAAAGTGGAAGAGCAGAGGGGATGATGATGGGGCGTAGACAATGTCGATAATGGGGCCAATGGAGCCATTCACAAGGCCAGCTTCAACCCACAAATTTGCGGTGAGCATAACCTTTTGTTGCTTACAGAGGAGAATAATTGGTTCGAGTTGCTCCTCATCATGTTCCTCTGAGTAGTTACGCCTTGTTTGTTCAGCGTTGGAGCGTGCGATTGGTGAATTGAGGGATTTTAGCATGTTGAGGTTGTGTTGGTCGACAAGGTCATTTGTTGCAAACAAATGTGGAGCTAGAAGGAAGGGTGTTATGTCGGCAACAGGTATTTGGGAGTTTGTTCGTTGGATAAGTTTTTTCCAGTCATGGAGGAGTGGGATTCCATCTCTGATATTTAGTAGTAGTTGTCGAAAGGAAATTTGGGCGTCATTTGAACCTTGTTGCCTAAATATTGTTGTAAGTGTGATGCATGTTGTGAAACTAAACCATAGGTTTGTTCCGTAGGTGTGGCCGACGTAAAGTGGAACGTCATTGACTGGGGGTAGTGCCAAGGTCACCAACGAGAATGATGGATCTGTTTCCAAATGCGGTTGATTTAAAGTGGGGGAAGGCTTCACGAAGACGGAAATCAATTTTTGCAAGGAGTGTTGGGCCTATGAAGCTCATTTCGTCAATGAGAATGTAGCGAACATGTTGTAGGGATTGTTGGAGAGTGGAAAGTGACATGCCTTCGAGCGGTTTTATTTCTTTTATTGGAATGCGTAACGCAGCATGTATGGTCGATGCGGAAATGTTGAATGCGGCCACTCCTGTAGGTGCGATGACCAGGAGAGGAGATGGTTGTTGCAGGCTTGTTGAGGATAATGCATTGCGGATTTTGTTTATGAGATAAGATTTACCTGTGCCTGCAGTACCTTGTATAATCATTTTTAGAGGGGGTGAAATAGTTCCTTGCTTGTAATGGTTGACTATAGTATTGAAAGCCTGGTGTTGTTCTGGAGAGAAAAGTGTTGTGCTGGATGTGGAATTTTGCATGTGGAAAGGGATTGGTGTAGTGTTTTTGGACATATCGATGAATGACGGGGCAATGTCATGTAAATGAAGCGGTACGCCATTTTGGAGCCAATTGTGATGCAAGTCAAAGTCTCGAAGGCCTAGCATGTTGAACTTGTCAAGGCACATGGAAGTATTTGGACGTAATCGGGATAAAATTTCCCATTCAGCATGTAGTGGAGTGGGACCTAAGTTTTCAGAATCTGAAGGGGATTCATCAGAGGAAGAGGAATCATTTGATATGGATATGCGTTTGACATGCCAAGGATGATAAAAGTCTTTGAGTAATAGCCAATTGGAAATGACTTGCTCTGATGTGGTTCCAATGTTTGTGGGGATGTTGCGAAAAGGTTTGTAGAGAAGAAGTTCACTCCAACAGAAGAGTTCAAAGGAAGGGGAATGGTCATTGGGGATGGAGTAAAATCTAGGGGAGACGCGTACAATAGCATTTGTTGATCGTTGCTTCCATTTTTCACCTGCTCGGAGCTTGTTGTGAGACCAGCTTCTTGCTGCTTCGATCAGTGTAATTGATTCCATATGGGTTGGGCGTTTCATGTATGCATCTATGAAATTGGTTGGCTCAGAGTTTGGATGATTGGTTGGAGGGATGCGACGCAAAATTTTCTTTCCAACATTCAGTGAAACAAAGGATCGGCTACAAAGAACAAGAGGCAACTTTTGCAGCATGTGACATGTTTCTTGGGCGCTTATGTCATGATCAACGACACTATCTGTAAGCATTTTTCGGAAGGCAACCTTGGCTGGTTGATGGGGATCGGCTGTCGAAGATATTCTTGAGAGCATTTGGTGGTATGATTCAGAGCGTCGCTCTGCTTTGGAAGCATATTTTGCAATATACTTAAGGACTGCATGCTTAGAGAGTACAGGCTGGCAATCAACATTGGCTCTCCAGATGGATAGCATGGCGGGGTTGTGGATATTCAATCTGTCATCATTTCTGGCAGGCATGTATTGGACTTTGTGTGTGTCATTGACTGTTAGTGTTGATTGTTGAAGTAGTTCCCAAGGTGCTTTGTACCTGCATTCCATGCCATTTTTTTTTTTCGCAGGCATGTACGTTCAGAGCATTTGGTATGCCTTTGCACTCGATTTAGAATTTCTTCTAAGTCTAAAAGAGGATCATTGCCAATATTTCAGATGTCTTTAATAAGCATGGATCATCTTGGAGTGGACGGTGAATGTATTCTGATCTACATGAAATTGAACGGGGATTCCATGCGGAAAGAAGTTTGTCGAAGTACTCTCTAACTTGGTTGATAGCAGACGTGTCACTCCAGTCAATCGTCTCCACATTGGGTGCTTCTGGAAGCCAAAGGAACCCATGGACATGTGCAGATCCTCTATGTTGCCACTCGTACCTGGAAAGAGATGAATAAGTAAGAGGAAGGGTTATGATGCCATTCATTCGTGGAAAGAGATGAACAAATATAAGGAAGTTTTCTGGAAGAGGAAATAAACGAAGAGACATTTTTTACCTATACCAGTAGTCTGTTGCTCCTAAGTAGTTTTGCAAGACCTCTTCGCGGAATACTGTGAATCTTTGGTGTAAGTAAGCAGAAACTCGATGAGGGTTGGAGATAATGTTATGGTTCCTCCATTGTTGTGCTTCACGAGGATCTGCAGGGCTAGTGTCAGGCATTACACTATGGAGGTCCGGCCATTTGGTGTCAGCAGCACTTAAAGTGAAGAACAAAGTCGGTGTTGCTAGTTGTTCAACCATATCAGAAAGTTCGCCTCTGCTTTTCAACCAGAAAGACCTAGTTCCGCGAAGCGACGCGCCAAAACGCATGAGATTTTGTGGGAGTGCATCATTTGGATTAGCTTGAAGGCATTGTCGCAAGTCACTTATAGATGTTGGAATGTTTTGAAGGATATCTTGTCTCATGAAGACAGAAGCTGTTGCTTGGCTACGATGCCGCATGATGAGGTTGAGCAAAAAGTACCTGAACCTGGGGTGTGCTCCGAAGCGGTTGTCAAAGTAACGGAGTAGGTGCAGTGCATATTCATGAAGTTGGACCTCCTTCATGCGAGGTTGTTTAAACATGGCTGAACCTGTGGGAAACAAGGTCGGGAAAGCCATGGAAAACAAGCCTTCTGTGTTGTATTCATTGATTGGGGAAAGGCCAATTTCAGGCCAAGGTAATGATAAGGGCGAGCCATTTGTTGAACCAATCAAGAACCGTTGAATTTCTTCCTCTTCAGTACCTGAATTAGGGAAAACTGGGACAAAGGATGATGGAAGGGATTGACTATCGGAGATGTAAATTCTTCTAGATCAGATACAAGGGGAATTTCCTCTTGAGGGGGATAATTTATTTCAATTGTTTGCAAGATGGAAGAAACATTGGTTTGTTCAATTGGTAAAGAGGACAAGGCTTCGTAGTCGATCAGAACATCTTTGTAGTAAGGGTCGTTTGCAATTTTGAACTGGAGAGCATCCCAAACACGTGATCTGCTGACATAGAAATCATACTTTGTTTGGTTATGTCCTTTTCTTTGTAAAAGCAAGATGTCCACTTCGCCTAGACGCCGCGGAAGGTATTTAACAATAGATTCAATATTTTGTGGGAAACTGATAGTGTGGCCAGTGTATTTGTATTGTCCCCCACGAACTTGGCTAACTTGTAAGATTGGATTGACTCTTGCAATAAGCATTTCCTCAACTTGTGTAAGGCATTTAAGAATTGCAGGTTGATGGCCTGGATTCATGTTGTTCGATGTAGAGAAGCGATGACCATTTTTCTCAGCGAAGCATCTATTGCATACGTATTTCTGGTCTCTCATTTTGCGGTGATTCCTGGGTAGCTTTCCATACAGATAGAGCAAGTATTCATATTTGCAAAGGTATCTATTCTTTTACGGAAGGATTGTTGTGCTTGCTTAAAGGAAGGAAGTGTCAATGGTATTTTGGGTGTGGTAGAAGGCCAGGGAGTATATGCATAAATGTTGGTGGCTGAAGTGGAAGTGGAGGTGTAACATGGGGAAGAATGTGCATGGGAACTACAACTGCTGGGCAAATCATTTATGCACTGCAGATTGGGGCAAGGTGGGCTGGAAAAGGAGGTGGAAGCAGAAATACTTGGCGGGGTTGCTTGAATCTGTGGTTGTTGCGGATGAAGCGAGGTTTGAGGTGTGCTAGCCAGCCTGCGAGCGTGGTATCTACGACGTTGCTCAGTGATGTGCAGCCTGTTTTTCGCGTAATACGCTCGTTTACGTTCCCTTGTTTGAGGAGGAGACATTTGAACGTTACAAAATTGAATGTTGGAGTTTTCTGCAAGAAATTTGATGAGCAAAAAGTAATTAGTGTATAAGTAATTACAGAAACGTAAATATAGATGTTCATGCATGATAACGTGCAAACATTAAATTTTGGTCGAGAAGATAGTAACAAATGCAATTGTACACATGGGCAATGATAACAAACGATTGATTTTGGACAAGAGCAACATGAAATAATTTCTTTCATAACCATATAAGAGGGAGATATGACAAATATTGCAGAGGAATAAAAACTTAGTGGATGACCGTAGTTGATTTATGAAAATACTATTTGTTTTTTTGTATTGTTGGAATACATATAGTAAGGAAGTTACAATATTCTTTTTAAAAACCTGAACTTGGAAAAGGTACTATGGGAAAAAAGGAATGCAAAAAGAGCGTAGTTGTGGAGGGAGGATCTTGTGCATTAACAAAATGTAGAACACCCATATGGTGGAATTTGCAGTATATGTCATGTTGTCTTTGACTTAAGAATAACACATTTTAATTGGGTTGTTCCATTGTATGTTTGCTTTTTAAGAGAAAGAGTGAAGAGGAAAGCATGTCCAATGACATGATCAAAAATCTCCTGTGTGGCATCATTATCAATGCAAAGAAATTGCAAGTCTGTGGCTGAAATTCCCATTATCATTTCTGCAGTGTCATCAAAAGCAGTAACCCCTTTCAGCTCCCCTGTAGCATCTTTCAAATCCATACGCAGAGCGTACTTGTAATTACAGTTTTGAACATGAATATTGCATTTTTTGCAAAACCATTTACCACCAATTTGTTCCTGAACCTTTTTTCTGCATTGTTTGTCATTGACTGTTCTTGGGCAAGCCATGTAGAAGAAATTATCCATGTTGATGTTTGATACTTCAGCTTCAACAGTTACCCACTCATTCGTTTCGAGATTTCCCATCTCTAAAATTTGTAACAAAGTAGCATTGGCAACCATAGATTGTGGAGGCCCATCTTTGTTGGTGACAGATGGGCACGGAACATGTGAATTTGGCGATGATATCCAATCGCGGAGAGCTTGTGTTTCGAAATCGGAGGGTTGACGTAGCATTTTGAAGCGGAAATGGTGTCAACAATTGTGCCATTGAAATCTGAAACACGGCCATATTTTATTGCCAAGATTGGAAAATCTGGAACTGAGAGTATCTCTGACAACTCTTCGCAAAGATCGTGTAAATGTTGGCCCCATAAGGTTACGGAGATACTGAAGCCGGACATATCTCGCATTAATAGTGTTCTCCTTATAGCCTCAGAATTGTCTCTGCGACGAATGGTCGAGCAAGGAGAAATGGCCATCACAACACCAATTAAGTCCACCATTGAGCGTGCGCAGGATGGACGGTATATCTTTTATTTCTTTGAAGTGGAAGTGATGGAGGGGAACATCGTTTTGTAGTTCAATTGCAGGAGTGACAGTAGACGAGGGAAGCAAGAAAATTTCTAATTCGTTATTTAAATGGTTGTAAGAACGATTTGCTTTACCCACTCTGCCATTAGATATACTGTATAGTCCTGCATTTTCTATTTGTGCATAGAATTTTTTTGCAACATCATTGAAAGAAGTGATTCTTATTTCTGCGCCTTTTTTGTCCACAAAATCAAAGGCGAAGATGACGCCACTGCCCTTTGTATTTCGGTACTCTCTGAGAGTTGTTTTAGCAAGAGCCCTGCCTTCTATAGTCCATATCCTTGACGTTAAAGTCAAACCAGAAATGTCTGTGCAATTGTTTTCACTATTTGCAGTAGTGTATCTATCGCAGGCGGGTGTGTTTGGAGACAACTGAGTGTTTGCGGGGGGCGTTGACTCGCATACTGTTTCTTTCCCTCGTAAAATATGTTCAGGGACGGGAACAGGTGTTCCTTGCCTTGGCCAGGTGGAGACAATATTGTCCATGTCAGTAATAAGAACCGTCCTATAACACAAGGAAAGAATAGTCAACATTACAAAATCAGAAAATAAGACTTTACAAAACTCAAACAATGACGTAGATGCAACTTACAGATCTTTATTATAATTTCTGCAGACATATTTTCGGAGCAGCACAATGGACCCTTCCTGCAATATTTTGTCGAGTACATGGCCTGCAAACTTAGAGGGAAGCAGGGCAGGTTGAATATGATTTCCGTCTGACAGGTCCACTCGGTGTTGAATTGCAGAGTTGAACGATGAACGCAATGGTGACAAGTTCAGTAGTTGTAGTGTCAAGCCGTTATGGGGGGATTCTTTAATGATACTCAGCACACCTCCTTCAGTCAAGTTTATCTCCATTATGTGTAAGACTATTTTGCTTTTCGGAAATGTTGCAATCCTGTTCGAAAATTTGTTGATTTATTCTTAGTCCCTTTTTTTTATGTTGTCATATGGCTTTTTAGTTTATTTGTCTAGAGTATTTAATTTTAATCAATGGGCATATTAGTATTATTTTGTACATTTTTTTACTTTTATCTTCACTATAGTTATGTAATGGACATTAATGGAATACATATGGAAAAGAAAAGAGAAGTTCTATTTTGTTAAATGCAAGTTTGAGCTTTCCTAGCAATTTGAAATATGGGGGCTCGTTGTAATTCAATGGATGAGAATGGGATGAAAACATAAACTACCTTTAATGACCTTAGAAGATGGTGTGACGTTTCATAACCTTAGAAAGTTACCTTTTTGCGAAGCGCAAGCGATTTGAGAATAAATGCAGGAGCGTTTGGCTCAATCAAAGATGTATTATGCAAGCACTGCAACCAACAAATGCAATTAACATAAGTCGTTAATGTTGTTTCTTCAGGCTTTGCAAAGTTTGAGTTACATTATATGTATTGAGGCAGGGAACAATGTGGACGATATAGCGCACAGGTCGATGTAGTTATAAATGCTCAAAAAATTTAAATCACCTCAATCCAGGACAATGCCGCAATAGATCCACTTCAATTACTTTTGTAGCAGCTGCTGTCGTCAATGAAACAACGTACGCAACAATTGTTTCTGCGAGCAAAACTTGCTAAATATTAGACGAATTATTTGTGCCTTGAACTTTAAAAATGCAGAAATAAAACATTCAGGATTCCTTTTATAAATTAAAACAAAATTAGCTATACGTATACAAATCTAGCATGGCACAAGGAAAAAACATGCATCGTAAGCAAGAAGCCGAGGTTTTGCAATAAACTTTAACTTGTAATAACCAAAATGGAATTTATCTAGTAGTATAAGACATAGAATCTCAGAGAACATAAAGAACAGAGTACGAATTGAAAAATTGAATTGATGGTATGATTTAGAACGCAAATACTGATAGCAATAGCATCCGAAGGGTTTTAAAGAAGACATGCTCAAACCTAACACAAAATGGAGTTGATATTTTTGTACAACTAATGCTATAGCAAGCTGATTAGAGAAGAAAAAGGTCTCCTTTAGGTCTTCTCTTCTTCCATTGAGTCTTCACAGATTTTTACTATTTCTAGCAGCGTTGTTTGAAGAATAAAATTGCAGTAGCGAAGTGATCATTATACCAGGTGGAGCGACCCTTTTGTAGTTGATTTATGATGTGGTCGCCATTGCGGGGTATTTATTGCATCAGTGTAATCTGATCTTTCTATGGTCATATATACTATCTTAAGGAGTGTTTTGGGGTTCTTAAAATCTGCTTATCATAACTGAGTTGAAAGTTAAATAGTATTGATCTTGTTGCATGGATTTTCCTAGTCACTCCTGGTCGCTTTTCTTTTTAAAAAAAAGTGATTTGCAATAATAATTATCTGTGATATCTTTATTGAGGTGCCTCTTGTTGGGGGAAATACCTAAAATCCACCTAAGGTAAAGATTGTTCCATTTGGGGACATTACACATAGACTCCTCCTTTGGCGTTTACATCGCATGTTCTTTTTTATGGTTCCTTGGACTTTCATTTGTGGATCTGTCACTGCTAAAACTATACTATTTTAAAATTATTTCTCATACATAAGAAATAATTATACCATACCCGAGAAGGAAATTTTACACAGTTCAAGGATCAAGCTCCAAAGCATTGCAGAAAAGCATGTTTATGAAGTTTAATTTTTTCTCCAAAATGATTGGTGCCTCATGGAAAGAAAACAACCAAAACTACAAGGAAATTGTCAGCCCTCTTCTTCAAAGACCTCTGAAATTTAATGGGCTAAAAACGTGGAACTTCTAATTTTCAAATAAAGATTCAAATTTTTGTGTAACTCGTTGAAAAAATCAACATGGTCCATCTGCAACAGGGTAATACATGGGATGACGGGACCATTCTCTAAGGGAAGTGTGCCATGTCACTTCGGTGCACTTTTTCCCCTGTTGCAGTAAGGACGCGATATGGGGGACATGCTCACATACAAACATTGCTTATAAAGAATCGCTTTAAATCAACACTCGTTCACATGAACGTCCTTCTCTTGTCACTGGCAAAACAGATTTACTTTTAACTCTAATTTGAAACATGCTTCGGTAAACACTCATCCGTCATTGAATATGCTGCATTGTAACGAGTCAATTATGCCAATTGGAAATAGCTAGTAATTTAAATCATTGCTAGATGTCTAGATATCCACATTAGGCCCTTCTGTAGCTAATGCCATTAGGGCAACAGATTTTGAACGTTTTTTTACAGATTAGGACACTGCGAGTGGTCTTAGCTTCACAAATATCAAGCTGCATGCCAGGCCTTGGAACTGCCCAAACAAATGTGAAGTTAGACTCAAAATCAAGGCTAGTCAATCACCCTTAAATCGTGTCTAACAGAATTATGTTTGTCCCATATTAGAAACTCATAGAACACATTTCACAGTGGGACAAATGATAAATCCAACTGTCTAGAGTTTTGGCCTGCAAGGGACATAATATGACAACTGAAATCATTGCATCCATATCAGTCTGTATTATTATATTACAGTGGTGACTTCTAATTATTGCTAAAAAGAGTAAAAGCTTGTTAGAAATTAGAATGATATCAGAATCAAAAGATAACCCTTTTCATATTTCTGGATCCTCATAATGATACGTTTATGATTTCTTCAGGGTATAACTGGCTGACCCTAAAACCTTAATAGGAGGCCAAGCTTGGCAGGAGCGTTTGATGGGACTGAATTTTTCTTTAATTTACGCTGCTGTCCTTATCTGCTACCACACCACTGCTATCATATATTTATTGCTTTGTAATCTCCCTATTACTATCGTATAATGGGTTGCAATGTGTTATATTTATAATATTTTGTTGAAGGCTATGATATGGCAAATATTAGAGGACAGAGTATCTCCCAAACATATTCACCAAAGAATCTGATGATTAATAAAACTTATTCTCTGCGCTTATGTAGGTCTAAGCAACACTGAAACAGTCTAGTAGATAAGAATGAACTTATTAAGAAAACATATAAGTTATCTTATGGGGCAGTGAGCAAAAGTAAATGTCGATACTTGATAGTATAGGATTTTATATTGTTGACAGCAGTAATTTAAGAGTAACTCTATAAGTTCTGTAGATATTTTGACAACAAGAGTATACTGCAATGCATAAATACCCATTTCAGCATGCAAGTTATCCGAGAGATTGTAATTGTCTTTTTTTTGGCAGTATGAGAGGGAAAATTAGTAATTTTTATCAGAACAGATGATAACATCCAAGTTTATATTTCATTTTTAGAAAGCCGTATTCTTGTGTTAAGATAAAAACAACATGAATTCTTGGTGTCTAAATCGTGAGCACATGAAAGAGAGTCTCAGATATCAATTTATACTTAACACACCAATAGACTAGTGCTGTAAACATCACAGTTGTGTGAAAGTTGCTTCACCTGTAGCAAATTATTTAAAATAACTACTTCGGAGTTGTTAAACTGACACCTATGTAAGAGGAAGAAAAATAAGGGATGAGGTGAAGTTCCTATAGGGAATCAAAGAAATGAAGCAATATTTTAGAGATGCACCTAGGAGCAGAAACAAAACAAAGTCAGAGAGAAGCACCTGAAATGGGTGAGAGAAATTGAAGTAGTTAGTTGAAGAGGAAACATAAATATTGGCAGAAAAGGGAAGATGATTGTGTTGTGAAAGGAAAGAAGGAAACAATGTTGAAGAGAATGATATTTGAGATGAAGTTGTAGAGACTCAGGGCATCTTGCAGGGTCCATAAGGATATGAGAGGGAAAAAAGAGCAGCAGGCACCATGCTAGGAAGGAAAAGAGCACTGGTAGTTATAACTTATAAAGAGATGAAAAATGAATGCAACAGGAAAGTGCATGCAACTATGTTGTTAGAGTATGAAAAAGATGTTAGTTCATGTAGCTTGTCTGAGGTAAAAGAAGATATTCATTTGGAGCAAAAGGCAATGCTATGGTAATTCAGTATATACAAGTTTGGAATGAAAATGCCTAGCTGAATATCAATGCTTAGAGATGACATGGGTATCCATATGACTGAATCAAGAAACAAATAACTGATTCAATTTTGACTTTGAACATTTTTTGCAATCACCATATCAAAATGAAAAATTGCAAATTATATAAATGTTTTAACTATACGCATATAGATAATGAGTCCATTGTTAAAGCATAAGAATTCCTAAAATCAACAGTTACAGATGCAAATTAGCACCCCACAAAAATAGCATTTACAATGCAAAACATAAGCTTTAATTTCTGTACAAAAATAGTCCAGCTTGCCAAAAAACTAACCAACAGTAATTAGAGTATGATATTTATATAAAGTAATTTCGAAGCACAAAAATAGCATTTACAACGCAAAACATAAGCTTTGATTACAGCATGATATATATATCAAGTATTTTCAAAGTCAAAAAGGAATGTGCCCAATGCGTAACATCATTTTTTTTTCTGAAAAGCTTTCTGCTGCACATAGGGGATTTTCTTGGCACGGTCATCTTTTTTAAATGTTGTTTTCCCCTTCTTAACAAAGACACCCATCTTCTTCAATTTGTAGGGGGGCTCATACTTCTCTGCATCAGCAGCTGTGTCGTACGCAAGCCCAAAGCCTTTCGATAATGAATCCACCGTCCGAAATTTTGAAAGATAGATGACAGATTCCACCGGTAAGTGAAGGCGTGCCTTCACAATTTCTGCAATCTGTGGTTTTTCAGGGCGCAATTGTTTAGGATGGAACACATTGACTACAAACTGAGTTCTTTTAAATTCTTCATGCCTTCGTAGTTGTGGTGTTGTAACAGTAATACCAACAGGGGGATGCAAATTTGACTTCGTGTTTTCATTAGTGCAATCTAAGAGGAAACAAGAAAACGTTAGGTACCGTAATGGCAAGCAAAGGAGGTTAAAAATACTGAAGACAGGTAGCTTAAATAGCCCTACCAAAGCGCAGTCTAACGCCCTACATGGGGCGTATTGAAGTGGCCTCCCAGAGAAATAGAATCTCTCAGCACACTCCAATTCCTGACTTTGGCAGGGCACATGCCCCTACATGTCCATCTAGATTTAACAAAACCACAAGGCATGGTACTGTATATAATCTTTACAAAATTCATACTATTATTCTTGACAGAATAAAAAAGAATTCAAGCAAAAACAATATAGAACATACTTTTTCCAGCAAGTATAAAATTTGAAAACATTATTCCAAGGATTTTTAAAAAATAGAAATATCTAAAAATTAATTAACCTAAACAATTTGAAAAGAGAAAAAAATTCCGTTTTCTGTATTTGGTTTAGGATACACTCTTTCTTTCACTAAGTAAAATTTATCTATACTTCAAGCGAATATAAATACAAATGTCAGTCATTGTAGTAAATACTTATCTAAACTTAAAAAACTCACAAGCCAAAAACATCGTACATTTACACAGACAAAGAATAAACACAGAACAAACATATTTAACAGCTGTAGCCTTAAAAATTAATGGATGTTTCGGCTATGTTCATACGGATGTTTCGCCTATGTTCATCTCTGTGTATCCTGCAAGTGGGTTTTCCCTATCCATTTGTACATCAAATCTAGAAAGGTTCAGGTACTCAAAGACGAAAATTCTAAGAAGCTGCTTAAAGCATCAATTTCCCAACTTCACAGCTGTACAAAACTCAGTTTAATCTAGCCAAACATACAGGCTTAACCCTGACAGATTCCAATGCCAGAATTAAAACTTGTTTATTCACTATTCACTTAATTCAGTAACCTGCCATTGGAAAATAACCTTTTATTTTATTCCAATATTCTGGATAAATGTGTGTATTTTTTTATTCACCAGAAATATCTAATACAATCAACGGGGAAATCTCAAATATTTAATTATTCCGTTTTGTTAAGGTAATTGGGAGGCAGCCCTAAAGCTTGGAAAAAATCGTCATTCTACTCTCCTTTGCTTGGAAATAGTGAATGAAAATTACCCTTAAGACACAAATAGCTAATCACATTTTCTCTGAGAGTAATCACACGAAGCTCACAGAGTAAAAATTGACAGCCATAGAAATAAATTAACAATCTTTTAAACAAGTAAATACATTTTGACGAGTCCAACAGACGAAGAATAAACATTCGTACATTTACACAGACAAAAAATAAACACAGAACAAACATATTTAACAGGGCAGCCTTAAAAATTAATGGATGTTTCGCCTATGTTCATACGGATGTTTCGCCTATGTTCATCTCTGTGTACCCTGCAAGCGGGGTTTCCCTATCCATTTGTACATCAAATCTAGAAAGGCTGACGACAATTAAAAAAGCTTGCCAGGAAAAGTGTGAAATGCATGATTACAGTTTATTGTTTACTGTTGCTTACAATATTGACACAAAGAAAGTTGAGGTTTCCTATGCTCGTTCAGAAGCTTTAAATGACAACAGGAGTGAAAGTAGATTGCTCCAAGCTTTCCTCTACGCGTTTAGAAAATGAGATTCAATTAAATTAAATGTGGACACACAGATTAGTGGAGATCGTACAACCATATTTACAGAAATGGTGACAGCAGTAGGAGGGGCCATCGTGATTCGTGGCCCACAGATTTCAGCTACAGGGAAATGGTACAGCGTTATGAAAAGCATGACAAGCATGTGGAGAAAGTAGGTTTGGGGGAAAAAGAGTGTTATACCTAAAGAATTCAACCCTTCAAAACGTGCACATACATCCATATAAGTATCCAGTTTTAGTATTGCTTTTGTCTACTCTGCATCTAAGCACCTGTGCTATGCACACTGCAATATGTGCAGCACCATTCTTGCAATAGATGTTGGCCACCACTTTGTTTTTTCCTGCTCTTTATCTTTTACTCTAACTAGTTATTGTAACCATTCTTACAATGTTAATGCATACAATAACTAATTGAAATACAAGATAAAGCGTAGCTAGAACAAAGCAAACGACCATTGCCTGCTGAAAGAACAATGCTACAAACATTGCTTATAAAGAATCGCTTTAAATCAACACTCGTTCACATGAACGTCCTTCTCTTGTCACTGGCAAAACAGATTTACTTTTAACTCTAATTTGAAACATGCTTCGGCAAACACTCATCCGTCATTGAAGTAGAAGTGATATGTTTGCAGATCATCTATACCAGCATTGTCAATACTCCAAAAAGCTCCTATCCACAGGTCATAAATATTAGACTAAATGTATGGATTCAATATGCTACATAATAGCATGTTAATTATGCCAATTGGAAAAAACAAATAATTTGAATCTGTGGTAGATCCAGATATGTGTGTTAAACCCTCTTGTAACTAATGCCATGCAAAAATAAAACAAGCTTAGAAATATAGAAGACCTATATCTAATTGACTACATTTTGCTTAAAAATATGTGTCATATTTCTACAGTTTTGCCTTGTAAATCTATAACTGACTATTACCAAAGTCTCCTTACGGATACTATTTTCAGAGACAGATTATGACAACAGAATTTGAAGGTTTTTTACAATGTATGTTGTATCATTCCTATATGTAAGCGAATGGCTAACTTCACTCAAGCCACCTGAAATAGTCCAAAAAACTCATATCTACAGGTCATAATTGTTATACTAAATGTCTGTACTGAATATGCTGCATTGTAACAAGTCAATTATGCCAATTGAAAATAGCTAGTAATTTAAATCATTGCTAGATGTCTAGATATCCACATTAGGCCCTTCTGTAGCTAATGCCATGCTACAATAAAACTAACTTAGAAATATGGAAGACCTATATCTAATTGATTACATTTTGCTTAACAAAATGTGTCATAATAATTTCTCCAGTCTTGACTTGTAAACATATACCTGACTATTACCATAACCTCCTTAAAGATACTATTTTCTGAGACAGATTAGGGCAACAGATTTTGAACGTTTTTTTACAGATTAGGACACTGCGAGTGGTCTTAGCTTCACAAATATCAAGCTGCATGCCAGGCCTTGGAACTGCCCAAACAAATGTGAAGTTAGACTCAAAATCAAGGCTAGTCAATCACCCTTAAATCATGTCTAACAGAATTATGTTTGTCCCATATTAGAAACTCATAGAACACATTTCACAGCGGGACAAATCCTTAGCCCCCCAAACTTCTTCCTTAATCGTTCTTTCACTGTACACTACAGTCTTCCTAATGGACTGTCACCAATTACAAGAGTTTAACAGCCTTTCAAGAAATAACACTTATCAAATCTTCCTCCTATTATCTTGTGAATTTGGAGGCCTGCTTCACTATAGAATCTCAGTAATCAACAATTCACTATAAACCCTGACTCCAAATCATAACAGATTGAATGTATGTTTGTGGTAGAATTAGTGTGTAAAGTTGCTGGAATGAAAACATAAACAAAACAGCAGAAAACAAATGAACACAACAATATCAGATTATTAAGCACTGTATTTGGGCTTTAGGAACGACCTAGTGCATGACTCTACAGAGAGACTGCTTCTGACATATGAAAATTATTCCAACTATAACTATGTATTCTTTTAGCAGCGACAACTACAGCAAAAATTTAAGGTAAGACATCATATTGACTGTGAATTTGGAGGCCTGCTTCACTGTAGAATCTCAGTAATCAACAATTCACTATAAACCCTAGGACGGTTGCCCTCAAGCCTGAGTAATCAATTTTTGTTATAAAAAACATTCCACAAGAAGCTCAGAAGCAAATTACTGCTTTAAAGTTAATTTTATATAGCTATATGTGTTCTACTATAACAGCATGATGCTTAATGGTTAACCATTAATAGATCTTGACATCAGCAGCTCACAATCCAAACAAGTGAAAACCTTAAACAAGTCTTGTGCAAAGCTTTTTAGGGGTTTACAAATCGTCAAATAACAATGCCGTCTTCCAAAAAAAGTAACATTAGCCAATGAACCAAACGTATGGTGGAGGAAGCAAGCACAACCACCTACATCCTAACATAAAAAATACCCACACAGAGGAATTGCATTCTAAGAAATGCCCGAATCAAACTAAAAAAAAAGCGATGAGTAAACACAATAAGCCAAAACCCTACATGAATTGGAGATGACACCCAAATTTCTGTGCAAAAGTAAACACAAAAAGCCAAAACCCTACACGAATTGGAGATGACACCCAAATTTCTGTGCAAAAATAGGTCACCATAGGGAACATTAATGTTTTTTCACCAAATGTGGCCAATATGCGGCAAACCAGATCAAAGAGATTTCATACCTTCGAATACCTTGCAGAGAATATGCCCCCCACAAAAACCACCTGCACAACACACCATACATTGTTTAAGCAAGAACCCACCTACGGGAAAGACCTCGGAAGCAAGTTAAAGGCGAAACACAACTTTGACTGGTTGTTAGTGAAAAGATACAACCGAGACAACTTACCAGAAGACTGCAAGACGAATCTAAACCAACATGAAAAGATACCCTCAGGAATGCAAACAAAGGCATTTATAGGCACCCAAACCTTCTCCACATGCAAACCCCCTCTCATATTTCTGCCACGCACAACATAATCCTTCCATTGCCAAAGAAGAGGCGCTTATTCCAGAGCTATTCCGGCCCCAACTACGAAGTGTAATGATGAACAACCGTCGAAGCAGAGCAGGCATTAACGACCCTTGCAACCAGAAATCCAGCGCTTCCTCCACGCGGGCTTCCTCCACACGAACGAAATCTAGGGAGATCTAGGGCTTCCTCCACCATTGGATTTCAAATGACCCGAAAGTGAGCCGTCCGATGCCCAAAACTGTCAGGAAAAACAGGTCGCAGCCCATAACAAGAACGCCTCACGGCGTAATTAGGCCTTCTAGATCTTCGAATTGAAATTTGATCAAATCTATCTCCCACATGTGAATCTACTCATAATACTTTACACATATTCTTATTAGTATAAAGACCCTACAACTCAAGATTCAAATAACCCGGTTGATGAAACCGGTGATCAAAAAGGTGGTTCAAATGTTGGAAGGGAATGGTGATGATGTGGCAAGTGCTTTGTTTCCTTTTGAATCCTCTACTTGATGAAACACCATTTTGAGCATCTTCGCAAGAATTTTCAAACATTGACTTCAACAATGCAAGAGATTAGAATAAGGGTTGGTGAGTGTGAAATTCAAAGGATTGGGATCGCCTTATCAATTTTTAGTTTTTTAATGTGAAAAAAGTAAAATGAATTTTGTAATGAGAAAAACTCGAATATATAACCAAGAAAGCTTGTCACTAACTAGCCCTCATGTCAATAATGCAAATATTAATGTTTTCTTCTCCTTTCCATTAATATTTTTTAGAATATTGGATTGGTTGTTTTAATCTAAGCAATTCCTTTTAAACCCATATTTCACATTATTAGTTTAAAAATATTGTATTGCCTCCATATTTTATGTTACAATTTTGCAATGCCAAGATTATCAACTAGCTAACTCAATTTTATGTTATAGTAGAATCCATGGTCGAAATTAGATTGATCTTTTAGAAAATATTAGGTTAATTTAAATTGGATTGTTGATCTTATCATAACAGGAAAGGTGTCATAGTTGGAACTCACACATATAAATTTTAGTTAATATATTTTTATGTTTAACTTATTAAATCCCAATTTATTATTTTTAAATAATAAAATAAATGTAATAATATAAGTATTTATTTAATTTATATTTATAAAATAAAATCAATTGTTTGTGTAAATTTTAATTACTAATGATGTATTTCAAATATTTAAATGTTAAATTATCAATTTTATGTGTATAAGAATTATATCTATATCATTTATAATTATAGAATTATGGGTTACTATTCAACAATTATATAATTATTTAACATTATTTTAAATTCCATATTTGTTAAACCCAATTTTTAATTTATTAAAAATGAAATATAATATAATAATTATCTAATTTAAATTGTATAAATAAAACATAGATTTAAAAATATAATTTATTGTTACAATAACGTATATAGATTTTATTAGGGATCATTTCTTACGAATGGAAAGGTCCGGAAAATCCCAATTTGCAGAGTCAAGCGATAGAGGCCATGATTGTTCGTTGGATGATTTTGATGACATGGATGCCCCTTACCCATAGTTGTTTGTCTAATGGTGTTCACTGATTTAGCTTATATGCTTACTTAACATTACAATTCTCTTTATGTTCTTCCTTCAAACATAGGTGGACATTCTACATTCTAAATTAGTGCTCAATGTAATGCTTTGGCATTAAATCATTTTTAAAAAAATTAAAGTTATGAGTCACTACATATATAGAAATTATTATTATTATATTATTTACAAACATGAATTGAAAAATTAGTCTACTATTTATTATAATTTTATGGTTTGATAATTATATAATCTTGCACAATCAATTAAACTTTATGATGATGAAGGGTCACTTCTATTATTTCATGAATGCAATTAGCATAAGGATTATTGTATATCAAGGTGTACGTTTCGTAGAAAAAAACATACGTAATTTTAATGGGATACATAAAATAAATAATTTCCAAATTGGGATAGTAATTAAAGTGTGTATTTAAGGATAATCAAATCACATTTTTAAGAATCATAAAGCTACAAATAAGTGGAGGGGAATCCAAGAAATAGATCACACGTCATATGCGAAATCAACTAAAAATTATAGTCGTGGGAAGGAAGCTATCATATTAGTATCTACTTGTAGACCCAAAAATGCAGAAATTTACACGGCATCATGGACTGTAAAAACTTATTATTATTATTATTATTATTATTATTATTATTATTATTATTATCAAAATGAGATAGTAATCATATTATATTAGGGCATTTTATATATTGGTACATAACAAACATGTCATAATTTCCCTTGGTGAGTTTCCTTGTATTTTATTGATATCATGGACTTCAAATCATAATATAAGCTTAGGGAGAATAGGGTTGTTTGCATGGTAGCTTGAAAAATATTCAAAGGGTAGGTGAGGAAAAGGATGCATATAATATCACACATTAATTGTTAGCAAACATGAGCTTAGATTGAACAATTATATATGTGCAAGTAGATTGTGGATTTTAAATTAGTTTGAGAGACATGTATTATACAAGGCTTGGTAAATAATATAATTCAAATGAAGAACTACATTATTTATATGGAATCTAGAATACACCATATATTGGAGGAGGTCGTCAAGGGTTAGTATAGAGGATAATTGTGTACAAGCATCAAGATTTATTTGAGATCAAATAAAGTTTGTGAAAAAGCATGTACTACCTTAAAGGAATTTTTTTCCTTCAAGGTGGGAAGATCGATGGGACTAATTAAAGGGATGGTAGCCAATACCAACTAGGAGGAAATGAAGCCTACACTTTGAGAAGATATTATTAATTATTTGTGATAGAAACTAGAATGCCATGGTGAGTGAATGTGGCTAATTAGAAGAAAAATCCTAGATGTAGGATTATGGACAAAAAGATTTGATAAAGAGACATTCTTAACGAGAACTAGGAAAGTATATAAATGGTTTGATTTGAAATATGGTCACGTAAACCAAATAGGGTAAGGATTTGATGAATAAATATATTCACACAATGATTTAGCCCAAATTAGAATTCATGTGTTGTATTTGTAATATTGATGCCTCATCAATTTTTTATATTTGTAGATAAATATGAATATGCAATCTGATACATATAAGTTTCCTTCAATTGTGGATCATGATAAATATTAAAATAAAACACAAAAGGATGAGTGTATTTAGTTCTTTCATTAGATTCGATGTCGATTTTGGGTGTGATACATGGATGAACTTGCTAAAAATATATGATAGAGTCTTTTTCTCGTATTCCTAGATTATGTTTTACATAGTGATGTAAAAATTCTCTTTGGACCAAACCGACCTTCGTAATTTTATCTCGTTTGACCTTTTTTTCCAAGTAGCGAGATGGTCTTGTACAACTTTATGAACCTCTTTAAGTGATTTATATATTCTTCAATATGAAATATTAGGCCTCCCAAATTTGTGAAACCCTTGTTATTGAACTAAATTAACCCCGAACAATACCTAAAATAAAACACGAAAAAGAGTTATTGTTTGCAATGAAGTGAAATCCATATACTACTTACATTGTCACTATTTTGAAGAGACATCAAACTAAACACTTTTCTCCATATATATAGATGACATAATATTGCATAAATACAATTATATATGATAACATGATCAATTTATAATGTTTTGTAGTGACTTCACTTCCTTTTTCTTGATCTTTCTTTTAGGGATCTTAATTTGGAAATCATGGATTTTGCACATAGTTCGGAGTTATTAAAACTTATAAGAGGGATGATGCTAATGTATTCTATTATCTTAGGAAACTTTATGTGTTTTATTTTTTTTGAGCGATTTATTCAAGAGAATTCAAAATCTATAGGTAAATGCTAAGTAAGTAAATGAGTATATGTATATTACTTATATAGGATTTCATGGGTATAAATTTAGATTAAGGATCACAATAAATTAAGGTACTAAGGTATAAAATGATATAAAATGGAAAAAGTGACGATTAGATGGATCTTGGCTAGAATGTTTTTCGTAGGAACAAACTATTTTGCAATTTTTTCAGGAGGAAGATGCAATGTTGTAAAACTCTATGCTTGGCTAACATGAGAATTCGACTTCTTGTGGATAATATGAGTTTTATTGTCAAGTGGTTGAACAATGCAATGAGGAGAGAAATTCTTTCAATAAGACTAAGAATGCACTAAATCTAGCAATTATGATTGGGGTATGTGCAAAAGTCATGGTTGAAAGGATTAAGTCAATATTAACATTATAAAGGGATAAATTACCAAATTTAGGCATGTACAATAGATTCTAAAACTTCTTCGTTTAAAATGTTTATTTTAGTTTATATTTACCAATATTTTAGAAGCTGCAAGTAAGTTAGAAATGGGTGAAGGCATCATCTCCATTTTGTGTTGAAGCTTCTACCCTATACAATATTGTTATATTAAGATTTGTTTCTTTATAAAAAGAATAAAAGATTTATATAAAATTATTAATATATTAAAATAAGTAGTACAATTCAATTATGTAAAAAATATTCCATTCGCTTATTAGGTAATTTGATAAATATTTTAAATTTTTATAAAAGTGATTCTAAAATGATTTTTTTTATTGGCAAATAGATTTTGAAAGGGCTATACCCTTGTACAACATGGCTTAATAGCCAGATATTACAAATTCAACACTTCAAAAAGAGATCAAAATCTAGATAAAACAAAACACCCCAACGAAAAAAAAAAGCAAACTATCAAGATCAAAGCCTAAAACAACAACCCTACAACTAGAAAACAACCAGTAGACAACAACTTCACATCAAAAACAGTTGCACAACAACACCATAATATGCCTACAACCCAGATGTATCAATGAGAACACACATCATGACAAGTCTCATGCCTTGTCCAAGACAATGGAAGGTTTAGATCACTTCTTCTTCCTATCCACCATCATCCATTGTTCATTTCCTTCTTTCACTGAAATTAGAATAACCACTTCAAGTGAATTTATAGGATGTGACCCCAAGGAAGAGGGGTCAAAGAATAATTTATCATTGAATCAACAACATGAATTGAAGAATATGGAGCTATTTTCTCAAGTATTATTCAAATAATATTCCATGGTAGGTGGGGGTGCTAGTTCCCACAGTCGGGTTTGTATGGGAGTTGATTGTTAGATGATCTGGTAGAGAATCCTTCCACCATGCATGTTTGGTCTTTTTTTTAGAATGTTCATATTCTTCTATAATATGACTAGTTTGGAAGCAACATCGACATCTAAAAGTAAGTCCTCCATAGTCTCCAACTTTGTACCCGTATTCTTTCACCGATTTAGAGATTAATATCTCGTTGGTAGGGCTTGGGAGGTATCAAGGTCTACAAGGATTTGTGCATAAATAATATGGGTTTCAACGGAGGTCTTATCATCAATTTCTGCACATGAGCCTAGAGTATCCCCTAAAGCAATCAAACAAGATCTATTCCAAAGTTGAAGTGGGAGTCCACGACAAGCGAACCCAAATTGGGTAGGCATCAAAAGATTATATTAAAAGATCAAAAGACATATACAATGGCTTGGACATGAGCCCATGTCACCCCAAACCCAATGTTGGTAAAAAATTAAATACCTATCTTCAAGGGTTTTTAATGACAACAATAAAATAAGATTTAGCACAAGGATAAAGCTCGATCTTACATGTATCTTTTCCCTCCATATTTGTGCAATCCATTCATGGAGTTGAGAAATTTTGGGCTAGAATTTGTTAAAGATGCATATAATACCCAATCGAAGTTATATTTTCCTCCTCTTTGAGAATATTTTGAAGTAGATCCTCTCCAATTTTTAGTGTTGGGGTCTCTATGAGGGTTTCAAGAGCTTGTCAATATTTTTAAGATTTTATCAAAGATGGCCACTAGCTCTTTGCCCAACTACCATAACAAAATATTTCATGTTCCTTTGTTATTGTTTGTTTTATCTAGTTTGTTAATATTAGAGTTTTCATCTCCTAACCACAAAGACCAGATCTGAAGCCAATGCCGCCTCTACTAGGGTTTGCGAGTTCTTAGAGATGAAAGATACTTGTTTTGTGATGTAACAAAGTCAATCTTGTTTCGCTAGTAGGGTTTGTAAAGTTCTTCAAAGGAGAAAGATCCATGTTTTGTGATATAAAAGAGCTAATCTTGCCACCAAAAGAACCCATGGCCAATCCAATCTAGGATAAAGCTTCCTAATTGCCATTTCCTCCAATCCAAAGTAAATTCCTGCCACCGCCGAGAGAAGCAACGTCTTTACTAGAGCCACCATGGGCGAGCATTATTTTCTTTAATTTTTAGAAGAGGAGATCTTTGGAGTATTCACTACAACAAACTATGTCTTTTGCCACAATTTTTCAAAAATAATTTTATGGTTATATTGTAATTAAAAAAATAAAATTGTGGCATTGGAGTTGTAGCTAATTCACTTTTTGATATCTTATTGTAGTTGTTCCATAATTCAATATGCCATGGATAGTCCACAATTTATAAATTTTTACATTGTCCACATTTTTAATATTTGTAACATTTCTACATTTTTATTATTGTTAATATTCAAAAATGTTCACAAGAAATGTAGTTTATATATATATATATATATATATATATATATATATATATATATATATATATATATATATATATATATATATATATATATATATATATTTGTATAAATTTCATAATTTACAATTTCACAACTTTCATCAATGTTATATTGTGGCAATTTCAACTTTTTTTTTTTCTACAATTGTTATTACCACAAAAAATTGTAGGTGGAAGCTACAATTTGATTTCCACAATAATTAATTGTGAAATTATCTTTTTTAATGTAGAAATGTTACTATTAACAACAAATAATTAATTTATTTTTAATTGTTTTAAATATTTTTTAACAAAAAAACCGAAAGCCAATTAAAACATTGTGAATAAAAAATAATATCAATTTATTATATAAATTGTATACATCATATATTTTTACACTTACCTAAAATTATTATTCACTTCAAGTTTAATATTTGTTGCATCTAATTATTGATGGGTGTGGCTATGGACGCCACGTGTATTGGGAGGTAATACATCATGATTATTGTATTGGTGTTGGGGCTTAATATTTTCTTGATTAGAAGGCCTATTCTAATATCACTAGAGATGTTATTAGTCCCAGTATGATTTCCACATATTGTGTAAATGGAAATTTGGCCAAAGGATTTTTGTAGAGACAATTGTTGGTTAGAGACTCCAAAGCATCTTCTAAAAATAGATGAATCCAGTGGAGAATATGACTCCTACTCTAAGTTTCTTTATTATGAATAATATGTCCCAATTGATCCTGAAATGAGCCTTGAAGATTCAAAATGGTAATATCCCAAGCTATATGAGGAACACGAGAGCTAGTGCATTGCAAATGCAAAGCTAGAATAATAATTTTCCATGGAGAAATGATAAGAATATATTAAATAATCTAATGAGGTATCCAAGAAATCAATGTAATCCATCATCGTTTTCATGCTCTAGATTTAACTTACCAATAATTTTTCATTCTCAAAGAAACATGGAAAATAAATCAAAGAAAGAAAAATTAGAACAAAATATGCTCGAAGATATCATATATACCGTAGGAATATCTACTAAAACACAATAATTTTGTTCTCCAACAAATAAATCTAAATACGCGCCTTTTATGGGTTATCGATCTTCATATAGTAGGGAATTGATTTGAAATACACCTTGATATCGTGGATATTTGATAATATTGGGAAAGTCTAACGCTTCTCTTCATGGGGATTCTCGAATTGAGAAATCATCTCCTCTTGTTTCTTCATC
This sequence comes from Taxus wallichiana var. yunnanensis, assembly GCA_018340775.1. Lineage (NCBI taxonomy): Eukaryota > Viridiplantae > Streptophyta > Pinopsida > Cupressales > Taxaceae > Taxus > Taxus wallichiana. The sequence continues at coordinate 203,787,188 of CM031240.1, forward strand.
AAATATTGTTCTTCACTTGATCTTTCAAAGACGAGAAAATGACAAACAATCTTCGACTAGGATCACCCTATAGTTATCTTCAATTGAAATTACTATTGACATATCATCTTCACAATTTACTAGGAAACATCATCTCCATCTCCATATCAATATCACCATTATGTTGCTCTTTTTTCTCCCTAAGAGATTTAAGATTGTTATGGCTTAGCACTATGTAGTTATAGATGACCACGATTAGAGGAGTGCATTTGTTTACAATGAAATTAGTAAGAAGTGAGAATGATTACAATTGGGTTTAAAGGTTCTATAAACAATATAGGAATACAAATTTTTAATTTAGATGACCAATATTTTTGAATCCATGACACAATTACATAACTCCCCAAACATGGGTTTCTCCCAAGGAAAGAGTAGCGCACCATCCGAAGCACGTTCTTCCTTTGGTTCAGTCTACCCTGAAGGAGGCTAACATTGATGTGCATCAAATAAAGTTATTTTTCTACACCAAGGGCTAGAGTATGGGGTTCCTGCAGGTGTAGGAAGTGGTGGTGACTCAATAAGGATGTTGTCTAAACTATGGAATAATTCCATTGATGATATCAACCATTGCGTGGCCCATATAAAAATGGGAAGGGTGGTCACTTTGGGGCCCTCAACCCTATTGTTCTCCATGTTAACAATTATAGGAGCTATTTGATGATAAAAATAAGTTACATATCACGTAAGATTGGTCGTCTAACCATTGATACATTATTACGAAAACTACCATATTCCGGTGAGGAACAAGATTGAAAAATCATGTTATCTAAACTTGTTCTAATGAAGAAAGAAAATACTTTTCATGAAATTATAATTTATGATGTATGCATACCAAAGAAGTATAATCTATTTCAAAATTAGACCACTAACATGGAAAATTGTGTGACTAAGAGATATGGTAACTGTGCAATGTGTGCAACAAGATCAAGCATAAGCATAATCATTTACATAACAATAAATTTGATTTCTAATAATGTGGAGGACCCCATCCTTTATTGGGATCGTGGGATATTTCAAAGTGGTTTGGGATCCTTAAGTATTCTCCCTTTGTAGTTGAAGCAATCTGCAATACAAAAGAAGCACCATCAGTAATTCCCGCTAAAAACACCCACACGAGACCCAAGAAAACCTAGGGTTAACTACAAAAATTATGGAATAATTTTTTTGGAAAGCATGCCCACTTAAAGGTTCCAAACAACAACTCATCACAATAACATTTTTAGGCAATTATACTTAATAGAAAAATTTCCGTTATAATAATATTAAACCCACATTAAAACTAATTAATATAATTAGCTCAAGCATGGTTAAGTTCTCTCTAAGTGTTAATTTAATAAACAATAAAATTCCTACTATAGTTAAATATTCCATATTTAAATTTAAGGAGTTAAAGGGGCCAAATAAAATAATTATCCAAGGTATTTAATTCCACAAGGTTTAAACAATTAACAAGGTCCCCATTTTACATGGGGTTAGAATAAACATTCCCTTACCCCATAAAGTGACCCCTTAAAAGTCAACCCATGTTTTTGAAATTAAAACATTTAAATTAAAAAGGTAATTTCCACTCACCCACTCTCCACCTACTTTTTGTAGGGATGAATCTCATCCCTTGGATGGATTCAATTTGGTCCCTTGATGAGGAAAAAGGGCAACTAACCCTAAAGCATCCTTATGAAATCTTCTTTCTCATTTCATTTGGTTCATTATCTTCTCTTTGTTTTTGCAGGTTGTTGGAGAAGGAAGGGAAGCCATTGGAGTCCATCTTAAGCTCTTGGAAGGGGCTTACAAATTTAATTTATTTTCCTATTTTACTTACACCCTCTCCTAGGGTCTCAATGGCATTTATACATTTTATTTAGCTCATTTTTGTTGGGTTTGCGCAAATGGGTTTGTGGGTATTTTCCTATTTTATTGATATAGCTAGGTTTGATTTATATTTTCATTTGGGTATATATATATATATATATATATATATATATATATATATATAATTTATTTCATATATGGGATAAACCTGTAATGGATTTAGTTGAGAGAGAGATTTAACATAAGATTTATATATATATATTTTTAGGTATATATATATATATATATAAAAAAATGAGTTGAAAATGGTTCGGTCGTGGCCTTGTTACACATCAAAAAAAGGATAAAGCGCAGTTAGAAAAGCGTCGGGGTTTTCATGTTATAATGGGGTGTTTAAAGTTTGGGGCGGGAGGGGTCGACAATCCCAACCTCTCCCCACCCCAATCTACACTAACTAAAAAAACTAACACAAATAGGCCATAATCCAAGGTAAAACAAAACGCAATTCCATTTCTTTTTGTAAGGCTTTTATATTTGCATTAATAAACATTCTTTATATATATATATATATATATATATATATATAGATAAATACACATATATATTATAATTTTAAAAGTTATATTGGATAAAAGAATACCCTTATTAATATAATAAGGTTAATAATCTATTAATGAAATAAAATAAATAGTATATTAATATAATAATATTAATAGGATATATTAGTATATTTTTCCAAATAATAAGTCTCATTCTATTAAATATTTCATTATTAATAATATTTAAAATATTACTAATACTACCACTTAGTAATGCAATTGTAGGTAGTAGTATTAACAAGTTAAGGTTTATATATATATATATATATAGTGTACACTAAAAATTTCTTCTTTAACAATTTGATACAAAGTTGTATGGAAGGTAGAAGGGGTTAAGTTTCATTTCCCTTAATAAATTTGTAGTGGATTTACAATAAATGTTTTAAAGGAGAATATCATACTAGAGATGGAACTTGGTTTATTTCATGGCCTATTGAAAGACTATTTGGAACATTAATTTCTTTCCATTTATTTGAATAAAGTTTATCTTTCTTTCAACTACTATAAGAGAATTGTAGTGCCCACTTCCCTTCGACAGTTTGACATTGATGAGGACACCGTTAACTATACCATGAACATTGTTATAGTTTTGATTTAGTATGGTGATTAGATGTTAGAGCATGGATTATTGCTGACTTTGATTCATATATGATGCATGATGATTATTAGAGACATTTTATATATTGATGTTGATATACTGTCTTACTTGGTTACATTATAGATGTTGTTTGAACATGTGATATTTGGATATTTAAAGTAGACCTAGATAATTTGAATTAAAGTAAAATTGATGATGATATAGTTGATGAAAATTTAAGTGACACTATTGATTTTCTTGATGTTTTTGTGATTCATATATATATTGATGACTTTGGAAGTATATTATATTCATTTGGATGTTCTGATGCGCCACGAGGCCGAAGGAGGTATTTGTGTTTTATAGGTTAAAATATCACAACAAACATCAGGGATTGGAGACCAACCACATTGGAATTCTAGATGAATTCAACAAGGTCACCATGGCAACTATATTTGTTTATGTGTGTTTGATTGTGTTAGGGATTCCCATGGGGAGGATCACCTTTAAATGTGACCAATGGACTTTGTGTTTTTTATTTTATTTGATTCCTTTGTTTTGTATGTATGTATTTTATAAGTGATGTGTTTCCCCTTTCTTTTTAATTAAATAGATTGTGGTAAAGTAATGTGAGTAATTATATTGTTAAAGTTAATTAATCAAATTGGGTAATAAGAAAGTAATTAATAGAGTTTTTGGCCTTGAATTAAAGTGTTGTAAGAAATGTGTAAGTGATCTGTAAGTTGATTTTGGAGTATGAAACACTCTATCTTATTTGAAATTCGAATTTGTCCTTGGAGGCTGGTTTTGGAGACTTGTGGGACAAGTTAAACTTGTCCCATGCCCACTAAATTTACATACCAACCTTACCTATGGTTGGAGGTTTAAATTTAGACCTTCTTTATGCATTTTTGTAAGTCAATTTGAATGTTTATTGCACTTTTCTTACATGTTTTAATTTCAGTCCTTATGGGGTGTGGGCTTATTTGAGTGTGTAAGTAAAACTATCATATTATTCACCCACGTATTGATTATGCATTGGAGAATGAAGTTGAATTTTTTGTTTGGGTTGAGGATGTGTGATGTGACATCCCCACAGATCCTCCTCATCCTCTTCTTTTCCCTCTTCTATTTATTAAAATTCCTTAGCTTGTTTTTGGTCTGGTGGCCTTTTATCACTTCTTTTTTGGAAGACTTCTTTGGGGGATTTGGAGAGCTCTTGCTTTTGGAGAAGATTGGAGATGATTACATGCTTGTGGATTGTTGATCTTGGACTGCTCGCATTGGAAAGCTTGTTGTTTTGGAACGTTGGAACAAAATTCATCATGGAGAGAGGTAGGATCTTGGCTCTTGAAATTGTTTTATTTTATTTTTATGCATATGTAAATGGTTGAATGTTGAATGTGTTATTTTAGTTGTTGGATGGTTTGGTAGATGGCTTAGGGATGGTGTAAGGGAAGACTATGGGGTACTCTTGAGGGAGGCATAAGTGTTTTGGGAGGTATAAGTGTGGAGGGAGTTGGGATTTGGGCTCCACCTTTTAAAAAGAAATATATTACATTTCTTTACTCGTTATAGGGTGCCATAAGAGGTTTGGGAGACTTAAGATATTCCGAGGAATAAGGGGTACTTTGGGGAGTCATAAGGGTATGTCCAAGATTTGGAATGATATGTATTTTGGCGGATTTTTCATAGGTGGTGATACTCATTTCCCCTTTAGGAGGCATAAGTAGCGTCCCCCATAGTTTCTTGCTCCTTTGGCTTGCTTGATGAAGCATGAGTATTGTTTGTGTTTTCATCATGTGGTTGTTAAACCTGCTGTTCTATTTTGGGTTGTGTCTTTAAATGTGAAATGTGCATGTTGAAATATTTCCTTTGTGTTGTGGAAGCCTGTTGTTGCCATGTGTTGAAACGCATTTCTTATTGCATTGTGGTTGGGGCTCGGGGGCCAATGAAGAAGGATGGCTTCTCCTTTTCATTGGATGTCTTTGTTGGGTGGAGAGCGTTTCCTTTCCCCCTATTCTGTTGTGATCAAATTGAAGAATGATGGAAATTCATACTGCTATTTTGGAGCTGAGAAAGAAGATAGTTTTGGCAGTCCCTTATGAGAGTTCTATTTGTATAACCATTTTTCACTAGAAGTGGATGACAATGTAATATATTTTGTGATGGAAAGATGTTTTGCATTGACTATGAAATTTGTAATTTGAAATGAGAAAGAGATGTACTCTATTTTTTGTTTTTGAATGAAGGAAAGGAAAGATTTATATTCTGTCTTTTGGGAATGAAATGGAAAAGAAAGTTGTAAACATATAATGACTGACTTAATGGAAGTTGTTTACCTTGTTCAAATAATTTTGTGTTCTTTGGAAACCCGTGTTTGAAATATATTTGAAATATCTATTTGGAAAGTGAAATCAAAATTATTGCACCCTCTATGTGGAAAACATGTTTTTGGAAAGAAATAGAAATTGCATTCTTGTTCTACCTGTTGATTGAAGGAAATATAACATTTTAGTGTTGGTTTAGAATGAATTCATGTTATAAGCTTACAAAATACAAATTTCTAAATTAGAATTTGAAGTGTTAGAGCTCTGTTAGAAAATTTCTCATACTGGTAAATATTTTATTAAAAATGTACAGAATGACCCCTGTAACAATAATCAATAAGATGCAACATTGAATTGAACTTAATATGATTAAAAATGACCCCAAACAAACTAAAACACTTAAGAAATTTTTAAGAAATCCTTTCAAATCGAACAAAGGCAAAGCTGCAGTCGTTTTTCTGTCAAATTGGGAATTTTGAATTGATCATCAATCTAACAAATTAACCCTTAAAATTCATCCTAAATTTACCCAAGTGCAACCTTTCATTTTTGTTTTGCATGTTGAGAATGGAAGGAGGTTGAATTGAACAAAAATTTATAAGTCGAATGTTACCAGTTTTTATTTTATAATCCTGTAGAGTGTTTTCACAAAATTGACCCTTAAAAATTTATCCATATTAAATTCTTAAGTATGCAGTGAAAAGAGGACATCAAGAGATTTCCAAAAATTCCTTGTTTTCTGAAAATGGAGTTCCCTATCAAAAGTTATGGCCTTCGAGTTTGCAGAAGAGGAAATTCCTCTCACGCACTGTCTTGTGCCCCTAAGAGAAAATGAGTCTCTTCCATACCCGTCTTGCATGCCCGGGAGAGAATGAGTCTCTTCCATGCTTGTCTTGCACATTCGGGAGAAAAATGAGTCTCTTCCGTTCCTATCTTAGCGCACCCGGGAGAAAAGAGTTTCTCCCGCACCTCTCTTCCACGCTCGGAGAAAAAGTTTCTTTCCGCGCCTCTCTTCCACGCCCAAGGAAATTTCTTCCACGCACCCCGCAAGAAGATAGTCTATCTATACTAGGGATGAATTTCACTCTCTTAGTGTTTTGTAGGATGTTTTGATAATCTGTTGTAATGGCACTCCACTTCAGTTAGAGCTTACGCTCATCGCTTGTGCAATGGAGGTCCGGATCAAGATTTTTCATGTCGGGCATGTTTATGCAACCTTGTGAGATATGAAAGGTGGTCCCTTTGGTCAAACAATTTTTTTTAGCTTTTCCAGTCTTTAGTTGAACCTCTTTAAAAATGTTGTGCCTTGAATAGTTAGTCTAGATTACCAAAGTAATACGTTCACCTTTGTGAGAAGAATGCTCGAACCAAACATGAATCTTGTAGATTGTTAAGGCAGGTATTGAAAACATTTTTGGTAAATTCATAACCTTAAGGGATTATAAACCATGGAGTGTATCAAAATGTGATTGTGTATTGCGATTGAGCTGCTTTGTGGTGCCTTGCTAGAGAGTAAAGTGAATTGTCCTTGATGGGTGTTAGTTGTTTCGTGTTGTCCATAAGGTCATCATTGAGTCAAGTTGTTTGAAGAGTTAGTCGTAACCTTTTTGATCACTTGTTGTATTGTTCTGTACATCAAACAATTCCAAAAAAATTATCTTGTACTTTGTTATGGTTGTCTTTGTTTCGTGAATTAGTGGGTATTACAAGAATAAACAAATGTAACTTTTCACAACTTTATAAATTTCATGGAATACAATGAAAGTACCATTTCTCAATACAAATTTCCAACACACTTTATTTATCCAAAATTGCTTCACAAAAGAGTCTTTCCTTTCCACATACATCACAACTATGATAATAATATCAATACAACTTCCTTCAAAAGATTAATACAACATGTTCCACTCAAAGTGGGAAAAGTTCACAAAAGAGAAAGCTAAAAGGAATGCAATATTACAAGTCTTCCACACTAAGTGGGAATAAAAAGAAGGTTTTATCACACTGAAGATTTCTTGAGGACACCAATAATGCTCCATGTTTCACATCACCAACAAAGAGAGCTCCACCATGCTTCATTTGATCACAACAAAAAACAGGTGAGAGACTACATTCTTCACCCAACCAAGAATTCCAATGAGCAGGAGAAGCCATCCTCCTCATTGGACCCTGACCCCCAACCACATTACAATGAGAGGTGATTCCAATACATTGCAACAACAAACTTCCATAGCGTTGGTACCCAAATTGATTCTCCCTCAGAAGATGAGAAGCATCACAGGTGTAGTAGGAATCTTAGAGGCAAGCAGAGCATGTAGTGTGTCATTTTGTAGCCGGGGATGAAAAACAACTTGCTCTTGGTCACTCGGATGTGGAAAACGGTTAGCACCCTCAAGAGGATTTAACTTATCCTCACTACTTTATGGTTGTGCCTTTCAACCAAGGTGAGAGGACCCCTTTTGTAGCCTATTTTTTATGGAGGAGATGGAGATGTCCTTCCTTGTGAAGTATTGAGAAGACCTTGAAGAAAATATGATCAATGCAACAAAACCTAACTCTCACGAGTTGTCCCTCTAGATGATGGAGATATTTTCTATGAAAGGTTCAAGCCACTAAAGACAATCAAAACCTGATTGTTTCTACATGTTTTGGTAGTAAAAATTGTGCATTTGTATACACACATGACAAACAGGGGTAGTATGGGTAGGATTAGTTATTTTTAGATGGATTTTTGTGGGAGGTGAGGTAGGATGAACTTGATTCACTAGATCCTTGAGAGCTTTTACAAAATGGAAGACTAAACCAACAAAATGCCATAGAAAGCAGTTAAAATGTTTCTTTAACCAGAATATGTGCTTCAATGGAGGCCCAGATTAGCACTTTTTCACACAATCTATGAGGTTATAACACGAAGGCTCGAGTTAGAAATCCCATTAAAACATCAAGATCTGAGCCCAATCACGCCTGAGGTACACCCAGAGGCTTACAAACAAACTATGTCAACAAGATGAGAAAAAGTGATTTTAAATCGTTTATTTCACTCCCAGATGAAAGCTCTCATGAGAAACTAAATTACAAATGCCACTAAATTGTCACAAGGATTGAGACCTACGTGATTGAGATAGATTTTGATACAAGATTGCAATAAGAACAATAAAAATATTTATAGACATTCAGAAGTAAAACAAACACATTTTGCATAAGGTCCACATAGAATAACTCAAGTTTGATTAAATTTATCAAAGCAAGGAAAATTTTCTAGAATAACGCTAGAGCTCGTCAATGGATTTATGCCGCAACCACCTTGACACGATCAAATTTAATACAAAAGAGATATATTTGCTTCTCAAATAGCTTCTCAAAAGGGATGGGATCGATCAAGCCTTTTTTCTATTAAGAAAATTAGTCCCGACCCCCGACACCTTAACCATTTACATGATAAATTTGTGCCATTTATAACATTTACAATGTGAGCCTTTTCCCCCAAACTCCAAATATTGAGTGCCACTAGTGCTTGCCATGATCACTATCATGATTCCTCAAATCAAATCCACAAAATTGGCATGAGTTTTCATAGGGGTAGATCTCTTCAAAAATCTCCCACATTCAACTCCTTCCTCTAGAAAATCACTCTTCCTTCTATTTTCCAACCACTTCCGCCCCTATTCTGTCTAATCTGGTTCTTTACGTGCCCGGGGCAAGAAATGGAAGATCGGATCGAGCCCATAAGGTCAGGTCTCATCTTAATGTTAAAAGACGTCCCCAAAGTTTTCTCACCAAACTTAGATTATCAATAGGTTGTTCACGTGCCAAGGAAATAAAAATCAGGCCAAATCCGACAATTAGATTGCATATTAATGGTGAGAGACATTTACAGACCCTCCCCACCAAACCAGGATGCTAGATTAATGTTCCTCTTCATTTGGCATGCAAGAGACTCCAAGAAATGATAAAAAACTAAAATAATACGCATCCCCAGGAGCTTTGGAGTGAAAATGGCAGAAAAATCAAACATAGATGCATAGGTGCCGTCGATTCCTACTTTGAATTTGGACCGTCCATGTGGGAGATCTAATTTTAGAATGGGCCTACGGGTTCCCTTTTTCCTTTTACAATTTTTGGGAAAATATAAATTTTTTATATTTTTCTCCACATCTCCACCCTTGAGAAATGAGCTTGACATGTGTCCCAAGGTGGGCCCCAAATAAACCTGTTCCCAAATTTTGCTACTTCATCTCTTTTTTGGAAAAGGGAAAAAATTTCCAAGTTTTCCCCGGCAGCCCCACGCTTGAAAAATGGGCCTAACATGTGTCCCAATGTGGGTCTTATCAGAACCACACTTCCCTTTTCACTTTTAACTCATTTTTCCACAAAAGGACAATTTTCCGATTTTCCTCCAAAATTATGCACCGCCACAGTTGACTGGAGCAAGTTTTGACTTTTCTCTATGAGGTCCGCAGGTCATTTTGATGATTTTAGTCATTTAAATATCAAGGGGAAAAAAATCCAAGTTGCCCCGATTCCTCCCCCTCCCCACCTTTTGACATTTTCAACACCAACTTTGACCTCCTTCTTGTCGGGCTTGCGGGCCATTTTGAGATTTTAATCCTTTTGATGACAAGAGGCAAAAATCCAAGTTGCCTTCGATGTTCCACTTCCCTTCCCCTTTGATTTTTCAAACCTGCTACGTGTCACAATGACGCAACTTCAAAAACCTTAAGGCTTCAAAATGATTTTGTAGGGGCACACTTCCATTTAGAAATTTACTCCATTTTTCCTAAAGGGAAAAACATCCAACTTACCTCCGAAGGCATGCATCTCCACCATTAGCTTCGCCACGTGTCCTCATGCGGGGTCAAAGTGAGACTTATTCCCTGCCACTTTAAAATTTGCTTTAATCAAAGCCTAGCGGGGCCATGGGACAGGTTCAAAACTTTTTCCAAAATATCCAAAAGAACAAGTTAAAAAAAAATTGCCGCGCCCCACCCAATTAGATTTGAGCGGGCTACAAGACGAAATTTTCTGTTTTCCAAAAAAGCAAAAAGTGATAACTTAAAGAATTTCCTCACCATCCCCTGACCAACCAAAAGAAGCCACATGACCACCAAATGCTGAGGAATAACTTTAACAAGAAAAAGACACTCGTCAGACCATCAAAAATACATAAAATCACCATTCACACCCAGAACCCGATTTTTCCTTAAGAATGAAAATTTTCTGAAACAAAAAACAAGTGAATCATGATTCCAAGCATCTCTTCGACCATGGATTTGGATTTTCAAAGGCATACAAATATAAATCAATGATTCTTGAGCTTCCATGGTTGAGGAAAAATAGAAAAAATGGCAGAGCCCGTGGATTTTGAAGAAATTACGGAAAAAACAGGGTAGACTCGGGGACTTCTTCAAGGAGGGACATGACAATGGATTTTTCAAACAACTTGAAGCATTTCTAATGGAGGTATAATCTTTCGAACACCCACATCAAGAAATAAAATGCTTTAGAACACGTAGATCGGATGAAAATAATGGCAATTGGGGCAAGAAAAATATGAGCACCAACATCGGCTCCGACTTGGGGATGGGCACTCCCTATGAGTTCCAAAGAACAAAGGTAGAACAATTACCTAAATATCCATTGGGAAATGGAGTTAGCTTGCAGAGTGAAGAAACGAAACCATCTCCCAAAAACAAAAAGAGAAACCAACAAAAAACATGTCACCAGAGACCAGAATGAGAAAAAACATAGAAAAAAGGAAACTAACAAGTAGCTATACACTTTACAAAAGATGTTTACCCTATTAGAGAAAACAATCAAGTAAAAATTTTGAGTTCCTGTCATCCTGGATATGACCATGCCAAGAGCTTCTAATATGTTTTCATCAATTGGAAATATACTTTTTTCTCTGTTTAGTTTGTAAACCATCCATTTTCTCTGAAGCTCCTCCATTATGTTTAAGTCAAATTCTTTAACATTTTTCAAGGTTGAATCGTAGACCAAATTCCCAGGAAAAATAGCATACTTAGGAGCTCTGTTTTCAACACTTTCATACTCCTTGAAATCCACAAAACTCACAAAGTTGTTAAGATCAACATCTACTTGCAAAAATTCATAAGATGCATTGTTTGGGTCTTCAATCAAGTACATCATCTTCTTCTCTCCATATAATTTCACCAGTTTTCTTTAATGGGGATAGTGGCATAAGACATGTCCATTTGCACACTACCACCAACACTTGCTGCCCACTTTCTTGATAACAACATCCCCCACTTGGCAGGGAAGTCAACAATCACTACATCAAGTTTTAAGTTCCTTCCAAGATAAGATGCAAGTTGCACAACTAGATCTTTGACACATCCCACCACTGGCACCTCTCTAGAGTCCATGGCAGTGCACTTCCCATATGTTATTGTTACTTTGATACCTAATTCATTCATGACCTCAAGAGGCATGACATTACATGAAGCTCCAAAATCAAACATACAGTTATGTAACAACTTGTCTTTGATAACTAGGGTAGTGAAGAATGGATCCACATTCAGCTGGGATTTAACCAAATAAGTTCCTAAATAAACCTCTAGTGGTTCCCCATCTCTTCCAACACTTGTGGATTTTCTAACTCTGCAATAGTAAGGGGAATCTCAACCTTGTTTACATCTCTGCCTTGTATGATCTCTTCCTCTTTGAATCCTAAATATTCAAAAGCCCTCTTCTTGTGCTCAGGGATCCTAAGCAACTTAACAATTGGGACAGAATTTTGATTTAACTCAAAACTTGGGCAATGTCATATGGAACAAATTTGGGTAAAGTAGCACTAGGAGAAAGATTGGCAAACTTTTTTGGTTGTGGAGCCTCATAGCGACGGAGGTTACAAGGGGGGGCTTCCCCCCCATTGCGGGGTCTAGGGGCCACATGTCCTGGGGGGGCTGGAGGGAAGTTCCCCGTAAGCCACATTTAATATGTATTTATTCATTATGAAATATGGACCATTCCTTAATATGTCACAGATCTAATGTGTGGTTTTCTCTATTTCCTCAAAATGATAAAAACCTAATATCTTAAACGTTCAGAATGTATGAAGCTCAATATAGCAATTGATGCACTTTGTAAGAGATTTTTTCTAGACCAAATAAAAGGATTGGTGGCTTTTCGTGGATGTAGCCCATTTTTAGTGAGCCACATTAAATTTGTGTCTCTGTTTTATTGCTTTTTGTTTCTAATTTACATTTCCTACATTATTCATTGGTTGCTTATTTACTTGTACAATCGGTATTAGAGTGCGTTTGAGATTTATTTTTGGCACTATATGCACAGAGGGAATTTCATTTGAGTTGGAGAAGCAAAGAATGGCAGAGGAGAGTAAGTTTAGAGTTGAGAAGTTTGACGGCCGAAATTACCGGTTATGGAAAATGCAGGTGGAATATTACCTGTATCAAAAGGATCTATACCTACCGTTGGGAGGTCAAGAAGTGAAGCCCCCATTCATGTTCGATGATGAATGGAAGGTTTTGGACAAGAAGGCTCTCGGTGTGATTCAATTGAGTCTAGCATCGTCCAGTAGGCGTCAAATATATCACAGGTGAAAAGTACAAGTAGAGTTTATGAAAACCCTAGCCAATTTATATGAAACACCTAGTGCATCAATAAAGTTTATTTGATGAAAAGATTGTTTAATCTACAAATGCAAGAAGGTGGATCTATATCTAACCATCTTAATGATTTCCACACTATTGTAAATTAGTTAGATTCAGTTAATATCCCATTTGATGAGGAGGTTAGAGCATTATTATTCCTATGTTCTTTGCCATAAAGTTGGAAAAACTTAGTAATGATAGTTAGTAATACATCATCTACTTCTCTTAAATTTGAAGATGTACTAAGCGCCATTTTAAATGAGGAAATGCGTAGGAAAAGTATAGGGGAAAATTCTTCTTCTGGAAATGCGTTGAATATGGAGAGTATAGGGAGGAGCAAGGAGAAATTAAAGAGTAAGGCTCGTGGGAGATCTAAATCGAATATGGCTAGATCCAAATCTAGGAGTAGAGGCATTACTTTTGAAGCTGTGGAAAGAGAGGACATGCTAAAAAGGATTGTTGGTTCAAAGGAAACAAAGAAAACCAGCTGAAGGTATTAAAGAGGAAAATGATAGGTAATATTGTTCAGGATGCTCTTCTGCTCTCTCTTGATACTAGAGTAGAATCTTGGGTAATAGATTCAGGTGCCTCTTTCCATACAACCCCTGATAAGGGATATTTTAAAGAGTATGTCCAAGGAAATTTTGGACAGGTTTATTTAGGCAATGATGAGCCATGCAACATTGTTGGGAAGGGAAATGTACACCTGAAATTATAGAATGAAACTACATGGATATTAAGAGACTTGAGGCATGTACCTAGTCTTAGGAGAAATATCATCTCTGCAGGATGTTTGGTGGTGAAGGTTACATAGTCACATTCACTTCAAATGCTTGGAAGGTTTCCAAGGGTGCCATGGTAGTGGCATGGGGTAAGAAAGTAGGCACTCTTTATTTATCTACTTGTATATATAATTCTTCTAACATATGGTCTACTTCGGATGAGGATGCCAAAATCAGCATGATAGATTGGGATATATGAGTGAGAAGGGCATGAAAATTTGACAGGAAAAAGGTAAGCTTTCAATTTTAAAGCAATTGGACTTAGAATTTTGTGAGCATTGTATTTTCGGGAAACAAAAAAGAGTTATATTTCTCAAGGTAGGGAATACCAAGAAAGAAAAAGTTAGAGCTAGTTCATACATAGATGTGTGGGGCTGGCCCATGTTGCATCTCATGGTGGTTCTCTGTACTATGTCACATTCATAGATGATGCCACAAGGAAGGTATCGGTATATTGCATTAAGCATAAGTCTGATGTATTTTACACATTTAAGAAATGGAAAAAACTTGTTGAGAATGAATGCGGTTTTAAATTGAAATGTTTGAGATCTGATAATGGCAGTGAGTATTGCAGTAAGAAATTTGATGATTATTGTTCCTTGAATGGGATTCGTAGAGAGAAAATAGTTCCAGGACTCCACAACAAAATGGTGTTAGTGAGAGGATGAATAGAAAAATAATGGAGTGTGCATGGTCAATGAGATTGCATGCGGGGCTGCCTCTTCAGTTTTGGGTAGAGGTCATAGATACTGTTGTGTACTTAATCAACCGTGGGCCTTCAAGTGCATTAGATGGAGGAATTCCTGAAGAATACTTGGACCGGGAAAGAGGTATATCTTTCATTTTTAAGATTATTTGGTTTAGAGGCATTTGTGCATGTTAATAAAGAAAACATGAATAAATTGGATTCAAAATCCAAACGTTGCACATTCATAGGCTATGGCTCCAATGGTGATTATGGATTTCGGTTTTGGGATCTAGATGAATCTAAGATAATTAGGATTCGTGATGTTGTTTGGCATGAAAATAGAATGTACAGGATTAGGTACAGGATGAAAAAATCCCAAGGAAGATTTGGTTGAGGATATAGCTCCTAAAAATGAACTCTCGGATGGAAAATATCCACCTACAGGTACCGAGGTTGATAGTTTTATAGGCCGAGCATGACAGCCAGTGTCAACATCGGCACCTCTATCAGAAATTCAAGAAAATGAGCAGCAAGAAAATAATGATCCCGAGACACCCCCATATTTGGTAAAAAGGTCACAACGTATTAGTAGACCTCCGAAATATTTTCTCGTTCTTTGTATTATTTTTACTAATAGATAGTGGTGAGCCGGAGAGATTTTATGAGGCAAGATAGGTGGATTCCACTAAAGAGTGGGAGCATGCCACGAGGAGGAAATGGAATCCCGGAGAAGAACCAAACATGGGATTTAGTCAAATTGCCGACTGGGAAGAGAGTACTACAAAACAAATGGATCTACCGTGTGTAAGAAGAAGTAGGTGGATGGAAAAGGTACAAAGCAAGGCTTGTAGTGAAGGGGTATGAACAAAAGAAAGGTATTAATTTTTATGAAAATTTCTCCCCTATTGTAAAGATGTCTTCCATTAAATCTTTGTATTAAGTTTAGTTGTTGAAGATTTACACTTAGAGAAACTTGATGTCAAGACGACATTTATCCATGGTGACTTGGAGGAGGAGATTTATATGCAACAACCACTTGGATATGAGGTGAAGGGTAAGGAGAAATTCTTTTGTAGGTTGAAGAATAGCATATACGAGCTCAAGAAAGATCCCCGACAACGGTATCTAAATTTTGATAGTTTTATGCATGAGCATGGTTTTACTAGATGTCAATAAGATCATTGTGTATACTTTAAATGGTTAGATAGTGGGAGCTACATTATTCTTCTGTTATATGTAGACGATATTCTTGTAATAGGTATAATATGCAGGAAAATTTAAATTTTAAGAAAAAGCTTGCACAAACATTTGAAATGAAGGATTTGGGTGCAGCAAAGAAAATCCTTGGTATGCAAATCAAGAGGGACAAAATAAATAAGAAATTGGTGTTGTCTCAGGAGGAATATGTAGAAAAGGTGTTAGAAAGGTTTTAGATGTAAAATATGAAACCAAATAAGATACCATTGGCTAGGCATTTTAGATTAAGTAAAGAGCAATTCGAAGAACACAAGAAGAAATAAATTATATGGCATGGGTTCCTTATTCATCAGCAGTTGGGAGTCTTATGTATGCCATGGTTTGTACCAGTATATGGAAGACATTGCCCAAGCAATGGGGGGAGTTGTTGATGAGGGTCGTTAATACTCGCCATTAAAAATGTCAATCTAGGTTTGTGTTTGAAGGTTGTATGCATTAAGATAATAATATCTTGGAAATAAACTCCTTTAAACACAAATGAAACTTACATAACATAAATCACACTTGCGGAAATTAAAAGGCACACTCACGAAATAAAGTTTGCATGAAAGAAACACACTTTCATGAATTGAATTGCACACTTGAAGAATTATAGGCATACTTGCATAAATTGAAATTGCTAAATTGAAAATAAAGGAAAGAGGAAAGGACACCTGCGGGTTCACAAAATAAATTACATAACATAAAAATATAGAAATTTACAACAAAAGGAAAACTACAAAAATAAAGAAATTACATAACATAAAAAAACAGAAATTTAAAACAAAAGGAAAACTACAAAAATAAAGAAATAAAAATTAACACATTGATCCATCTTCCTTGGAATGAGTTGCTAGCTCATTCCTTGGAAGAGGATTTAATTCATACTTTTAATTCAAAACTTGCAGAAAAACTTTACTTCTAAAGATTTGAAAGAAAGAAAAGACCTTGATTACTTGGGGAAAAGAAATTACATATCTAAGTGTGGAAGGTTGCATTTATAATTTATGCATCCAACCAACTCCTTATTTTAGGAAATACAATATGATATTATCTTTATTTCAATCGTAACAACTAAGATCTCCATCTCCACAAAATATGGAGAGAGAGATATTATTGAAGTCAAATCTTATCTCACTTATTTTAGGAAGATTTGCTCCCAAATCTTCTCCTTACTTTTCGGTAACAAGAATCATAATGATTTTATTCCTCTACATTATTGGAAGGAGGATTTCCCTCAAAATATTATTTTGACCAAATACCTTTCTCAGATTTTCCATTTGACTTTGTTGTTTTTTATTGTGGAACTTTTGATGCTTGTCAAATACGCTTTTTCCTCAAACTACAGTTCACTAAAAGTTAGATTTATCTTAATTGGTAAAAATTGTAGTAAATCTGAATCAGGTTTTTTTCAAACACATTGCTATGAACAAATGCCTTTATGAAATTTTCCATTTGAATTTTTTGTTTATATTTATGGAACTTTTAGTGCTCATTTGATACACGTTTCCTCGAACTATAGCTCACTAAAAGTTAGATATCTCTTCATTGGTAAAACCTGTAACAAATTTGAATGAGGTTTTTGTTAAAAAGATTTCTATGAACAAAAAAATCTCTCATTTTTTCTATTTTACTTTTATATTTTTGTTTATGGAACTTTGAGTTCTCATTTGATACACATTTCCTCGAACCGCACTCACTAAAAGTTAGATCTCTCTTCATTGATAAAACCTGTAGCAAATATAAATGAGGTTTTGTTAAACACATTTTTATGAACAAAAACCTCTCTCATATTTCCTATTGGAATATGTGAGTTTCCCAATCCTCAAAAAACTGTCATTCCGTTGATGCAACTTCCGAACTAAAGCTATCATTGCTTTTATGCAAGTTCCGGACCTAAATCTGTAAGTTCGAACTAAATCTAATTTTTCCACAAAATGAAAGTTTTGAAACTAACTACCATTTAATTGATACACGTACTAGAACTAAATGTGAGTTCAAACTAAACCTGCAAGTTCCAGAACTAACTCGTGAGTTCTGCGTGATGACTAACTCAAAATAACTATAAATTTTGCATGCGACCTCGGATTAAGATGATTTTTTTTGAACTTGCATAATTTTTAGAGAGGAATATGAATATGGAATAAGATTTTATTTTAAATGTACTGTTCATGATCAATTGTAGTTTTCCCAATAATATCATTATCTTTGCTTTATGGCATACATACACAACACTTGGCATCTTTTCCCAAATAATCAATAGGATTAATCAACAAAATAGATAAAAAAATATTTATAAAGAATTAAAATGATATATATCCTTTATTCTATTTTAAGCAAACTATAAGTTCTAGATTACATTTAAATCCAATTTCAAATGTAACTTGGAAGGACAAACTAATGGTAATTTAGGGCCAATTTATGGCCTCATCATTGCCCCACACTTAATTTTATGCATGTCCTCATGCATTACATTATTATCTCCTCTTCTTAGATTATTCTCTATATTGAGGACAATTTCTCATGGATCTCTTCTTGCTAAATTGATTTCTTTATTTTATAACAGGTTCTTGTGTGGATCTCCTTTTACTACTTTTGATTTTCTTCTTCTACAACAGGTTCTTGTGTGGATCTCCTTCTGTTGCTTTTGATATTCTTTCTTTTACAACAAGTTCTTGTGTGGATCTCCTTCTATTACTTTTGATATTCTTTCTTTTACAATAGGTTCTTGTGTGGATATCCTTCTGTTGCTTTTGATATTCTTTCTTTTACAACAAGTTCTTGTGTGGATCTCCTTCTACTACTTTTGATTTATTTTCTTGTATAATAGGATTCTTGTGTAGATCTCCTACATTGCTTTACATATTCTTTTCTTTCCAACAAGTTCTTGTGTGGATCTCTCTGCATTCCTTTTCATATTCTTTTATTTACAATAGGTTCTTCTCGTGGATCTCTTTTGTTGCTTTTCATATTATTTTCTTTACAATAGGTTATTTTGTGGATCTCCTTCTGTTGCTTTTGATATTATTTTCTTTTACAGCAGATTCTTGTGTGGATCTTCTTCTACTGCTTTTGATTTCTTTTATTTTACAATAGGTTCTTATGTGGATCTCCTTTGTTGTGTCTCATACCAAAATGCATAGCTCATGCTTCTCCTTCTCTCCCACACCTAAACTCATGCATGTCCTCATGCATGTTTATTTATGGCTGCCCATAAATTAGACTCAAAAAATTTGATTGCAAAGAGGTGCATATATTTTTCATATAAGTAGGGAGATATGAATTTTATCTTGCCTTATTTGGAAATATTTAAAAGTGGATCTAACTGTAATAAAAACTTACAAGAAAGCTTAAAAATAAAATAGTAGAACAAAATAACTTGATCATACCTCTAGTTGTCTTTATCATCCTATTGTTAACATGGTCAAATAGTGTCGAGAAGAAAGCCACCAAGTAATTGTTGATTTCCTTTGAAGAAGATCCACCTCCCTTTTCCTTTGATTGGCCAACAAGTTGGTTTTCCAATCAAAGTTTTTTTACCTTCGACTAGCTAGCAAGCTTGTTTTCCAATCAAAACTTTTTGAAATTTTTTTCCTTTGATTGGCCAAACTGGTTTTCCAATCAAAGTTTTTTTTTTTTTTTTTTTTTTTTTTTCTGAAATGATAGCATGAGAAGGATTAGAGAAAAATTTGATCCATCATCAGACTATATTCATCAAAGTACAACTTGTGTAAAATAGGAAGCAATGTCTGAGATCTCATAAAAATATTTTTGCATACTTGGTAACTCCAAGAAGATTCCAAAAATTGTGTAGACAATTTTTAGGTCTTCAAAGCCCAACTTGAATTGTGCAATATTAGAATCACCATAGTAATCTTCAAAGCCTGGACTAGTGATCTCAGGAGATGGAGAGTTGTTAAAAAGAAAGTGAATGTATCCGTGGGTCCCTCAGAAATCTATATGATCCTTGGTTGATACTTTTGGTGCTTCAAAATGTACATGCTGATATGAAGAACTCTAGAAATTCTTATAGATCTAGTCCTCAGATGTTAGTACGCGTAAAAATTTCTTACCTTGATATTCATAGTAATTGCTTCTTAACGTTATACAAGCATATACAAAAATGAAAAAATTGAAAGACATGAATTTTTTTTTTTCTAATGGATCTAGTTCAGGGATTGAATTTTATTATGGGATGAAAAACTGATTCGAATGGGTGGATTTATTATGAGTGGGTTTTTATTTTGTCTCTAATGAAATCCTGAATATGGATGAAGTTAATTAGAAATGCTACCACTTCATTATTACAAACTAGATAAGCCAGTTTTTTACTAAGGTTATGTGTAATAAGATCACTAAGTTGTTAGTTGATACAAGGGGAAATGGTGGTGGTTATCAAAATGACATATGATATTTCATCAACTGGATCTACTTCTAGATTCAATATCATATTATACCATTTCCAGATCTGAATTATTTGTTCATACCATTATACCTCTTGATCAAACATCATAGTCATTTTTCTTATACACAGAGTTAGTTTGTGGGGAGATATTTACAATCTAATATTCCTAATTACATAAATGAAATTTTAATCTACTTGCAGGAAATAAAAGTCTAAAGAAACTACTTACCAAATTCTTCCTATCACAAAATTGCTAAAAGGTATTCTACTGTCACTAGAATATTCTTTTAGAGAACTCTGAATCTCCCAATAACACCGTGTTCCTGGAAACAATGCCAAAATGATGAGGGTCGTCAATCCTCGCCATTAAAAATATCAATCCGGGTTGGTGTCCGAAGGTTGTATGCATTAAGAGAAGAAGATCTTGGAAAGAAACTCCTTTAAACACAAACCAAACTTGCATAAAATAAATCACACTTGCGGAAATTAAAAGGCACACTTGTAGAAATAAAGTTTGTATGAAAGAAAAAAACTTACATGAATTGAAATGCACACATACGAAATAAAGGCACAATTGCATAAATTGAAATTACTAAATTGAAAATAAAGGAAAGAGGAAATGACACCTATAGGTTCACAAAAGAAATTACATAACATAAAAAAATAGAAATTTACAACAAAAGGAAAACTGCAGAAATAAAGAAATTACATAACATAAAAAAACAAAAATTTAAAACAAAAGGAAAACTATAGAAATAAAGAAATAAACATTAACACATTGATCCATCTTCCTTGGAATGAGTGGCCAGCTCATTCCTTGGAAGAGGATTTAATTCATACTTTTAATTCAAAACTTGCAGAAAAACTTTACTTCCAAAGATTGGAAAGAAAGAACAGATCTTGATTACTTGGGGAAAAGAAATTACATATCTAAGTGTGGAAGGTTGCATTTATAATTTATGCATCCAACCAACTCCTTATTTTAGAAAATAAAATCTGATCTTATATTTATTTTAATCCTAACAACTAAGTTCTCCATCTCCACAAAATATGAAGAGAGATATATTATTGAAGTCAAATCTTATCTCACTTATTTTAGGAAGATTTGCTCACAAATCTTCTCCTTACTTTTTGGTAACAAGAATCATAATAATTTTATTCCTCTACATTATTGGAAAGAGGATTTATCTCAAAATAATATGTTGACCAAATACCTTTCTCATATTTTCCATTTGACTTTGTTGTTTTTTATTGTGGAACTTTTGGACGCTTGTCAAATATGCTTTTTCCTCAAACTCAGAGTTCACTAAAAGTTATATTTATCTTGATTGGTAAAACCTATAGTAAATCTAAATGATTTTTTTGTTAAACATATTTCTATGAACAAAAAAACTCTCAGATTTTCCATTTGAATTTTTTGTTTCTATTTATGGAACTTTTAGTACTGTATCGATACATGTTTCCTCGAACCTGCAGCCTCACTAAAAGTTAGATCTCTCTTCATTGGTAAAACTTGTAACAAATATGAACATGGTTTTTGTTAAACACATTGCTATGAAAAATGATATCTCTCATATTTTTCATTTGACTTTTATTTTTCTGTTTATGGAACTTTTAGTGCGCATTTTATACACGTTTCCTAAAACTACTGACTTATTAAAAGTTAGATCTATATTCATTGGTAAAACCTGTAGTAAATCTGAATAAAGATTTTGTTAAACACATTACTATTATCAAAAACCTCTCTCATATTTCCCATTGGAATCTCTAAGTTTTCACAATCACTCAAAAACTGTCATTCCGTTGATGCAACTTCCGGAGCTAAAGATGTCATTCTTTTTATGAAAGTTTTGAAACTAAATCTGTAAATTCCAGAACTAAATATAATTTTTCCATTAATTGAAAGTTATAGAACTAATTCCATTCAATTGATATAAGTTTTGGAACTAAATTTGTGAGTTTTGGAACTAACTCTGTGAGTTCCGCAGCTAACTCAAAACAACTATAACTTTTGCATGCGACCTC
The DNA here is from genome assembly GCA_018340775.1 of Taxus wallichiana var. yunnanensis. NCBI lineage: Eukaryota > Viridiplantae > Streptophyta > Pinopsida > Cupressales > Taxaceae > Taxus > Taxus wallichiana. The sequence continues at coordinate 203,809,312 of CM031240.1, forward strand.
GGATTGAGATGATTCTTTTTTGAACTTGCATAATTTTTTGAGAGGAATCTAAATATGAAATCATATTTAATTTTAAATATACTATTCATGATCAATTCCAGTTTTCCCAATACTAGCATTATCTTTCCTTTATGGCCTACATACACAAGACTTTGCATCTTTTCCCAAATAATCAATAGGATTAGTCAAAAAAATAGATAACAAAAAGATTTATAAAGAATGAACAAGATATATATCCTATATTCTATCTTAAGAAAACTATAAGTTCCTAGATTACATTTAAATCCACTTTCAAAGGTAACTTGGAAGGACAAAATAATGGTAATTTATGGCCAATTTATGGCCTCATCGGTTGTTAGTAGGTATATGGAAAATCCAAGTAAAGCACACTGGAAGGAAGTCCAATGGATTCTCAGGTACTTGAGAGGGACCACTAGTAGGCACTTGTGCTTCGGAGGGTTAGATTATACTTTACAGGGATTTGTGGATTCAGATATGGCAGGGGATATGTGGATAGCAGGAGGAGCACTACTAGATACGTGTTTACAGTTGGTGGTGTGGTAGTGAGTTGGATCTCAAAGTTGCAGAAGGTAGTTTCCCTATCTACTACAGAGGTAGAATATGTTGCAGCGACTGAGGAAAGTAAGGAAATGTTATGGATGAGTAGGTTCATGGAGGAATTGGGTAAGGAGCAAGGGGATTGTAAGTTACACAGTGATAGTCAAAGTGTAATTCACTTGGCAAAGAACTTCACCTTCCATTCAAAAAAAAATACATTCAAACTAAGATATCACTTCATACGACAAGTGTTGGAGGATGGGAAACTTGAGTTAGTGAAGATTCATACAGATGATAATCCTATTGATATGTTTACTAAGCCAATGACAAAGGATAAGTTCGATTTGCATTCAAATTGTGTGGTTCTTCAAGATTGATCTTGAAGTGGAAGAAATAAGACAAGAAGAAAAGTCCAAGCAAGCATCTGTAGTGATGGAGTTACAGCAATTAGTCTCCAAGTGGGAGATTGTTGGTTGTGGAGCCTTGACATCTTCGATGGGGGTTGAAAGGAGGGGCTTCACCCCCTTTGCGGGGTCCAGAGGTTGCATTCCCTAAAGGGGGATCGAGGGAAACACCCCTGTAAGCCACATTTAATATGTATTTACGCTTTGTGAAATTGGACAATTCCCTATTAGGTCACAGATCTAATGGGTGGTTTTCTATGTTTCCTCAAAATGATAAAACCCTAATATCTTTAAAGGGTTGTAATGTATGAGGCTCACTGTAGTAGTTGATGCACTATAAGAGAGTTTTATTGGACTGAATAAAAGGATTGGTTATTTCTGGTGGACGTAGCCCATTTTGGGTGAACCACGTTAAATATGTGTCTTTGTTTTATTGCATTTTATTTCTAATTTATGTTTCCTACATTATTCATTTCTTGCTTCTTTACTTTTACAAATGGTATAATATTAACAAATTCATTAGATGGAATGGGATTCTTTTCATTTTGGGCATGGGGAGGAACACAGTTTTGCTTGGGGAAACAAGCTCTCTACCAAATGCATTTTTCTTTGGGGTTTCTTTGGTAAGCAATGGAAATTTTGACTTGGCTTGTGGCCCCTTGGCAACTTTACTTATGGTATTGTGCTCCTTTTCTTGGGAAACTAAAACATTCATTAATAGTTGCCTATCTTATTCTGAAGGAACTCCTCCATCATACTTTTCAATCATTAATGCCCTCAAGTATTCAAAATCATTAGTGGGAAATTCAAAAGCTTGTACAATGTCTACTTCTAAAGTATGAGAGGGAGGAAGAAGAGGTACCGGTGGATGCAATCCCAAAAAATAGTAGCAATTCTAGCACTTATTACCTCAATTGAAGTTACTTCCCTTGGTGAACTTGCATTGATATCCATCATGCAAGCATCATAATCAATTTCATCATTTGTTGCTTCCTTAAATTCTTGTTGGTCTACTCCACATGAAGCATGGGGCATGAAACATCTGTTACACCAATCAATGACATATGTCTCCTCTACAACAACAACTCTGGCATCCAAAGGATTAGGTGCCATTATGTTATCCTTGGCTTGGGAATATTTATTTCCAAATCGAACAGTTCCCTTGCCTCTATCATCAGATCTTTGGTGATTTGTAAACTTTTCTTGGCCCTTTTGCTTGTGTTGACCTTGTGAACTCTATCCAACTCTCCGCTCGCCGGGCTAATTTTTCTAATATTTCCTTGACGATACCACTACCAAAGGTTTACAACTTCATCCAAATCAACACCCTTCCTTTTGGAGGCTTTCCAATCACCTTGATGTTATTCTATATTTGTAGGGCCATGGTGAATGTTTGCCTCAAATTAGTAGGGTTTTTGTTTCTTAAGTAGTAAGCAGCCTTTTTATCAAATGCATCTAAATATTTGATCAAACATGATTCATCACATGGCCTTATCCTAACAGGAAATATTCTCAAGGTCTTATTAAACCTTGTGTTGAAATCATGTACTGACTCATTAGGATTCTTCTTGATGTTTTCAAATTCTGACAGAAGAAATATAGGGTCAGTTTTGTCACCATACTGCAATCTAAATGCATTATTCATCTCGGTCTAGGAATCTATGGAATTATCTGGAAAAGCTTTGTACCAGTCCCTGACATCTTCTTCCAAAGTATGGATAAATAGTTTGATATATACATCTTCATGTTCAATCTCAAAGTCTTCCATCATATTGATAAAAAGCTTTAGATGTTGATCACCAGTTATAGCATTATTTCCTTGGAACTTTGGTAATCTATTTCTCACATCCTAGGGAACTACATTTGGATAACCAGCCATCCCTGTAAAATTTATGGGACCAAAGGTGTTTATAACAAAAGGGGGTCTGGGTGGGGCAAGGGCTATGTTGTTTTGAGGAGGTGACCTTGTAGGGGTGACAAATTGATAAGGGGTAGAGGGTATTTAAAACACAAGAGTATAAATTTCAAAATGGATATCCCCTAAAGGCCTTGTTTCCTAGAAATCCCTATCAACTTCAGAAAAAATAGGGGTAGAATGAGAAGTAAACTTTTCAAAATCAAATGAATGCCCCTCTCCAGCTTAGAGAATTCAATTCCACAAAGAGGCTACCTGATTAGAATCACTTGAACTACAAAATTCAATAATAGGGCGATCACTCTCATCAATGGAGATCCCCTTTCTTGTTTGCTGATTTCCAACAGCTCCCCATGATTTTTTTCCTTCTAATTTTGCTTTTCCTAGCTCTAGAAATAATGTCCTAGCAGGATCCCTAGCAAAGAAAGATCCTTTTCCTTACGGATTTGTAAAGATTAGTAACAAATATCACTTGACAGAGGTTAAGACATTGGTATTCATTAAGAATCGGATCAACAGGGAGTCACCACTAAGGATTTCCACCTTAGTTGTGTAAATGCACTAAATATGATTTTTCAAATGTTTGTAAACCCTAGAAACTAGAAATGGGAAGATTCTAACTTTTCTTTATCCAGATTTATCAATGAAAGCACTTACAACATTGAACACTTCCTATAGGCCTGAACACAAGTTGATATTTAAAAAATTTATTAGCACTTTGAGCATACAAGAAGTGTTTTACCAGGGTCTGAATATGAGTTGCAATCAAGATGTTCCCGAAATGGCGCCAGAAGCATTTCATTGACGGGGTAAATATATATAAAAGCAATGAATCAACAAATAGTTTCAGCAACTCAAATAAGTCCCTGGAAATGGTGCCAGTAAGGATTTGTTAATGAACAATAGATGTGAATGGATGGAAAATCAATAACTCAATGAAACTCTAGATTAAAAATTCCTCGGAAATGACGGTAGTAAGGTGTTGGTACCCAAATTGATTCTCCCTTAGAAGCCGAGTAGAATCACGGTGTGTAACAAGAAGCTTAGAGGCAAGTAGAGCATGTAGTGTGTTTTTCAGAAGCTGGGGATGAAATGCAACTTGCTCTTGGTCGGTCGGATGTGGAAAATGGGTAGCACCCTCAAGAGGATTTGACCTATCCTCACTACTTTATGGTTGTGCCTTTCAACCAGGGTGAGAGGACCCTTTTGTAGCCTATTTTTTTATGGAGGAGATGGAGATGTCCTTCCTTGTGAAGTATTGAGAAGACCTTGAAGAAAATATTATCAATGTGACAAAACCTAACTCTCACGAGTTGTCACTCTAGATGATGGAGATATTTTCTAGGAAAGGTTGTGCCACTAAAGACAATGAAAACCTTATTGTTTCTACATATTTTGGTAGTAAAAATTGTGCATTTGTATACACACATGACAAAAAGTGGTAGTATGGGTAGGATTAGTTGTTTTTAGATGGATTTTGGTGGCACGTGAGGTAGGATGAACTTGATTCACCATATCCTTGAGAGCTTTTACAAAATGCACAACTAAACCAACATAATGCCACAGAGCAGTTAAAATGTTTCTTTAACTAGAATATGTGCTTCAATGGAGGGCCAGATTAGCACTTTTTCACATAATCTATGATGTTCTAACATGAAGGCTCGAGTTGGAAATCCCATCAAAACATCAAGATCTCGAATCGAATCACACCTAAAGTACACCCAGAGGCTTACAGACAATCTCTATCAACAGATGAGAGAAAAGTGATTTTAAATCATTTATTTCACTCCCAGATGAAAGCTCTCCTAAGAAATGAAATTGCAAATTCCACTAAATTGTCACGAGGATTGAAACTAATGTGATTGAGATAGATTTTGATACAAGATTGCAATAGGAACAAGAAAACTTTTTGCAGACATTCAGAAGTAAAACAAACATATTTTGCATAAGGTCCACACAGAATAACTCAAGTTTGATTAAATTTATCAACAGAGGAAAGTTTCTTGAACAATCTCAGAGCTAGTCAATGGTTGTATGCTTGCAACCACCTTGACACGATCAAATTAAATACAAAAGAGATATACAAGCTTCTCAAAAGGGATGGGCTCGATCAAGCCTTTTTTATATTAGGAAAATCAGTCCTGGTGCTTGACACTCCAACCATTTACATGATAAATTTTTTCCATTTATAACATTTACAACAGAGCCTTTTCCCCCAAAAATCTAGACATTGAGTGCCACCAGTGCTTGCCATGATCACGATCGTGATTCCTAGAATCAAATCTGCCAAAAGTCGTCAGTGCCTAGGGGGAAGATTTCTTCAAAAATACCCCACATTGAACTCCTTCCTCTAGCAAATGACTCTTCATTGTATTCACCAAGAACTTCTGCCCCTATTCTATCCAATTGGGTTCTTTGCGTGCCTGGGGAGAAGAAATGGAAGATCAAATCGAGCCCACAAGGTCAAGTTCCATCTTAATGGTAAAACACATCCCTAGATTTTTCTCACAAAACCCAGATTATCAATAGGTCATTCGCATGCCAAGGAAAGAAAAATTGGGCCGAATCCGACAGTCAAATTGCATATTTATGGTGAGAGGCATTTACAGACCCTCCCCACCAAACCAAGATTCTAGATTAATGTTCCTCTTCATTTGGCATGTAGGAGATACTCCAAGAAATGATAAAAAACCATAAAAATATGCATCCCCAAGAGCTCTAGACTCGAAAATGGTGAAAAATCAGACACGGATGCACCTGGCTCCGTTGATTCCTACTTTGAATTTGGATCATCCATGTGGGAGATCTAATTTTAGAATGGGCTTGTGGGTTCCCTTTTTCCTTTTACAACTTTTGGAAAAATGTAAACTTTTAACATTTTTCTCCGCACCTCCGCCCTTGAGAAATGATCCTGACATGTGTCCTAAGGTGGGCCTCAAAGGAACCGCAGTCAAGTTCTTGTACTTCACCTTGTTTTTGGAAATGGGAAAATTTTTCCAAGTTTTCCCGTGGCTCCACTCTTGAAAAATGGTCTTGACACATGTCCCAATTAGGGTCCCATCGGAACCATGCTTCCCTTTTCACTTTTAACTCCTTTTTCCAAAAAAGGAAAATTTTCTAATATTCCTTTGAAAGTTTGCACCTCCGCCATTGACTAGAGCATGTTTTGAATTTTCTCTATCGGCCATGCGGGTCATTTTGATGATTTTAGTAATTTGAATATCAAGGGGCAAAAAAATCCAAGTTACCCTTGATGGCTCGCCTCCCCGCCTTTTGACATTTTCAATGCCAACTTTGACCTCCTTCTTGTCAAGCTTGAGGGACAGTTTGAGATTTTAATCCTTTTGATTACAAGAGGAAAAAAATCTAAGTTGCCTCGATGGTCCACTTCCCGCCCCTTTGACTTTTAAAACTACTACGTGTCATAATGGTGCAACTTCTAAAACCTTAATGCTTTAAAATGATTTGGCGGGGGCACGTTTCCATTTAGAATTTTACTCCATTTCTCCAAAATGGAAAAACATCCAACTTACCTCTAAAGGCCCACATCTCTACCATTAGCTTTGTCAGTTTCCTCCTCCAGGTCAAAGTGAGACATTTTCCCTGCCACTTTAAAATTTTCTTTAATCAAAGCCTGGCGGGGCCACGGGGCGGGTTCAAATTTTTTACCAAAGTAGCAAAAAGAAAAGTTGAAAAAAAAACCCACCATGCCCCATCCAATTAGAATAAGCCACGTAAGCACCAAAAGAACCAAGCAGATTTGAGCGGGGCTACGGGACCAAATTTTCCTTTTTACCAAAAAAGTGAAAAGTGATAAGTTAAATTATTTTCCCGCCATCCCCTAACCAACCAAAATAATCCACGTGACCACCGAACGTTGAGGAATAAATTTGACAAGAAAAAGACACCCATCGATCGATCATCAAAAATACGTAAAATCACCATTCACGCCGTAACTCCGATTTTTCGCTAAGGATGAAAATTTTTGAAACAAAAAACAAGTGAATCATGATTCTGAGCATCTTTTCAACCATGGATTTGGATTTTCAAAGGCATAAAAATATAAATCAACCATTCTCGAGCTTCCATGGTCGAGGAAAAATAAGAAAATGGAAGAGCCCTGCGGATTTTGAAGAAATTAGGGGAAAATAGGGAAAACTCGGAGACTTCTTCAAGGAGGGACATGACAATGGATTTTTCAAACAACTCGAAGCATTTATAATGGAGGTAGAAGCTTTCATAACACCCACATCGAGAGATAAAATGTTTCAACACACAGATCGAGGAAAATAATGGCAAATGGGGCGAGACAAATCTAAGCACCAACACACAAAGACAAACCAAGTATTTCACAACCATTCCAAATGCACATTCAACTCAAACTACAAACACAAGAAGGAATAACAAAAAAATAAACAAGGCTTAAAAATGAAATCCAAAGGAGCAAGAACCTATGGGGAGGCCACTTATGCCTCCCAATGGGAAATGGGTGCCCACCTTAAAAACCTCCAATACATATCTCAAATCCCCTACATACTCTTATGCCTCCCTCAAGTACCTCTTATGCCTCCCACATACTCTTATGCCTCCCTCATTCTCTTATGCCTCCCTCATACAAGAACAAGTAAGAAATGCAAGCATTCCTTGTCCAAGGTGGGGCACCCAACCCAAACTCCCTCCAAAACATGAAATAACTCTTATGCCTCCCTACATGAATTCTCCCCATAGTCCCCTCCTACACCACACTTAGGAAATCTACCCAAGCACCCAACAAGCATTCCAAACACTCAACAAAAAAAAAAGCACACAAACACAAAATAAAGGAATAACATAAGCAAAAAGAAAAGCCCTTCCTTTCCATAGTAGAGCTTGTTCCTAGAGTCAAAATCCAAGCTCCTTCAAACGCAAACAATCAATCACCAAAAAGCTCCCACAAAGACCACAAGCTCTCCAAAATCCTCTAACTCCAAGAAATACAAGAGCACAAAAGAATGAAGTAACCCCCAAACAAGCAAAAGAACTTGAATAAATAGAAAAGGGAGAGAGGAGGGTGAGGTGGCTCCATGTAGGATGCCACATCACTCATCCTCAACTCCACCTCACAAGTCAAACCTCAACCCCAATGCACCATAAATTGGTGGGTGAGAGGAATGAAAAGTTACTTACACACACAAACCAAGCCCACACCCCCTAAGGACAAAATTAATTACAAGAAAGAAAGTGAAATAAACATTTTACCTTTTTATCTTCCCAAAACACCTAATGGGGTCTATGTTTGACCCCGAACCCATAGGCAGGGTTGCAATAGAAATTTAAGAGGTGTGGAACAAGTTTAACTTGTCCCGCAAGCCTTCAAAATTGGCCCTTAAGGTAAAATTCGAATTTCCATGAGGGGGTAGATTGTACAACACTCAAGATCATAAGCACTCAATCTTACAACACAAAACCCAAGAGCCATGTAGTATAATAAATGAAAACTTTTGGTCACTTCCATAATTAGCTAATAACAATATTGATTAACTTAAATATAACACTAAAACCCATTAATAATAAAGGGGAAAAATATATACACCCAATTCCAAATAATTAATACAATGAATTACATCACTAAAAATCACATACTAACATCAATTAAAGGGAAAATTAAATAAAAGACAACACATAACCCCTTGGTCACAATTTCCCCCTAACAATAATTCAAACACACACCCACAACAAAATACATGTTGCCATGGTGACCCTTGTTGAATTCACCTAGAATTCCAATGTGGTTGGTCTCCAATCCCCCCATTGTTTGTTGTGAATAAATTTACCTGCAAAACACATAAATACCTCCTTCGACCTTATGGCCACATTAAAACATCTAAGATAAAATATGTAATATAAATCCACAATCATTTATATATGCATCAAATCATCATCTAGGAAATTACGATATCATTTACAATTTCTAACAACATCTCGATTCTACATTTCATCAATATCAATATGATCACAAAATTAGTTCAATTATCAAGGTCTACTCAGTGTGATGAAATATCGCATGTCAAAGTGTGTATATATATATAACCAAGTCAACAACATATCAACATCAATAGTAAAATGTCTCTAATAATCCAACGCATCATATATGAATCAAAATCAACAACAATCTAAAAGTATTCTAATATCTAACATAATGCTAAATAAAAATACCTACTATAATATCCATAAGTTTAGTCAACAAGAGATTTAAATCAATAACAAAATGGTGTCGAAGGAAGTGGGCACTACAACCATTAAGCATTAAATCTTTTAAGGAAATCAACACTTCATTTTGATTATATTATGTCAAAATCAACGGTTTGCACTACCTATGAAACATTACAATTCAACCTCATGTATGAACATCCTCGAATAATTGTCTATCAAGATACGTATTACTATTGTAAAAATGGTTTAGAAAATCCCTCGACTGTTAGGAAGAACCTTTTGAAAAGACTTATGTAAGGGATTCAACCGAACTGCATGATTCATGACTTTTTGCATTCATCGATCGCGATGCCGCCACCAAGCTTGCATCCCAAGCTTTTTTTCAGTATCTACAAGCAGCAAGTGAACTTTAGTTATGTAATTATCGGAGAGAAAATAAGGCCTAGGAAATTACAACTGAAGATCTAATGGCGTCACCACCAAAGTTATCCATCATCGTGATTACTTTCACATCAAATATGTTTAGTGTCAGAGAGTGTCGTGAAGGTGAGAAGAAACCAATTTTTAGAAAATTTCTTTCTTAGATTATGTAAATTAAATAGAATGATAAGCATCTATCCATAAATAAGGTATGCTTTAAGATTTAAGAGGCCTACTATATTTTTGTAATCTTGTTAAGAATCAAATCACAACCAACCATTATGATCACATTTTAATTTAATTCACATAACATTATAAAATTCTTAAATCTACCTACCCTTGTTTCTACATAAATATATGTAATGAGTTCTATAATATGGATTATCTACATTATAGTATTCATATTTATATTTTATAAAGCTACTTTATAATAATTAGACTTTTATCAATATTTTCCTTTTCCCGTAGTCTTTATTATTTATCTCCTTTTTTAATCATTTATTAATTTGTATAAAATTGTGGAAAACGTTTTAAAAGGATGGGTGTTATTTAACACTCTAAAATTGTAGTAATGTGATTATTAAAAAATAGGTATTTAATATTTTGAAAATACATAAAAGTCACGTTAATATTGTATCATATAGTTATTTCGCTATTTTTAAGAACTCAAAATATTAATAAATAGGATTTGAATATTAGATTTTGGGTCTAGATTTTAAACATTTGATATATATTAAATTTAAATCTTAACAATTGGGAAAATATGTATTCAATAATTATACATTTTAATTATTAATAAATATAATTTAAAATGTTGTATAGTAGTGCACGTTAAATTACATACATATTTAAAAATTATATAAAAAAGAAAGGAATTTTTTTAATATACAACTTACGTAGGAATTCATATAAAAATATATTAATCAATATATAATATGAACATGTGTCTATATATAAATAGAGTTGAAACTCATTAATATATGATATTATTTAATAAAAGTAATAAGTTTACAAAAACAAAAAGAATATAGCCATTATAAAATTTTACTTTTTTTAAAATTATATATTTTGTTTTTAAATATTTAAAAATATAGGTTTTCTACATTTTTTATGAGCGTCATTTTATTTTGGAACATCGCGTATCTGTTATATTAATATTGAGTTTTGTGGCATTTATACAATTCTTTTATATAACACTCAAGTACTTTTTAGTGTGGCATCTCCACATATTCATATTATATTTTACTAATTTTGGAAATTTATTAGTAAAATATATAATTGTGGTAGATATTTTCTTAATTTATATTTTTAAATTCAAAAATGTGAATTTTCAACATTTGATGTGTAGAAATGTGGGTTTTCTACATTTTTATACAAGTATGTTAAAATTTTATAAATTTCCATATTATTTTAATTAGATTTATAGGCAAGCAGAGCATGTAGCGTGTCATTTTATAGCCGGGGATGAAAAGCAAATTTTTCTTGGTCACTCGGATGTGGAAAAATGGGTAGCACCCTCAAGAGGATTTAACTTATCCTCACTACTTTATGGTTGTGCCTATCAACCGGGGTGAGAGGACCCCTTTTGTAGCCTATTTTTATGGAGCAGATGGACATGTCCTTCCTTGTGAAGTATTGAGAAGACCTTGAAAAAAATATGATCAATGCAACAAAACCTAACTCTCACGAGTTGTCACTCTAGATGATGGAGATATTTTCTAGGAAAGGTTCAAGCCACTAAAGACAATCAAAACCCGATTGTTTCTACATGTTTTAGTAGTAAAAATTTGTGCATTTGTATACACATGCATGAAAAACAGGGTAGTATGGGTAGGATTAGTTATTTTTAGATGGGTTTTGGTGGGAGGTGAGGCAAGATGAACTTGATTCACTAGATCCTTGAGAGATTTTGCAAAATGGAAGACTAAACCAACAAAATGCTACAGAGCAGTTAAAATGTTTCTTTAACCAGAATATGTGCTTCAATGGAAGCCCAGATTAGCATTTTTGCACAATCTATGCGGTTCTAACACGAAGGCTCGAGTTGGAAATCCCATCAAAACATCAAGATATGAGCCTAATCACGCCTGAGGTACACCCAGAGGCTTACATATAATCTATGTCAACAGATGAGAGAAAAGTGATTTTAAATCATTTATTTCATTTATTTCACTCCCAAATGAAAGCTCTCCCGAGAAATGAAATTACAAATGCCACTAAATTGTCACGAGGACTAAGACCTATGTGATTGAGATATATTTTTATACAAGATTGCAATAAGAACAAGAAAAACTATTTATAGACATTCGAAGTAAAACAAACACATTTTGCATAAGGTCGACATAGAATAACTCAAGTTTGATTAAATTTATCAAAGCATGGGAAATTTTCTAGAATAATGCCGAGCTCGTCAATAGCTTTACGCTCGTAACCACCTTGACATGATCAAATTTAATACAAAAGAGATATATTTGCTTCTCAAACAGGTTCTCAAAAGGGATGGGCTCTATCAAGCCTTTTTTCTATTAGGAAAATTAGTCCTAACCCCCGACACTTTTACCATTTACATGATAAATTTGTGCCATTTATAACATTTACAACAGAGCCTTTTCCCCCCAAAAATCTAGACATTGAGTGCCACTAGTGCTTGCCATGATCACGATCATGATTCCTAGAATCAAATATGTCAAAATTCGTCAAGTTCAATAGGGGTAGATCTTTTGAAAATCTCCCACATTCAACTCCTTCCTCTAGAAAATCACTCTTCCTTCTATTCGCCAACCACTTCTGCCCCTATTCTATCTAATCTGGTTCTTTACGTGCCTGGGAAGAAGAAATGGAAGATCAGATCGAGCCCAAAAGGTCAGGTCTCATCTTAATGGTAAAAGACGTCCCCAAATTTTTCTCACCAAACCTAGATTATCAATAGGTTGTTCATGTGCCAAGGAAAGAAAAATCAGGCCGAATCTGACAGTCAGATTGCATATTAATGGTGAGAGACATTTACAGACCTTCCCCACCAAACTAGGATGCTAGATTAATGTTCCTCTTCATTTGGCGTGCAGGAGACTCCAAGAAATGATAAAAAACCATAAGAATATGCATCCCCAGGAGCTCTGGAGTGAAAGTAAAAAAATCAAACACAGATGCATAGCTACCATTGATTCCTACTTTGAATTTAGACCGTCCATGTGGGAGATCTAATTTTAGAACGGCTCTGCAGGTTCCCTTTTTCTTTTACAAATTTTGGAACATGTAATTTTTCAGATTTTTCTCCACACCTCCACCCTTGAGAAATAAGCGTGACACGTGTCCTAAGGTGGGCCCCAAAGGAAAAGTGGCCAAATTCTTCTACGTCATCTCTTTTTTGGAAAAGGGAAAAATTTCCAAGTTTTGCCCGCAACTCCGCCTTGGAAAATTGGCTCCGACATGTGTCCCAATGTGGGTCCCATCAGAACCACGCTTCCCTTTTCACTTTTAACTCATTTTTCCACAAAAGGAAAATTTTCCAATTTTGCTTGAAAATTATGCACCGCCACAGCTTGACTCGGAGCAAGTTTTGACTTTTCTCTATCAGTCCGTGGGTCGTTTTGATGATTTTAGTCATTTAAATATCAATGGGTGAAAAAATTCAAGTTGCCCCGATTTCTTGCGTCCCCAACTTTTGACATTTTCAATGCCAACTTTGACCCCCTTCTTGTCGGGCTTGTGGGCGGTTTGAGATTTTAATTCTTTTGATGACAAGAGGCAAAAAATACAAGTTGCCTCTGATGGTCCACTTACCTCCCCCTTTGATTTTTCAAACTGCTACATGTCACAATGGCGCAACTTCAAAAACCTTAAGGCTTCAAAATGATTTGGTGGGGGCGTGCTTCCATTTAGAATTTTACTCCATTTTTCCAAAAGGGAAAAATATCCAACTTACCTCCAAAGGCCTCGCATCTCCGCCATTAGCTTCACCACGTGTCCTCATGCGGGGTCAAAGTGAGACTTTTTCCCTGCCACTTTAAAATTTGCTTTAATCAAATCCTAGCGGGGTCGAGGGACAGTTCAAACCTTTTGCCAAAGTAGCCAAAAGAACAAGTTAAAAAAAAAAACCACCGTGCCCCATCCAATTAGAAGAATCCACGTAAGCACTAAAAGAACCAATTAGATTTGAGTGGGGCTACAAGACCAAATTTTCCTTTTTTCCAAAAAAGAAAAAAGTGATAAGTTAAATCATTTTCTCGCCATCCCTTGACCAAAATAAGAAGCCACATGACCACTGAACACTGAGGAATAACTTTGACAGGAAAAAGACACTCATCAGACTATCAAAAATACAAAAAATCACCATTCGCGCCCTTAACCCGATTTTTCCTTAAGAATGAAAATTTTCTGAAAAAGAAAACAAGTGAATCATGATTCCAAGCATCTCTTAGATCATGGATTTGGATTTTCAAAGGCATAAAAATATAAATCAACCATTCTCAAGCTTCCATGGTCGAGAAAAAATAGGAAAAATGGCAGAGCCCGCGGATTTTGAAGAAATTACGGCAAAAACAGGGCAGACTTGGGGACTTCTTCAAGGAGGGACATGACAATGGATTTTGCAAACAACTCGAAGAATATCTAATGGAGGTATAATCTTTCATAACACCCACATCGAGAGACAAAATGCTTATGAACACGCAGATCAAATAAAACTAATGGCAATTGGGGCAAGACAAATCGAGCACCAACATCGGCTCGACTTGGGGATGGGCACTCCTTATGAGTGCCACAAGAACAAAGGTAGACCAAGTGACAAAATATCCATTGGGAAATGGATTCAGCTTGCAGAGTGAAGAAACAAAGCCATCTCCCAAAAACAAAAAGAGAAACCAACAAAAATAGGTCACCAGGGACCAGAATGAGCAAAAACACAAAAAATAGGAAACAAACAAGTAGCTATACACTGTACAAAAGATGTTTACCTTGTTAGAGAAAACAATCAAGGAAAAATTTCAAGTTCATGTCATCCTAGATATGACCATGCCAAGAGGTTCTGATATGTTTTCATCAATTGGAAATATACTTCTTTTTCTTCTTTGTTTAGTTTGTAAACCATCCATTTTCTCCGAAAGCTCCTCCATTGTGTTTAAGTCAAATTATTTAACATTTTTCAAGGTTGAATCATAGACCAAATTCCCAAAAAAAATAGCATACTTAGGATCTCTATTTTCAACACTTTCATACTCCCTGAAATCCACAAAACTCACAAAGTTGTTAAGATCAGCATCTCTTGCAAAACTTCATAAGATGCATTGTTTGGGTCTTCAATCAAGTACATCATCTTCTTCTCTCCATATAATTTCACCAAGTTTCCTTCAATGGGGATAGTGGCATAAGACATGTCCATTTGCACACTACCACCAACACTTGCTGCCCACTTTCTTGACAACAACATCCCCCACTTGGCAGGCAATCAACAATCACTACAGCAAGTTTTAAGTTCCTACCAAGATAAGATGTAAGTTTCACAACTAGATCTTTGACACATCCCACCAGTGGAACCTCTCTAGATTCCATGACAGTGCACTTCCCATATGTTATTGTTACTTTGATACCTAATTCATTCATGACCTCAAAAGGCATGACATTACATGAAGCTTCAGAATCAAACATACAGATATGTAACAACTTGTCTTTGATAACTAAGGTAGTGAAGAATGGATCCACATTCACTGGGACTTAACCAAATAAGTTCCTAAATAAACCTCTGGTGGTTCCCCATCTCTTTCAACACTTGAGGATTTTCTAACTCTACAACAATAAGGGGAATCTCAACCTTGTTTACATCTCTGCCTTGTATGATTTCTTCCTCTTTGAATCCTAAATATTCAAAATCCCTCTTCTTGTGCTCAGGGATCCTAAGAAGCTTAACAAATGGGATAGGAATTTTGATTTAACTCAAAAATTGGGAAATGTCATATGGAAAAAATTTGGGTAAAGCAGCACTAGGAGAAATATTGGAAAACTCTGTTGGTTATGGAGCCGATAGCGACGGAGGTTACAAGGGGGCTTTGCCTCCTTTGCGGAGTTTAGGGGTTGTGCGTCCGGCGGGGGCTCAAGGGAAGTGCCCCTGTAAGCCACATTTAATATGTATTTATGCATTATGAAATATGGACCATTCCTTAATAGGTCATGATCTAACGGGTGGTTTTCTTTGTTTCCTCAAAATGATAAAAACCCTAATATCTTAAAGGGTCGTAATGTATGAAGCTCAATATAGCAATTGATGCATCGTAAGAGAGTTTTCTGGATAGAATAAAAGGATTGGCTATTTCGGTGGACGTAGCCCATTTTTAGTGAACGACATTAAATTTTGTCTCTATTTTATTGCTTTTTGTTTCTTAGTTACAGTTCCTACATTATTCATTAGCCGCTTGTTTACTCGTATAATCGGTATAATCCTAACAACTAGTATTAGAGCACGTTTGAGATTTATTTTTTGGCAGTATATGCACGAGAGGGAATTATGTTTGAGTTGGAGAAGCAACAATGGCAGAGGAGAGTAAGTTGAGAGTTGAGAAGTTTGACGACTTTAATTACCATTTATGGAAAATGCAGGTGGAAGATTACCTGTATCAAAAGGATCTATACCTACTATTTGGAGGTCAAGAAGTGAATCCCCATTCATGTCGATGTTGAATGGAAGGTTTTGGATAGGAAGGCTCTCGGTGCGATTTTATTGAGTCTGGCATCGTCCGTAGCTTCAAATATCTCACAGGTGAAGAGTACGGTAGAGTTTATGAAAACCCTAGCTAATTTATATGAAACACCTAGTGCATCCAATAAAGTTTATTTGATGAAAATATTGTTTAATCTACAAATGCAAGAAGGTGGATCTATATCTAACCATCTTAATGATTTCCACACTATTGTAAATCAATTAGATTCAATTAATATCCCATTTGATGAGGAGGTTAGAGCATTATTATTCCTATGTTCTTTTCCATAAATTTGGGAAAACTTATTAATGATAGTTAGTAATACATCATCTACTTCTCTTAAATTTGAAGATGTAGTAAGTTTCATTTTAAATGACGAAATGTGCAGGAAAACTATAGGGGAAAATTCTTCTTCTAGAAATGCGTTTTATATGGAGAGTATAGGGAGGAGCAAGGAGAAATCAAAGAGTAAGGATCATGGGAGATCTAAATCGAATATGGCTAGATCCAAATCTAGGAGTAGAGGCATTACTTGTTGGAATTGTGGAAAGAGAGGACATGCTAAAAATAATTGTTGGTTCAAAGGAAACAAAGAAAACCAGCCTGAAGGTATTAAAGAGGAAAATCGATAGGTAATATTGTTCAGGATGCTCTTATACTTTCTCTTGATACTAGAGTAGAATCTTGGGTAATAGATTTAGGTGCCTCTTTCCATGCAACCCCTGATAAGGGATATTTTAAAGAGTATGTCAAGGAAATTTTGGACAGGTTTATTTAGGCAATGATGAGCCATGCAACATTTTCGGGAAGGGCAATGTACACCTGAAATTACAGAACGAAACTACATGGATATTGAGAGACGTGAGGCATGTACCTAGTCTCAGGAGAAATCTCATCTCTGCAGGATAGTTGGGTGGTGAAGGTTACATAGTCACATTCACTTTAGATGCTTGGAAGATTTCCAAGGGTTTCGTGGTAGTGGCAAGGGGTAAGAAAGTAGGCACTCTTTATTTATCTACTTGTATATCTAATTCTTCAACCATATGGTCTACTTGGATGAGGATTCCAACATGTGGCACAATAGATTGGGACATATGAGTGAGAAGGGCATGAAAATTCTATAGGAAAAAGGTAAGATTTCAAGTTTGAAGCAATTGGACTTAGAGTTTTGTGAGCATTGCATTTTTGGGAAACAGAAAAGAGTTAGATTTCTCAAGGCAGGGAATACCAAGAAAGAGAAAAAGTTAGAGCTAGTTCATACAAATGTGTGGGGGCTGGCCCATGTTGCATCTCATGGTGGTTCTCTATACTATGTCACATTCATAGATGATGCCACAAGGAAGGTATGGGTATATTTCATTAAGCGTAAGTCTGATGTATTTGATACATTTAAGAAATGGAAAACACTTGTTGAGAATGAATGTGGTTTTAAATTGAAATGTTTGAGATCTGATAATGGCGGTGAGTATTGTAGTAAGAAATTTGATGATTATTGTTCCTTGAACGGGATTCGTAGAGAGAAAATAATTCCCAGGACTCCGCAACAAAATGGTGTTAATGAGAGGATGAATAGAATAATAATGGAGTGTGCATGGTCAATGAGATTGCATGCGGGGCTGCCTCTTCAATTTTGGGTAGAGGTCGTAGATGTTGTTGTGTACTTAATCAACCATGAGCCTTCGAGTGCATTAAATAGATGAATTTCCTAATAATACTAGACCGGGAAAGAGGTAGACCTTTCATTTTTAAGAGTATTTGGTTTGAGAGGCATTTGTGCATGATAATAAAGAAAACAGGAAGAAACTAGATTCAAAATCCAAATGTTGCAAATTCATAGGCTATGGCTCCAATGGTGATTATGGATTTTGATTTTGGGATGTACATGAATCTAAGATAATTAGGAGTCGTGATGTTGTTTGGCGTAAAAATATAATGTACAGGATTAGGACATCATAAAAAAATCCCAAGGAAGATTTGGTTGAGGATATAGCTCCTAAAAATGAACTCTCGGATGGAAAATATCCACCTATAGGTATCGAGGTTGATATTTTTATAGGTCTGAGCATGACAGCGTCGACAAGATCGGGACCTCTCATCGAAATTCAAGAAAATGAGCAGCAAGAAAATAATGATCCCGAGACACCCCCATATTTGGTAAGAAGGTCACAACGTATTAGTAGACCTCCAGAAATATTTTCCCCTGCTTTGTATTATTTTTTACTAACAGATAGTGGTGAGCCAGAGAGCTTTGATGAGGTAATGTAGGTGGAGTCCACTAAGGAGTGGGAGCATGGCATGAAGGAGGAAATGGAATCCCTGGAGAAGAACCAAACATGGGATTTAGTCAAATTGCCGACTAGGAAGAGAGTACTACAAAAAAATGGATCTACCATGTGAAAGAAGAAGAAGGTGGATGGAAAAATCACAGAGCAAGGCTTGTAGTGAAGGGGTATGAACAAAAGAAAGGTATTAATTTTGATGAAAATTTCTCCCCTGTTTTAAAGATGTCTTCCATTAATATTGTATTAAGTTTAGTTGTTGTTGAAGATTTACACTTAGAGAAACTTGATGTCAAGACGACATTTCTCCATGGTGACTTGGAGGAGGAGATTTATATACAGCAACCACTTGGATATGAGGTGAAGGGTAAGGAGAAATTGGTTTACAGGATGAAGAATAGCCTATACGAGCTCAAGCAATATCCCCGACAATGGTATCTAAAGTTTGATAGTTTTATGCATGAGCATGGTTTTACTAGATGTCAATAAGATCATTTTGTATAATTTAAATGGTTAGATAGTGGGAGCTACCTTATTCTTCTGTTATATGTAGATGATATGCTTGTAGCAGGGTATAATATGTAGCAAAATTTAAAGTTTAAGGAAAATCTTGCACAAACATTTGAAATGAAGGATTTGGGTGCAACAAAGAAAATTCCTGGTATGCAAATCAAGAGGGACAAAATAAATAACAAATTGGGTTTTTCTCAAGAGGACTATGTAGAAAAGGTGTTAGAAAGGTTTCAGATGAAAAATACGAATCCAGTCAGTACACCATTGGCTGGGCATTTTAGATTAAGTAAAGAGCAATGTCCAACAACACAAGATGAAAAAAATTATATGGCACGGGTTCCTTATTCGTTAGCGGTTGGGATTCTTATGTATGCCATGGTTTGTACGAGGCAGTATAGACATTGCCCAAGCGAGACCAAGGAGTTGTTGATGATGTTTGTCAATACTCGCCATTAAAAATGTCAATCTAGGTTGGTGTCCGAAGGCCGTATGCATTTAGAAAAGAATATCTTGGAAATAAACTCCTTTAAACACAAACCAAACTTACATAACATAAATCACACTTGCAGAAATTAAAAGGCACACTCACAAAAATAAAGTTTGCATGAAAGAAAGACACTTTCATGAATTGAATGCACACTTGCAGAAATAAAGGCATACTTGCATAAATTGAAATTGTTAAATTGAAAATAAAGGAAAGAGGAAAGGACACTGTAGGTTCACAAAAGAAATTACATAACATAAAAAAATAGAAATTTACAACAAAAGGAAAACTATAGAAATAAAGAAATTACATAACATAAAAAAATAGAAATTTAAAACAAAAGGAAAACTACAAAAATAAAGAAATAAACATTAACACATTGATCCATCTTCCTTGGAATGAGTGGCCAGCTCATTCCTTGGAAGAGGATTTAATTCATACTTTTAATTCAAAACTTGCAGAAAAACTTTACTTCTAAAGATTTGAAAAAAAAGAAGACCTTGATTACTTGGGAAAAGAAATTACATATCTAAGTGTGGAAGGTTACATTTATAATTTATGCATCCAACCAAATCCTTATTTTAGGAAATACAATATGATATAATCTTTATTTCAAATGTAACAACTAAGATCTCCATCTCCACAAAATATGAGAGAGATATATTATTGAAGTCAAATCTTATCTCACTTATTTTAGGAAGATTTGCTCACAAATCTTCTCCTTACATTTCGGTAAAAAGAATCATAATGATTTTATTCCTCTACACTATGGAGGGAGTATTTACCTCAAAATATTATTTTGACCCAATACCTTTTTCATATTTTCCATTTGACTTTGTTGTTTTTGATTGTGGAACTTTTGACGCTTGTCAAATATTTTTTCCTCAGACTACAATTCACTAAAAGTTAGATTTATCTTCATTGGTAAAACCTATAGTAAATCTGAATGAGATTTTTGTTAAACACATTGCTATGAAAAAAATCCTCTCATGAAATTTTCCATTTGAATTTTTGTTTATATTTATGGAACTTTTAGTGCTCATTTGATACACGTTTCCTCGAACTATAGCTCACTAAAAGTTAGATATCTCTTCATTGGTAAAACATGTAACAAATATGAATGAGGTTTTTGTTAAACACATTTCTATGAATAAAAACCTCTTTCATATTTTCTATTTTACTTTTATATTTCTATTTATGGAACTTTTAGTGCTCATTTGATACACATTTCCTCAAACTGCAGCTCACTAAAAGTTAGATCTCTCTTCATTGATAAAACTGTAGCAAATATAAATGAGGTTTTGTTAAACACATTGTTATGAATAAAAACCTCTCTCATATTTCCCATTGGAATCTCTGAGTTTTCACAATCCCTCAAAAATTGTCATTCCATTGATGCAAGTTCCGAACTAAAGTTGTCATTCCTTTTATGCAAGTTCCGGAACTAAATCTGCAAGTTCGGAACTAAATCTAATTTTTCCATGAATTGAAAGTTTTAGAACTAACTACCATTCAATTGATACAAGTTCTAGAACTAAATCTGTGAGTTCTAAAACTAAACCTACAAGTTCCAGAACTAACTCTGTGAGTTCCGCAGCTAACTCAAAACAACTATAAATTTTGCATGCGACCTCGGATTGAGATGATTTTTTTTGAACTTGCATAATTTTTTGAGAGGAATATGAATATGAAATAATATTTTATTTTAAATGTACTTTTCATGATCAATTTTAGTTTTCCCAATACTAGCATTATCTTTCCTTTATGGCCTACATACACAAGACTTTGCATCTTTTCCCAAATAATCAATAGGATTAGTCAACAAAATAGATAACAAAATATTTATAAAGAATGAACAAGATATATATCCTATATTCTATCTTAAGCAAACTATAAGTTCCTAGATTACATTTAAATTCACTTTCAAAGGTAACTTGGAAGGACAAAATAATGGTAATTTATGGGTAATTTATGGCCTCATCATTGCCCCACACTTAATCTTATGCATGTCCTCATGCATTACATTATTATCTCCTCTTCTTAGATTCTTCTCTATATTGAGGACACATTCTTATGGATCTCCTTCTTTGCTAAATTGATTTCTTTATTTTATAAAGCGAGTTCTTGTGTGGATCTCCTTTTCTTTTTGCTTTTGATTTTCTTCTTCTACTATAGGTTCTTGTGTGGATCTCCTTCTGTTGCTTTTGATATTCTTTCTTTTACAACAAGTTCTTGTGTAGATCTCCTTCTATTACTTTTGATATTCTTTCTTTTACAATAGGTTCTTGTGTGGATATCCTTCTATTGCTTTTGATATTCTTTCTTTTACAATAGGTTCTTGTGTGGATATCCTTCTTTTGCTTTTGATTTATTTTCTTTTACAATAGGTTCTTGTGTAGATCTCCTTCTTTTCTTTTACATATTATTTTCTTTCCAACAAGTTCTGTGTGGAACTCCTTCTGGATATTCTCCAATAGGTTCTGCTTTCTTTTTGTTGCTTTTCATATTCTTTTCTTTACAACAGGTTCTTGTGTGGATCTCCTTCTGTTGCTTTTGATATTATTTTATTTTACAGCAGGTTCTTGTGTGGATCTCTTCTACTACTTTTGATTTCTTTTATTTTACAGTAGGTTCTTGTGTGGATCTCCTTTTGTTGTGTCTCATATCAAAATGCATAGCTCATGCTTCTCCTTCTCTCCCACACCTAAACTCATGCATGTCCTCATGCATGTTGTTTATTTATGGCTGCCCATAAATTAGACTCAAAAATTTTGATTGCAAAGAGGTGCACATATTTTTCATATAAGTAGGGGAGATATGAATTTTATCTTGCCTTCCTTGGAAATATTTAAAAGTGGATCTAGCTGTAATAAAAACTTACAAGAAAGCTTAAAAATAAAATAGTAGAATAAAATAACTTGATCATACTTGTAGTTGTCTTTATCGTCTTATTGTTAACATGGTTAAATAGTGTCGAGAAGAAAGCCACCAGGTAATTGTTTATTTCGTTTGAAGAAGATCGACCTCCTTTTGCCTTTGATTGACCAACAAGTTGGTTTTCCAATCAAAGTTTTTTTTTTTTTTACCTTGGACTAGCTGCTAAAGAAGTTGGTTTTCCAATAAAAGCTTTTTGATTTTTTTTTCCTTTGATTGGCCAACAAACTGGTTTTCCAATCAAAGAATTTATTTTATTTTTTTTTTTTTTTGCTGAAATGATAGCATGAGAAGGATTAGAGAAAAATTTGATCCTTCATCGACTATATTCATCAAGTACAACTTGTGTAAAATAGGAAGCACTGTCTGAGATCTCATAAAAACATTTTTGCATACTTGGTAACTCCAAGAAGATTCCAAAAATTGTGTAAACAATTTTTAGGTCTTCAAATCCCATCTTGAATTGTGCAATATTAGAATCACCATAGTAATCTTCAAATCCTGGACTAGTGATCTCGTGGAGATGGAGAGTTGTTAAAAGAAAGTGAATGTATCCGTGGGTCCCTCCAAAATCTATATGGTCCTTGGTTGATATTTTTGGTGCTTCAAAATCTACATGTTGATATGAAGAACAACTCTAGAAATTCCTATAGATCTCGTCCTCAGATGTTATTACGAAAAAATTTCTTACCTTGATATTCACAGTAATTGCTTCTTAACGTTATACAAGCATATACAAAAATGAAAAAATTGAAAGACATGAAAACAATTTTTCTAATGGATCTAGTTCAGTGATTGAATTTTATCATGGGATTAAGAACTGATTTAGATGGGTGGATTTATTATGAGTGGGTTTTTATTTTGGCTCTAATGAAATCCCTAAATATGGATGAAGTTAATTAGAAATTCTACCACTTCATTATTACAAACTAGATAAGCTAGTTTTTTACTAAGGTTATGTGTAATAAGATCACTAAGTTGTTAGTTGATACAAGGGGAAATGGTTGTGGTTATCAAAAATGACATATGATATTTCATCAACTGGATCTACTTCTAGATTCAATATCATATTATACCATTTCTAGATCTGAATTATTTGTTCATACCATTATACCTCTTGATCAAACATCACAGTCATTTTTCTTATACACAGAGTTAGTTTGTGGGGAGATATTTACAATCTAATATTCCTAATTGCAGAAATGAAATTTTAATCTATTTCTTAAGAAATAAAAGTCTAAAGAAACTACTTACCAAATTATTCCTATCACAGAATTTCTATAAAGTATTTTACTGTCACTAGAATATTCTTTTAGAGAACTCTGAATCTCCCAATAACATTGTGTTCCCTGGCAGCAATGCAAAATGATGAGGGTCGTCAATCCTCACCATTAAAAATGTCAATCCGGGTTGGTGTCCGAAGGATGTATGCATTAAGAGAATAAGATCTTGGAAAGCAACTCCTTTAAACACAAACCAAACTTGTATAAAATAAATCACACTTACGGAAATTAAAAGGCACACTTGTAGAAATAAAGTTTGCATGAAAAAAAAACACTTACATGAATTGAAATGCACACTTGTAGAAATAAAGGAACACTTGCATAAATGTAAATTGCTGAATTGAAAATAAAGGAAAGAGGAAATGACACATATAGGTTCACAAAAGAAATTACATAACATAAAAAAATAAAATTTACAACAAAAGTGAAAGCTGCAGAAATAAAGAAATTACATAACATAAAAAAACAGAAATTTAAAACAAAAGGAAAATTGTAGAAATAAAAAAAATACACATTAACACATTGATCCATCTTCCTTGGAATGTGTGGCCAGCTCATTCCTTGGAAGAGGATTTAATTCATAGTTTTAACTCAAAACTTAGAAAAACTTTACTTCAAACTTAATTCATAGTTTTAAAAAACTTGCAGAAAAACTTTACTTCCAAAGATTGGAAAGAAAGAACAGATCTTGATTACTTGGGAAAGAAATTACATATCTAAGTGTGGAAGGTTGCATTTATAATTTATGCATCCAACCAACTCCTTAATTTAGGAAATACAATTTGATCTTATATTTATTTCAATCCTAACAACTAAGTTCTCCATCTCCATAAAATATGAAGAGAGATATATTATTGAAGTCAAATCTTACCTCACTTATTTTAGGAATATTTGCTCACAAATATTCTCCTTACTTTTTCGGTAAAAAGAATCATAATAATTTTATTCCTCTACATTATTGGAAGGAGGATTTCTCTCAAAATAATATGTTGACCAAATACCTTTCTTGGATTTTCCATATGACTTTGTTGTTTTTTATCGTGGAACTTTTGACGCTTGTCAAATATGATTTTTCCTCAGACTGCAGTTCACTAAAAGTTATATTTATCTTGATTGGTAAAACCTATAGTAAATTTGAATGATTTTTTTGTTTAAAATATTTCTATGAACAAAAAAATCTCTCAGATTTTCCATTTGAATTTTTTGTTTCTGTTTATGGAACTTTTAGTACTAAATCGATACATGTTTCCTCGAATTGTAGCTCGCTAAAAGTTAGATCTCTCTTCATTGGTAAAACTTGTAACAAATCTGAACAAGGTTTTTACTAAACACATTGCTATGAAAATAATATCTCTCATATTTTCCATTTGACTATTATTTTTTATTTATAAAACTTTTAGTGCGCATTTGATACACGTTTCCTCAAACAAACTGCACTCACTAAAAGTTAGATCTATCTTCATTTGTAAAACCTGTAGCAAATCTGAATGAGGTTTTTGTTAAACACATTACTATTAACAAAAACCTCTCTCAGATTTCCCATTGGAATCTCTGAGTTTTCACAATCGCACAAAAACTGTCATTTTGTTGATGCAAGTTCGGAACTAAAGTTGTCATTCTATTTATGCAAGTTCCGAAACTAAATCTGTAAGTTCTAGAACTAAATATAATTTTTCCATGAATTGAAAGTTATATAAATAACTGCCATTCAATTGATACAAGTTTTAGAACTAAATCTGTGAGTTCCGGAACTAACTCTGTGAGTTCCACAACTAACTCAAAACAACTATAACTTTTGCATGCGACCTCGGATTGAGATGATTCTTTTTTGAACTTTCATAATATTTTGAGAGGTATCTAAATATGAAATCATATTTAATTTTAAATTTACTATTCATGATCAATTCTAGTTTTCCCAATACTAGCATTATCTTTCCTTTATGGCCTGCATACACAAGACTTTGCATCTTTTCCCAAATAATCAATAGGATTAGTCAACAAAATAGATAACAAAAGATTTATAAAGAATGAACAAGATATATATCCTATATTATATCTTAAGAAAACTATAAGTTCCTAGATTACATTTAAATCCACTTTCAAAGGTAACTTGGAAGGACAAAATAATGGTAATTTATGGCCAATTTATGGCCTCATCGATTGTTAGCGGTATATGGAAAATCTAGGTAAAGCAAACTAGAAGGAATCTAATGGATTCTCGGGTACTTGAGAGGGACCACTAGTAGGCACTTGTCCTTCGGAGGGTCAAATTATACTTTACGAGGATTTGTGGATTCGAGATATGGTAGGATATGTTGATAGCAGAGGAGCACTACTGGATACATGTTTAAATTTGGTGGTGTGGTAGTGAGTTAGATCTAAAATTTGCATAAGGTAGTTACCCTATCTACTACAGAGGAAAAATATGTTACAATGATCGAGGCAAGTAAGAAAATGTTATGGATGAGCAGGTTCATGGAGGAATTGGGTAAGGAGCAAGGGGATTGTAAGTTACTTAGTGATAGTCAAAGTGTAATTCACTGGAAAAGAACTTCACCTTCCATTCAAGAAAAAAATCACATTTAGCTAAGATATCACTTCATACGACAAGTGTTGGAGTATGGGTAGCTTGAGTTAGTTAAGACTCATACAGATGATAATCCTGCTGATATGTTTACAAAGCCAATGAAAAAGGAGAAGTTGGATTTGCATTCAAATTGTGTGGGTCTTCAAGATTGATCTTGAAGTGGAAGAAACAAGCCAAGAAGAAAAGTCCAAGCAAGCACTGTAGTGGTGGAGTTACAACAATTAGTCTCCAAGTGGGAGATTGTTGGTTGTGGAGCCTGATACCGATGGGGGTTGCAAGGAGGGGCTTCGCCCCCTTTGTGGGGTCCAGGGGCTACATGCCTCGGAGGGGGCTTGAGGGCAGCACCCCTCTAAGCCACATTTAATATGTATTTATGCATTGTGAAATCTGGACCATTCCTTATTAGGTCACAGATCTAATGGGTGGTTTTCTATATTTCCCTGAAATGATAAAAACCCTAATATCTTTAAAGGGTTGTAATGTATGAGGCTCACTATAGCATTTGATGCACTGTAAGAGAGTTTTGCTAGACTGAATAAAAGGATTGGTTGTTTCTGGTGGACGTAGCCCATTTTGGGTGAACCACGTTAAATATGTGTCTCTGTTTTATTGCATTTTATTTCTAATTTATGTTTCCTGCATTATTCATTGCTTGCTTGTTTACCTGTACAACTGGTATAATCCTAACAAATTCATCAGATGGAATGGGATTCTTTTCAATTTGGGCGTGGGGAGGAACACGGAGTTTTGCTTGGGGAAACAAGCTCTCTGCTAGACGCATTTTTCTTTGGGGTTTCTTTCGTAAGAAATGGAAATTTTGACTTGGCTTGTGGCCCCTTGGTAGCTTCACTTCTGGTATTGTGCTCCTTTTCTTGGGAAACTAAAACATTTATTAATAGTTTCCTATCTTATTCTGAAGGAACTCCTCCATTATAATTTTCAATCATTAATGCCCTCAAGTATTCAATATCATTAGTGGGAAATTGAAAAGCTTGTACAATGTCTACTTCTAAAGTATGAGAGCAAGGAAGAAGAGGTACCCGGTGGATGCAATCCCAAAAAATAGTATAAATTCTAGCACTTCTTACCTCGGTTGAAGTTACTTCCCTTGGTGAACTTGTAGGGATATCCATCATGCAATCATCATAATCAATTTCAGCATTTGTTGTTTCCTCAAATTCGGGTGGTCTACTCAACATGGAGCATGGGGTATGAAACATCTATTACACCAATCAATGGCATATGTCTCCTCTGTAATAAATAGTAACTCGGCATCCAAAGGATCAGGTGCAATTTTGTTATCCTTGGCTTGGGAATATTTATTTCCAAATCCAACAGATTCCTTGCCTCTATCATTAGATCTTTGATGATTTGTAAACTTGTCTTGGCCCTTTTTCTTGTGTTTACCTTGTGAACTTTGTCAACTCCATTTTCCACCAGGCTAATTTGTATGACATTTCCTTGATGACCATTGCCAAAGATTTACAACTTCGTCCAAATCAACATCCTTACTTGTTTGAGGCTTTTCTAGGTTAATTAGTTTTACACCCTCCCTTTTGGAGGCTTTCCAATTGCCTTGATGTTATTCTCAATTTGTAGGGCCATGGTGAATGCCTGCCTCAAATTAGTAGGGTTTTTGTCCCTCAAGTAGTAAGCAACATTTTTATCAAATGCATCTAAATATTTGATCAAACATGATTCATCACATGGCCTTATCCTAACAGGAAATCTTCTCAAGGTCTTATTAAACCTTGTGTTGAAATCATGTACTAACTCATTAGGATTCTTCTTGATGTTTTCAAATTCTAGACAAAAGAAATCTAGGGTCAGTTCTATCACCATACTGCAATATAAATGCATTATTCATCTCGGTCTAGGAATCTATGGAATTATCTGGCAAAGCTTTGTACTATTCCCTGACATCTTCTTCCAAAGTATGGATAAATAGTTTGATATATACATCTTCATGTTCAATCTCAAAGTCTTCCATCATATTTAAAAAAATCTTTAGATGTTGATCACCGATTATAGCATTATTTCCTTGGAATTTTGGTAATCTATTTCTCACATCCTGGGAACTACATTTGGATAACCACCATCCGTGTAAAATATATGGGACCAAAGGTGTTTATAACAAAAGGGTATCTTGGTGGGGGAAGTTCCATGTTGTTTTGAGGAGGTGACCCTAGAGGGGTGACAAATTGATAAGGGCGAGAGGGTATTTGAAAGACATGAGTATAACTTTCAAAATGAGAAAATAGGGGCAAAATGAGAAGTAAACTTTTCAAAATGAAATGAACGCCCCTCTCCAGTTGGAGAATTCAATTCCAAAAAGAGGCTACTTAATTTAGAAGCACTTGAACTGCAGTCTTCAATAATAGGCCGATCACTCTCATCAATGGAGATCCCCTTTATTTTTTGCTGATTCCGATAGCTCCCATGATTTTCTTCCTTCTGATTTTGCTTTTCCTAGCTCTAGAAATAATGTCCTAGCAGGATCCCTAGCAAAGAAAGATCTTCTTGCTTTTGATTTTTAAAGATTAGTAACAAATATCACTTGACAGAGGTTAAAACATTGGTATTCATTAAGAATCAGATCAACAGGGAGTCTCCACTAAGGATTTCCACCTTAGCTATGAAAATGTACTAAATATGATCTGTCAAATGTCCTGTAAACACTAGAAACTAGAAATGGGAAGATTCGACTTTTCTTTATCCAGATTTATCAATGAAAGCACTTACAACATTGAACACTTCCTATAAGCCTGAACACAAGATGATATTTAAAAATGTATGTCCCTTAAATGGTGCGAAGTATATGTCATTGACGGGATAAATAGATATGAACTGAAATGAATCAACAAATAGTTTTAAAGCAACGCAAATAAGTCCCAGGAAACGGTGCATGAAGGTGTTTTTGAAAGGAAAATAGATGTGAAGGGATGACAAATCAATAACTCAATGAAACTCTAGATTAACAATTCCCGAAACGATGGTAGTAAGGTGTCGGTACCCAAATTGATTCTCCTTAGAAGGTGAGTAGCATCACAGTGTAACAGAAGCTTATAGGCAAGCAGAGCATGTAGTGTGTTGTTTTGTAACCGGGATGAAATGCAGCTTTCTCTTGGTCACTCAGATGTGGAAAATGGATAACACTCTCAAGAGGATTTGACCTATCCTCACTACTTTATGGTTGTGGCTTTCAACCAAGGTGAGAGGACCCCTTTTGTAGCCTATTTTTTATGGAGGAGATGGAGATATCCTTCCTTGTGAAGTATTGAGAAGAGCTTGAAGAAAATATTATCAATGCAACAAAACCTAACTCTCACGAGTTATCACTCTAGATGATGGAGATATTTTCTAGGGAAGGTTAAGGCCACTAAAGACAATGGAAACCTGATTGTTTCTACATGTTTTGGTAGTAAAAAATTGTGCATTTGTATACACACATGACAAACAGGGGTATTATGGGTAGGATTAGTTTTTTTAGATGGATTTTGGTGGCATGTGAGGCAAGATGAACTTGATTTACAGATCCTTGAGAGCTTTTACAAAATGCACAACTAAACCAATAGATCGCGCCGAGAGCGGTTAAAATGTTTCTTTAACCAGAATATATGCTTCAATGGAGGCCCAGATTAGCACTTTTTCACGTAATCTATGAGGTTCTAACATGAAGGCTCGAGTTAGAAATCCCATCAAAACATCAAGATCTGAGCCCAATCATGCCTAAAGTACACCCAGACGCTTACATACAATCTCTATCAACATATGAGAGAAAAGTGATTTTAAATCATTTATTTCACTCCCGGATGAAAGCTCTTCCCGAGAAATGAAATTTAAAATGTGACTAAATTGTCACGAGGCTTGAGACTTGTGTGATTGAGACAGATTTTGATACAAGATTGCAATAGGAACAGGAAAAACTATTTGCAAACACTCGAAGTAAAATAAACATATTTTGCATAAGGTCCACAGAATAACTCAAGTTTGATTAAATTTATCAAGTAGGTGAAAGTTTCTAGAAAAATATCGAGTTATTCAATGGTTGTATGCTTGCAACCACCTTGACATGATCAAATTTAATACAAAAGAGATATACAAGATTCTCAAAAGGGATGGGCTCAATCAATCCTTTTTATATTAGGAAAATCAGTCTCGGCCGTTGACACTCCAACCATTTCCATAATAAATTTGTGCCATTTATAAAATTTACAAATGAGTCTTTTCCCCCAAAAATCCGGATATTGAGTGCCACCACCGGTGCTTGCCATGATCACGATCGTGATTCCCAAAATCAAATCTTCCAAAAGTTGTCAGTGCTCAGGTGGAAGATTTCTTCAAAAATATCCCGCATTCAAATCCTTCCTCTAGCAAATCACTCTTCCGTTCTATTCGCCAAGTACTTCTACCCCTATTCTATCTAATCAAGGTTCTTTGTGTGCCAGGCGAGAAAAATGGAAGATCGATCGAGCCGAGAAGGTCAAGTCTCATCTTAATGGTAAAAGACATCCCTAGATTTTTCTCACAAAACCCAGATTATCAATAGGTCATTCGCATGCCAAGGAAAGAAAAATTTGGCCGAATCCGATAGTCAAATTGCATATTTAGGGTGAGAGGCGTTTACATACCCTCCCCACAAAACTAGGATGCCAGATTAATGTTCCTCTTCATTTGGCATGCAGGAGACTCCAAGAAATGATAAAAAAACCATAAGAATACGCATCCCCTGGAGCTCTAGAGTGAAAATGGTGGAAAAATTAGACACGGATGCACTACTTCTGTTGATTTTTACTTTGAATTTGGATCGTCCACGTGGGATATCTAATTTTAGAATGGGCTTTCGGGTTCTCTTTTTCCTTTTACAACTTTTGGAAAAATGTAAAATTTTAACATTTTCTCCACACCTCGCTCTTGAGAAATGATCCTAACATGTGTCCTAAGGTGGGCCCCAAGGGAACTGCAGCCAATTCTTGTACTTCACCTCTTTCTTGGAAAAGGGAAAAGTTTTCCAAGTTTTCCCGTGGCTCCACTCTTGAAAAATGGTCCTGACACGTGTCCCAATTAGGGTTCCATCGGAACCATGATTCCCTTTTCACTTTTAACTCCTTTTTCCAAAAAAGGAAAATTTTCTAATATTCCTCTGAAACTCTACACCTCCACCATTGACTGGAGCAAGTTTTGAATTTTCTCTATCGGGCCTACGGGTCATTTTGATGATTTTAGTCATTTGAATATCAAGGGGCCAAAAATCCAAATTGCCCCCGATGGCCCGCCTCCCTCCTTTTGACATTTTCAACGCCAACTTTGACCTCCTTCTTGTCGGGCTTGTGGGATAGTTTGAGATTTTAATCCTTTTGATGACAAGAGGAAAAAAATCCAAGTTTCCTCTGATGGTCCGCTTCCCGCCCCTTTGAATTTTCAAACTACTACGTGTCACAATGGTGTAACTTCAAAAACCTTAAGGCTTCAAAATGATTTGGTGGGGGCACGCTTCCATTTAGAATTTTACTCCATTTTTCCAAAATGGAAAAACATCCAACTTACCTCTGAAGGCCCGCATCTCTACCATTAGCTTTTCTAGGTGTCCTCCTCTGGGTCAAAGTGAGACATTTTCCTGCCACTTTAAAATTTTCTTTAATCAAAGCTGGTGGGGCCACGGGGTGGGTTCAAAATTTTTGCCAAAGTAGCTCAACGAAAAGTTGAAAACACAAACCCACCATGCCCCATCCAATTAGAATAAGCCACGTAAGCACCGAAAAGAACCAAGCAAATTTGAGCGGGGCTCACTGGGACCAAATTTGCATTTTTGCCAAAAAAGTAAAAACTGATAAGTTAAATTATTTTCCGTGATCCCATGACCAACCGAAATAAGCCACGTGAACACTAAATGTTGAGGAATAACTTTGACAAGAAAAAGACACCCGTCACTTGGGACAAGTCAAAAATAGTAAAATCACCATTCGCAACTTTTAACCCGATTTTTCACTCGGGATGAAAATTTTTCAAACAAAAACAAGTGAAACATGATTCGAGCATCTCTTCAACCATGGATTTGGATTTTCAAAGGCATACAAATATAAATCAACCATTCTTGAGCTTCCATGGTCAAGGAAAAATAAGAAAAATGGAGGAGCCCGGATTTTGAAGAAATTAGGTCAAAAATAGGGCAAAATCGAGGAGACTTGTTCAAGGAGGGACATGACAATGGATTTTTCAAACAACTCAAAGCATATATAATGGAGGTATAAGCTTTCATAACACCCACATCGAGAGATAAAATATTTTAGAACACACAGATCGATGAAAATAATGGAAAATGGGGCAAGACAAATCTAAGCACCAACACACACAACACAAACCAAGTATTTCACAAAAATTCTAGATTCAAATTCAACTCAAACTACAAACACAAGAATCAATAACAAAAAATTAAACAAGGCTTAAAATCAAAACCAAAGGAGCAAGAACCTATGGGGAGGCCACTTATGCCTCCCAATGGGAAATGGGTGCCCACCTTAAAAACCTCAATACATATCTCAAATCCCCTACATACTCTTATGCCTCCCTCAAGTACCTCTTATGCCTCCCACATAATCTTATGCCTCCCTCATACAAGAACAAGTAAGAAATGCAAGCATTCCTTGTCCAAGGTGGGGCACCCAACTCAAACTCCCTCCAAAACATGAAATAACTCGTATGCCTCCCCACATGAATTCTCCCCATAGTCCCCTCCTACACACACTCGGAAATCTACCCAAGCACCCAACAAGCATTCCAAACACTCAACAAAAATAAGCACACAAACATAAAATAAAGGAATAACATAAGCAAAAGTAAAGCTCCTACCTTTCCATAGTAGATCTTGTTCCAAGAGTCAAACTCCAAGCTCCTTCAAACCCAAGCAATCACCAACAAGCTCCCACAAAGACCACAATCTCTCCAAAATCCTCTAACTCCAAGAAATGCAAGAGCACAAAAGAATGAAGTAACCCCCAAACAAGAAAAAGAACTTGAATAAATAGAAAAGGGAGAGAGGAGGGTGAGGTGGCTCCATGTAGGATGCCACATCACTCATCCTCAACTCCACCTCATAGGTCAAACATCAATGCAAATGAACCATAAATTGGTGGGTGAGAGGAATAACAAGTTACTTACACACACAAACCAAGCCCACACCCCCTAAGGACAAAATTAATTACAAGAAAGAAAGTGCAATAAACATTTTACCTTTTATCTTCCCAAAACACCTAATGGGGTCTAATTTTGACCCCCCAACCCATAGGTAGGGTTGGCATAGAAATTTAAGAGGTGTGGGACAAGTTTAACTTGTCCCACAAGCCTTCAAAATTGGCCCTTAAGGCCAAATTCGAATTTCCATGAGGGGGTAGAGTGTACAACACTCAAGATCATAAGCACTCAATCTTACAACACAAAACCCAAGAGCCATCTAGTATAATAAATGAAAACTTTTGGTCACATCCATAATTAGTTAATAACAAGATTAATTAACTTAAATATGACACTAAAACCCATTAATAATAAAGGGGAAAAATACATACACCCAATTCCAAATAATTAATACAATGAATTACATCACTAAAAATCACATACTAACATCAATTAAAGGAAAAATTAAATAAAAGACAACACATAACCCCTTGGTCACAATTTCCCCTAACAATAATTCAAACACACCCACTGCCACTTAGGCCTCGAAGAAAAAAAAAAATGCATGTTGCCATGGTGACCCTTGTTGAATTCACCTAGAATTCCAATGTGGTTGGTCTCCAATCCCCCATTGTTTGTTGTGAATAAATTTACTTGCAAAACACATAAATACCTCCTTCGACCTCGTGGCCGCATTAAAACATCTAAGATAAAATATGTAATATAAATCCACAATCATCTATATATGCATCAAATCATCATCTAGGCAATTACGATATCATTTACAATTTCTAACAACATCTCGATTCTACAATTCATCAATATCAATAGGATCACAAACTTAGTTCAATTATCAAGGTCTACTTAGTGTGACGAAATATCACATGTCAAAGTGTGTGTGTGTGTGTGTGTGTATATACATACATACATACATACATACATACATACATACATACATACATACATACATACATATATATATATATAACCAAGTCAACAACATATCAACATCAATATTAAAATGTCTCTAATAATCCAACGCATCATATATGAATCAAAATCAACAACAATCCAAGTATCTCTAACATCTAACATCATGCTAAATAAAAATACCTACTATAATATCCATAAGTTTAGTTGATGATTATCGAAATCAATAACAAAAGCGGTGTCAAAGGGAAGTGGGCACTACAGCCATTAAGCATTAAATCTTTGAGAAAGAAATCAACACTTCATTTTGATTATATTATGCCAAAATCAATGGTTTGCACTACCTATGAAACATTACAATTCGACCTCATGTATGAACATCCCTCGAATATGTCTATGCATGAAGATACGTATTACTATTGCAAAATGGTTTAGAAAAATCCTCATTGTTAGGAAGAACCCTTTAAAAATACATATGTAAGGGATTCAATCGAACTGTGTGATTCATGACTTTTCGCATTCTTTGCGATCACGCCGCCACCAAGCTTGGCATCCCGGCTATTTTTTTCAAGTACCTACTGATGCAACGGCGAACTTTAGTTATGCAATTATCTGGAGCAAAAATAAGGCCTAGGAAATTACAACCGAAGATCTAATGGCGTCACCACCGGGTTATCCATCATCTCGTGATTACTTTCACATCAAATATGTATAGTGTTGTAGAATGCCGTGAAGGTGAGAAGAAACCAATTTTTATAAAATTTATTTCTTAGATTGTGTAAATTAAATAGAATGATAAGCATCTTTCCATAAATAAAGTATGCTTTAAGATTTAAGAGGCCTACTATATTTTTTGTAATCTTGTTAAGAATCAAATCACAACCAACCATTATGATCACATTTTAATTTAATTCACATAACATTATAAAATTCCTAAATCTACCTACCCTGTTCTACATAAATATATGTAATGAGTTCTATAATATGGATTATCTACATTATAGTATTCATATTTATATTTTATAAAGCTACTTTATAATAATCAGACTTTTATCAATATTTTCCTTTTCCCGTAGTCTTTATTATTTATCTCCCTTTTTTAATCATTTATTAATTTGTATAAATTGTGGAAAACGTT
The DNA here is from genome assembly GCA_018340775.1 of Taxus wallichiana var. yunnanensis. NCBI lineage: Eukaryota > Viridiplantae > Streptophyta > Pinopsida > Cupressales > Taxaceae > Taxus > Taxus wallichiana. The sequence continues at coordinate 203,844,811 of CM031240.1, forward strand.
TTAAAAGGATGGGTGTTATTTAACACTCTAAAATTTTATTAATGTGTTTATTAAAAATAGGTATTTAATATTTTGAAAATACATAAAAGTCACGTTAATATTGTGTCATATAGTTATTTCGCTATTTTTAAGAACTGAAAATTTTAATAAATAGGATTTGAATATTAGATTTTGGGTCTAGATTTTAAACATTTGATATATATTAAATTTAAATCTTAACAATTGGGAAAATATGTATTCAATAATTATACATTTTAAATATTAATAAATCTAATTTAAAATGTTGTATAGTAGTTGCATGTTAAATTACATACATATTTAAAAATTATATAAAAAAAGAAAGGATTTTTTTAATATACAACTTACGTAGGAATTCATATAAAAATATATTAATCAATATATAATATGAACATGTGTCTATATATAAATAGAGTTGAAACTCATTAATATATGATATTATTTAATAAAAGTAATAAGTTTACAAAAACAAAAAAATATAGCCATTATAAAATTTTACTTTTTAAAAAAAAATTATAGATTTTGTTTTTAAATATTTAAAAATATGCGTTTTCTACATTTTTATGAGCGTAGTTTTATTTTGGAACATCCACATCCGTTATAGTAATGTTGAGTTTTGTGGCATTTCTACAATTCTTTTATATAACACTCAAGTACTTTTTAATGTGACATCTCCACATATTCATATTATATTTTACTAATTTTGGAAATTTATTCGTAAAAGATATAATTGTGGTAGATATTTTTTTAATTTATATTTTTAAAATTCAAAAATGTGAATTTTCCACATTGGATGTTTAGAAATGCTCTCTCTCTCTCTCTCTCTCTCTCTCTCTCTCTCTCTCTCTCTCTCTATATATATATATATATATATATATAATATAGTATTGAATTTTACTATTAATATAATTTTATGATCAATTTTAGTTCTATTTTCTAAAAATTGTGGAATTTCTATGAAGAATGGTTGGATATGTGACTTTTCTATGAATTATTATCACTATATGTAAATTGTAGAATATCCACAATACTTAGAAATGACCAAATGAATTTTTGTAGAGATGCTACAAATATTCTACAATTCTTCTAAATTGTGGCAATATTGTGGAATAATTGTGGTAAAAAGGCTTGTTTGTTGTAGTGATTGGGCTTCATTGCACCATGCCATGCCACTTGATTGCTAGGAGTCTCAACCACTATTACCTTTGCGATTAGAGCTCGAGCACTTTGCATTGGGGCTCGAGCGTTTTGCATTAGGGCTTCGAGCGTTTTACATTAATCATTCCAAAATTATTAAAGAGGTGTATAATTTTGTTTTTTTGATAATTGGTAAGAGGAGGGTTTTGGCGGGATCCCTACCTGTTATAATAGTAGATCTACCATCCAAATAAAACCATAGGCACATTAAGGACAAAATCAAGATTGAGAATTTGAAAGCGATTGGAATGCCCAGCCTAGAGTGGCTTAAAACCAAGAAGAAACCAATATGAATCCCGGACGTGGTCAACAAGAATCCTAACTCGAGAAGACTACTAGAATTACACATTAGTACCATGGTTCCTAATCACTACGGGGTGACGAAGAACACACAAGATTTTATTTTTGATGTTAATCCATCTGTCTTCTCCCTCTTATAATGTATCCACCTTCCCCAATATTTTAGAGTTTTGTCCATGCTATGTAAGGGGATTCATTTCATCATTGTTCGATCAAATCATTATTAGGTTGTGTTAATAACTACCCCACAACTTTAGCTTTCAACCATAGTATTTAATACATTATTGCTATTAATGAGCCCTACATCATTTGAATTTTTTTGGTGTTGTTTGGAAATTGATCCTAGTGGACCTTGCTCCATGCACCCACATGATTGACTTCACCTCGTATACAACCCCTTTAAAAATTGAAAATTTATCGGGAGGATTTCCCCACCACAGCGGTGTCCCTTTGATGTTGTGCAATAAGCAAGTAAATGTCATCACTTGGTTTGTAGGGACTGAATTATCTTCATTTTGTTTCAATTTTTCTTAGGTAGATGGTAACTCACCAACAAGAAGAAAAAACTCCATGGAAATATCCTCTTCAACACAAAAGGCATGAAAAGGCTTGTCCATAGTTTGCAAGGATATTTGAGTTATCGTGAATTTTTCATCTGCATGAGAAGGTTTTGATCCATTATGTCTCGCTTCATTTTTTTCACTGTTTGGGAGGCTGTTTTATTTGCATTTGAATGCTCTATGTCATGTCCTCTACAAAACCAACGAGTCCTCATACACCGGACTTTGTTTCCAAATCCCATCTCTGGATACAAAATTTATCGCTTCCACGGGAAAAATTTTGGCTATATTTTTAACACACATCCTAACAAAGAATGAATCAAGATCTCAAGCTCTTTTGTAGTTGGGTCAAAATCTATCGGCTCTCCAAAATCCTTAGCAATCCTTGCCTTTACATCAACTTCCCGTAACTCTACAGGCAAAGGCCGGGACCCTAACCCACATAGGGCACATAGGTGGGATGTAATTATTTGAGCCCGACTTCCATCTAACAATGGAGAGAGTGGTTCTCCCAAAGAACCAATATCCTCCCTATAGAACATGAACCAAATCTTCCTCAAGAAAAAAAACAAATAGGAAACTCTTATCAAATAGAGAAACAGTATTAACTTGCCCCAATATCTCCCATTTCTTCCTAATCAAGTTTCGACTTGATCAATGTTTGGTTGTATTCCGACAAAACTCCCCATCAAGGAAAACTTGAGCCCGCCATAAGCTCGTCCACTACCGAATCTAGGATTCTCGACAAGGGGTGTCATTCTCCCATTCTGGTCCAATCCTCTTGCCAACACTCTTGAGGTTGTTTCTTGAACAGTTTAGAAGCCCAAGAAGCATGTTGTTTAAGGCTATCGTTCCCCCGACTCTATCGGTCCCTCTGCAGACTTCTTCTACTTCTACTTTTGTTTCCTCTTTCGCTCCCGCTTCCGCTTCCGGCCTTAAATGGTGTGTGTATAAATTTTAAGATAGCAAAATATACTTTTATTTATTAGAATGTATCATAGTTATTGAGAATACTTAAAATTAAAGAAAAATTAAAAATCAGTTGAATAGTTAGACAAACGCATTCCTCAAAGAGGCGAGAATTAATCCCACATAACACAACTTGTTCTAATTTAGAAACTCCAATAAGTAAAAACAATATATCACTCGCCCTCAACTTCCTTGCCTATGAGGAGGATCCAAGCAAGTAAAGGCAAAGTAGAACCTAACCCTATTCAAGGTAAGGGACCTAAATTTTAGGATTAAAGCAAAGGAAAGCAATTTTTTTGCACGGCTTTTCCTTGTTATCACTTACATGAAGGTGGAACCAAAAACTCATACTGTAAACTACACCACCGACGAAGACTCGTCGGAAGATGGTGAACTTGTTTGAGGCGCAGAGGATGAGTTGAAAGGCTTTGGAGGATTCCCCACATCATCGCCATTTCCTTCCAGCATTTGCACCACCCTGTTCATCGCCGGTCTATCAGTCGAATTGTATTGAATGCACCACAGTCCCACTTTTGCCATTCTTCGTGCCTTCTCCTCATCTTCCGATTCCATTTCTGTGTTTCCAGGTCTTGCTCTGAACATCATTTCTATCTGCCCATTCTCCAACAGTTTGAATGCCCAATCTGGAAGATACACTTGACTCGGACGGCTCACCACTTCGACGTTCTTCCTTCCTCCAACCATTTCTAACAAGAGCATTCCAAAACTGTAAACATCTGATTTGTACGTTACAGGCCCCAAGTCTCTGGACCACACCTCTGGCGCAATATATCCCGGCGTTCCCTTCGCTGCTGTCAAAGTGACGTGATCGTCTTCCACCCCGCACAGTTTTGCCAAACCAAAATCAGCTACTTTGGCTGTTAAACTTCCGTCCAGTAATATATTGTGTGGTTTGATGTCAAAATGAATGATGCGCCTGCGGCACTCATTGTGTAGATAAGCAATTCCACGAGCCGCCCCCAGTGCGATAGAATACAATTGCTCCCAATTTAGGATTTGCGCTCTCTCTCTTCCTGCAAATATATATTTTTCCAGAGATCCATTCTCCATGTATTCATAGACCAGTGCGCTATTAGTTTTTTCAAAACAATAGCCCATCAGGCGAACCAAGTGAACGTGATGAATCGTTCCCAGAGTTGCAACTTCATTCATAAATTGTTTCTCGCTTTGCTTTGACTGGTCCAGAATTTTAACGGCCACCATTTTATCTCCCGGAAGCTTTCCCTTATAAACCTCACCGAACCCTCCTTTCCCCAACACTTCTGAAAAGTTGTCGGTTATCTTCTTCAGATCTGAGTATGAATATCTGGCTGGCATTTGGTGAATATATTCTTGCAAGAATTTCTCCACTTTTGTCACGGCCAAACGAATGTGGAACTCCACAGGGAAGGGTGATTTCTTTAGATAAATAAGCAACAACAGTATTGCAACAGCGAATAACACAATGGTTCCAATGGCCGCACCTGGCATCAAGTCCAAGGTTTTGGATCTCACAAGAATTATTTACAAAAAGAAGAAATAATAATTTCAGCCATATGTCACAAAGGTTTTTAAAATATATCTTATGCTTACAATTGTAGACAGAGAAGAATTCAAGCCTATCAACCCAATTAAGAATAAAGAGAGTAGCACTTACCCAAAATAACAGCAATCCTCGACTTCCCTGCAAGAGATCATTCAAGACATCTCAAACTTCCACAATACATAATATAAAAGAAAAATTCGCCTTAAAAATAAAATGAATTTTATCAGATTCCTGTTTGACCAGTTATGAATAATTAATCTTATCAGATTCCGAAAAACTTTGTATCTATTGATTGCGAATAAACATCTTGTTAAGAAAAATTGAATCCATCAAGGCACAAAATTAGTAAATTTTAAGACCCACCTTAAAATTAAATCATAGATATTAATTGGTGAATTTTGAAAAATAACTTTTCAAATATTGGTAATGACCCGAATTTAAAGGAAATGTTGTCTGTAGTAGCATAATTTTTGTACGTGATAAAGGCGGTTTGAATATAAAATTTTGTCATTAAAATATTATGCGAATCAACTCAAAGAATTAACTTATACTCAGAAAATTTAAGCAAAATAGCAAGCCACCTAACACCTCAAAATTAATCAAATCCAAGTTTTAAAAACCTAAATATTTGTGCATTAATAAAGATTAGCAACTAAAATTTACACGTGAACATATGTGTCTAAAACATACAATTTTTCAAAATCCAATCATAATTTTAGAGAAAATCCTATGTTAACGAAGCTGAATTAAGCTCCTTACCATCGCCGCATTTGTCTGAGTAGGAAGTACCACGGCAGTAGCAGAAAGACGTAGTCTTGCGGTTATCACAATTTGTGTGACCCGACTTGCAATCCTCACAATATTTTCTTGCAGACCATGTTATCTCTAGCCCTTTCAGTATCTGATCCATAGGTTCTGTTCCCAGTAGATCAATTTTCTGATTCATTACCGGCACCTCAAATACGGATTCACAAGTTATACTGGAGTCTGGAGAAAGGAAATTATAATACCGATATCCGTTACACGACATAGTGTACAGCTCTGAAATATTCGACAGGACGCATGCTTTCCTAGCGTTAAATTGGAGTAACCATCTGCAATATGGAATTGGGTGCTCTTCAGGACTTGCTCATAGATGCTCTCCGATAGATCACACTGATCTACAACCAGACGCTTGGCTAATATTTTCATGGTACGGTTTTTATACCACTCCATGGATTTCATATGGAAGTTATTTTCCGGCTCCAGGATATAATATTGACGGCCGCTAATATTTAGTAGAGGCGTCTCTTCTTCAAAATCACATTCGACCTGAAGAGCAGGGTCACCGCAGCCGCTGTTCTTCCTCCCAAAAGGGTAATCCAAAGTATAGTTCCCACATCTCAAACTCTCGCATTCTCCTTCACAGTAAGAGGCTAGCAATGATATTGATATTATGATCAGGAAACATGAATCACTTCCATTTTCACTTTGGAGGATCCAACTGCAGAGTATTCTTTGGGTCTTTTATATTACAAGTGGGTTTCAACTGTAACTGTAGTCAAAATACTCTGGCAACGTTCCGCGTTAATCAACAATCAAAGTAAAAGATTCCAATCGAGAAATAAATCAGAAGGAAGCACGAAAAGCAGGCCAAAGTCGTCGAAGAAGGAAGAGAGAGAGAGAGATGAGACACAAGCGAACAATGGTGGAAGTACTCGCGAGTCGTTAGTCAAGGTTCAGGGTTGGTTTTCTTTCTGTACAACATCAAGTCTGGGTTACAACCAATTTTTTTGTTTGTTTTGTTTTGAAAGAGAGACGTTTACTTTTTCTGAATTCGATGTATCTGAGTATTACTCCAGCTGTGCCCGCAAAAGAATCTCGAGGAAATCTTCATATTTAAGCCGTGCCATGTTCTAGTCACGTATGTTGATATCTAATAATATATTTAACAATAACATATAGAAATTGACCTCAAGGAGTTTATCTTTACAAAAATTAAGGCGCGTCAATGGGTGTGGACAACTCATTCCAAAGTCTTAGAGCCAAGTTGACAAGCTTTAAATTTTCTCATTCATCTATAAACGAGCAAATTCATTTATAGGTGCATACTCTCAGGTGTACTATATTTTATAGTATCAATCATCTAAAATTAACGTTCAATACATAATTTTTAATAATATATGTGTAAAAGATTCATTTTCACTAGATCTATTATTATATATAATTTATATTATCATCTCAATATATTAAACTTATACATATTTTTGGATTAACAATCTATTATACAAACTTTTGATAATTATGTTATAGGATGTTACTCTAAGTAAAAAACAAAAGGTTGAAGAATAAAAGGCAAGAATATTGTTGCCATTGAATGTCACAAATAGAGAAACTAGAGCTTTTACAACATCACTACTGAAAAGAATAAGTCTTTTAACCGTGTGGGATCATTTTTGAACAACTATAAATAAAGAAACTATAAAAGAGAAACTTGATCTTCGGGGCCGATCAAGGTTTTTGAGCATCCTAGCAAGACTTGTAGGATACGCCCTCTCTGTTCTTTCTAGATGTCCATCTATGTTTTTGCTCATTTAAAAAAATTATAGTATAATTTTTAACAACACATACAATTAAACTTAGAAACGCTTTTCTTTCTTAACATTTTCATAGAAATTATAAGTTGGAGCTATAACTAAGAAAAATATGAAATTCTTAAATATATTTCTAATTTTATTAAATCAAGATCTTACATAATATTGAGTCCAAAAATGTTTTTTTATAGTCTACCAAAGCATTTGAAAATATTAGTAAGCGCAATGGATAGGTAAGTGTTAAAATATTAGTATCTTTGGTATTATTTCTTCAAAATTTCTAATCTCCTTCCATGTCAATGTAAATGGCTTCGTCTAGTGGCATTTGGGAAGCACACTCTACATCGAATGAAACATAATTTTAATGTTGCTATCTCAATTTTGCCCCAGGAAAACCAAGAAAACATGTCCCCGCACAGAAGAAATCTAAGGATGCTTTGCCGCATGAGCCACGTTTCAAATCTAATGATTAGGTTGCATGTGGGCTCGAAAATGGAGGAGCAGGGTTGGCTACAAGGAGACAAACAGTGTTAAAGAAACCAGAGGCTCAAAGGAGGAAAACGGGAAAGGCTCAAAGACTTCGGGCTTCACTAAAGATTCAGAGCGGGTTTAAATTGGCTAAGTATCGAGGAGACGGCGGAAGTTTCCACGTGCCTCATCAATGCATCTCCAAGGGTTAAACCCAAAAGGCTTACTCAAATGAGTATGAAGTCTCTGTGTGTCTGAGGACCGAAAAGGGACAGAGCCAACCGTTGAAAATTCCAAACGAGCGGCGGGAACCACATGTCGCTCTCGGCGTAATTTCAAAAGTAGGAGCCTAAGGCAGAGACCCAAACTAGTGTCGGCTCTCCACGTGGTCGTGGTCCAGTAATTGAAAGAGCATCAGGCCCAAATCGATTAAGTATAAGAGTCTCGGTGGAGGGCACCAAGTGTCTCAACGACGCACATTCAAAGGCATGACCTAAAGCAGAGACTTAAATGAGCGCGAGGCTTCGACGTGTCTAAAGTTTGAAAAAGGCATCGCCCAATCGGCTAAGTATCGAGACTCGCAGAAGGTGCCATGTGTCACTTGGTGCATCTTTACCGGTAAATCTAAAAATGGGTTCCCCAAACAAGTGTTGACCTTCCACGTGTCCCAGGTTCAAAAAGGGACAGAGTCGGCAATTGAAAAGTCAAGATGGGAAAATTCAGTAGAGTGTGCCACATGCCTCAACTACATAAATTAAAGAGGGGTGGCCGGGGCCCAAGGGCCAGACTCAGACAAGTGTAAAGTCTCCACTTGTCCCAGGTTAGACATATGGCCCCACCAAACAAAAGGACTTAGCCAAAACATAAGGAAATAGATAAAAGCGTGGAAGGAGCCACGTGTCTTCTCAACACAACTTCAGAAGTAGAATCCAAAAGCGGTCCCCAAACGCGTGTCAGCTCTACACGTGGCCATGCTTCAAGTCAAAGCAGGAAGGCGGGTCATCGGAGGTAATTTAAAATCTTTGGATAAGAAGGCGTAAAGTATAAAAATGAACTACACCTCCGCTAACACCCAAGGAGCCATGTGTCAGGCCTAAATTACATGCGGGTTGGCGGGCTCGAAGATTATTTTTTGACAAAAAGGAATTGCGGGGTTGTAGGGCATTTTTTGTATTTTGTATTTTTTGTACCAAAAGGCGTAGAGTGAGTTTGGGCCCGTGAACTTGTTTTGCTAAAGTGGCTTTTTCCATTATTATACGACCCAACTCAAATATTCCAATGGACATATCTTTTGATCGAATGCCCGAAATTTAACAAATATGGCACCATTGGAAAGGGTTGACCTCGTCATGCCATGGAAACCTGAAACTTTAATTTTGATGAGGTTAGGTGGGTTACAAATGGGAAAACATCTTCATGCCACTAATATGCAATCTGAATGTCCCCAACAACCAGATCAGATTTGATTTGATCTGCCATTCTTCCTTCTTCAATGCGCCGAATAGACATAGAGCATGGAATTGACAGATGTGGGTGGATTTGCAGTGGCATTGATGGCTGGTAGATGAGCTTCAAATCAAGTTTATCACCTCTTATCTTCTTCCCTCTTCACTACATATATAAAAGAAGGATATGGGCTCATTGTAAAGGGTTGGACATTTTTGTTTTGTGCGCTCCCTTCTCTCTGGGTCCGCATATGAGTTAATGGAGTTCAAACCTCTTATTGAGACTTTAATGCAATTTTGTGCCTCTTGGCCATTGTAATGTTTTGTATCAATTTGTGAAGCAATAATACATGTATGTGGATGATTTCAACCCTCTCTTGTGTTCATTACCTATATCTAATTTTTCAATTGCAATATTGGTTATCTTTGCATGGTAGTTGCATTATATTTTAATGTTCTTTGTTTGATAGCAAAGCCAGTGTTCAACATTCCTTTGGTGCATCACCTTCTTAGCTTAGGTTAATTTTCTTGCATCTTATTAACCTTGTCTCCTTAGCAAGATAGATATAGTAGGTTTAAAGTAGATCCTCTACAATTTATTTTTGTGCACCTAAATAGAGGAATAGGAACCGGCCTTCATCCGAAGATCTCTCTTGATTTCAAAGTCCCACACTTTGAGATATGCTCCATGTTATGCTATCACACTAAGAGTCTCAACCCAATAGGTTGTAGACATTCAGGGGTGCTATGATTTTGCACTAACAGTTTTGGCACACTCGGTGGGACCAAGAAGTCTCCATCTTTATTGCAAAGCAAGATTGATGTGCACTTGTTGTAATTTTTTCAGCTTTTAAGAAGCTCTAAAATTACACATCTAGCGACTCTAAAAGAGGCAGAGTCCACTGGTTTCAACAGCCTAGGCTTGGAAGATTCATGAGAAGAATCTAGACTAGATCGAGAACTAGAGAAGAAGGATTTTTTTATCTACACTTATCCCCAGACAAAGGGAGAAGAGGGAGAAGAGCCCAGAGGTCTCCATCTCCACCAAAAAAAACCTTGTCAACACCTCCTCCTGGTAGGTCCTTCATTCAATCAACAAGGGTTCTCAGGACAATAATAATGGCAAAACCACCCAACCCTATGTCAACTTCATTGGCAGCAGCCCAATCACTCTCAATGCACAAAATCTAGTCTCAGTTGCAGCATTAAAGAGCATCCCGTATTTCACTGGAGAGAACCAGACTTCTCCTTGTGATCACATTCAAAACATTGCAAATTTTTGCATAATTCATGGGATCACTGAGATGGACATTGCAGTCAAATTGTTAGCATCTTCACTCAAGGGTAAAGCTTCATAATGGTTCAGGGGTCTAACAACAGATGCTCTATTCGTAATGGGGACCATTTGTGTATAGCTCTTCATAATCAATTTGGAGAGAAGGGAGATAATCTATCCTTATTAGAGCATTTGACAACCATCAAGAGGGATCCTAATGAGTTGCTGACAGATTTCAACTTCATATTTCAAAAGACGTGGGATAGGATTCCATTGGCCATAAGGTCCACAGATGAAGGTGCTTTCTTATACTTTCTTAGAGCTTTAAATTCTAATATTGCCCTAATGATTCAATCCATGGGTTGGTGTAACCTTACCTTCAGCCTATGACATTTCTATTAGACCTGAAAATTGTTTAATTTAGGCCGATAAGCTTGCTCCTAGGCCACCTATGCCTCTGTATCTTGAACTTGGAGCTCTAAGCACTAGTTACACACCCACATTAGCTCACATACCCACTCCAAGGAATCGAGTTCATTTGAAGCTTCCACCTCATCTTCTAAAGAATTCAAAAGAGTTACAAAAGCTTATGAAACAAATTTGTAAAACCTAGGAAATGAGCTAGTGACTATCAAAAGGTAGAAAGCTCGAGTTCTAGGTCATACTAGCCTCAACCCAAGACTAGGTTAGATCCCCATATCAGCAAAATAGACCACCACTCAAGCCGCATGTCAAAACCAAAACCGAGGACAACCTCCAAGCTACTAGGCCTTTCTAGCCATATGATCCAAACACAAATTCAACATCAAGGGCCTTGGTTCCAACACAAAACAACATGACACAAGAATATGATTGGTGTTTCCCATGTAATCAGCCCCATAACCGGTCAATGTGTTGTTTCAATGGTGTGTTGAACCAGGCCTTGATGGTACAAAACATTGGTCTATCCCAAGAGCCCACTCAAGAGGAAAATAAGAAGCAAGAAACCTAGAAATAGGAACCTCCAAGTGAGACCATGCTTGTCAATTGGTAGATTAAATATTTTTATGGTATGAATCAAGCACCTCCTCATAATGTGACAACAAATACATGATCCAAGTAGACGAATATTGAGAGGGAAAATTCCAATTCAAATGGTCCAAATCCCTTTGTTTCCCTGTAAAGTGTAACTCCCAATGTGAAGAGTCAACCCAAACCAGCTTCCAGACCTACTCAGACACTAGTTGTTATGACCCATGTGTAAGAGAAAAATGTACCAGGAAGGGGAAACAAAAATATAACTCATCACCATTTAACATCATTGAAGAAATGAAGAAAATAAATGTGAATATTTCAATGTGGGAGTCATTAGCTATCCCAGGGAAGAGAGATCTGTTGCAGGTTGCTATGGCCAATTGGTTAACCTCAAATCAGCCCCCAACCAATAAGAGAAAGTGCTTACCAATGTGGCTTGGCCTGAAGGAAACCATGGAGGACAACAAGGTAAGAATCTGAAACCCTCCATTATATGTTTCATTGATCATTGGGGAAAAATTGGTACATAATTGCATGATTGATTCGGGAGTGAGTAATTTAGTCATGCCAAGAAAATAGTTGATCACCAAGTCTTCAAAACGAATTCATATGCAATGGCATAGTGCAATTGGATGGGACAATGGTAACAATGGTTAGAGTCATCAAGGATTTGACCCTCACATTGCATGCATGCCCCAATGTGACCGTATTGCAAAATGTATCAGTCATAGACTTGCCACCACATTTTGCATTGTGTTTGTCAAGAGACTTCACTACTAAAATTGGAGGTTATTTATCTGTTGATTGGTCGCACATGCTTTTTAGAAAAAGGTATGGAGTTAAGGCTATGATCATATCTAAGCCCATTATGGATTAAAATATCGAGCCTCATGTACCCAACCCAATCAATGTGAACTATTTAGATTTTGATCAGGAAGACCTCTCAGGAACTTATGAGGTAGATACAAAGGTTGGGTGTATTCCAGACTTGACCCTCAATGAATGGGAAAAGAAGAGGCATAATTTTGAACCTTATAAGGAAATGAAGGAATCTGAGCTAGGATTCTACTTTTTGCATGAGGAGAATCATCCTCTTTCTGACATCATTAAGCTAGACCACAAAGATGATAATGAGGTATGGCAATGATTATTTTATGGCTCAAGAAGTAGACAAAGAGCCGGAGGAGGAGCTATGCTTGTTTCCCCCCAAGGTATGAAATATTACTTAGCCTTCCGTTTCTAATTTGCTTTCTTGAACAATACATCAGAGTATGAAGATTTGATCCATGGAATGCATTGGGCAAGGAAAAGAGGGATCAAAAAATTGCAAGTGTTTGGTGATAGTGAGCTAGTTGTGAATCAAGTTTGAGGAAAAAATGTGGCTAAGAATGATCGTTAAAGAACTATAAGAATCGGGTATGGGATCTTAACGAATATTTTGAATAATTCGCATCAATTCCATCCCAATGAAGAAGAATGAAGCAAGTAGATAGATTAAGCAAAGAATCGTGGTGGCATTTGATGTAGTAGAGAGTATCAAAATTGATAAGTCTTAGCATCATATTAAGGTGGTTGTGAGGCCATTTTTCCTAGATAATAAAACAATTTGGTAGGTCTTCACTAATGATGAAAAAAATTGTCAACTTTCTACAAGAAGAAGCTGAGTTCTCCACTAGAAACCAAGACAAGTTGGAACAACTTTATGGTGACCAAGTGGTGTAGCTAAGAATCAATAAATCACCAAAGGGTCTTGTAACTTTGGATTCAATCTTCAACCCAAATGATAAATTCTGGAAGGAGAAAGCAAATATCCAAGTAAAGGGTTATGATTCAGAGCCCATTTCCATAGAAGAAGGAAAAACGTTACCGATTGGCAAGATAAGTACCCAACAATAAAATTTTGATTTCATTCAACTTTGTCAATAATTTCCAAATGTCTTTTCCTGGACTTACAAAGAGTTAAGAGGTTTCAACCCAAGATTGACACAACACACTATCGAGCTAGATCCAGGATCTAAGCCTTTTAGATGAAGCAAAGCCCAATAAATCCTCACATTGAGCATCTCATGAGGAAAGAGTTGAATAATCTAATTGAGGCCATCATCATCTTCCCTATTAAGCATTCAAGTTGGGTTGCAAACTTGGTGTCTGTGAGGAAAAGAAATGGAGAAATCAGAATGTTTGTGGACTTTCGTGATCTGAATAGAGCATCACTCAAGGATCATTATCCACTTCCATCAATGGAACATATCTTTTAGGTTGTAGCTGGCTCTGAGAGGTCTTCATTGCTAGATGGATAATCAGGATATAATTAGATAATGGTGAAAGAGGTAGATCAATTTAAGATAGCTTTCACCACCAAATGGGGTACATATGGTTATAAGAAGATGCTATTTGGATCCGATCTTTGTAGCAACATTTTAGCGAGTTATGGACATGGATTTCAAAGGATTAATCAACAATATAGTTCTGGTGTATCTAGATGATATCACCATCTTCTCAAAGAATGTTATAGACCATCTCTTCCACCTTAGACAAGTATTTCAGAGGTGTAGAAGGTTCAAAGTGTCATTAAACCTAAAGAAGTGTGTATTCTTGGCACATGAGGGGAAATTTTTGATCCACATTGTCTCAAGAGAAGGGTTAAAAATTGATCCTGAAAGGGTTGAATCCATCTAAACACTTCCATTGTCACAATACAAAAAGTCTCTCCAAAGCTTCTTAGGGAGAATAAAATTTGTTCACATTTTTGTGCCTAATTTTACCACTCTTGTGAAACCTTTAACAATGATGTTGAAGAAGAGTCTTTCATTCAAATGGAAAGCAAAAGGAAAAGAGAGTTTTTAGGTCATCAAGCTCGCAATATCACAGGCCCCAAATCTTGTTAACCTAGACTTTTCAAAAGACTTCATGTTGTATGCTTTTCAAGGATTAGACACAATCTCGGCTATCTTGGTTCAGCCCAACAAGGAAGGTTCATAACAACCCATAGCCTTCTTTAGTCAGATCTTGGAGGATTACGATGTAAATTAATCTTTCATTGTGAAGAATGTCATTTCTGTCATTAGGAGTTTGAAGAAGTTTAGACACTTAGTCTCAAACAATAAGATTCAACTGCTAGTATCTCATGCTGGTGTTAAGGAGTTTCTCCTAAACAAGGACTTGAATGAGAAGAGAGTAGGATGGATCACTTGGGTAATGGAATACTTAAATTGAGATCAAATTTACCAAATTGGTTTGTGGCAAGGGTATGTGCGAGAAACTCGCTTCGCCTGTGCAACAAGTTTGAGTCAGTGGATGAAGAAGAGGTTGTCCTATTACTACAGAATGATCAAGAACAACCATCTAATGATACACCTATTCCATGTTGGACTCAAGCCTTGGTGCACTATCTCCAAACAGGTTTGTGCCCTCCAGAATGGAACAAAGCAAAAGGAGATACTTCAAACTACAAGCCATCCCATATGTACTTATCGATGGTGTTTTGTTCAAGAAGGATATCAATAGTGTCCTATTGAGGTGCATTGGGATAGGAAAAATTGAAAGGGTATTACATGAGTTCCATGATGGAGAAGTAAGAGGCCACTTTGCTCCTCAAGTAACAAATCTCAAAATCATGAAAGATGGTTATTATTGGCCTACAATGTTTAGGATTTCTACTCATGGATCAAGAAGTGCAAAAGTGTGCATTCTTCACAGGGAAGGAAAAGTTAGCAGTCCTACCCCTTCGTCCAATTTTAGTGGAGTAGCCATTCATGCAATGGGGATAAGAATTCATTAGAATGATTAACCCAAATTCAAGCTAGGGCCACAAGTGGATACTTACAAAGAATGACTATTTCACAAAGTACATCAAGGTGGCACTAAAGGAGGAAAATGGATCCAACATCTTGAATTTATATGAAGGAATATCCATCAGTTTGGAATCCCTACCACTATTATATCAGAAAATACATTAGAATTCCTTGGTACAAGGATCACCGAATGGCCCATCAAAAATGGTGTATACCTCAAAGCACTTATCAAACTATTACCCTCAAGGTTATGGCCAAGTATAGTCTACTAACAAGAACCTACTAAGGATTATCAAAAGGACTCTTGATGAAAACTAGAGAACTTGGCATACAAATCTCAAATCAGCTCTATGGGTTGATAGGGTCACACCCAAAAGGTCCACAAGAATCTCCCATACAAGCTTGTATATGAAAAAGAGGCAAGATTTACCGTATGATTAGAGCTGCCCACTTTGGAGCTCGTGGAAACAGTTGGAACTAGTCAAGTTTAAACCTATGGAAATTAGGTATGCAGAGTTGATGGAAGTAGGAGAGGCAAGAGAGAATGCAATACGAGATCATGTAGAAGGATCAAGCATTAATCAAGAAGATTTTTGATAAGAAAGAAAGAGAAAGGAACTTTTAAGATGGGGACTTAGTTCTAAAATGGGATGCGGATTGGGAAAAACCAAGAAAGCATTCCAAATTTGATACCATTTGGAGAGTCCCCTACATGGTCACGAGATGTACAAAGTAGCAATGCCTTCCAGCCTAGCTAAGTTGAATGGAGAAGAATTACTGATTCCAATCAATGGGATCCATCTCAAACATTGCTATTGAAAAGGAAGGTTTCACCCTTGTAAATATTAGCATAGGACTTTAATTTCCCTAAGTGCGTATGCACATTGTCTTTTTGTAGCATAGGTTTTATTTCCCTAAGTTCTTTGGAAAAGTTTTTTTGCTCTAGGTTTGCGTCGTTATACAGTTTGATGTGCCTCCAAGTGAATGCGCTAGGCCCTTCAACATATACAACATGGAGACCCATAGTTTCCATAACAGTTGCTTATTTTAAAATAGAACAAATATAGAGAAACTAAAATTAGGTCTCGAAGGGTCCATTTCGAACAACGGGGCATGTTCTAGATCACCAAGTGTAAACGTCAGATTCAAGCTTCAAGAATAGGACCAACATCAGGCCACCACCCATGACTCCATGCCCAATGGATATAACAAGGTAGTTGATCTCTTCATCTAGTAGGTAGATGTCCTATGAGTTGCCAAATTGTTATCTCAAATTTATGCCCCGTGAAAATTGAAAAACATGACCCGCACAGGAATAAATCTAAGGGCCGCTTCCATCTCATGAGCCCACATTTCAAATCTAACGATCAGTTTACAGGTGGGCTCAAAACTTAAGGAGTAGGGTCGTCTAAGAAAACAAACAGTGTCAAAGAAATCAGAGGCTCAAAGGAGGAAAATGGGGAAAGGCTCAAAGGCTTCGAGCTTCATAAATGATTCAAAGTGGGCTTAAATTGGCTAAGTATGGAGGAGACGATGGAAGCTTCCACATGCCTCATCGGCACATCTCCAAGGGTTAAACCCAAAAGGTAGACTCAAATGAGTGCAAAGTCTCCATGTGTCCTAGACCTGAAAAGGGATAGCGCCAGCTGTTGGAAAGTCCAAACAGTATAAGGAACCACGTGTCAGCTCAACGCAATTTCAAAACTAGGAGCCCAAAGCGAAGACCCAAACTAGTACCAACTCTCCACGTGGTAAGGGTGTAACAGAATTCAAAGAGCACTGGGCCCAAATCGGTTAAATATAAGAGTCTCGGTGGAGGGTGCCAAGTGTCTCAACGATGCACATTCAAAGGCATGACCTAAACTTGAGACTCAAAAGAGTGCAATGATTCCACGTGTCTAGGGTTCGAAAAAGGGATTGGCCCGAAACGACTAAGTATCGTAGACTCGTGGAAGGCACCATGTGTCAACTTGGCACATCTTTAAAGGTAAATCTAAAAACGGGTTTCCCAAACAAGCGTTGGCCTTACACGTGTCCCATGTTCGAAAAGGGACATATTCGGTAATTGAAAATTCAATATGAAAAAATTTAGCAGAGGGTGCCACGTGCCTCAACCACGTGAATTCAAGAGGCATAAACCAAGGGCCGACTCGGACAAGTGCTAAGTATCCACGTGTCCCGGGTTAGACATATGGCCCCACCAAACAAAAGTATTTAGCCAAAACATAGGGAAACAAAGAAAAGCCATGAAAGGAGCCACGTGTCTTCTCGGTGCAACTTCAAAAATAGAATCCAAAAGCGGTCCCCAAACGCATGACAACTCTACACGTGGCCATGCTTCAAGTCAAATCAAGAAGGCGGGTCGTCGGAGCTAATTTAAACTCTTTCGCTCAAAAGGCGTAAAGTATAAAAATGAACCGCAGATTCCACCGACACCCAAGGAGCCACGTGTCGTGGCTAAATTACATGCAGGCCGACAAGCCCGGGAGAAATTTTTGCCCAAATGGAAAATATAGAATGACGGGCCTAAAGATTGTTTTTTCAAAAAAGGAATGCATGGGGTGTGAGACATTTTTGCATTTTTAATTTTGGTACCGAAAGGTGCAAAGTGAGTTTTGGGTCCGCGGACTCGTTACCTCGCTAAACCGGTTTTCACCGTTTTGTATGGACCCAACTCAAATATTCGAATGGACATATCTTTCGATCTAATGCCCAAAATTCAACAAATTTGGCACCATTGGAAAAGTCTCGACGTCGTCTCTGCCATGGAAACTTGAAACTTTAATTTTGATGAGGTTAGGTGGGTAAAAAATGGGAGAATGTCTTCATGTTATTAATATGCAAATCGATTGTCCCCAAAAACCAAATCAGATTTTATTTGATCTGTCTTTCTTCCTTCTTCAACATGCCAAACATACATAGAGCGGTGGACTCGACAGATTGTGGGCAGATTCGCAGCCTACATTGATGGCTATTCGCTGAAATTCAAATCAAGTTTCTGCTTCTTCTCTTCTTCCCTCTTCACTACATCTATAACAGAAGGAGCTGGGCTCATTGTAAAGGGTTGGACATTTTTGCTATGCGCCCTCCCTTCTCCTTTGGGATGCAAATGAGTTTGTGGAGTTTGAACCTCCTATTGAGAGAGTAATGCAAGTTTATGCCTGTTGGCCATTGTAACATTTTGTATTAATTTGTGAAGCAATAATACATGTTTATGGATGATTTCAACCCTCTCTTGTGTTCATTGACTTTATCTAATCTTTCATTGCAATATAGGTTATCTGTGCATGGTAGTTATATTACATTTTAATGGTTTGTGTTTAATAGCACAGCCAATGTACAACATTCCTTTGGTGTATCACCTTGCTATCTTAGGTTTATTTTCTTGCATATTCTTAACCATGTCTTCTTGGAAAGATAGAGTAGGTTTAGAGTAGATCCTTTGAAATTTATTTGTGTGCATTGAATAAAGGAATAGGAACTAGCCTTCATCCAGAGAGATCTCTCTCGATTTAAAATTTGCACACTTTGAGAGATGATCCATGTTATGCTATCACACTGAGAGTATCAACCCAATAGGTTACAAACATTTAAGGGTGCTGTGATTTTGCACTAAAAAATGTGACACGCAACATCAGTTGACAAGCAAAGGAAATGGTGTGTTTGGGAAAGATTAATTAGTGGCTAATTAATAAGCGAGAGATAGAGAAAGAGCGAGAGTATTAATAATGGAGACGAATATGAATATGAATGGATGAAGATATGTTACCATGATAATGGGTTGTTTTCATTATTTTTCTTTCCCGCAATGCTTACCACTTGGGTTGTTTCACTTTTTTATGCTCGGTCAATGGTGCTTTCTAGTAGTAAACTCATAATTCTATGTACTTGCACTTTCTTTAGTACTCACTTTATATCTTCTCGTTGATTTTTTCTCACACAATATATATATATATATATATATATATATATATATATATATATATATATATATATATATATATATATATATATATATATATGAATATTATGCTCTGTTGTAGCGACCTAAGGTAGTTGACCTACTACAACTCATTTTGGCACCCTTGTACATCATGCACCCTAGGCAACTACATATGTTGCCTAGGCATGGCACTCCTGCTGATCTTGAATGTTTTATTTTTATTAGTATCATTTACAAACTCAAATATTGTTCGGAAATGTCTTGTTTCTCTGAAAAGTTAGAGAATGAATTAGGAAGGAGGTGTCAAAATAGATGGTGCATGTGTCAAAATATGCCATGTTTTCCATCTCAAAATTTGATCTTACTTTTTATGTTCTTGCACAATTGAAAAAACATCTAGTTTATTAAAGAGATTTCCAAATTACAAGTATTTAGTCTAAAAATCAAGGCCAAATTAAGGTTTTTATGCACCCTAGGCAATACATGGAGTTGGTGCACCCTCTCAATTTTCTGAAACAATTTATAGTGAAATTATTACCAACATATATAATTACACTACACAGGCTTGTTTCTTAGCTTTACCACATCATAACTGTTGATAACATTAACATAGTAATGTCACATTCAATTATTAAATAATAAAATTCATAAATTTCCAAACTAACTTTTCCTTTTAACACACCTGCAAACATACATTGCAACACATATGCAATTGATAGTGATTAGGCACATACGGAATTTGGGATCGATTCCTTCGGTGCCCAGTGGCCAGGTTTCTTACTTTTGTGTTCCTACCTTTAACGTCCGCGTGCATTTATTGGTCATTTACATTATATTTTAATGCATCAAAATAATATTTAAATCAAGAGATCTACATTTTAGAAAATTAAGATCATCCCCAAAATTTGTTTTCCTATAATGAAGAGTTCATCTAGCACTTCAGGATGATCCTCCATTCAAAAAAATGAAAAAGAAACTACTTCCCGCATACACGAAGATGACAATTTTATATGTCGGGATGTATTTCTATGTAAAAACGGCTCTCAAATTTTTTTGCACCAACTACATGCCGATCTATGCTGAATTAACATATATTCCTTTTTCAAAATGAAAGTTTGGAAAATGGTAAGCATTTTCCCGCATGCATTTTTTCCATCATCAAAAATGTAAAGTAGCAATGAGGTAATCTAACAGATGATAAAATTATATTAAATAGTAGAATTATGTAGACTTAAAATTGAAGAAGGCATGCAAACTCTTAAAAGTGATCGTTAGAACCTCATACCTATATAATTTTATATATATAAGTATTTACATTTTGTAGTGCCCACTTCCATTTGACACATTTTTTTATACCGATCATGATATTGCTAATTATATTATGGACATGATTATGGACTTTATTATAGTATGATGTTAGATGTTAAATCATGGATTATTGTTGACTTGATTCAATTATGATGCGTGATGATTATTAGAGACATTTTGGATATTGATCTTTGATAAACTATTTGACGTAGTTATACTATGGATGTTGTTCGGACATGTGATATTTGGATGTTGTGAGTAGACCTAGAAATGGAAATTATTTGATGATGATATAGTTGTTGAGTAAAATTGTAAATGATGTTGTTGGTTGCTTGGATGTTGTTGTGATCCATATATCTAGATGATTTTGGAATTTTATTTATATTATTTTGGATGTTCTGATATGGCCATGAGGCCGAAGGAGGTATTCATGTTTTGCAGGTTAAAATATAACAACAAACATCAGGGGATTGGAGACCAACCACATTAGAATTCTAGATGAATTTAACAAGGTCACCATGGAAACTTGTATTGTTCGTGTGTGTGTGTGTGTGTGTTTGATTGTTAGGGATTCCCATGGGGGGATCACCTTTAAATGTGACCAAGGGTTATGTGTATTTATTTATTTGGTTCCTTTTTATTGATGTTTGCATGTGTTTATTACAAAGGTGCATTGAACCTTTCATTATTCATTAAATGGTGTGTAATATTGTGATTAATCATGTTGTTAAGTTAATTAATTAAAATATGTCATAAGAAAGTAATTAATAGAGTTGTTGGCCTTGTATTAAAGTGTTTGAAGAGATGTGTAAGTGATGTGTAAGTAAACTTTTGAGCGTGAAACACTTCATCTTCCTTGAAATTCGAATTTGTCCTTGAAAGCTGATTTTGGAGGCTTGTGGGACAAGTTAAACTTGTCCCATACATCTTAAATTCATTTAGCAACCATACCTATGGTTGGAGGGTTCATTTTAGACTTTTATAATGTATTTGTGTAAGTCAAATTGTAAGTTTTTATTGCACTTTTCTTACATGGTTTAATTTCAGTGCTTTAGGTGTGGGTTGGATTTGAGTATGTAAGTAAACTATCATATTTTTCACCTACCTATTAATTATGCATTGGATAATGAAGTTGAACTTTGGGTTGGGGTTGAGGATGTGTGATGTGCCATCCTACATGGATCGAGTGCATCCTATTCTCTTCCTCTTCTATAAAATTTTAATGGCTTGCCTTATTTTGGGTTGCTTCACTTTGGAGACTTCATTCTTGGGCAAATTCCTTAATGTTCTAGGAGATCTTTCCTTTGGAGAAGTTTGAAGATTGTTACATGCTAGTTGTTTGGTGGATTTTTGGATTGTTTACTTGGAAACAATCTGCTATTTGGAACTTGGGAGACTCAATCATGGAGAGGTAAGAGCTTGGCTCTTGAAATGCTCTTTCTCTTATGAATGTAAATGTTAATGTGTGAATGTTTTGGCATGTTTATAGGCTCTTGGGTAGATGGCCTAGGAATGGTTTAGGAGAAGACTATGGGGTTTATTTTTTGGGAGGCATAAGTGTGTTTTAGGAAGGTATAAGGGTGGAGGGAGTTGGGATTTGGGTTCCACCTTACAAAGAAATATCTTACATTTCTTTATTCGTTATGGGGTGCCATAAGAGGTTGGGGAGGCATAAGGAAATGTGAGGAATAAGGGGTACCTATGGAGGCATAAGGAATTTCATATTTTTGATATACTATATCTTGGTGATTTGTAATTCAGGTGGTGATACCCATTTCCCCTTTTGGGAGGCATAAGGAGCATCCCCCATAGTTTCTTGCTCCTTTCGCTTGCTTGATGAAGCCTCAGTAATGTTTTTCATGCTTTAATGTAGTTGTAAACTACATTCTGTTTTAGACTATGTTTTTATTGTGAAAATGTTGCTTGTGTGTTTTGGAAGCCTGTTGTTGCCATGAGTGGGATAAAATCTTTTATTGTATTATGGTTGGGGGACTGGGGACCAGTGAAGATGTATGGATTCTCCTTTTCATTGGATGTCTTGGTTGGGTGGATTGCGTTGCCTTTCCCCTACTCTTTTTGTGATCACAATTTGGAAGAATGATAAATATGGATGTTGCTATTCTGAGCGAGAGAAAGATAGTTTGTGAGTCCCTTGTGAAATGATATCTTATTGTAACCTTTCCCACTTGAATTGGATGAACTTGTATATGTTTTGTAATGGAAAGATGTTGTATTGGTTATGAAAGTGTAAATTGAAATGTGAAAGAGACATACTCTGTTCTGTTCTTTTGAAAGCAAGAAATTGTGTTCTGTATGATGAAATTAAAGAATGAAAGAAGGAAGTTGTAAATTTGTCTTTTGGAATCAATAAAGGATTGCATAACCTTCCTCAAATTGCATCATTGTATTGAATTTGATCACCTAAATGTGAGTTGTAATCTCTATTTGAAAGAAAGAAATGCGTATGAAGGAAATGTAATACTCTGTTTTGTGAAGTGCATGATTTGAAAAGAATAAAAGTTGCATTCTTGTCTTTATCATTTGATTGAAGGAATGAAACCTATTTGAAACTAGCATGAAATGAATTCATTTGTAAGGCAAGTAAAATAAGAACCATTGAGTTAATTTTGTTGTTTCCATTTTTGCTTCACGTTAAACTCTGCAACTTTTACCAGAAATGAACCGACCGAACCTGCAATCAAGAAATAACAATGAAACATTAAAATTGAACATGCTAGGTTATAAATGAATGCTATTAGACAAAATCACTTAAGGGAGAATCCTTCAAACCTTGCAAAAATAGGCTCAACCCTCTTACAGTTGTTTTGCTGTCAAGAGATGTAGATTTTAAAATTACAAATCAAACAGACAAATTGAATCTTGAAATCCTACTTAAATCCATTTAAGAATAATTCTCCATGTCTATTTGACATGTTGAGAGAGAAAGAAGATCAAATTGAAAAAAATTATAAGTTAAAATTTACGAGTTTTCACTGTAAAGCCTACATAATGTTTTTACAAAATTGAACCATTAAACTTCATAAACATTAAAAATTAATGACTCATGTGTAAAGAGGACGTTGAGATATTTCTAGAAATTCCTCATTTTCCCAAAACTGAGCACTATATCAAAAGGTGATGGCCTTCTAAAGTTCTTCTTCATTTGGCGTCAAAAAATAATTCTAACTCTAAAAAAAAATTTGGAAAACTTTCCTTGGCAGGACTGTGGGTTCGAATTTTCCCTTAGCACTTCAGAATTTTTTTGGGAAACTATTTGTAATTTTCCCCACTATCTTGTTGGCTCACATCCAATTAGAGGCTGCCACGTGGCACCACAAAGTATTGGCGGAGGGGCAGATCCTTTTTTACTTAGCACTTCAAAACAAATTTGGGAAAATTTTCTAAATTTTCCCACCGCCCCATCATCCGCAACCAATCGGGAGAGCTGCCACATGGCATCGTGAGGCATCGGTGGGGAAGTGTGTTCATTTCTACCTTTTATGTTTTGGGAAATTTTTTCTAAATTTTCCCCGTCGCGCGCAACCAATCAGGAGCTACCACGTGGCATCATGGCGCGTCAGAGGTCCTGGGTGAATTTTACCATTTTGCCCCTCCGGGCATTAAAATTAATTTATCCCCACTACTCCGCATTCCCTACATTGGCTTAGGATGTGCCACATCTCCTTGCAGAATCACGGACTCGCAGGAATGCGGGTGCAAAGGTGGCTTTTCACCCCACGCGGGAAATTTCTAAAACATCTCCCATGGCCCCGCCAACCCGACTCCTCTCGAAAAGTTTCTCCCCGCGGCCCATGCGACCAGCCCCCGGGAAAATTTTCTCCCTCGCCCGCAGCCCGCTCTTGGTGAAAATTTTCACCCCAAGGCCCGCCGGCCCATAACTTTTGAAATACAGGGAGTTTGGTGGACTTATTTATATCACTAGAAAGGTGAGGAAATTTCCTATCCAATGGGAATGATTTAGGGAAATTTTAAATGCATTAATTTTGAGAAAAATCAAGTTGAATATTTAAATCCTGTTAGAGAGTGGGTATGGTGAGGAATTACCCTCTTAACCTAATTGAACTTTCTAACCCTAAATTTTGGACCTTGTGACCTCTAATAATTGTTAATAAAAGAAAAGTATATTCTAGTAGATTAGAATTGATCTAGAACCTGTTAGTGACAACTATTTTCTTGTATCCTAGTTGTAGACTCTTTTAAAAAAAAATTCGTAATTTTTCCTAACTAATCCTAGGTGGGTCTTGGGTCTTAAGTGGGCTGTTTTAGTGGGCACCACACTAGTCTTGGGTATCAAATGGGCTGTTTTAACAGAACCACACTTGGTATCAGAGTAGTGGTTCAAAATCTTGGGCCATTGGGCACACTAGAAAACATGATACATGAACCTTAAACCTAGCACACTTTTAAATCTAGAAAACAAATTAGTTTAGAAATTACATATTTTAGTAAACATGAAAAATGAATAAAACTTAGAAAGATGAACTAATTCTCACCTTGGTTTGTACAAGAAGTGTAGATGAGATGAGGGGTCTTTTCACATAGACCTAGACTTACCACCACCAGATCATGTTGTAGTAGCCATCCTACCACAGATTTTGTAGACTCTTCAGGATGTTAATGTTGCTCTACATAGAGGATCAGTAGGAGGACATGCAACCAGACATGATAGAGTCACTTCCATTGAGGGTCATGTATCTCCTCGACCCAGTGAGGAGCATGGAGGAGAGAACTTACATGTAGATTTAACCAGAGCAGAGTCACCACAGAGGGGACAGGGTGACCAAGTTTCAGTACATAGGGAGAGGTCTCAGAGCCCTAGGTTTAGGGATGGGCATGTAGAGAGGCCTAAAAGCCGTCGGACTGGTGTAGATCACATCTATGAGATCCTTAAGCTTCAACCATCACATTATTCTGGTGACATAGGTGGATTTAAGGAAGAATCTTGGTTGGTGAGCTTGAGCAGATGCTTCAGTGCTCTATCCTTGTTCTAGTAACATGAAATCTCGTGTTATGATCCATCTACTAAGGGATGCACTGGTGTCTTGTGGCGGATAGAGGAGTAGAAGCTCCATGTTGATTTTTGTGATAGTTACCTAGGAGCTCTTTGGGGAGAATTTTTAGAGTGGCTATTTATTACGGAGGTTCATACAGTAGCGGATAGATGAGTTTCATGACCTTCGACGGGCATCTCTTACAGTGGTTGAGTATGAGAGTATATTTTTGAATCTACTCCAGTATGTTGATTACATGTACGATGAGTAGGTGCGGATCCACGGAGTTCATTCCGGGGCTGAATCTAGACATTGAGGTGCAATGCAGATTCATTTCCAATAGACCTTAAATTTGAGGTCATTGAGAAGGCCTATATAGTATAAGAACCTCGGGGGAAAGACTCGGGAGGCTAGAGACCGAGCTCGAAGTTGCATACAATGATTCAAGACAATAGATTGAGGTGGTCAAGTACCTCTTCCTTGTGGTGGTGTGGTTTAGCACAATCATCTTTTAGACCGCAATAGTAGCAGCAGTCCCATCCACCTTATAGACCTCCAGAGAGGTTTGATGCACAGAGAGCTTGGAGTATGAGGCCTCCTCCTAGGGGTCCCCTCAGGACACAAGGTTCCAAGAGAGCTCACTTAGTAGAAGCTCACTAGCAAAGACCTCAGTAGACCATAGATGGATCATCAAGATCCACACCACAGACCTACGAGTATTGACTAGACCTGCTACACAAGGGAGAGGATCAGACGGTTATTTTTGGTGTCGTGTTAGTGGACATTTTTGGAGATAATGCCCACAGAACCCTAATAAAAAGGGTAATACATAGATCTCAGAGCCTACTATTGGTGATATGGGGTGCTGTCATAAAATGTATACAAAGTGGTTGAGAACCACCGGAAAAGCATCAAAGTATAGTTATTGAGACTACAGGTAACATTGGAGGCATTCCTACCTCTATTTTGTTTGATTCTAGTTCTTTTGATTATTTTATTGCACCATCTTTAGTAGAGCGATGTAGGCTAGTGGCAGTTAGGTACAGTCATAGTTGGGATGTTGAGATGGCTTTTGGAGCCAAGATCTCTGTAGACTCCTTAGTCAAGGAGTGTGTAGTGGATTTGGGACCTTTCACCACTACCTCGGATCTTCATATCTTTCCGTTGGGCTATTATGGAGTCATCTTGGGCATGGAATATTTATCTACACACAGAGCTAAAGTGGATTGTTACCACAAGATCATATCTTACATAGATGATCTAGGAGTGGAGGCAGTGATAGTGGGGGTATGGAGACCCGCTTATATTTGTACCATTTCCGCTATGCAACTTAAGTGGTGTTTATGATGGGGTTATCGATGTATTCTACATTACGCTTGGTGACAGATCAAAGGATGGGTATAGTGGACCATCACTAGATGATCATCCCATTTTGAGAGAGTTTTCAGATGTATTTCTAGGGGAGCTACTAGGTTACCACCCCCATGTGAGATTGATTTTCATATAGATTTGGTTTCGGGAGTAGAGCCTATCTCATGAGCATCTTACCAGATGACTACCCCTGAGCTCTTCGAGCTCAAGTTATAGCTTGAGGGCCTTCTAAAGAAGGGCCTAATTCATCCTAGCATGTCCCCTTGGAGTGAACCAGTGATCTTTGTAAATAAGAAGGATGGATCCTTGCAATTGTGTATTGATTACCACAAGCTTAATAAGGTAACGTTTAATAATCATTATCCCCTTCCATGCATTGATGATTTATTTGATTAGATGAAGGAAGACACAAATTTCTCTAAGATAGACCTTAAGTCGCTACCATCAATGAGGATTTCAGAGGCGGACATTCATAAGACCACCTTCCATACGAGATATGGCCACTATGAGTTCACAAAGTGGTACCTTTTGGTTTGACTAATGCCCCCGTAGTATTTATGAGTTTGATGAATGGGGTATTCAAGACCTTCTTATATCGCTTCATAATCATCTTCCTTGATGAAATTTTGATTTACTCACGTATGCGTGAGGAGTACGAGGGGCACCTTCACCAGGTTCTTCAAAGGTGTCTTAGAGAGCAACAACTTTATGGTCCGAACATGGAGAAGTGTGCCTTCTTTTCAACAGAGGTGTAGTATTTTGGACGTATCATTTATGGGAAAATTATCACCATCGATCCTTCCAAGATTAGAGCCATTATGGATTGGCTAGCACCCACTACTGTGATTGAGGTGTGTAGCTTCATGGGACTAGCAGGTTACTACAGGATATTTGTTCAAGACTTCTCTCAGATTACGCACCCCATCACTTCCCTTAAACGGAAAGGGAAGAAGTTTGTTTGGTCAAATAGGTGTGAGTAAGCCTTCTAGTACACTGAAGGAATGTCTCACTATAACACCTATCCTTGCAGTGTCGAAACCACATGGTGAGTTTTTCATTTACACTGATGCTTCATTAGCAGGCTTGGAGGTGTGTTGATGCAAAGTAGGGAAGAGTAGTGTCTTTTTAGTCTCACAAATTCAAGGATTATGATCTTGATTACCCAACTCATGATCTCGATCTTGCGGTAGTTGTGCATGCTTTGGTTCGATGGAGGCACTTTCTCGCTGGTCGAGATTCACACTTAGGACAGATCACCTAAGTCTTCACCACCTCTTCACACAACCCAATCTCAACACTCGTAAGTGAAATTGGATGGATTTTATTTTGAGTATGATATGAAGATAGAGCATGTGAAGGGGAAGGAGAATGTGGTGGCAGATGCTCTTAGTAGATGGAGACATGTGGCTATGGCCACCTTAGTGAGCACAGATTTACGGAGCAGGATTCTTCAACAACTTCCTCTTGACAACTTCTACATTGTAGTTTGAGCAGAGATCGAGTCTCAGAGACCCCTCAAGGGGAAGTTTGATGGTTTTTCCTTAGAGGCAGATGGTCTTCTCAGGCACAGAGGCCGGATTTATGTTCCCAGAGATGGAGGCTTGAGGCAGGACATTTTGACAAAGGCACATCGTGCACCCTATTCATCCCATTCAAGGGTGAGGAAGATGCATGTTACCTTGAGACAGTTTTATCATTAGAGAGGACTTCGTAGAGATGTGGCCTAGTTCATGTCATGATGTTTAGAGTGCCAGAAATTGAAGGACGAGTAACAACATCTAGCTGGTCTTCTCTTTCCTCGTGCTATACGAGAGTGGAAATGGGACACCATTCAATGGAATTCATTTTTGGGCTACCGATGTCAAGACATCACCACGAAGCCATCATGGTCATGGTTGATAAATTAACAAAAGGAGCCCACTTTTCTCTAGTGAAGACCACTTATACAGCCAGTGTGGTGGCATGGGTATATCTTGATGGGATTGTCAGGTTGTATAGGATTCTACGGAAGATCATTTATGACCATGATCCTTTGTATACTTCCCATTTCTGGACTACCATGTAGCACGCCCTCAAGATGAGAATCAAATTCAGCACAACATATCACCCTGAGACAGATGGAT
The DNA here is from genome assembly GCA_018340775.1 of Taxus wallichiana var. yunnanensis. Classification (NCBI taxonomy): domain Eukaryota; kingdom Viridiplantae; phylum Streptophyta; class Pinopsida; order Cupressales; family Taxaceae; genus Taxus; species Taxus wallichiana. The sequence continues at coordinate 203,873,728 of CM031240.1, forward strand.
AGACTAAGCGGTTGAATCAAATTTTAGAGGATATGCTCAGGATGTATGTGATGGATCAGCAAAGTTTAGATGAAAGGAGTACCTGTACATGGTGGAGTTCTTTTCAGACTTTGTATGGTAAATAGTCCAGAAACCTCTTAGTTGGGATAGGTTAGAGGACAGGGTTTCTATTGGACTAGATTTATTACGGTGACAGGAGCAGCAAGTGGTTTTGATCGGTAGAGACTACAGGAGGCACATGATAGGAAGAAAAGTATGCAGATCAACATAGGACCAATCATAGTTTTGATATGGGCATGAAGGTGTTCCTTCGTGTTAGGACACACAAAATACCTATCCATTATGGAAAAGGTTCTAAGTTAGCTTCTAGATTTTGGGTCCTTTTGAGATCTTGGAGTGTATCGCCCTTTGGCTTACCGTCTAGCTTTGCCACATAGCTTGTCTCACGTACATGATGTGTTTCATGTTTTAGTTCTTAGGAGATATGTTACCGATCCTTCTCATGGGTTAGATTGGACATCATTGTAGACGTGTAGGATCGTGGTCGAGTCTCTGGTGGAGCCCGCTCAAATCCTAGATAACATGACCCCGAGCCTTCTGGGTAGAGAGGTTGATCAAGTTTAAGAGCATTGCGATAGATATGATGATACTACATCTACATGGGAGGATGCTACTTTTTTATGAGTTCGGTTTCCACATTATTTCAAGTGACTTCCAGGAGGAATTTGATTCTTAGGGGAGGGGGATGTAGTTTCCACTTCCCTTTGACACCTTTTATTTTATAATGATCATGATACTATTGATTATATTATGGACATGATTATGGACTTTATTATAGTATGATGATAGATGTTAAATCATGGATTATTGTTGACTTGATTCAGTTATGATGCATGATGATTATTAGATACATTTTGGATATTGATAATGATATATTGTTTGACATGGTTATACTATGGATGTTGTTCACACATGTGATATTTCGATGTTGTGAGTAGACCTAGAAATGAAAACTATTTGATGATGATATAGTTGTTGAGAAAATTTTCAAATGATCTTGTTGCTTGCTTGGATGTTGTTGTGATCCATATATCTAGATGATTTTGGAATTTTATTTATATTATTTAGGATGTTCGATATGGCCACGAGGCCGAAGGAGGTATTCATATTTTGCAAAGTTAAAATATCACAACAAGCATTGGGGATTGGAGACCAACCACATTGGAATTCTAGATGAATCCAAAGCAAGGTCACCATGGCAACTTGTATTGTTCGTGTGTGTGTGTGTTTGATTGTTAGGGATTCCCATGGGGGGATCACCTTTAAATGTGACCAAGGGTTATGTGTATTTATTTATTTGTTTCCTTTTTATTGATGTTTGCATGTGTTTATTTTGTGGTGCATTGACCCTTTCATTATTCATTAAATGGTGTATAATATTGTGAGTAATCATGTTGTTAAGTTAATTAATAAAAATACGTCATAAGAAATTAATTAATAGAGTTGTTGGCCTTGGATTAAAGTGTTGTAAGAGATCTGTAAGTTAACTTTTGAGTGTGAAACTCTTCATCTTCTTGGAAATTTGAATTTGTCATTGAAGGCTGATTTTGGAGGCTTGTGGGACAATTTAAACTTATCCCATACCTCTTAAATTCATTTACCAACCATACCTATGGTTGGAGGGTTGATTTTAGACTTTTATAATGCATTTGTGTAAGTCAAATTGTAAGCTATTATTGCACTTTTCTTACATGGATTAATTTCAGTTCTTTAGGGTGTGGGTTGGATTTGAGTATGCAAGTAAACGTCATATTTTTCACCCACCTATTTATTATGCATTGGAGAATGAAGTTGACATTTGGGTTGGGGTTGAGGATGTGTGATGTGGCATCCTACATGGATCCACCTCATCCTCTTCTCTTTCCTCTTCTATAAAATTTGAATGGCTTGCCTTGTTTTGGGTTGCTTCACTTTGGAGACTTCATTCTTGAGTGAATTCCTTGATGTTTTGGGAGCTCTTTCCTTTGGAGGAGTTTGAAGATTGTTGCATGCTAGTTGTTTGGTGGATTTTTGGATTGTTTGCTTGGAAACAACTACTATTTGGAACTTGAGAAACTCCATCATGGAGAGGTAAGAGATTGGCTCTTGAAATGCTCTTCTCTTATGAATGTAAATGTTAATGTGTGAATGTTTTGGCATGTTTTTGGCTGTTAGGTAGTGTTATCTCTCAAAAGTGCAACTCCGTAGAGAGATGGCTACAGGTTTTCTAAGCTTGCAAAATTTGATCTCTTTTTTTTATAGATACAATGAAAACAAATCAGGTCTATGGGTATACCTATTTTGAGGCGAGTCTCTAGTATTAAGGTCAGTTCCTTGTTGATGTATCCTAAACTACTTCTAGGGTTTAAGGGTAGAAGTTGATCAGTAAAGTAATTAAATCTAAAGTGATACACCAAATTTGTATAAGGGCTTTGACCGAGTATACGCACAATTTATATGTGAAAGAATTATTGATGTACGAACCAACAGCTTCTTCTACGTAATATCAAGGGAAAATACTTGGATAGTATTGAGGGAGATTATCACAACAATACTTCTAAGTTGAACTCCGCACATTAATATCATGTAGAAATTATTGAATTTGCAACATGATAAGATGATTAATTAGGGAATTTCCATTCACAAGACTAATATAAACATACACAAGACTCGCAAATAATTGGTGAGGAAGAGAATACTTCACAATCGAAGGAAAAAATGTAAAAATTTGCTTCATTACTCTTATATCCAAAAATTCCTCCTTTGTGCTTTACAAGGGCACACAATATATAGCAAGATTAATTATCCCACCCTTCTTAAAATAGACTAAGGCTTGTACTCACCCATGCATCCTATTTTTATTGTTTATTTAATAATAAATAAAGGGATAACATAATATAAACTAGTACAAGAGGAATTAATAGCCTTTGATTACATCTTAGTCAACTGAAGTTGACTTGTTCTATTTTTAATAAGGTTGGGTGAATAATTTGCTGAAAATAAGATTGCTTGCTAGGCAAGTCTCTCTCCATGGGCATGTAACTTTTGTCTCCTTCACTATTTTGACCTCCTGTGAAGCATATAAAAAACCAAATCCCTTCTTAAGAAGAAAATAATTACAATAATTCTAATATCTTGCAAAGTATAAACATCCTGTGGGGGTAAATGTCATGTGCACATGTTCTAATATTGACATCTCCTTTAAAATGGTCACATGAGTGACACTTTACAATTCAAATCTAGCTCCTTGAAGTGGGGACCACCTTCACTTTACCAGGTTTGGCCACCTTTGTGGGCTTAACAAATATAAAAGGGTGACCATTTTACATTACACATGGCATACTATAGTTTTGCCCCCCCTTTTTTTATTAATACGTGCATGCATATCTTTCGGCCTTCGCATTTCAAAGTGTATAGTTGGTATTTCACCTTTTTGGTGATCATAAATGGTATGATTTGGTTGGTCCCTTTTTGATTATTAGAACATATAGTTTAAGACCTTAGAAAGGTCAAAAAGAAATGATTTTTGTTTAATCAACGGGTTAGCACCCTTTGCACAATGACTTACCCTTTCATATGCTTTCTTGGTGGCATCAAATTTTGTTGAATATGCTTTGAAAGTTGCAATGATTTCAAGCCATTGTTTTTTGTCCTGTTTAATCACAGACCATCAACCTCTCGACATGTAGTAAGGTTTTTGGCCCACTTTGAATGTTTTTGGTGGCATCTTACCTAGGTGGTTTACATTGATTATGCGATTTGATCCGAGGACATTGATCTTGTGTCCTTGATGCTTTCCAATCATTGATCCTTGACCATGGTTGAGTTAGAGTTAACCCACTACTTGGGTTTGGGTGGTAGAGGGAACTCGACCTTAAACATCACTTTATTTGGTTTTTTGCTGATGTAGGTGAAGCCTTGGAAATTTTTTTGACACCATTGTTGAATCTCACCGAGCTCGACTTTAAGCATTTCCTAAGCGGTGGGGACCTTGTGACATTGTATTTGGTATATTTCAAGCCATTCTTTCTCTATTTGAGCTTTTCAGTGTGATATTATGAAGGTTTCGCCATTATTGTTTCTTTGAGCTCGGCTTTCCTTTTGAATATTAGTTCCATGGTTGTAGAGGGTGAATAAGGAACCTCCCATACCTCTCGCATTGGGTTCTTTTGCTCTGTTTCAAGCTCCTGAACAATATGATTTGGGGTGTTTCCACCAAGGTTGAAAATTTTGACCCCTATATTCATCATTCTTTGGTATTTGTATTCTATTGGAGTTTTGCAAGGGTTCAAGAAGACATGTTCTCCATTACCGAGCTCATCCATTCTTTTCGAGAAAGATTCAAGCTCACCTTCTATATTGGATGTCATTGTTAAACCTTGAAACTTGGTTCTATTTTTTTATTTGTAAGGCTGCCATGGTTTGAAAGATTCAAGTTCTCATGCAACTTTGAGGGTTTCCATGAATGCTTGGAAAGGGTGAGCTTATTTTTCCTTGAACGTGAAAATTACTTCATTTTCATTGTTGTTGTGACCATGCATACTGATACTTAGTTCCTCTTTGCATTTTCTAGGTTTTTGTGGCTTGGACTTGATCATTCTCGAGCTTTTCTACAATCTAATTCTCTATGACTCAAGGGTTTGAAGAAATCACTTGAAGCGGTAAGTTCTTGCTTGTTTTTTGTTTGTTGTTCATGTTTGAGCTTGAGACTTCTCCTCTTTCACCAGCATCTCTGTTATAAACCTCTGACCGAGCTTTCTTAGATCTAAATCTTTGACTTTTTGCCATTTTATTTTTGAGACACTGATAATAAGCTCCTTGCTTGTACAAGATCCTCTATGATTTCTTGCTACCATTAATGGGTCTTCATTCATTTCTAGGATTTGTGCTTTTATGACATGGGTACTCGCAGATCTCTGTTATTTTCTTGTATCTTCATGCCTTTGAGCTTGATTTGAGAGCCAGTTGTGTGCGATATTTACTTTGTATTCTCCTTTGTTGAGGACTTGGATCTGAGGTGTTTGTCACTTTTACTCTTTTAAGTAACTGAGCACCTTGATATTTATAATTCTTGGATCTCGTGGGGATACTAGGTCTGCACTGTCATTTCTTAACGTATGTGATAACAAGATTTTCAACTATGTTCTGAATATTCCTTTGACCTAGATATGTATGAGTTTTCTTATCAAAGTTCTTCTTGGATAACCCTGATCCTTTTCTCGAACATTTTGTAGAATCTCGTACACTTAAACTTGATTCATTTGAAAGTTATGCCTAAGCTATAAAATTTGCTTCTTTAGTTCACTGCAATCTTGTTTAAGTGCTTCTTACTTTGATTCTGAAGATGATTCTTGTCACTTGTTAGAATATCTGCAATCTTGTTTGTATCTCAGACTGAATAATAATCTGATGCACAACTTATTTCTTCTACTCTGAATTTGATCCTTTCCTGTAGCAGTTAGTATAATAAGTTCTTGTTGAGATACTTAGAGAAAAATCTATTTTTCTAAAAGTTAGATTGAACTTCTTTCTGTATTGAATATTCAAAACTAGAGTAGTTGATGTTGTTGTATCATGTTTCTTTATTTGAGGGCTTTATATCATTGATAGTAATCTTCCTAACATGCTGAAAAATTTAAAATGTTGATTTTTCATGGCGAAGCCTTGTAAATTTTTTCCAGAATTTTCTTTCTTTCATTTCTAGCATAGTAGTTGTATTTTCTGATTCAGAATATAGAATCATAACACTTCATGTTTGAAACTGGATAAAAATGAGACATCATAATTGTTTTATCTTGATCATAACATGCTTTATTGCTTCCCGTATCACTTACTTGATTTAAATCATTCTTTTAAAGTATGTAGTATTTGAAAGCATCATGATGAAAGTTGTAAATGTCCATTTATATGGCGAAGCCCTGTCAAAATTTTCCCAGATTCTTCTTTTGTTCTGTTTCAACAGTAACCCTCTCTTTCTTAGCCCAACATCGGCTTTCAAATTCTGATTCTTCTTTCTGTTGTAAACTGAAACATGTGCTTCTATTGCTAGTCTCTTTTCTGTACTTAAACCTATTCTATTTTGAAGAAAATATTGAGTTTGAGTTACATTTATTCTTCTTTCTAGCCTGTACTCATGACTTGTCTATTTCTTCTTAAATGCAACCGTACTCCGCACACTTAGTAAAATAGTTAGAAAATACTTAGGCTTTTTGGCCTCTCTTATGTCCATGTTCTTCTTTTCTTTTCTCTTTCTTCTTTCTGAGTAAGTAGAGCATGTATGCAGTATGATATTCAAGTAAATTACATCTCCTATTTGAAGAGATTCATATGCACAAACTAGGATAGTAGGGAATATGAATTGATCCCTAAGCTCGTAACTGATAATTAACTTTTCTCCTTTTCAGGTACAGTGGCTTCTACAATGGAGATGAAGAAAAAGATGGAAATGGAGACGATTCAATCAAAGAAAGAAACCCCAAGGCAATGATGGGTTCACTCATACTCCTTACTTTATTTTTTATGCATGTGTACCTCTTATTTCAATAGTTATACTTTACTTTCCAGTTATATCCCATGGTTTGTGTGGGAACATTTGAAATTTCCTTATGAATAAAACATTGAATTTTTTAAATGAGTTGTATTTTTCTTTCTCGCATTTCATCTTTCTCGTATGAATTGTATGATGAACTAAACAACTCAATCATATAATTAAATGTCTTAAATAGGAAGGAAAGAACATTAATGAGAACCTAAAACTTTCAAAGTAATGATCTCTAATTTATGTAATCTACACTTATACTTTTTGTCCCAAAACTCAACACTTCACCTACTCTATAATATGGTGTCTTCATCAAGACAACACACGCTTGTCCTCTGGGAATTCATGTTCTATTGTTGAAGGTATCATGAAATTGCAAACTATGTCATTTGTTACATTTTGTAACAAAGACACATAGCTACATATTTTAATTAATCATTAATTAATTCAAAGTAGTAACTAATAACATCAACACTTCCTTAGCTTATGCATACTTCACAAATGTCTTTCATCGTAATGACGAAGTTTGGAGTCTAAACATGTAACCAAAATTTGCCTTTTCTAAAAGGTCCAACCCTTCCAAAATGGAACTAAAATCGGGAAAGGATCCGTAAACCGAGATCACGTGCATGAATGCACTTATTGAAGGAAAACCAATGCAATGTGCGGGGACTACACTTATTGAAGGGAAATTCTACTCTAACAATCGTGTAATATTTTCAATAATAATGTGCGAGAAACATACCATTCACATAAATGAGAAGTTCCTCTCCATTCGGCTTTTGAAAGCTGAAAAGTATTTTTTTCTTTGCAAGTTGAAATCATGTAAGGGCCACTCCAGATGTATCAAACTTTGTGTGTCTTCCTAGCTTTGCATGATCAACATCCCACTTTAACACAATATCTCCTTCATCAAGACTCGAATTTGGATTTCTTGGCAAAAGTCTTCTTCATTTGTTTCTAATTCTTTTCCACATTCAAATGATTTTTATCTCTTAGCTCTTGTAATTCTATTAATTTTGCATCACAAACTTGTAATGGTTCATTTTAAAACAACTCCATTTGATGCAAAGAAATCCAATGCGCAGTAACTCAACTGAAATATGAATTCTTGCTTCCTTTCCATACATAAGTTTGTATGGTGAATTGACAAATGATATTTTAGGAGTCACTCTATCAGCCCAAAGTGCTAAATTCAACATCAGATATAAAGCTCTTTAATTATCTTTCAAAGTGTTCTTTTGATGATCCTTAACTGATTTTTGTTAGTAATTTCAGCTAAGCGATTACCTTGTGGGTAATAATTAGATGAAGAGATTAGATAGATTCCCTGGTTGACAGCCCAATATGTTATCTTTGTACTAAGGAATGCTAAAGGATTATATAATATAATAGTTGTTGGAACACCAAATCTACAAACTATACATTTGTAAAAGGATAGTATCGAAGTTTCATTAGCATCTTTCAAGGCAATTTCTTCAGTCCATCGTGTAAAAAAATTTGTAGCAGTTAAGATGCACTTATGTCCTTGTGAAGAAGTTGGGTTTATCATGTCGATAAAGTCAAGACCCCACTGCATAAAAGGCTGATCAACCGAGATAGGTCAGTAAAGGTAGCGGAGCTAAACATTCTTTTCCCACAAAGAAAGAAACAATTTTACACTTCCTTATCCATTCAAAATAGTCCTTGAATATGTTAGGCCAATAGTAACTAGCTTTCATAATTTTTAAAGTTGTGGTACGTGCTAAAAATGACCTCATGTAGGTACTTCATGGAATTCGACAATATTTTCTAAATTCTATCATAGTCAACACACCGCAAAGAAGATTCCATTTATATCTCTTTTGAACAACACATTATCAATGAAGATATAAGGTACAACATGTAATCTGAAAAAAAAATTATTCTTGTCCACGTTTTCCGGATAAGTGCCATGCTATAAATAGTTAACCAAATAAGTCATCCATCTTGATTCCTTAATCTCATCAGTAAGCTCAAGTTGCTGATTTTTCGGTTGAAGCATGATTTTTGATTGCTGATACACAATTTCAGCATGTTGTTTTGAATCATCTGGTTTCGTAGCTTGTTTTTTTCCATATCAACATTTATATGTTCACATAATCCTTTCCTTGAACCGTCTTAGAAACTTGAATATCAACATCGTACTCCATGACCATCGTTATCCAGTTTGCTCTTTTCTCATTTAATTCTTTATTTAGCAAGAATGGTTTCATAATTGAATGAGAAACAACAACATGGATTTTATTTTTCGAAAGCATATACTTTGAAATTATTTAGTCCTCTCGACTACTAAAAGTACTTATTTTTCAAGAAATGTGTACCTTGTTTCATAATCATGCAAACTCTATCCAAAGAAAGCAATAGGTTGCTCAATATTTTCATCATTGACTTGAGTTAATATGGCTGAGATTTTTTAGCTCCCTGTAAGTGCATACATTGTAAAATATTTATTGAAATTTTTATTTGCAAGAGTAGGAGCTTGAGAGATAGCTGATTTTATTGATTAAAATCTTTCTCTCCCTTCACTAGTCCAAGAGAAAGTTTTCTCTTTCTTAAGCATAGCTACGAGTGGTTTAACCAATGCGGAAAAATTTAGAACAAATCTTCTAACAAAGTTGATTTTTCCCAAAAACTCTATAATGCCTTCTTATGATGAGGTAATGGTATCGTGATATGGCTTCGATCCCGAAAGGATCAATTGCTAAACATTGCTTAGAAACAATATGGCAAGTAGTTTGCCTTGATGTACTGAAAAGATAGACTTTAGTAGATTCAAAGATATCCCAAATTGTCTGCATAACTGAAAGGTATGCCTTAGATGTATCGGTGTTCTTATGGATTTTTCAGAACACAAGAATGTCATCAAAATAAAAAAGAATGTATTTATTTAAAAACTCGGAAATCCATGTCCATTGCACGTTGAAACATTGCACCGAATTTGAAAGACAAAAAGGCATCCTTTTGTAAGCATAAGTAACCCACTTGGTGGTAAAATCTATTTTATATCTATCCTCTACCCAGACTAAAATATGATTATATCCATTATAACCATCTAGAGGAGATAGTATATCTGATCTTGAGACCCATTCTCAAAATATGATCCATTGGGAGTGGGTAATGATCTTTTAATGAAGCCTTATTAAGATCTCTAAAAACTACACATAGTATGATTTCACCATTCTTATTCCTATCAGAAATAAGATTGGCTACCCATCTTGAATGCTTAACTGGAAACATAATACTGATTCAATTAGCTTAGATAATTCTTTCCTCATTAGAGACTCTATTTTGTGATTTACGGTGCCTCTGTTTCGTCTAACAGTTTAGAATTTGACTGCAACTCAATTATACGTTGTGTTAAACAGGATCAAATCATTTCAAGTATTGGTATTTCCAAGCAAAAATATCCTTAAAATCCTTGCAAAGATTAATAAATGATTGCTTTTCGCTTAAGGAACATAGTTTTCCAAGAACTCTCTTAATCGATTGCTGGTGAAGATGTATTGCAATGTGGCGTAACTCGAGGAAGTTTATTTTTTCAATGAACAATTTTATCACCATATAGGTGCTATAATTTATCTTGATTAATCGTAGAAAACTCAACTTCTTGTGGCATAAACTCGTAGATTTGATTATCACTTTCAAAAACTTTCCAATTTGAATCATTATTAGGTATTGAGGGCTTGACAATTAGTTTTATATGAGGCTGGATTTTGCTATTTTCAATTTGTTCCATCACTTCAAAACTAGCCCCAACTACTGTAAGTCTATCTGCATGCTTGTTTTTAGCTCTAGGAATAGACTGAATGTTAATAGCATCAAAATATTCCATTAAGTATGAAACTCTATGTCTGTAAGACTTCATTAATGGATTCTTACAAACATTGAAATCTATTACTTGATTGATAACCAACTCAGAGTCACCAAAAATATGTAGCATGCTGATACCTCTCTTTCTAGCCCAAAGTTAGCCATGATATAATGCTTCGTACTCATCTACATTTCAAGTACATGCAAATTGGAGACTCAAAATTGAGAAATAACTTTTGTTCGATGGGGAAGTGAGCATTAAACCTACTCCTTGTCCTTTCTTGTTCTTAGCTCAATCAAAATGAAGCTTCCAAATCCCTTTCGATGAATCTTTTGTTTTGGAAAGTAAGAGAAGTAGTGTATTTTCTTCATGCATATAATACACAACAAATAGGTGTTCTTCAAATTCATTAAAATGATCATGAGAATGTTATTCCACTATCTTTTCATCCATAAACATGTTAGAAACACCATCTAATGCTGAAACCTAAGCTACCTCATCAAAGTCGGTGATCTAAGGGTGAGTAATTAGCCACTATATTTGGAGAGTACGATTCAATATGAAATCGCCAATGGCTCAATTAATAGTAACTTTGGTACCATAATGAGTAGTAAAAATAAGGACCAATCAAGAGAGATAGCCTCCTAGTTTTGCTATGAAGTCTCTAGATAAGCATAAAGCAAAATATGGAGCCAAATCCACAACAAGAACATCTTCGCAGAATAGAAATGTTTGGGAAAGCATGTAATTTCACCTATAAATTTTTTATTACACCAATTTTATTCGTTCCAGTTCCATTAGGTCAGTAAGACACTCCTTTCTCGTAGGCTCATACTACAAACCCAATTTTTCTCGCAATTACTTTTGGCATAACGTGCTACTTGCTCCACTCGTCCACCATACAATTATGAACTATATGTTCTCTAATAATCAATGACAAATAAAATGTTGGTGGCTTCTTGATATCACGAGCATTCATAACTTTCTCGAACCATCCACTTAACTTATTTAATGTGGTCTTGTTCAAACATTCCAAGGAGTATATCTACCTTCTAAACTTCCTTTTTGTTGTATTTGAAGAAATCTACACTTAGCTAGTTCATGAGAAAGCAAATATTGTTGTCCATGAATACTTAAAGCATCCCACATTGAGATGTTAATGTTATGATTTTTAATTACATCAATAAATTGTAAAGAAACAACTTGTTTTAGAGATAGATTCAACTTTCTTATAGTAGGCCTTAACTAAAACTTATTCGCTTCAATTTGCCTTAGATATCCGAGGTATAAACAGTCTTCTTAGATAGGGTCTGCAGCTATTTTTTATGGCCTCTATCAACTGGAACACTTGTTTTTTGAGGAACACATGTGAGGCATGAATAATGTTTGGATTGAGGTTGTGCAACAAGATTTAGATTCAAAAAAGCATTTGGGCAACTTGTAGCTGAATGAGGTTGATTGCAAGGTTGACACCAATCTTCTGTCGCCATATCAATTGTAACTAAAGCGTTAGATGAAATAGGAGCCTTTGGGTCAAACTACCTTTGCTAGTAAGGCTTCCTATAATTTTGATTCTGTTGATAAGGCTACCTGTTTTGTTGATTTTGTTGATTTTGCTGATAAGGAGCCTGATAGGGTCTGCTAGGTAATGCAATTCTATTTTCTATCGAAGTCAATTTATCCCCCATAGTCTGCAAATATTTAAATACATCATCTGATGGGGCTACAAAAAAAGGTTCTATGATTGTAATAGGTTTGGGAATAGGTACCAAATCTACTAAAAAGGGCATTGAAGGCCTTGGTGCCAATTTTCCACCTTGAATAAGGTTGTTTTCACCTTTATAGTGATAACATAAGCATCCGGAAGAGTATTACCTCTCATAAATTGAATTATAGCTGAAATATCACTATTTAAAGCTTGAGGTAATAAAGAAAGCATGATAAGCTTGAGGCTTAGCACTTGCTGGGATTCTTTCCCATCTCCTAGCAAAACGGATGTTGAAGTTGGACATGTATTAATGAGAGGATCTTTTAATAGTAGACAACTGTTCAATGAGGGACAAATGATTTGAATTATCCTGGAATTGTTTTAGCAATTTTTCACCTAAGTCATCCCAAGTTCTTATGCTTCTGATTTTTAGGTCTCTATACCATTGCAAGGCTTGCCCTTTAAAAGATGTAGCTAAAAGTCTTAAAGCTACGTCTTCATGAGTAATATTATAAACTCGCACATATGGCTACAACATTTTGATATGTTTAGTAGGTGTAACTTGATTTTCGTGCGTGAATGATGGTAAAATTTTCATGGCAGCATTAGGGATGTCATGGTAAACTGGGATTACTAATGGGCTTTCATTAGTAAAGGTCACAAAATTCATTAGAGGTTGAATATCCATTTGAAAAAATGGGAGGTTGATAGAGAAATTGATATGTGGTGAACGTATATCGGAGGAGGGTTGTCAAAAATTAGGTCTATTATAAGGTAAAGTATTACCAACTCTTCTCCTTCTAGTAGAATTCAAAGGTAAAGAAACAAACCCAGGAGGAATTCCTCTTACCGATGATCTCGTAATCACTTTAGGCATGGAACATGCTGCAATACTAGTCTGAAATCAGCTTTACGGAGTCTCCAAAAGATCTTAAAATCCTTAGAACAAATTGTTGTAGCTTGCTCCTGAAAGTGAATTTTGTAAATGCTATAAATCTACTATGGATTTTTTGTAACTTCGCACGTAGGTCAGGTTCGTGGTCCCACCAGCATGCAAAAGCTGTTATCTCTCAAAAGTGCACCCTATAGAGAGATGGCTGCAGGTTTTCTAAGCTTGGAAAATTTGATCTCTCTCCTCATACATACAATGGAAACAACTGAGGTCTATGGGTATACCTATTTTGAGGTGAGTCTTTGGTATTAAGGTCAGTTCCTTGTTGATGTATCCCAAACTACTTCTAGGGTTTAAGGGTAGAAGTTGACTGTAAAGTAATTAAATCTATGGTGATACACCAAATTTGTATGAGGGCTTTAACTGAGTATATGCACAATTGATATGTGAAAGGATTTTTGATGCACGAACCAACAGTGCTTTCTAGAATATCAAGGGAAAAATACTTGGATGGTATTGAGGGAGATTATCACAACAATACTTCTAAGTTGAACATGCACATTAATATCATGCAGAAATTATAGAGTTTGCAATGGGGTAAGATGATTAATCAAGGAATTTGAATTCACAAGACTAATAGAAACATACAAAATACTACAAATACTTGGTGAGGTAGAGAATACTTCACACTCAGAAGGAAAAACTAGCAAAAATTTTCTTCAGTACTCCTATATCGAAAAATTCCTCCTGTGTGCTTTGCAAGGTCACACAATATATAGCAAGATAAATTCTCCCACCCTTCCTAAAAATAGACTAAGGCTTGTGCTCGCCCATGATCCTATTTTTATCCTTAATTTAATAGTAAATAAAGGGATAAAATAATATAAACTAGCACAAGAGGCATTAATAGCCTTTGATTACATCTCGTAAACTGAAGTTGACTTGTTCTATTTTTAATAAGGTCATTTGGGTGAATAATTTGCTGAAAATAAAACTCCTTCCTAGGAAAGTCTCTCTCTATGGGCATGTAAATTTTGTCTCCTTCTCTATTTTGACCTCTTGTGAAGCATGCAAAGAACCAACTCCTTCTCAAGAACAAAATAATTACAACAATTGTAATTAGGGTTTTGCCCGCATTGAATGTTGTTGGTGGCCTCTTACCCATGTGGTTTGTATTGATTATTGTGATTGATATGACGACATTGATCTCATTTCCTTGATGCTTTGAGATCATTGATCCTTGACCATGGTCGAGGTAGAGTTAACCCACAGCTTGGGTTTAGGCTGTAAAGGGAACTCAACCCAAAAACATCACTTCATTTGGTTTTTTGGTGATGCAGAAAACCTCGAAAATTTTTTTGATGCCATTATTGAAGCTAAATGAGATCGGCTTTAAGAATTTCCTTAACCTGTGGGGCCCCTGTGACTTTGTATCTGGTATATTTCTAGGCATTATTTCTCTTTTTGAGCTCTCTGTGTGAGATTATGAAGGTGGCCACCATTATTGTTTCTTCGACCTCAGATTTCCTCTTGAATATTAGTTCTGTGGCTGTAGAGGGTGAATAAGGAACGTCCCATACCTCTGCATTGGGTTATTTTTCTCTGTTTCAAGCTCCTAAACAATATGGTTTGGGATGTTTCCAGCAAGGTTGAAACTTTTGAGCTCTATTTTCATCATTCTTTGGTATCTGTGGTCTACTGGAGTTCTGCAATGGTTCTGAAGAAGACCTGTTCACCATTACCGAGCTCCGTTCATTCTTTCTAAGCGAGATTTGAGCTCACCTTCTATATTGGATGGGATTGTTAAACCCTAAAACTCAAGTTTGTTTATTTCTTTTGAAGGACACAATTGTTTGAAATCTTCAAGTTCTAGCAACTTTGAGGGTTTTCGTGAATGCTTGGAAAGGGTGAGCTTCTTTGTCCTCGAACATGAAAATTACTTCATTTTCATTGTTGTTGTGCCCACGCATATTGATATTTTGTTCCTCTTTGCATTTTCTAGGTTTTTGTGGCTCGAACTTAATCATTCTTTATATTTTCTACAATTTGATTCTTTGTGACTCGAGGGTTTGAAGAAATCACTTGAAGTTGTAAGTTATTGCTCATTTTTTGTTGGCTATTCATGTTTGAGCTCCAGACATCTCCTCTTTCACCAAAGATCTCTATTATAAATCTCGACCCGAGCTTTCTTAGATCTAAATCTTTATCGTTTTGACATTTGATTTTGAGACACTGATAATAAGCTCCTTGTTTGTACAAAATTCTCGGTGATTTCTTGGTACCATTAATGGGTCTTCATTCATTTCTAGGTTTTGTGCTTTTATGAAATGGGTACTCATGAGATATCTATTTTTTCTTGTATCTTCATGCCTTTGAGATTGATTTAAGAGCCGATTGTGTATGATATTTACTTTGTATTCTCCTTTGTTGAGGACTTGGATCTGAGGTGTTTGTCACTTTTACTCTTTTAAGTAACTAAGAACCTTGATATTTATAATTCCTGGATCTCATGGGGATACTAGGTTTGCACTGTCATTTCTTAACGTATGTGATAACAACATTTTAAAATATGTTCCTAAATATTCCTTTGACCTAGATATGTATGATTTTTCTGATCAAATTTCTTCTTGAATAACCCTGATCCTTTTCTGGAACCTATTGTAGCATTTTGTACACTTAAACTTGCTTCATTTCTGAAAGTTATACCTATGCTATAAAATTTGCTTCTTTAGTTCACTGCAATCTTGTTAAAGTGCTTCTTACTTTGATTCTGAAGATGATTCTTGTCACTTGTTAGAATACTGCAATCTTGTTTGTATCTCAGCACTGAATAATAATCTGATGCACAACTTATTTCTTCTACTCTGAATTTGATCCTTTCCTATAGTAGTTAGTATAATAAGTTCTTGTTGAGATACTTAGAGAAAATCTATTTTTCTAAAAGTTATATTGAACTTCTTTCTGTATTGAATATTCAAAACTAGAGTAGTTCATGCTATTGTATCATGTTTCTTTATTTGAGGGCTTTATATCATTGATAGTAATCTTCTTGACATGCTGAAAAATTTAAAATGTTGATTTTTCATGGCGAAGCCCTAGTAATTTTTTTCCGGAATTTTCTTTCTTTCATTTCCAGCATAGTGGTTGTATTTTCCGATTCAAAATATAGAATCATAACACTTCAAGTTTGAAATCGTATAAAAATGAGACATCATAATTGTTTTATCTTGATCATAGATGCTTTATTGCTTCCCCGTATCACTTACTTGATTTAAATCATTCGTTTAAAGTATGTAGTATTTTAAATCAGCATGATGAAAGTTGTAAATGTCCATTTATATGGCGAAGACCTATAATTTTTTTCCGATTCTTCTTTTGTTTTGTTTCATCAAGTAACCCTCTCTTTCTTATCTCAACATCATCTTTCAAATTCTTATTCTTCTTCGTTGAAAACTAAAACATGTGCTTCCATTGCTAGTCTCTTTTCTATACTTAAATCTGTTTCTATTTTGAAGAAAATATTGAGTTTGATTTACATTTATTCTTCTTTCCAGCTTGTACTCATGAATTGTCTATTTCTTCTTAGTTGCAACTTGTACTTGCACACTTAGTAAAAAAGAAATAAAATAATTACACATTTTGGTCTCTCTTATATCCATGTCCGTGTTCTTCTTTTCTTTTCTCTTTCTTCTTTCTGAGTAAGTAGAGCATGTATGCATTCTGATATTCAATTAAATTACATCTCCTGTTTGAAGAGATTCATATGCACGAACTAGGATAGTAGGGAATATGAATGGATCCATAAGCTCGTAACTAATAATTAACTTTTCACCTTTTCAGGGATAGTGGCTTCTACAATAGAGATGAAGAAAAATTTCAAAATGGAGATGATTCAATCAAAGAAAGAAACCCCAAGGAAATGATGGGTTCACTCATACTCCTTACTTTCTTTTTCATGCATGTGTACCTCTTATTTCAGTAGTTGTACTTTACTTTCTAGTTACATCCCATGGCTTGTGTGGGAACATTTGAAATTTCCTTATGAATAAAACATTAAATTTTTTAAATGAGTTGTATATTTCTTTCTGCATTTCAGCTTTTTGTATGAATTGTATGATGAACTAAACAACTCAATCATATAATTGAATGTCTTAAACATGAAGGAAAGAACATTAATGAGAACCTATAACATTTAGTAATGAACTCTAATTTCTATAATCTACACTTATGTTTGTTGTCCCAAAACTCAACACTTCACCTACTCTGTAATTTGGTGTCTTCATCAAGACAACACATCTATCCTTCGGGGCCTTTGTGTTCTTTTGTTGAAGGTATCATGAAATTACAGACTATGTGATCTTGTTACGTTTCGTAACAACCCACATAGCTATAGATTTTACTTAATCATTAATTAATTAATCAAGTAACTAATAACATCAAAACCTCCTTAACTAAGTTATACTTCACCAATGCCTTTCATCGTAATGATGAAATTTTGAGTTTCCCATTTTTGCACAAATGTAAAAATTGTCAACATTTCTTCGAATCCTAGGGGGAAAGATGCCTACTAGCTTAGAGATCGAGTGCCTTACTCTTTTCCATTGGGCATGGAGTCTAAATATGTAACCAAAATTTTCCTTTTTTGAAAGGTCCAACCCTTCCGAAATGGAACTAAAACTAGGAAAGGATCTCGTAAACTAGATCACATGCTTATTGAAGGAAAAAACAATGCAATGTTCAGGGACTTACATTGAAGGGAAATCCTACTCTAACAATCACTATAAGATTTTCAATAATAGTATTTGAGAAACATACCATTCACGGGAATGGGAAGTTCCACTCCATTCAATTTCGAAAGTGAAAAGCATTGTGTTCTTTGCAAGCTAACATCATATAAGGGCCACTCCATATTGTATCAAACTTTGTGTGTCTTCCTAGATTTGCACGATCAACATCCCACTTTAACACAATATCTCCTTTAGTGATGACTCGAATTTAGATTTCTTGTCAAAAGTCTTCTTTATTTGTTTCGATTCTTTTCCATATTCAAATGATTTTTATTTCTTAGCTCTTTTAATTCCATTAATTTTTCATTACGAACCCGTAATGGTTCATTCTCAAATAGCTCCATTTGATGCAGCAAATCCAATGTAAGTAACTCAACTGAAATAGGCATTCTTGCTTCCTTTCCGTACATAAGTTTGTATGGTGAATTGCCAATTGATATCTTAGGAGTCACTCTATAAGCCCAAAGTGTTAAATTCAACATCAAATGCCAAGCTCTTTGATTATCTTTGAGTGTTCTTTTGATGATCCTTAACAGACTTTTTGTTAGTACTTTCAGCTAAGCCATTACCTTGTGGGTAATAATTAGATGAAGAGCTTAGATAGATTATGTGGTTGATGACCCAATCTGTTATCTTTACACTAAGGAATGCTAAAGTATTATCTGATATGATAGTTGTTGGAACACAAAATCTACAAACTATACCTTCGTAAAAGGATAGTATCGAAGTTTCATTAGCATATTTCAAGGCTATTTCTTGAGTCCATTGTGTAAAATAATTTGTAGCAGTTAAGATCCACTTAATTTCTTGTGAAGAAGGAAAGTTTATCATGCCGATAAAGTCAAGACCCTATTGCATAAAAGGATAATCATCTCGAGATAGGCTATAAAGGAAGCAAGCTAAACATTCTTTTCCAACAAAGAAAACACACTTTTTACACTTCCTTATTCATTCAAAACAATCCTTGAATATGCTAGCCCAATAGTAACCAACTTTTATAATTTTTAAATTTGTGGTACGTGCTAAAAATGGCCTCCTATAGTACTTCATTGAAATCTAACAATATTTTCTAAATTTTATCATAGTCAACACACCGCAAAGAAGATTCCATTTATATCTCTTTTAAACAACTCATTATTAATGAAGATATAAGGTACAACATGTAATCTGAAATACCTTCATTTATTCTTGTCCACGTTTTCGGATAAGTGCCATGCTATAAATAGTTAACTAAATAAGTCAACCATCTTGATTCCCGAATCTCATGAGTAAGTTCAAAGCGATTGATTTTCTTGTTGAACCATGATTTCGATTGTTGATACACAATTCCAGCATGTTGTATTTCCATATCAACAATGATATGTTCACATAAGCCTTTCCCTTGAACCGTCCTAGTAACCCAAATATCAACATCATACTCCATGACCTTTGTTATCTAGTTTTCTCTTTTCTCATTCAATTCTTTATTTAAGATGAATGCTTTCATATTGGATGAGAAACAAGAACATGGATTTTATTGTTCGAAAGCATATACTTGAAATTATTTAGTCCTCTGACTACTAAAAGTACTTATTTTCAAGAAATGTGTACCTTGTTTCATAATCATACAAGCCATGTCCAAAGAAAGCAATAGGCTGCTCAATATTTTCATCTTTGACCGGAGTTAATATGGCTAAGATTTTTTTAGCTCCTGTAAGTGAATACATTTTAAAATATTTATCAAAATTTTGATTCGTAAGAGTAGGAGCTTGAGAGATAGCTGATTTGATTGATTCAAATATTTCTCTCCCTTCACTGGTCCAAGAGAAAGTTTTCTCTTTCTTAAGCATAGCTATGAGTGGTTTAACCAATGCGGAAAAATCTAGAACAAATCTTCTAACAAAGTTGATTTTTCCCAGAAAAATATGTAATGCCTTCTTATGATGAGGCAATGATAGCTGTGATATGGCTTCGATTCCGAAAGGATCAATTGCTAAAAATTTCTTAGAAACAATATGGCCAAGTAGTTTGCCTTGATGTCTCGAAAAGATAGATTTCAATGGATTCAAAGATATCCCAAATTGTCTCGCATAACTGAAAGGTATGTCTTAGATGTATCGGGTGTTCTTCTAGATTTTTTTGAGAACACAAGTAATGTCATCCAAATAAATAAGAATGCATTTAGTTAACAAACTCGGAAAGCCATGTCCATTGCAGGTTGAAACGTTGCACCAGAATTTGAAAGACAAAAAGGCATTCTTTTATAAGCATGAGTACCCCACTTGGTGGTAAAATCTATTTTATATCTATCCTCTTCTAGACTAAAATATGATTATATCCACTGTAACCATCTAGAAGAGATAGTATATCTAAACACGAGACTGTTCTCAAAATCTGATCCATATTTGGGAGTGGGTATTTATCATTTAATGAATCCTTATTAAGATGTCTAAAATCTACACAAGATGATTTCACCATTCTTCTTCCTAACAGAACAAGATTGGCTACCCAACTTGAATGCTTAACTAGAAAGATAATACCTAATTCAATCAGCTAAGATAATTCTTTCCTCATTAGAGACTCTATTTTGTGATTTATGAGGCCTTTGTTTCGTCTAACATGAGGTTTAAAATTTGACTGTAACTCAATTGCATGTTGTGCTAAACTGGGATCAAATCCTTTCAAGTCTTGGTATTTCCAAGTAAAAACATCCTTAAACTCCTTACAAAGAATAATAAATGACTTCTTTTCAGTTAAGGAACATACCTTTCCAAGAAATAGCTTTTTCCCTTCATCAAGCGAGATCTCTTCATAATTATCAAGCATGGGTTGACACTTAAGTCGTGAACTTTCTTAACTCGATTCATCAAGTCTTGAAGATGTATTCCAATGTGACCAGACCTCAAGGTAGTTTATTTGTTTTCAACTAAATAGTTTTATCACCATATAGGTGATATAATTTATCTTGATTAACTACAAAAACTCAACTTCTTGCTTTAAAAACCTATAGATTTGATCATCACTTTCAAAAACTTGCCAATTTGAATCGTTATCCAAAGATTGAGGTCCTGACAATTAGTTTTATATGAGGCTAGATTTTTCTATTTTCAATTTGTTCAGCACTTCAAAACTAGCCCCAATCGCTGCAAGTCTTTCTCGTATGCTTGTTTTAAGCTCTAGGAATGAACTCGAATGTTAGTAGCATCAAAATCTTCCATTAAGTTTGAAACTTTGTTTGTAAGAATTCATTAATGGATTCTTACAAACATTGAAATTTATTACTTGATTGATAACCAAGTCAGAGTCACCAAAAATTTGTAGCATGTTGATACCTCTCTTTCTGGCCCAAAGTAAGCCATGAATTAATGCTTCGTACTTAGCTAAATTACAAGTACATACAAATTAGAGACTAAAAGATAAGAAATACCTTTTGTTTGTTGGGGAAATGAGTAGCAAACCTACTCCCTATCCTTTCTTGCTCTTAGCTCCATTGAAATGAAGCCTCCAAATCCCTTCCGATGAATCTTCTATTTTGGACAAGAAGGGAAGTAGTGTATTTTCTTCATGCATACAACACACACCAAACATGTGTTCTTCAACTTCCTTAAAAGGATCATGATCATGTTCTTCCACTCTCTTTTCATCCATAAACATGTTAGAAACACCATCTAATGCTGAAACCTAAGCTACCTCATCAAAGTTAGACTGATCTAAGGCTGAATAATAAGCCACCGCATTTGGAGAGTGAGGCTCAATATGAAATCTGGCCAATGGCTCTGAATTAATAGTCACTTTGGTACCGTAACAAGTAGTAAAAAATAAGTACCAATCTGAAGAGAGATAGCCTCCTATTTTTGCTATGAAGTCTCTAGATAAGCATAAAACAAAATATGGAGCCAAATCCACAATGGTAACATCTTGCAGAATAGAAATGTTTAGGCAAGCATGTAACGTCACCTCTAAATTTTTTATTACACCAATTTTATTGGTTGTAGTTCCATCAAGCTGTAACACACTCCTTTCTATAGGCTCATACTGCAGACCCAATTTTTTTGCAATTACTTTTGGCATAACTATGCTACTTGCGCCACTGTCCACCATGCAATTATGAACTAGATGTTCTCTAATAATCAATGAAAAATAAAATGGTGGTGGCTTCTTGATATCATGAGCATTCAAAACTTTTTGAACCATCCACTTAACTTATTTAATGCGGTCTTGTTCAAACATTCTAAGGACCATATCTACCTTCTAAAATTCCTTTTCTGTTGTATTTGAAGAAATCTGTAGCTTAGCTAGTTCATGAGAAAGAAAATCTTGTTATCCATGAATACTTAGAGCATCCCACATTGAGATGTTAATGTTATGCTTTTTCATTACATCAACAATGTTGAAAGAAGCAACTATTTTAGAGATAGATTCAACTATATTAAAGTAGGCCTTAGCGAACACTGATTCTGCTTCCACCGCCTTGGATATCCGAGGTATAAACAATATTCTTGGATCAGTGTAGTTATTTTTTATGGTGTCTATCAACTGGAACACTTGTTTTTCGAGGAACAACAGGTTGTTGGTTGACTTATGGACTATAGATGATGTCTTATTGGTGACAGTAGGAAGGATAGGCTTTTTTTTTTTTTTTTTTTGACTTTCAAAGACTTTCCGTTGAGCCCTAGTAATGATGCGATGAAATACTCCTCATTTAAATCGACTAAATTTTGTTCGGGTGATTTCGAAGATGATTTTCTTCTATGTATCCTCTATTTGAGGCATGAACAATGTTTCAAATTGAGGTTATGCAACAAGATTTAGATTCAGAAAAGTATTTGGGAAACTTGCAGCTGAATGAGGTTGGTTGCAAGGTTGACACCACTCTTATGTAGCCATATCAACTAGAAGTAAAGTGTTAGATGATCTAGGAGCCTTTGGGTCAAACCGCCTTTCTTTGGTAAGGCTTCCTATAATTTTGATTCGTTGATAAGGCTTCCTATTTTGTTGATTCTATTTATTTTGTTGATAAGGAGCCCGATAGGGGACTGCTAGGTAATGTAATTCTATTTTCTATCAAAGTGAATTTATCCCCCATAGTCTGTAAAGCTTTAAATACATCATTTTATGGGGATACAACAATAGGTTCTATTATTGTAATAGGCTTGAGAATAGGTGTTAAATCTCCCAAAAAGGGCATTAAAGGCCTTGGTGCCAATTTTCCATCTTGAATAAGGTTGTTTTCCCCTTTTATAGTAATATCATAAGCATTTGGAATAGTATTACCTCTCATAGATTGAATCATAGCTGAAATATCATTATTCAAAGCTCTGAGGTAATAAAGAAAAGCATGAACAACTTGAGGCTTAGCACTTGCTGGGATTCTTTCCCAGGTCCTAGCAAAATGAATGTTGAAGTTGGACATGTACTCATGAGGGGCTCTTTTAATAGTAGACAATTGTTCAATGAGGGACAAATGATTTGAATTATCCTGGAATTGTTTCAGCAATTTTTCACCTAAGTCATCCCAAGTTCTTATGCTTCTGATTTCTAGGTTTCTATACCATTACAAGGCTTTCCCTTTAAAATATGTAGCTAAAAGTCTTAAAGCTATGTCTTCATGAGTAATATTATGGGTCGCATATATGGTGGAACATCTTTAATATGTTTAACAGTGTAATTTGATTTTTGCACGTGAATGATGGTAAAATTTTCATGGAAACATTAGGGATGTCATTATAAACTAGGATTACTAATGGGCTGCCATTAGTAAAGGTCACAAAATTCCTTAGAGGTTGAATATCCATTTGAAAACTCGGGAGGTTGATAGAGAAATTGATACGTGGTGAACGTATATCGAGGAGGAGGGTTGTCAAAAATTAGGTCTATTATAAGGTAAAGTATTACCAACTCTTCTCGTTCTAAAGAGAATTCAAAGGTAAAGAAACAAACTCGGGAGGAATTCCTCTTACCGATGATCTCGTAGTCACTTTACGCATGGAACATGCTACAATACTGATATGAAATCAGCTTTATGGAGTCGCCAAAAGATCTTAAAATCCTTAGAATAAATTGTTGTAACTTGCTCCCGAAAGTGACTTTTGTAAATGTTGTAAATCTACTATGGATCTGTCATAACTTGCATGTAAATCAGATTCATGGTCCCATCGGGAGTGCCAAAACATGTTATCTCTTAAAAGTGCACCCTGTAGAGAGATGGCTATAGGTTTTCTAAGGTTGCAGAATTTGATGTCTCTCTTTCGTAGATAGAATGGAAACAAATCAGGTCTATCAAGTATATCTATTTTTAGCTAAGTCTCCGATATCAAGGCAGTTCCTTATTGATGTATTATAAACTATCTGGGGTTTAAGGGTAGAAGATGATTGTAAAGTAATTAAAGCTAAGGTGATACACAAAATTTGTATGTGGGCGTTGAGTGATTAAATGCGCAATTGATATGTTAAAGGATTTTTGATGCATGAACTAATAGTTCTTCTATAGAATATCAAGGGAAAAACACTTGGATGGTATTGAGGGAGATTATCACAACAATACTTCTAAGTTGAACATGCACATTAATATCATGCAGAAATTACTAAATTTGCAACAGGGTAAGATGATTAATCAGGGAATTCGAATTCACAATACTAATAGAAGCATACAAAAGACTACAAATACTTGGTGAGGTAGAGAATACTTCACTCTCGAAGGAAAAGCTAGCAAAAATTTGCTTCAATAATCCTATATCCAAAAATTTCTCCTATGTGCTTTGCAAGGTCACACAATATATAGCAAGATAAATTATCCCACCCTTCCTAAAAATAGACTAAGGCTTGTACTCGCTCATTCATCCTATTTTTATCCTTAATTTAATAATAAATAAAGGGATGAAATAATATAAACTAGTAGAAGATGCATTAATAGTGTTAGTGTGAATTCACAAAGATCCCTAGATGTTGATCAGATTTCTAGTTTGATCATACTAGCATCCAGTGTGATTGCACAACATGGAATCCTTTCTCCAAGTGTGGGACTTGCAAAAATGAGAAAGGAATCTCTAGAGAAGGCTGGTTCCTATTCCTAAACTACCTGCCACAAGCTATTCTAGTGTAGGCAAGCTAATCTAATCCTAATCTAACCATGCCAAGGAGACAGAGAGAGAGAGAGAGAAAAGGGAAAAACAGAGCCTACACTAAAATGGTGATACACCAGAGAAGGAAAATGTTGAACATCTATCAAAACTACCATGGAACAAGGAGAGGTGAGCAATGGGAAGGATGGACAGATGCATCACAGGCCCAAGGATAGATTTCACATAGAAAATGTCCCAAAACTCCATGAACATAGCTCCAAACCTGTAATGAGTATTAAAACATGCACAAATACTTTCAATGAAGAGAGGAAAGAAGAAAGACAAGAAAAGAACGAGCAAGGATGGACAGATGCATCACGAAACATGTTTTTGTTGCTTCAGAAGTTTGCACAGAACATCATTTTAATGGTAAAAGGAAAAAATTCCATTACAGAGAAGGGGAGGAGGTTCGAACCCCATTTTTAACCCTAGAGAAGAAAAGAAGGGAGGGCAGAGCTGAAAAGATGAACAACCTTTGAAAAATGAGCCAAATCTGGCTTTTTACAATGCATGGGTCGAGCCCAGGAGAGAGAAAACATGAAAAAACGTGGGATCCATTCCTCATTGAATGTAGATGCATTAAAATAGGATGGGC
This sequence comes from Taxus wallichiana var. yunnanensis, assembly GCA_018340775.1. Lineage (NCBI taxonomy): Eukaryota > Viridiplantae > Streptophyta > Pinopsida > Cupressales > Taxaceae > Taxus > Taxus wallichiana. The sequence continues at coordinate 203,899,219 of CM031240.1, forward strand.
ATCCTAACAGTGCACTCCATGCCCGACATTTTTGGCCTTGGCTTTGGAGAAGAATGTGACCCATTTCGCATTAAACCGGTTGTTGAAACGTCGCCGGCCATTACCACGTGCGAGAGACATTTCTTGATTTTGTCTCTCCAAACTAAACCAAAATGCAAGATTGACCACGAATCGTGTAGACAATTTCACCAAATTTCAATTGATATAAAGAACGCGAAAATCCAAGCTCGGATCGAAAGTTATGGCGATACGAAGACTTAGGGCAAAATAAAGCCAAAACGGATCGGCGGGAAAATATTTGAATTTTTTCCGCGCTCTGCCACTTGGATGACACGTGTCGGGCTCTGATTCATCCGTGGGCTCATCCTTTGAAAATTTATTTCGGGCCCTTCCTTAATTTCTTGCCACTTGGACACATGGCACTATTTTATTGGCTCAGGCCTGAGGGGCGCACTTTGTCCTTCGAAAATTTGGTATTTTTCACTTTGGGAAAATTTTCCCATTTCTCCCCCGCACTCCGCCACTCAAGTGCCACATGGCACGATTTCATTGGACGTGGGCCCTTCTTGACCATTTCCCTTTTGTTTTTTCCTTTGGAAAAAAATTCAAAATTTTCCACGCCGGGCCGATGAGGTGAAGACACGTGGCAAGATTTGATTTGTTGGCGGCTCTTTCAACTTTTCGCGTCCCTCACGTACCTTTAGCCCACTTGTCCCAAACCATGTCAGGACTCGAACCTCCCGATTCGGGCTTCCTTGTTCTTGTTTGATGTGAAGAAACGTGGCGAGATTCCATTATTTGGCGGTTCTTTCGGCTTTCCGCGTCCCACACGTACTTTTGGCCGAATCGGCCTGGTTCGCCACCTCGCTTCTACGGCCAATTGGTGGTTCGCGTCCTCTCGCGCATTTTTTGTCCCAACTGCCCTGCATCGCCTGGGACAAATATCTCTCGAAACACCCGAAATGGATCGATTTTGCGCTAAATCGGGTCGATCCGCTGGCCCGTCCACGCGTACCTTTAGCCCGGATGTTCCAAACCGCGTGAAACAAAAGACTTAGAAAATTTTCCCCCTTTCGGCCGATTTGGCTTTTCACATCCACGCGTATTTTGAATCACAGGCGAGCTGCTGGCGGCTTTTCGGCCTGTTCGGGCCCCGACGCCCCAACTGCTCCGTGGACTTCCGGGACAAAAATGTCCGACTTAGCCGATTTTCTTACTTTTTCGGCCCCAAGCTTGGTACAACGAACCTCAATTCAACCCGAATTGATACGACCCGAGCCCTTCGGACCCAAAATCCTAAAAATAGTCCTGCAACCTTATTTTTTACATTTCTTCCATTTTATCAACCTGTTGGGATTCCTTCTTGTATGGGAGAGTTAGAGAGAAGCCGAGGGACCCCAAAAAACATGATTTTGGGCCTGAATCAATCTACTTGCTTGGGACTGAATAATCTGATGCATGTTATCAAAATTACCCTTGGGGTGAATTTTGGATAACAATAGCCTTTTTCTTACATCTCAATAAACCGAAGTTGACTTGTTCTAATTTTAATAAGGCTAGTGAATAATTTTCTGAAAATAAGATTTCTTTGCTAGGAAAGTCTCTCTCCTTGGGCATGTAACTTTTTTCTCCTTCTCTGTTTTAAACTCTTGTGAAGCATGCAAAAACTAACTCCCTACTCAAGAACAAAATAATTACAATAATTGTAATATTTTGCAAAGTATAAACATCCTGTGGGGACCACCTGTCATGTGCACATGTTCTAATATTGACATCTCCTTCAAAATGGTCACATGAGTGAAACTTTGCAATTCAACTCTAGCTCCTTGAAGTGGGGACCACCTTCACTTTACCAGGTTTGGCCACCTTTGTGGGCTTAGAAAATATAAAAGGGTGACCATTTTACATTACACATGTCATACTATAGTTCTGCCCCCTTTTTTATTAATATGTGCATGCATATGTTTCACCTTCACATTTGAAAGTGTATAGTTGGTATTTCACCTTTTTGGTGATCATAAATGGTATGATTTGGTCGGCTCCTTTTTTATTATTGGAACATATATTTTAAGACCTTAGAAAGGTCGAAAGCAATGATTTTGTTTTAATCATGGGGCTGGCCCCCTTTGCACGATGACTCACCCCTTTCATATGCTTTTTCAGTGGCATCAACTTTGGTTGAGTTTTCTTTAAAAGTTGTAATGATTTTAGGCCATTGATTTTGTGTCCTGTCTAATCACAGACCATCAATCTCTGACCTGTAGTTAGGGTTTTGGCCCACATTGAATGTTATCGGTGGCATCTTACCTAGGTGGTTTGTATTGATTATTACGATCGATCTGAGAATGTTGATCTTGTGTCATTGATGCTTTGCGATTATTGATCCTTGACTATGGTTGAGTTAGAGTTAACCCACTTCCTGGGTTTTGGCGGTAAAGGGAACTCGACCCAGAAAGATCACTTCATTTGGTTTTTTGGTGATGATAGTGAAACCCTGGAAAAACAATTTGACTCAATAGTTGAAGCTAACCCAGATCAGCTTTAAGAATTTCCTTCACCTATGGGGCCCCTGTGACTTTGTATCTGGTATATTTCTAACCATTCTTTCTCTTTTGAGCTCTCTGTGTGAGATTATGAAGGTGGCCACCATTATTGTTTCCTCGAGCTCATCTTTCCTCTTGAATATTAGTTTCGTGGTTGCAGAGGGTGAATAAGAAACCTCCCGTACCTCTGCATTGGGTTATTTTTCTCTGTTTCAAGCTCCTGAACAATATGGTTTGAGATGTTTCCACCAAGGTAGAAACTTTTGAGCTCTATTTTCATTATTCTTTGGTATCTGTGGTCTATTGGAGTTTTGTAATGTTTTTGAAGAAGACCTATTTTCCATTGCCGAGCTCAGTTCATTCTTTTTGAGAAAAATTTGAGATCATTTTCTATATTGGATACCATTGTTAAACCCTGAAACTCGGTTTTGTTTATTTCTTTTGAAGGCCACCATGGTTTGAAAGCTTCGAGTTCTCTGCAACTTTGAGCGTTTCCATGAATGCTTGGAAAGGGTGAGCTTCTTTGTCCTCGAATGTGAAAATTAATTCATTTTTATAGTTGTTGTGACCATGCATACTAATAATTAGTTCCTCATTGCAATTTTTTTATTTTTGTGGCTCAGACTTGATCATTCTAGAGATTTTCTACAATCTGATTCTCTATGACTCAAGGGTTTGAAGAAATCACTTTGAAGCGGTAATTTCTTGCTTGTTTTTGCTAGTTGTCCATGTTTGAGCTTGAGACTTTCTCCTCTTTCCTCGGCATCTCTTTTATAAACCTCTCGACCGAACTTTCTTAGATCTCGAATCTTGAATTTTTTCCATTTGATTTCCATGACATTGATAATAAGCTCCTTTCTTGTACAAGATCCTCCGAGATTTCTTGCTACCATTAATGGGTCTTCATTCATTTCTAGGATTTGTGCTTTTATGACATGGGTACTGCAGATCTCTATTTTTCTTGTATCTTCACGCCTTTGAGCTTGATTTGAGATCCAGTTGTGTGTGATATTTAATTTTTATTCTCCTTCGTTCAGGACTTGGATCTAAGGTGTTTGTCACTTTTACTCTTTTAAGTAACTAAGCACCTTGATATTTATAATTCCTGGATCTCGTGGGGATACTAGGTCTGCACTGTCATTTCTTAACTTATGTGATAACAACATTTTCAACTATGTTCCTGAATATTCCTTTGACCTGGATATGTATGAGTTTTCTAATCAAAGTTCTTCTAGCATAACCCTAATCATTTTCTAGAACCTATTATATCATTCGTACACTTAAACTTGCTTCATTTCTGAAATTTATACCTATGCTGTAAAATTTTCTTCTTTAGTTCACTACAATCTTGTTAAAGTGCTTCTTACTTTGATTCAAGATGATTCTTGTCACTTATTAGAATACTATAATCTTGTTTATATCTCAACACCGAATAATAATCTCGATGCACAACTTATTTCTTCTACTCTAAATTTGATCCTTTCTGTAGACGTTAGTATACTAAGTTCTTGTTGAGATACTTAGAGAAAAATCTATTTTTCTAAAAGTTAGATTGAACTTCTTTCGTATTGAATATTCAAACCTGGAGTAGTTGATGTTGTTTTTGTTAGGATAAATAATATTATCCTATTATTAATTATGCATAGTTAGATTATTTAATTAATTTTATTAATTAAATAATAAATATACTGTTGTATGGTTAATCAACCATATTTGTTTGTATTCAGATTGTTATATTGTTTTAAACAATATATTTGTCTTTTTCTAATTCCTGCTTCCCGGATGTTATTGGAAGCTTATTCATTTTGGCATTTGGTTGCACCTGTGCAACTTATTCTCCTGTGTGTATTTGGCTGTGCAATATCTATAAATATTGCAGCCCATTCTCTGTAATTGTTTACTGATTGAGATTAATAAAATATCACAGGCTTCCGTCCCTGTTTCTCAATCAACATTTGGTACCAGAGCGAATTGAAGCTCCTGGCAAGGTTGGAGAAGGTTGCAGAAGAAGGAGAATTCATGGAGAAGTAATCTGCACCAGAAGGAGAGCCAGTGCTGCCTCCTGCAGCTTCCCAGAACCCCCTGCAAACCAACAACCTCCTGTTCAGTTCCAGGTGTTTGGAACGTAATTTTTTTTGCACTGGTGCACTCAGCACCAGGCAAAAATTGCTACAGGTATTGAATTTTTTTAAAAAAAAATTCCCCAATCAGGGTTTTGATTTTACTGCATTTAGAGGTATATTTTGTTTTGGAGGATTGCTTTGCTGTGTATATGCACCTGCAGTGAACAAACAGAGCAAAGAAAATAAAAAAAAAGAAGAAAGAGGCGCCCAAGCTGGAAAATATACAGTGGGAGGTGAAAAAAGAGTTTTTTTTTAGCATATGCGCCCATACTCAGTCCCTGCGCGGCCTGCATTAGGAAAAATGTGTTTTTGGAGCTAAAAAAACGTCATTCTCCTCAAGCCCGCGCCCTTCTCCATCTGCCACGCCCTGCACATGCAAACAGCAAGCAAATGAAGCTTAGATTGTAAAAAATACGGCCTGTACAATCAAAAACGCCTCCAGCATCAAAAAAATGCGCCCAGCATTAAAAAAACGCCTCCAGCATCAAGATTAAAAATGCCCAACATTAAAAAAAATGCCTCCAGCATCAAAAAAATGCGCCCAGCATTAAAAAAACGGCCCAGCAATAAAAAAAAAGCAGCCACAAGTCAAAAACGCGGCCTGTACAGTGAAAAACGTGGCCTGGCATTCAAACACGCGCCCAAGAAGAAAATACAGCAAAAAATACGGCTTGATCAGTGCGTGGGAAGGAGAAAATGAGGCCTGAGCAAGTAAATGCGGCCTGAGCAAAGAAATAAAGCCTCAGATCCATTTTTTGGGCAAATAGAACCCTAAAAACGCCCCTTCACCAGCATGCGCCACGTGGCATTCATTTTTCAAGAGGTAAGTCAATTTATTTGACATTAAATACAAATTTCTTCCATTCATAGTCCAAGCGCCCCAAGTGGCCAAGTTGGTTATTGCATGTGCCTTAGGAGTGAGAGGTTTGAGGATCAAATCCCACTAAAAACACTCAAAAACTCTCCTTTTGCATCTGGCGGGAATTCTGGTGGAACTGCTAAATTTAGCAGGCTTTTTTGAATTTAGTTACGACTAACTAAATTTAGCGGAGAATCCCTAATTTAGGGTAAAAAAAAAATTTCTCCTATTTGGTCTGTTTTCTCATTCCAGACATTTTTTGCAAAAGGAGACCCACCTAAAAATTGCATTTTCAGCTATTTTTTTGCAATTTTTAGCATTTTGGGTTCAGGAGGTCACCAGGACCCCGAAATTGTATTTTTTACCTATCATTCAAATTGTATTGTATATTGTACTAATTTGTAGGTTGCCATATCAATCTGCATGCAAAACTTTCAGAATCTTTCGTAAGCTGGCAGAATTGTAATCAAAAATAGTAAATTTGGTTCTGTAACACTCACGAGATCCTAGATCTCATTCGCAGCGTTCGGTATATACAGTGCCTCTAGGAAGCGCTTACGGGTAAAGCCGTCGCGACTACTACTCGCACTTAACACCTAATATAGCTGCAACAACGTGTCGGGCATCGCCCCTATAAATCGACGGGAGTAATAAGGTCACAGTGCACACACTATGAACCATCCCATCCGCTCTGTGAACGATCGCAAGACATAAATCCGACCGTGAGAAATTATCCGAGTATATAGCAAAGTTACGAGCGCGTATGAGGATATTTCTTTGAGCGTGTCAATAATCACACTGACCCCATCGATTGTCTTGGTACCACGTATCAAATTCTTTCACGTACGTTAACGCCTCTTTCACGTCATGCTTGGGTATATAGAAAGGGCGAGCTTCTTCCACGTACCGACGGGTATATCGGAAGGGTGTGTATATAGAAAGGTTCGGTATATCGGACTGACGGTATATAGATTGGGAGACCTTATACCTGGAGTGATAAGAGCCAAACCCTGTCAGTGATCTCTGCAAAATGGGCACCAATGCCCCCAAATTTTTTCTTCCGGATTCACAATTGCTCAGAGGAAGCAACTATGCTGCTTGGAAGACAAAAATAAAAACACAACTTGAGTTTGAAGAAATCTGGCCTGTTGTGACTGGTACTCTAACCAGATCACCAACGGATGCAACACAACAACGACAATTTGATAGAGCAGATCAGAAAGCAAAACTCATCATTTTGTTTGGAGTATCCGACGATGTGCAAGCCCACATTCGAGATGCCACATCAGCAAAAGAAGCTTGGGATAAGCTGAGCACAATATATGAGGCCAAGAATAAGAATGTCATACTCAATTTGCAGAGTCAGTTACATACATTGAAATTCAAACAGAATGAGAAAATTGAAGCCTTCCTAAGAAGAGTTGCAGAGTTGAGGGCTTCACTTCTAGCCCTAGGAGAAGAAGTCAAAGATGAGTCTCTCGTTCCCATTGTTCTGAGAGCTCTCCCTTCTTCTTACCGAATTTTTGTCACAACTCTAAACTTGTCAGATACGACAATTAGTTTTGACAAGTTAGTAAACCTACTGCAACAAGAGGAAGCAATGTACAACAAGGATGATGAAGAGGAGCAGGCACTGTCTTCACATCAAAAATGGAAAGGAAAAGGTAAAGGAAAACCTAAATCCTATCAGAAGTCCCCACATCAGAATCAGTATCATGGGGACAATCAACAGAAGAAGCGATGTCCAATCTGCAAAAGAGGACATGACTTGCAAGAATGTTGGTTTAACACATATAAGAAAGGTTCATCGAGAAATTCTGGACCACAACAACAACAAACTTACAAGGGACATTCAAACAACTATCACGGGCAGAAAAAGGGGAACTGGAAAAGAAGACCCCACCAGCAAGGTAATATTGCTGAGCAACAAGATCAGTCAGACAATGAAGACTTCTTGTTCACTGCTCGATCAAGTGAACCATCCATGTCATCTAGTGACATCTGGTATGTTGATTCGGGAGCCACTCGACACATGACCAGCCACAGAGACTGGTTTATTTCAATGAGGGACACACCATCGAAAAATCATGTTTCGTTGGGAGATGATTCTTCATATACAGTACAGGGGATTGGAAACATTTCTCTACCCCTTGGTTCACGCAACTGCAGACTATCAGATGTTCTATATGTCCCTGGGTTGACAAAGAACCTTCTTTCGGTCAGTCAACTCCTAGATCACAATTTGAAAATTGACTTTGATAGTCGATCCGACAAGAAAATGTGTTTGATTCGAGATAAATCAAGAGGCTCGAAAATAATTGCAAAAGCCTCAAATGTGGGAAGAATGTTTCAACTTGATTTCATTCACAAAAATGATCAAGCACTCGTGGCTAAAAACTCCACCTCAGCTCAGTTGTGGCATCGGAGATTTGGTCATGTAAGTTTCAAATATCTCGACACACTTCACCGGTGTAATATGGTACATGGGCTACCATCTCTTCAGAAGGATACAGACAAGTGTCCTCACTGCTTAGCAGGAAAACAACACAGAGTTTCATTCCAAACGAGTACTTTTCGAGCTCATGGAAAACTTGACTGGTTCATACCGATCCAATGCGGTCCAATGCAGCCAAGTCATTCAGTGGTTCAAGATACTTCATGCTCTGTGTTGATTTGACTATTCACACAAAATGTGGATTTTTGTCTTCACAAGAAAAGTGAAGCCTTTGAAACGTTCAAAAAGTTCAAAGTGGTAGTTGAGAAAGAAACTGGTCGTCACATCAGAACTCTCCGCTAGATCGAGGGGGGGAATTCACCAGTGATGAGTTCGAGACTATCTACAAACTCACGGGATTCGCCGACAAATGCCTCCTCCACACACACCGCAGCAAAATGGTGTTGTGAGAGAGAAAAATCATACTATCATGGAAATGGTGTGATGCATGATCGATGATTCCGGACTTGCAAAGACATTTTGGGCAGAAGCAGCAAAAACAACAGTGTATTTGCTAAACAGAGCACCCACAACTGCTCTTGATGGAATTACACCACAAGAAGCATGGTCAAAGAGGAAACCATCCATTGCACACCTCAGAGTATTCGGATGCAAAGCAAGCATGCACATACCCAAACAGAATAGAAAGAAATTGGACATGAAGTCACAAAATCTCATCTTCATTGGATACAGTGAAGAGACTCTTGGGTACAGACTGATGGATCCTAAGACCAGAAAAGTCTACACAAGCAGAGATGTTGAGTTTTTTGAGAAGAAGGAAGTAGAGACTCCTCCTCCGGACTCGCAAGATGTAGATTTTTCACCAGTTGTAAAAACTGAAGCAAATGTTCCCTCAGAAGATGAAAGTGATGATGGGGATGATGGTGTTGATCAGATAGAACCACAACCCATGGGAACAGCTCAACGTATGCCTAAATGGTGTACAAGCACATTACGAGATGCAAGATTGGATGCTCCACCGGATACATCCACCCCTAGACCATGGACTCGCAGTAAAGCAAGAGAAGAAGTTAACTTTGCTTTGATGAGTAGAGTTATTGAAACAGATGAGCCATCTATAGTCCAGGAAGCCCTACAGTCAAAAGCTTGGAAAGATGCCATGGATTCTGAATATCAATCAGTGATGAAGAATAACACTTGGCAGCTTGTCGATCTTCCACCAGGGAAGAAACCCATTGGATGCAGATGGATATTCAAAACTAAGTACAAAGTAGATGGGACAGTGGACAAGTGTAAAGCAAGACTTGTAGCAAAGGGGTACGCACAGAAAGAAGGTATTGACTATGAGGAGACATTTTCTCCCACAGCTAAGATCAAAACGATCAGGATGATCTTTGCTCTAGTTGCTTTCGATTTGGATGGAAAGTTCACCAAATGGATGTAAAAAGTGCCTTCCTGAATGGAGATTTGCAAGAAGAAGTCTACATGACTCAACCTGAGGGATATGTTGTACCTGGTCAAGAAGAAAAGGTATGCAGACTCGGGGAAATCTCTCGTATGGCCTCAAACAGCACCCCGGGCATGGTACATCAAGATTGATGAGCATCTCGTACAACATGGATTCGTCAAAAATCCATACGATCCCAATCTCTACCTCAAAAAGCAAGGGGGGGAGATGGTGATTGTTGTAGTTTATGTCGATGATCTAGTCATCACTGGACGTTCAGTGAAGATGATTGATGAAACAAAGAAAGATCTTAAGCGATCATTCGACATGACAGATCTCGGGCTTATGCACTACTGTCTTGGACTGGAAGTATGGCAGAAAGAGAATCACATCTTTGTTTCTCAGATGAAATATACCAAGACAACGCTCGAGAAGTTTAGGATGATGGATTGCACACCAATTGCTACACCTATGGAGAACAGATTACAGTTATCTCGTTCAGATCCATCTCCTGAGGTAAGTGCCACTCTCTATCGGCAGCTGATTGGGAGTCTCATTTACCTGACCTACACTAGACCAGATATCAGCTTTGCAGTGAGCTATCTATCCAGGTTCATGCAGGAACCCAAAGTTTGTCATTGGAAAGCAGCAAAGTGCATCTTGAGATATCTCAAAGGATCAGTGGATCTTGGTCTAGAATACAAGAAGAACGAAAACTTCTTCTTGACTGGATATTCAGATTCAGATCATGCAGGTAACATTGATGATAGAAAATCCACTTCTGGATTTGTATTCTTTATGGGATCTGGACCAATATCATGGGGAAGTAAGAAACAACACTTTGTTTCTCGCTCTTCCACAGAAGCCGAGTATCGTTCTGCAGGAGAAGCTGTCTGTGAAGCGATTTGGCTACGTCACATACTGGAAGGACTTGGAATACCACAGGACAAACCGACCACCATGTATGTTGACAACGAAGGTGTTCTCAAACTTGTTCGCAATCCAGTTTTTCACGAGAGAACAAAGCACATTGAAGTTCAGGTTCATTTCATACGCGAACATGTATTGAAGCACAACATCCAGCTTCAATTTTGTCCAACAGCTGAACAACGAGTAGATATTTTCACAAAGTCACTTGCACGTGACAAGTTTGAGTTGTTCAGAGCATTTCTCTCCTCATCTCTCCAGACAATGCACAATTAAGGGGGGGAATGTTAGGATAAATAATATTATCCTATTATTAATTATGCATAGTTAGATTATTTAATTAATTTTATTAATTAAATAATAAATATACTGTTGTATGGTTAATCAACCATATTTGTTTGTATTCAGATTGTTATATTGTTTTAAACAATATATTTGTCTTTTTCTAATTCCTGCTTCCCGGATGTTATTGGAAGCTTATTCATTTTGGCATTTGGTTGCACCTGTGCAACTTATTCTCCTGTGTGTATTTGGCTGTGCAATATCTATAAATATTGCAGCCCATTCTCTGTAATTGTTTACTGATTGAGATTAATAAAATATCACAGGCTTCCGTCCTGTTTCTCAATCAATAGTTTTATCATGTTTCTTTATTTGAGGTCTTTATATCATTGATAGTAATCTTCCTAAAGATTCTAAGAAAAATTTAAAATGTTGATTTTTCATGGTGAAGCCATGGAAAATATTTTCTAGAATTTTCTTTATTTAATTTCCAAAGCATAGTAGTTGTATTTTCGATTCGAATATAGAATCATAACACTTCATGTTTGAAATCTGGATAAAAATGAGACATCATAATTGTTTTATCTTGATCATAACATGCTTTATTGCTTCCCTATATCACTTACTTGATTTAAATCATTCTTTTAAAGTATGTAGTATTTGAAATCAGCATGATGAAAGTTGTAAATGTCTATTTATATGGGTAAGCCTCTGTCAAAATTTTCTCAGATTCTTCTTTTGTTCTATTTCAATAGTAACCCTCTCTTTCTTAGCCCAAAATTGGCTTTCAAATTCTTATTCTTCTTTCTGTTGCAAACTAAAACATGTGCTTCCATTACTATTTTCTTTTCTCGTACTTAAACTCGTTTCTATTTGCAAGAAAATATTGAGTTTGAGTTACATTTATTCTTCTTTCCATCCTTGTACTCATGACTTGTCTATTTCTTCTTAGATACAACTTCACACTGCACGTTAGTAAAAAAGAAAGAAAATACTTACACATTTTGGTCTCTCTTATATCCATGTCCGTGTTCTTCTTTTCTTTTTCTTTCTTCTTTCGAGTAAGTAGAGCATGTATGCGGTTTGATATTCAATTAAATTACAACTCCTTTTTAAGAGATTCATATGCACAAACTAGGATAGTAGGGAATATGAATGTATCCCCTGAGCTCGTAATTGATAATTAACTTTTCACCTTTTTAGGTACAGTGGCTTCTATAATTGAGATGAAGAAAAATCTCGAAATGGAGATGATTCAATCAAAGAAAGAAACCCCAAGGCAATGATGGGTTCACTCATACTCCTTACTTTATTTTTCATGCATGTGTACCTCTTATTTCAGTAGTTGTACTTTAATTTCTAGTTACATCCCACGGCTTATGTGGGAACATTTGAAATTTCCTTATGAATAAAACATTGAATTTTGTAAATGAGTTGTATATTTCTTTCCGCATTTCAGCTTTCTGTATGAATTGTATGATGAACTAAACAACTCAATTATATAATTAAATGTCTTAAACACGAAGGAAAGAACATTAATGAGAACCTGTAATGTTCAATAATGAACTCTGATTTCTTTAATCTACACTTATATGTTTTTGTCCCAAAACTCAACACTTCACCTACTCTATAATCTGGTGTCTTCATCAAGACAACATAGCTATCCTTTGGGCACCTTTGTGTTCTTTTGTTGAAGGTATCATGAAATTACAAACTATGGGATTTGTTACATTTTGTAATAGCACACATAGCTGCATTTTTCACTTAATCATTAATTAATTCAGTAGTAACTACTAACATCAAAACTTCCTTAGCTTAGGTATACTTCACCGATGCCTTTCATCATGTAAGGAAGAAGTTTCTAGTTTCCCTTTTTTTGCACAAGTGCAAAAATTGTCAACAGTAGATGGCCTAGGAATGGTGTAGGAGAAAACTAAGGGGTTTATTTTGTGGGAGGAACAAGTTTATCTTGCACTTCTTTACTGGTTATGGTGTGTTATAAGAGGTTTGTGAGGCATAAGGAAATGTCAGAATAAGGGCTACTTGGGAAGGAATAAGGAATGTCATGGTTTTTATATACTATATTTTCGTAGTTTGTAATTCAGCGGTGATATCCATTTCCTCTTTTGGGAGGCATAAGAAGCATCCTACATAGTTTCTTATTCCTTTGGCTTGCTTGATGAAGCCTCATTAATGTTTATCATTCTTTAATGTAGTTTTAAGCTACATTCTATTTTGTACTATGTTTTTATTGTGAAAATGTTGCTTGTGTGTTTGTGGAAGGCTATTGTTGCCATGAGTTGGATCACATCTTTTATTGCATTGTGGTTGGGGCTCGGGGACCAATGAAGAAGGATGGATTCTCCTTTTCATTGGATGTCTTGGTTGGGTGGATGGCGTTATCTTTCCCCTACTCTTGTTTTGATCACAATTTGGAAGAATGATAAGTATGCATGTTGCTATTCTGGAGCTGATAGAAAGATAGTTTGATAGTCCCTTGTGAAATGAAATCTTATTGTAGCCTTTCCCACTTGAAGTGTATGAACTTGTATATTTTTGTAATGGAAAGATGTTGTATTGGTTATGAAAGTGTAAATTGAAATGTGAAAGAGACATACTTTATTATGTTGTTTTGAAAACAAGAAATTGTGTTCCGTATGATAAAATTGAAGAATGAAAGAAGGAAGTTGTAAAGTTGTATTTTGGAATCAATAAAGGATTGAATAACCTTCCTCAAATTGCATCATTGTATTGAATTTGATCACCTAAATGTGAGTTGTAATCTCTGTTTGAACGAAAGAAATGCGTATGAAGGAAATGTAATACTGCTTTTTTAAGTCTATGATTTGAAAAGAATAAAAGTTGCATTCTTGTCTTTATTATTTGATTGAAGGAATGAAACCTATTTGAAACTAGCATGAAATGAATTCATTTGTAAGCCAAGTAAAATAAGAACCGTTGAGTTAATTTTGTTGTTTCCATATCGCTTCACATTAAACTCGTAGCTTTTACCGTAAATAAACCTACCAAACTTGAAATCAAGAAACAACAATGAAACGTTAAAATTGAACATGCTAGGTTATAAATGAATGCTATTAGACAAAATAACTTAAGGGAGAATCCTTCAAACCTTGAAAAAATGGGATCAACCCTCTTAAAGTCATTTTTCCGTCAAGAGATGTAAATTTTTAAATTGCAAATCAAAAAACAAATTGAATCTTGAAATCTTTATTAAATCCATCTAAGAAAAATTCTTCATGTCTATTTGACATGTTGAGAGATAAAGAAGATCAAATTGAACAAATTTTAGAAGTACAAATTTCCTAGTTTGCACTGTAAATCCTACATAATGCTTTTACAAAATTAAACTATTAAAATTCATCAAAATTAAAAGTTAATGATTCTTGTGTGAAGAGGACATTGAGATCTTTCCATAAATTCCTTTTTTTCTCAAAACCAAGCAATCTATCAAAATTTATGGCCTTCTGAAGTTCTTTTTCATTTGGCATAAAAAAATAATTCTAACTGTAAAAAAAAATTTGTAAAAATTTCGTTAGCAGACCCGTAGGTCTGAATTTTTCCTTAGTGCTTCGGAAAATTTTTAGGAAAATTTTCCTAATTTTCCTCACCGCCCGCCTACCCTAAGCTAATCATAGGCTACCACGTGGCACCACGAGGCGTTGGCGGAGGGGCGGATCTTTTATTTAGCTTAGTGCTTCAAAACAAATTTGGGAAAAAATTTCTAAATTTTCCCTGCCGGTCCGCAACCAATGAGGAACTACGATGTGGCATTGCAAGGCATCGGCGGGGAAGCGGGTTCCTTTCTACCTTTTGTGTTTTCAAAAAAAATTTGGGAAAATTTTCTAAATTTTCCCCATCGGCCCACCAGACCACACGCCCAATCAAGAGCCACCACATGGCATCACAAGGAGTTAACGAAGGCATGGGTGAATTTTACCCTTTTCACCCCTCTAGGCATTAAAATTAATTATATCCCCACCACCCCATTTTCCCCACATTGGCTTAGGAGGGCCACGTTTTCTTTGTGGACTAGCGGACTTGCGCGAACACGGTGCAAATGTGGCTTTTCACCCCATGCAGGAAATTTCTAAAATGTCTCCCACGGCCCGCCGACCGACTCCTGCTCTAGGAAAAATTTCTCCCCGCAGCCCATAGACCCGTCCCTAGGGAAATTTTTCTCCCCTGGGCCCGTAGGCCCGCTCTTGGGGAAAATTTTCACCCTAAGGCCTGTCGGCCCATAACTTTTGAAATACAGGGAGTTCAGTGGACTTCTTTATATCACTGGAAAGGTGAGGAAATTTCCTATCCAATGGGAATGGTTTATGGATATTTTGAATGCGTTAATTTTGAGAAAAATCAAGTTTAATATTTAAATCCTGTTAGAGAGTGGGTATGGTGAGGAATTACCATCTTAACCTAATTGAACTTTCTAACCCTAAATTTTGGACCTTGTGACCTCTAATAATTGTTAACAAAAGAAAAGTATATTCTAGTATATTAGAATTGATCTGGAACCTGTTAGTGACAACTGTTGTCTTGTAACCTGGTTGTAGACTCTTTTAAAAAAATTATTCCATAATTTTTCCTAACTAATCCTAGGTTGGTCTTGGGTCTCAAGTGGGTTGTTTTAGTGGGCACCACACATTTTATGAGGCACAAAAATCCTATGCAACCGACTAAAATATATATATTAAATTTACCGCCCCATTCCTTTCTCGCACCCTCAGAAACTACATAGGTTGCCTAAGGGATGATCTACGTCATTGGAAATGCTAATATTGTAAATTGTATTTGGTTATCGTAGAAACCTCAAAAAAAAAAGGATACCTAAGATCTCCATTTTAAGGTGAAATAGAATATGATTATGATTTAATTTTAAACTCTACAACTAAGGAGTGTTTTATTACACATCAAACAAAACTAAGGCATATGTAAAGAAACAATAAATATAATTAAATTTGTATTCTCATTTAGAGTAAGGATTAACTTCAAAACCAAATAATTTCTAGGTAAATTTAGGTATAGGTGGGCCTCTTGATATAATTATAATATGCAATTAGCATACTTAATAATAATATTGTGGAAATCAATCACATGTCAAACAGACATTAGGTGAACAACAAAAGCACAAAAGCTTGTTCCAATCATATGTTTGGCTTGAGCATTATAACATGACATTGTGAAACCTAAGGCTATGTCAAAGGTCTCAAATTTACATCCAATCATCATCATAAAATGGTTAGAAGACAAGTGAGTGTATCTTAATGTGCAACACAATTTTGCAAAATTGATAGTTTAACATTGGTACTGATAACATCATTGAAGAATGTAATACTATCATTGAGTTTTTAATTAAATAATAAATTTGCAACATAATTAAAATGTAAAGAAAAAATAAGGCCTCATTGCAAATTTAAGATTTATGAAATTGTAGATCATGATTCTTTTGTAGAAATTCTAACCCTAATTTATTTTTGTCTTCTTCTCATCAATAATTAAATAAATAAGTATTTTTATTATTCTATGTTATTACATTTATTAATTTTATGTTATTAATTTGTGATTTGAGATTTGTTTTTATTATCTTGCTTCCTTCTCAAAAGAAACTTAGAATTTTTAATAAAATTTAGTTCATTCTTCTTATATGTGGAGTGTTATGTTTACCTTAGATATGGATGCTATTTTTAAAAATTAAACCATTATCAAGGCTAATTGATTGAGGTAGTAGCATAAAATCTAGTGGATGTTTACAATGATACAATCATCATCCTCTACATGAGTGTGACTGCAAAATTGATGTATAAACCGAATGTTGCATTTATTTAATAAATTAATTTTTGAAAAACATTGAAACCTAAAACTACACTCAATCAAACAAAAATATGATACTAATGTTTAATTTCAAATGGTAGGGAAGTAAATTTTTTTATCTTATGTGTAGCAAGGATGAGACTAAGTACCATAAGAAAATATAAGTTATCTACATTCCAATTTCCATTGGATTTTTAGTATAGACATGACATTTAATTTATAAGCTCCAATTTTACTTTGCATCTTTTTGAAAAAAAAATAGACTAACATGAAATTGAATGAAGTAAATTTCACCATGATAATGAGCAGATTCTTTAACATGGATACGTAATTTGACATAAATTTTGTTTTAATCAAAATATTTACAAAGTGCATTATTTCTCATCTAGATATAGAGACTAGCTTCTACATTTAAGTCAAGTTATGTCACATGCACTCATTTGGGGTTTTTATGACCTGAGATATTATATTAAATTAACAAGTAAAATGATAAAATATAGTTTAAAAAAATGGGTAGTATGGAAGAAAGCCCCAAATCCATACAACAAACTAAGAAACCTATCTTAGGAACAAGGGGTAGTAAAAAGCATTAGCACATAAAAATTAAAGAAGATTAAGACGCCACTACAAATTATTAACCTGCAAGGGTGGGTCTTGATCATGTCACCTAGATCTAAGAAGGTCCCGACCAGATTTTGGAACACTGTAGCCCGATCCATGATGGATTTATTCTTCAGTATCATCAACAGGGATTGATAGGGCAAGATAAAAATCACCATCCTTGGAAACTTATCATGTACTAGAGGAAGCCAACACCCATCACAAGTGTGAAGCTCGAGCACAAGCGGCTAGCCCCAACCTTATTGAGTAGGAGGTGAGAATATATCCCAACCCCCTGCTAAGCTAAAGGCACTCGGGAAGATCCTCAGAGGATATTAGCTATGACAGAGCGGAAAACATGACTAAATGAATAGAACTTGGAGGGCCTCCAAAGGCCACCACCTCATTACCAATCACTAGCACTATCACATGATAGGGAGTGGTAAGAGGGGATGATGACACATGTGCAAAATTTCCAAGGAGTCACCCTAACTTAGTGGAGGAGCATTTTAAAATGATCCATCTCTACCGCCACTTTATTAGCTTGAACTTGAATCTTCAAAGCAAAATATTGGCAACAACCATATGAATTATTATAAATAGAGAAGTGATGATCAACATCAGCATTATAAAATAAACAAAAATTCCTTTCTTTCCATAACTAAAAAAAAACCTTCCCTTTGAAAGTATGCCAAATATGGGTAAACTTATGCAGAATTTGGGGATTGTCTCCTAGTAAAACATGATGCCAAGTAAAACACTTGGGGCGGAAAATTTGAAAGAAGAAATGAATCCAACCACAACCACCATAAGATTTTTGATAGTACCAAAAGAGGCGTGGGATATTTTCTAGATGCCCACAAAAGAAAAAAAAAATTTTGTAACCACTCCCAGTTGAACTTTACATATTCCATGAGGAACGCCTTAATGAAGCTCATGCCACATAAAGTGTAAAATTTTCGGTTCCACACAAGTGAACCAAATTGTAAAAAATATCCTTTTCTAGATAGATCATGAGGAATGAATTTCCACCGAGTGTTAAGCTTATCCACCATGGGAAGATGTGGAAACATCCAAACATAGCCATGACTAGCTAAGTAATTCTAGAAGGTTGTGTCCACATACCACTTCTACTCATTCCACAATGGATGACCCAAGAGAACAAAAATATTATGAATCATATGATCAATAGTTAAAGAAATGATAAATTTAATTAAGGTTCTATATATCAGGGCCAATTTGAAATTTTCCTCGAGTGCTTACGAGGGTAACTAGGATTGAATGTGTTTGTAGAAAATATCTTAGACAATATTGATTCTCGCATTTGAGAAAGTGGAGAGAAGAAATCTAGGGAACCTCTACCAAAAAAAAATCTTGTAATTGGAACACGGGGACCACAAAAAGAGTGGAGATTGAAGGAAAGGATGTCATGAAATCCATTTCCATTCCATAGAAGCCAAGGTTTAATATGTTCCCAAGCTTTATAGATGATTTTAATAATGAGCATACCCACCACTTTGACTAGTATAGAAGTAACAAGAATTTTGGTGAAGGAAAAACCTTTCCATGAAAATTGATTATGGTGTCATGAAAAATGACTCACCTAAAATTCAAAATTTCAAGCATGAAAACTAAGCCTACATTGCAAAACTTTGCTTCTCGATCACACTAAAAATCCTTTCGGATCACATGTCTCCATTGGTACCATCAACCTAGCCCCAAGGAATTTCATAGTGAGCTTTTCAAGAATTCCTTAGTGTGATAATTATGGTGATTAAGTTGATGGAAAAATTCAATGAAGTTTAGTGAAAAGAGAATTTTTCCTAGAGGCCTAAAATTGTCAATTTTGGTCATTCTGAAGCTAATATGCATCATTGGAAAGAGTTTAAGAAATATCTAAAAGATCTAAATGTGATTTTTAGTATTCTTAAGAGATTTGAAAATAGTTTAGGAAGATTTAGGAAATAATGGATCATTTACGGACAATCTTCTCAACACCAAGTTTTCTAGGTTTAATGAATAAACGCCCTAAAAGTGAAACCTTACTGAAATCCAGATGATTCTCGGATCTCTTTAAAGAGTTAAAAGGTAAAAAAGTAGGAACTAGAAATATATTAGAAATTTAAATAATATGGGAACATCCATTTTGTTTTATAGATCAAAGGTTACTTGAAACTGTAATGCCCATAGTTTTGATGCTCCAAAACCACATTAATCCTTAAACAATTGTCCAAGATGTTGCAAAAAAAAAAATTCTTTTGTTTTAAGTTACAAGGGTTTCAAACCCTAATATACGTTTAATTAATTCCTACCAAGTAATGTTACGTTTAAGAGGATAGATCTAGACTAGATTATTAATTAAATACTCTTAATCCAAATCTAATGTCAATTTGATTATCATCACTAGATGAGTGTCCATTAATCTATCTTACTAGGTTAAATATGATGGGCGCTGCAAAGAAGAATGTATTGCTATATTTAAAATAATACAATGCACGCCTTTATATAGGCGATGAGGAGCGCAAGTGAGGGAAAAAGTTATATCTGCTGTCTTATAACAAATACTAACAAATGTATTAATTATCTAACATTCCCCCCCTTAATACATTGCTCTTACAAATGTACCCCCTAAATAAATCAAACTTCACCTTGCCGAGAGGCTTGGTGAGAATATCTGCAACCTGAGAATCAGTAGGGCAGTACTGGAGCTGAATTTGGTGGTTCAAGACCTGTTCACGAATGTAGTGACATTCGACCTCAATATGCTTTGTTCGTTCATGGAAAACAGGATTCTTCACAAGCTTCAACACACCTTGATTGTCGCAGTGAATGATTCTTCAGGAATCCCTATATCTGCAAGAATGTGACGTAACCAAATTGCTTCGCACACAGCTCCTCGTGCAGCGCGGTATTCAGCCTCAGTGGATGAGAGAGCAACAACAGTTTGCTTCTTGCTGATCCACGAGATAGGTCCAGATCCGAGATGAAAAACATATCCTGAAGTGGATTTCCTGTCATCAACAAATCTGCGCATAGTCCGAGTCAGTATATCCCTCGTAAGAAGAACTGAGTGTTCTTCGATACTCAGCACCAAAGTCAACTATACTCAGACATATCTCAACACATGCTTTTCTGCTATCCAATGACATTTCTTCGGCTCCTGCATAAATCTGGCGAGATAGCTCACTGCAAAGCAAAGATCTGGTCTAGTATAAGTCAAGTAAATGAGACTCCCCACAAGCTTCTGTAGTGAGTGCCATCTACCTACGGTGAATCCTGGAATCTAGATAATTGCAAACCTTTTTCCATAGGTGTGGACATTGGTTTACAATCTGACATTCCATACTTTTCAGGAGTGTCTTGGCATATTTCATCTAGGAGACAAAGATATGATTCTTCTTCTTCCATATCTCTAAGCCAAGACAATAGTGAAGTAGCCCCAAATCGGTCATGTCGAAGGATTTCTTCAGATCATTCTTTACATCATCTACAAGATTGTCAGAACTTCCTGTGATCACAAGATCATCTACGTACAAAACCAGAATGACAATCTCTATTCCTACCTTCTTGATATACAAATTTGTATCTGAGGGGCTACGAGTGAATCCATGCTGCAATAGGTGATCATCAATTTTTATATACCATGCCCTAGGTGCTTGTTTAAGTCCATAAAGAGACTTTATCAGACGACATACCTTGTGTGGTTGATGCTCGTCTACAAACCCTTCAGGTTGGGCCATGTACACTTCTTCTTGTAGATCACCATTTAGAAAAGCACTCTTGACATCCATCTGCTGAAGTTTCCATCCATTTTGTGCTGCCAGTGCACATACAACTCTGATGGTTTTGATCTTCGCAGTGGGTGCAAAGGTCTCGTCATAGTCAATTCCTTCTTGCTGAGCATAACCCTTTGCAACAAGTCGTGCTTTGTGTTTGTCGATTGAACCATCTGCCTTATATTTTGTTTTGAAAATCCATTTGCAGCCAATGGATTTCTTACCTGGAGGCAGATCGACAAGTTCCCACGTCCGATTCTGAATCAGGGAATCATATTCAGCATCCATAGCTTGTTTCCACTGTGGTTGGTCTAATGCCTCACGAACAGTGTCAGGTTCGGTGCTCTCAACAACTGAACTCATGAGTGCAAAATTTACCTCATGTCTTGCTTGACTTCGTGTTCTAACTCCCGTAGAAGTACCAGGAAGTGAGTTCAGGTGTGCATCCCTGATAGTACTCTGGACCCATTTCGGACGTTGGCGCTGCTGATGTGAAGATGTGTTTTCCAGTGTGCCAAGATCAACAAACAAGTCTCCACTCAGCTCTTCTTCTCTCTGAGAAGAATCATCTTGCTCATCATCTGGATGTGTGAGCAATCTATGTGACGAGGTCGGTACTGGATCTCCATTGTGTGGCAAGGAGTCAAAGGATGACTCATCACATACCACATCTCGACTCTCGTAGATCTTCTTCATCTCAGGATCCATGAGACGATATGCCTTTGAGGTAGTACTATACCCCAAGAAAAGACATGGCAGTGTCTTTGGATCGATCTTCTTCCTTCTCTTATCGGAACATGCATATATGCAAAGACAACCAAAAACTCTTAAATGATGAATAGAAGGTTTACGACAGTCCATACCTCTTAGGTGTCTTGTTACTGCAAGATCTTCATGGGTGCCGGTTGAGTAAATACACTGTTTATCTGCTGGTACTTCGCCCAAAACTGATCCTCCAACTTGGCGGTTGAGAGCATACAACGAGCCATCTCCATGACAGTCCTGTTGTGGCGCTCGGAAATCCCGTTCTGTTGGGGCGTATAGGGAGCAGTCAAATGTTGCTGAATGCCATGCTGCTTCAGGTATGCTAAGAACTTCTTTGACACAAATTCCCCCCCTCGATCGGAGCGGAGGAGAAGAAGAGACTTCCTGACTGCCTGGTGGCTTGCTGGTAGAAGGTTTGGAAATTTGCAAGTGCCTCACTCTTCTTCCGAAGGAAATATACCCACATTTTCCGTGAGTAATCATCAATGATGAGCTGAAAGTATGCAAAACCTTGAAAGCTAGCTGGCAGGGGTCCGCACAGATCGGTGTGAACGACCTGAAGATGCTCTGTAGAATGATAAGAGCTTTGTTTGAATGGACCTCTATGTTGTTTGCCCGCAAGACATCCCGAGAAAACAGGTAAGGAATGGGAGAGTGGAGGAAGCCCTCTTACCATTTCCTTCGCACTGAGTTGATGCAGAGCCCCGGCAGAAAGATGACCATATCGAAAGTGCCAAAGTGCAGTGGACTCTGCCGTTGATGCAGAGAGAGCAACGCTAGATGAAGTGACCGCATCCAGTGCAAATAGACGGCCCTTCAGAAATGCTTGAGCAATGACTGACTCTCCCTGGGAAATGATGCAGGACTTGACCCCTTTCTCAACAAAGAATTCAACCTGCATTCTATGGTTAAGAAGTTGACTTACAGACAAAAGATTTGAAGTCAAACCTGGAACATAGAGCACCTTTGTGAGTGTACATCTTCGTGTTCCAAGAGGAATGATGACATCACCAATCCCTGCTGCAATATACTCTTGATTGTCTGCAATGGTGATCCGATCTCCTGTGGGCCGGTCACTCAGAGTATGGAACAACTTCTTGTTGCCAGTCATGTGTTTGCTGGCACCTGAATCAATCAACCAGACATCTTCTGACGGCTGCGAAGTCTGTGAGACTAGAACAATGTCAGAATGAGTCGTATCTGGTACCTCTTCATCGGAGGTGGCATCCTGCTGAGCAGCAATGTGGCCCTTCTGCCTCTGATTACGAGCATGCCATCGGGATTTCTTGGAATATCCTTGCCGAAGTGCTCTCTTCGCCAGAATTTCCATACTTGCGACCGTTGTAATAACAGTTCGCAGTCGTGTGCGTATCCGTGGAGCAAATGTGGCACCACCGATCCGCCTTGTGATTATGCTGCTTCTGGGGTGGCCGCTGTGGTGGCCACTGTGAAGATGGCTGCTGAGCATGCTGCTTCTGATTTTGGGGGCAGATTGCCCTTTCCGAGGCTTATGTTTTTGCCTCGTGATGAGAGCCTTGTCTTCGAAGGCTTCTTGTACATTTTGCATGGCTTCTTCCTGCTGGAGATAATTCACCAGGGTTGCAAAACTCACCTCCTGTTGAGTAATTGTCAACGTGGTGATCAGTGTCCGAAACCGTGAAGGAAGAGCTCGCAGGGTGAGCGGGACTAGCAACTTGTCGTCCACTGGTTCACCGAGTGCAGAGAGTTCTGCACGTAACTCAGCTACACACCGCAAGAAGGCTTCTACTGATTCACCTTCATGCATACTCATCGTATGAAGCTTTGTCTGAAGTTGCAACTTTGTCATCAGATTCTTAGCTTCGTAGATGGTACACAATGTGCTCCATGCCTGAGAAGAAGCAGTTGCTTCCCGAATGTATGGCTGCACCTCATCAGAAAGACTGAGGGTGATGAGCATGAGTGCTTTCGCATCAGCCTTTTCATATTTTTCCAACAGATCATCGTCTGTGGGAGGGGCGTCTTTGCAGAGACAATCCCCAAAGATCTTCAAATTGAAAATCGTCGCATTTTGGTTTTCCATGCGCGAAATTTGGCCCTTTCAAGAGTTGGGCATCGGATAGCAATATTTTTGGAGCAGACATTTTCAAAAACTCAAAAATGTATCTTATTTATTTATTTATTTTTCAAAATGGCTACAATGCTTACTGAAGGAATCTGTCCCGAAGATGGGCTCTATAGGCTCGTGCAGTGAGACACCGACGCTCCTGTGGGCATTCTATTTCGCGTTCGTCATCTGCATCATAACCACGTTCAAGTTACGCTTGCGAATCCGCCGTGCTTGACATCGAACGTCGAACCAAAAGTATTCCAACAGTCCTCGGCGCACAATCTCGTCAAAGAGAATGTTACCAGTGTTGTGTAGCTCGTTGACCAAGGCAAAGAACAGCCCAGTGGTGTCCTCGTTGTCATTCAATGCCCAAATATTTGGTGCATTGCTCGCGGTGCTGTGCATGTGAGACATACACCCAGTACATGGCATACACCCGAGACATACACCCACACACAGTTTTGCAATTTGCTGACTTTGCTTACACGTAGCAGTCACAAGCACGAATCTTGCTTAGCAATGTCTCCTTTCGTGAGTCTCCACGTACAGCCAACAAAGAAGGCGCACCAGCAATGAGTCTTCTCTGAATCTCCACGCACATCCAACAGCAAACAGCAAAGAAGGCGCACAGGTTCAGTGGTTTGCACAGATAAGAGTACACGCAAGGGTTATAACTCTCGGCAAGGAACACCCTCTCCTCCTTCACGCAGGGACAGGCTCAGTCTCCTCTCAGCAAAAGAAATGGCAACTCTTCCTTCACGCTCCTTCAGGCACGCAGCAATCACGCTCCTTCAGGCACGCAGCAAAGAAACGGGACTCCAACTCGCTGGACAGGCACTCAAGCACGCGGGACAGGCAACTCCCTTCACGCACAGCGCACCAGACTTTGCTCCAGTCTCCACGCACGCACAGGACAGTCTTCGTGAGCGGGACAGGCAACTTTCTTCACGCGGGACAGTAGAGAAATGCTCCTTTCTCCAGGCACGACCTCGACCTGCTCTGAAACCAATGATGGGCGCTGCAAAGAAGAATGTATTGCTATATTTAAAATAATACAGTGCACGCCTTTATATAGGCCGATGAGGAGCGCCGTGAGGGAAAACAGTTATACAACTGTCTTATAACAAATACTAACAAATGTATTAATTATCTAACAAAATAGTTCCCCTCTTAGAAGTTAACATTCAATCCACATTTAATAAATATTTATGCTTAGTTACTTTAGTTCTCTTAAGTTGTTTTCTTTAATGACCCTATAATCATTTACTAAGGCGCACTAAAAGAGTTACATAATTAACTTAACATACAAGGGTATTAAGTGGCCCCATTCACCCATTTACACATACCTTTAAATTATTTAAAAACCCATAATATTCATTCTTACCTAACAATTTTAGGGTTGATTCTCAACCCTTGGATCAAATCAATAGTGGCCACTAGATCTAGGGGTTCCATGCTAAACCCACCTATCCTTATGGAATTTTATTAAACTTTTTTTTCTTTTCGCTCACCTACTCCTTTGGTCTCTTTTCTTCTTTTTTTTAATTTACAAGTTGGAGAAATAAAAATCATGGGAGCAAGGAAGAAGCCATGAAGGAATTCACAAAAATCAAGCTTAGTTTAGATTGGATTATGGATTTATTATTGCATTGTTTTCTATTAGTGGGTTGTAGGGATTCTTCCCTAAATCTGGAATGTTTACTTGGTTATTTCTTTTGGTTTGGCACTCTACTTGGGTAAAACCCTTTTTCCATTTAATCCAAGATATTCCATACATTTAAATGCCCATTTAAAGATTTAAAAGTTTAGAACAATGAATTTATGCCCTTATGGTTTGCTGGAGATTTCCTCTACAAATTTGGAACCTTAAATGTTTTTATTTAAGCCAAGTTTAAATTTGCACAATCGAGGATATTTATTTTTCTGCCATCAGTGATGAAACCACCACCCAAAGTAGGCCGAGGGTCTTGGGAATTCTACCCTACCTGGGTGACGATTCACGAACCGCCACTTTGTTTGGGAGGCGGTTCGAGACTGCCGCTCGCACTGCAGGCGACGGTCCTGTTCTTCCAAAATAGAACCATCATTTCCAAAAATTCTAAAAACAAATTTTACTAGAGTTTTTTAAAGGTTATCCTTAGCTTGAATTATTATTCCTAAAGTCTCAAGTTGAAGGAGTAACCATTTATTCAAGGAAAGCACAAACAACTATTATACATTCAATATTTAATAAGGATACATTATCAATGATTTACAACTTACTACTTTTCCTTTCATTTTACAATAATGCAGCTTCAATAAATAATAATGAACTCTCTCTTTCTTTGAGCATAACTCACTTCTTTCGATGCAAAGATCTTTTTTTTTCAACAAAAATTTGAACTTATAAAAAGGAAATGCAATACAAATTTTCTTTTAAATACAATACTACTAGTCTTCCACCTAAGCGGGAATTACACTGCAAAACAAAGATTCTATGATACAAAGGAAATGCGCAGAACATAGAAGACTTAGTGGAATGCCACATACTCTGCGGGAGTAGGAAGAGAAGTTTCTACAATGAGGGATTTATTTTGACTTAAAAAAATGCTTTAGGTACTAATTGTTCAACAAGAGCTCCACCATTTTTTCACTTCAATCATAACAACAAAAATGGGGGAGAGGCAACACTCTCCACCCAACTAATAATCCAATGAGGAGAAGAAGATATCCTCCTCATTGGCCCCCGAGCCCCAACTAAAATGCAATAAATGATGGATCCAAATCATGGAAACTATCACAAAGCTTCCACATCACAATACAAAATTTCACAACCATTTCAAAACACATTCAACACAAGATACAATCACAAGAATGAAACTATCAAAATACACAAGGCTTGAAAATGCAAATTCTATGGACCAAGGTTCTATGGGGATATCACTTATGCCTCCTAAAGGTATTAGGTTCCCTTCTTAAAACCATCCAATAATCAACTCAAAACCCCTACACAACTCTTATGTCTCCCTCAAAAGACCCAAGTAAGAAATACAAGCATTTTCTTATCCAAGGTGGGGCACCCAACCCAAATCCCTCCCAAACATGAAATAAAATATTATGCCTCCCTACATATAAGATCCCCATAGCCTTCTCCTACACCATACTTAGGAATTCTACCCAAGAACCAAACAAGCATACAAACCATTCACTAACATACAAATATACACATATAAAAGAAAACAAATAAAAAAATGGTATAATACCTACCTTTCCGTGGTAGAACTTGATCAAAGAATCACCCTCCAATATCCTAAAATCTCAATCCAACTTCAGCAAGCTCCAAAAATTCAACAAGCACTCCAAAATCCTCCAACTTCAAAAATACAAGAGCACAAATGAAATGAAGTAACACCCAAACAAACAAATAAACTTGGATATATAGAAAAAGGGAAGAGGAGAGTGAGGTGTCTCCATGTAGAATACCACATAACTTATCCTCAACTCCATATAACAAGCCAAACCTCAACCCCAATGAATAATAAATATGTGGTTGAGAGGAATGACACGCGTCTTACACACACAATCCAAACCCACACCCTCTAAGGAAAAACTTTAAAACCCATGTAATAAAAGTGCAATAAATCTCACTTTTTGTCTTAGAAAACACATAATAGGGTCTAGTTTTGACCCTCCAATCTATTGTAGGGTTGGTATAAGAAATTAAGAGGTGTGGGAATAACTTAGCTTGTCCCACAAGCCTCCAAAAATGGCCCTTAATCCCAAATCTGAAATTTCAAAGTAAGATATAGTATACAACAGTCAAAGTCACTTACACTCAATCAAAATCACATAATCCAAAATAAAAACAACTCTCATAAATGAATCCATTTGTCACATCCACAATTAACTTAATAACATGATTAATTCACTTAATAAAGACACGTTAATAAAAAATGATTAAATAAATTACATCACAAATAAAAAACATACTCTACAATAAATAAAATAAAAAGGGAAGAATTACACACATATCCCAAGGTCACAATTGGAGGTCATCCCCCCATGGGAACCCCCCTATCAAATTAAAACAACCAAAACACAACATTACAAAAGTTGCCATGGTGACTTTTGTTGTATCCATCTAGTATTCCGTTGTGGTTGGTCTTGATCCCCTTTTGTTTGTTGTGTTGTAAATACCTGCAAAATTTAAAACAATACCTTCCTGACCTTGTGGCCATATTAATGACATCGAATTATTAAAACACATGCATATACATATAATCAATTATAATAACTAAACCATCCTTAAATAAGTAATTCACCAATTGTTGAGGATTTCAATTATTTCAATTTATCAACTAGTAATAAGATCACGAAATCAACTAAGTCATCTAAAAACATATATATATATATATATATATATATATATATATCAAATCAATGTGTTAGTATAGTAGAATAACTTAGAACATCAATACTGATATGTAAATCAACATATAAAATCCATCGCATAAGTCACATCATGTCAAGAGTCTAACACCTCTATATTGTTTATCAAGAAGGTTAATCAAATCATATACAATAATGTACATCAAATTCCATACTACAACCATGCAATCAATAAAAATCAGAACACAACAGTAATCATGATGTCCCGCGCATCTTATTAGTATGCTAACTAGAATATAGTAGCAAGGTTCAAGATTATAATCAATTCGAAATTGAAAACATAGTTCAATTAGTGTTGAAGAGGAGTGGGCATTACATTCCCCTCCCCTTAGATTTTAATTCCTCCTAGAAGTCATGGAAAAAAGACGTAGGGAACAATGCATATGAATAGAAATCACGACCTCTGTGGGATTTCTTTATTTCAAATAAAAGTGGGTCCTCAAAACCCAAGTTTTGTCCAATGCTATTTAACATGGAGAAGGGAGAATGTTAGGCATGAATGCTAAACTTTCTTCAAGCCAAGTTGCAAACATTTAATTCTACAGAGTAACTCTACTTGATCAACCAAACTACAACACAACACATCAAAATAATAATTTTCCAATGGAATCTCAAAAATAAACACCAAAGTAAAATAATAATAGGAGAAGTTTGAGAACTCGGGATGACCACATAGTCACCCATGGATACAACATAATGCAATAATAATTGTTAATACTTCCACTTAGGTTGAGTTACACCTCAATGTTTGTTAATTAAACAAGGTTGACAAATACCAAACATGACCATCCATTTTACATGAGAAAACAAGTCTACTCATAGGTATCACAAGTTTAATATCACACAAGATGAGGTTTAACAACAAGAAAACAACTAAATTAGAAAAAATGCTTACAATCCTACACACTACTCATTGGAAGCACTTTTATAACTCGAAAGGATTCAGTTAAATTTTCATGGTAATACTAAGAAAAATCATGACCACAAGGTTTTCTATAACTTGTATTTGCACTAAAAATCGAACACACATCACTAACCTAATTTAGAAACTTCAAACACTTAGATAATATTTCCACTTTGAAAGATAAACAATCCTTTCCCAAATTAGCATATCAACACAAGAGACAACAATCACTCTACATACTACAATGAAATTTATTTATCTTAAATCCTTCCCAAGCTCAAAATAACCATAAGGAGAGAACCTTCTTAATTTGTAATACAAAAGAGCACTCAATGGGGTGACAAAAGAGGGGGTCCAAAAAGAATCCACAAGTGCATCACACCAATACTCGAGTAACAGATTACGAAAAAAACTTGCACCTTCCCTTCACAAGGAAAAAGGGGACAAACAACTTCAGGGTTTCTCAAGAAAAGAGAGAAAAAGAGAGCTTCCCAAAATTCTTTTATATCCTTAGCACATGTTTCCTAGATTCACCAATAAATCTAGGTCACCAAAGACTTAATCAACACACAAGGAGGGTGCCTTTATTAAAACATGTGATAAAGAGCCACTCCAAAAAGGTCACAAATCCCACTCATCGAGCTATGAGGAAACAAGGTTATGATGATCCAAAATCCTACAAGATAAAAGCACATACGTATATGATCAAGGGAGTACTACGCAACTAGAACACATCACTATCAACAAGATGTTTAAAAATCCGAGTAGGTGGCAAAACGTTTGGTTCAATTATACACTGCACTCAATACAAATAAATTTTACTCATTTTATAAACCATCTATTAAGTCAAAAGTTGTAGTTTCACTTGTTAAGCACCCTTCTTACAAGTTTTCTTAATTAAAATATTCCTTCTATTATGACATCACATATTTGCATCATTAAGGAGAACCACTAATGTTGGCATGATATCTTTTCATTTTGTATAAGCGGCATCAGAACTATTTATTTTACTTCTAAGGAGGGTAAATGGACAAAGTTCCCTTTCTATTTTTATATAGTTTTATTTCTTCTATTAACCTACCAAGATTATAACAAGGACCATTTTCATTTTTCTAATGTTCTAGTTTACTTGTTAATTTTTGATGTCCAATCCCCTCAATTAGAGTTTTATTATATTCAAGTGAATCACTTAATTAGTTAAATTTTAATGAGAAGGAATAGTCAAACATATCACATTATTACTTTTATGGGAAAAAGAGATAAATCAACATATCACATTTTTAATTCTAAAGGAACAAGAGACCATTCAACATAACAAACACATCATTAATTTTGTAAGAACTAGGAATTCAATCAACCAACATGTGCCACACCAAGATTTCAAGGGTTTACCAAATAATTACAAGAATCACTAAACACTGCAAGTGGGTCTCCACAAGTATCAAAGAAGCTACGTATTATCCAATTTTACCCCTCATGGTAAGATTGGAAAATGGAGGCCTATTAGATCCTAGGAACGGAAAAGTTATTCATGATGCTTTCAAACCATTTTAAGTAAATGTAAGGTGGAAATTCAGAGGTTTTGACGCCAAGTGTGAGAATTTTATGGGGTTAT
The DNA here is from genome assembly GCA_018340775.1 of Taxus wallichiana var. yunnanensis. Taxonomy (NCBI): domain Eukaryota; kingdom Viridiplantae; phylum Streptophyta; class Pinopsida; order Cupressales; family Taxaceae; genus Taxus; species Taxus wallichiana. The sequence continues at coordinate 203,929,864 of CM031240.1, forward strand.
TTTAAACTCAAATGTCTCACCGAGAAGCTTGGCAAGTTGCTCAGTGATATGATTAATATACTCGGGAAAGTTTCCTAAGGTTATGTATATATCGGCTTGGGAAAGCCATGTTACTAAATGGTATTATTTAATCACTAAAGAGGTAAGTTGAGCTCTATTGAGCTCTACAACCCCATTTAAAAGTGTAGCTGATACAAATGAACCCCATTTAAAAGTGTAGGGTCTTAGGTGAGTTAACAAATGAATCAGATTGGGACTCGGTTGAGATGAGATTATTCTCTTCAAAGTTGTCATAAGGCAAATATCAACTTGGTTGAAAATGAATTAGCATTTATATCAAGGATTTGAGTCAATCAATGAGTGCCCAGGTGAACTTAGGACAAGATGGCTTGAGAGTTTAGGTTGGTGAGCTCAACAGAGGTGTAGGCAAGCCGACTGGTATGTCAAGGGACCTGAGTTGGTCAGAGCTAGATGAATAACTCAATTACATGAGACCTTGAACCATATCTATGGGAGGCATAAAATGATGGCTCGAGACATGGAGCTCGCCTCGGAGGATTGGCTTGGCATCATCGGGTTGTAGATTGGATAATGCAAAAGTGGTCATCGATTAACTCGATGTATAGAGTGATAGGGTCTCAAAAATGGACTTAGAGACCAAGTTGAGTGTGAGCTCATGTGGCTTGAAATCTACAAGGAAATAGGTCAACCAAATTAAATGAATGTAGCACTTCATATGATGGTGTATACAAGCTCAGCTTCGAACCAGGTAGAAAATCTCATCGATCTCATTGGCGTAAGGTTGAAGTTTAAATTTGGGATTTTTATCAAACTTTGTATAACTATGCATCAAATTATCCAAACATTCGAGCTGAGTTGGTCAATATGAGATGATACCAAAAGGATGTTTGAGTATTGAAGTGAAATGAGCACATATGTCAACTAAGTTGCAAGTGAGGTACTGCTAGGAGGTTGAGTGGAGAAATTGTGAATACCATGGGGAAGAACATCACGATGGCGTGGGGGAAAATTGAACTCTACATTTGTGCTGAGCTGAGAGCAATGAAGGATCAAACAAGTAGCTCAGGCCAGACATAGAAAACACCAAACCCACATGAGGATTGCAAGAAATATAACTGGTCATAAAGAGTAGATCAAACCAAAATAATCACCAAGGAAGGAATCCAATGAGCTCAAGAAGTTCAAGCCAGGTCGAAGGACGTCACATAATTTTGAGGATCGACTCGAGGCTAAGTCATGTGGTGATTCAAGAATAGTGGAAAATCAGGCATCAAAAGGCATCCATAGGAAAATTGGTTTCTATATCCTGAGAGTTTCCTCATTACGGAGTTTTGGAATTTTCATTCCAATGTCCCATATCACACCCAACATGGGAGGGAAAATGTACGTCGGGATTTCAAGCACAAGGGGCTATGGTAGAGATAACATCTTGGAAAGACGAGCCAATAATTCTGCATGGGAAAAAGTTCATCCTAATCGTAGGGTGGTATGTTTGAATGGAAAACCAACACAAGTATTCTGTGATGGCGGGTCTCTAGGAGGATTAGAACACATTGTAGAAATTGGAGGAGGTGTGCTCGTGAAGATATCCAACTGAACTGTCTAGTGCATGTGGAGATATTTAAGTTAAAGGCCAAGTTAATAGGTAAAGCATTAAGTGGGATGAACAAATCATCATTGTTGTAAGTCTCTTGTATTAGGTAGTGGGCGATAAATGGCTCGATGGTCAAACCATTACGAGCTCGGGAGTCACTGAGCAAAATTAAGAAAGGGCTCAGGATAAAATTTATGAAAGCAAAAGCTCATATTACAATCAAAATCAACAATGGAGACTTGATAAAATCATTCGACGAAGACGAACTCACCGAAAAAATATTGTAGGAAAGTCAAACGCAAGTGGAATATGTAGGAGCTAAACATCGACAAAATGATTCAGCATTCGAAGAAAGATCGTGTTTAACTCAAATGGCACTAAGCTAATCGTTGGGAAAAGCATGCAAGTAGATCTCAATGGGCATAGCATAAAGTATGTAGTGCGATCGAGCTTGTGGGAATATATCAAAGGGACTTAGAGACTCGAATCCAAGAGAAATTTTCTCAATGCAAGGATCTTGGTCAATAGTCATAACGAGAAAGTGGACCAATGAGCTCGATCATTCGAGTTTGGGTGTGAATAGGATTCAAATTGGCTCGGTATTGAGTTCAAGGATGGTTTTGGAGGGTGATAACATGTTCATGATGAGCTCGGTTGATATGAAAGTTAATGTCATACGAGCTCGGTTAGTATGATGAATAGGAAGAGACTCAAGATGAGCTAAGTTTAGGCCGAGTCCCTTGGCAATGAGTTTTCAAGCGGAGATTGTGGGGTCAAACCATATGGAGTAAATAACCGAGAGTTTTCTCAGAGCGGTTTCGTGGGTCAATGCAATAGCATTGGACTTGGCGGATTATGGTATGAGCTTATGAAAGGGATTATTTGATATCGATATGGTGGAAAAATGAAGAAACATCAGTGAAGTCAATGAGAAGTTCATGCCAAATGCGAATCATAACTGATTTAGAACCATGTAAACCAATTGATGGAAAAAGATCGATGGAGAGCTCATTTTGGGTTCAATGTGGAAAAAGTATAAGGATCTCGGTTACGATGGAGAGCTCATTTTGGAAACTCAAAGCAGTGATCTCATTGAAGAATTGTGGTCATGATGGTAGGATCTCAGCTTGGTTATGGTGAACGATGGAGGAGCTCAGACCCAACTCGGTCAGCTGGCTCGGCGAGCCAACCACCGAGTTGGGCTATTTTTTGGCTTATTCACAAAGAGACCCACTTCAATACAAACCGGTCAATGGGGGCCAACCATATTTTTAATTAAATTAATATTTATATTTTAAATATTTTATTAATAATATTTATTATTATTATTAAAATATTTTATTTAAATATTCTTTTAATTAATTAAGAAGAATAGGTCAATTGGGCATTAATGACACATGATGGAAGCTTCTCAAAGTGGTTCAACCAAATGTAGTAAATACATAATGTACTTGTAATTTAGGAGGGAAATTTATGACTACTTCTCTCCTCTCTCTAAAATTCTTCTATAAATGTAAGTTGGGTGCTCATTCCAAGGGGTTCAAACATGTTAGATAGGCTGGACAAGTTAGAATTCTAAGACAAGTTTATAGTTTTTCAAGCTCCTTCTTATGCAAGTTGTCCTTATATGTTGAGGGAACTTTCAAGCCTTTTCCCAAGATTGTAATGGAAAAAATTTCCTGTTATGAATATATGATGAATTTTTCATGTGTTTGAAGTAATAAAAGTGTGTGTTTTGTAACTAATATCAGTCCTTTCATCCTTCTATACTTCTTTGTGTCTTTCTCATGCTTGCAGGTACACTGTGCAAGTTTAAGTTTCTATTGTAGGTTCTTAGAGTTCTGTGCTTATCAAGTGGTGGAGTATTGAATGAAATTGAGTTGTGGTACTTGTCCACCCTTCTCAAGTTCATCCTTCTTCATTGGAAGAATGATAAATTGTTGTGTCTGATTGAGTTTAAAAAGGCAACACATGCTTTCTAGTCTGTGGTATTTTGTATCCTCTCTAAGTTGTAGTGTGTGAAGTTGACTTGTGGTGGACACACCATCTTCAAATTAACCCTTCCTAAGTTTGGAAACACCCTTTATTTGGTGCATCACCATACATAGTATAGTTTCATTTCTGCAAATCTCTTTCCCTAAAACCCATGAAAATGTTAGCATAGGTCTAGATAACCATTTTATTACACTAGGAGTAGTATAACACTTAGTTTAGGAAGACGAATCCATCCTTCTCCAGAGGTTCATCTCGAGCCCAAGTCTTAAAACTTGAGAGGTTATCCCATGTTTCCTAATCACACCGAATGTCATGTTCATAGTCTTGTCATTCGGAGGGTGCAATGATTTGGCAACAATAGTTTTTAGCACGCCCGATGGGATAGAGTTGGTACTTCTCTTATCATTTACACAATTCAATGTACTGGAGTCTCTATATCTCTCGGAATTCAAATATTAGTGATTTATTTACGTGAAGAATTCAGAAAAGAGCTTCTTTAAAGTAAGGAAATTATCAGCATATCAAACTATCCTTGTCTCCTCCAAGGAGAAGGAGAAGAGGAATCTCAACATCACCTATTGCAGCATTACTTCATTTCATTAAGTTGTTGTGCTCTTAGTGAAATTTCAGCCTTAAAAGGTATACCCAAGCACAACTGGTGACTTCCATTGGTAAATTGACCCACTCTCTATGTTGCAAGATTTCAGTTTTACCCATTTCCATCTAGTTTTCTTCAACATATTTCCATTCATGAAGTAGTGCCACCATGAATTCATTTCACAGATTCCCACTTGCAGCAGCAATGGTTCTTTCCATCTTTAGGATATTATAATCCACCTCCAGACCAATTTCATGACAAATATCAGTTTCAGCATGCATGCCCACATGAGCAAGATGCAGATCATTTTGGTCACCCACCAGACTAGGGGGATACTAAAGAACAATGGCATGCATATTTTGAAATCTATCCTACACTTGAAGAAGACCACTTGCAGAAAAAGATTCAAGATTTGGAGCATAACATGGTGCAAATAAGGATGATTGACATGACAAAGGAAGCCTAGTCTAGCTTTAGCATTCCATACCCCTGGACTAGCCCTATACCATGTGAGCTTAATCCTCAACAAAAGCTTCAATTCATAATCAATACAATGACTCAAGTTGGAGAATGGATCAAGAAGAGGGATACCCACAAATATAATGTTAGTCAATCATGTCAATGGGAGGTACCAGCATTACCACATGTTAACCCTCTTTTGTGTCTCCATCCATGCAGTTTCAACTTGAAGCACATGATCCTAACCTTCTAGTTTCTACCCCTATAGTGGAATTCACTACTTCATCTTCTATTCCTCCATTCCATCATGAATCTTCCATGCCTCGTTCTTCTAAAGTTCCTTCTTTTCTACGAAGGCCATCAAGACAAGAATTTGAATCTCTTCCACTTCCTCAAATGGTGAGTAAATCAGTTGAATCCCAATTTGTCCCTTGTCTTGTAGTCCCAAATCCATTTTGGGAGGAGCATAATCAAGAAATGAGAAAAAGGGAGGAGTATATGGTCGAGGAGACTAGCAAAGGAGAGCATGTAGAGAATCTAAAGGAATGGGCTACAAAACTTAACATCAAGAAAACTTCATTCCTAACTAAACCTTCTGCAGAAGTTGAGGCTCAAGAAAAAGTGGAACAAACTAGTTTTGTACCAGAAACAAATCCAGAGCTGAATGAGGAAGATCGTAAATCTACCTATTCAGAATGCACTATTCATATTTGATCCATATCATCAGAGGAGTCGGATCTCCAAAATTGGCGAAATCAGTAGTGGAAGAGCATATGCAGGTTGAAGAAGAAAGAATCTCAAGTGTACAAGCTAATTCTAATGAGTGCAATGATCCTAATTTCCATGCATGTCAAGAACTTGCAGCACTTTTGGAAGGTGGTAGTATCTTTCTAAGGTCATCATTAGATGTTACAATCAGCCATAAAAACTTTCATGAGACCAAGGAAGATTCAGAGATCGAGAATGCAAATGAGACCATGTAGAGGCTTCCAAATCCTTTTTCCCTCTCTATGTTCTCAAAAATATGATTTTTAGAGGAATTTGATATTTCTAATTTCATGTTTGAGAATGAATAATATCAAGGTGAAGGAGGTTCTAGTTTGGAGGATACTTAGATTGAGGAGGAACCTTTGATACAGTCGGAGGATGAAGAAGTAGATTATCTATCAGATTTGGAAGAATGTTTTGATGGCAGAGCCTATGGAACTTGATAATCTTGTTATTCCATCACTTCTTTTCCAACACAAAGTGTCAAGTGCTGTAGAGGGACATGCTCAAGAATAACTCATTACTCATAATTGTCTTTAGAATCAAAATTGGAGGAATTGAGTCTTTTGTATCCCTCATCACACGTAAAGGAGGAACACACAGGAGAAGCTAGGACTGATCTAGAAGCATTGAATGAAGATTATGTCATGGAGAGGTTTCTATTTTTAGTTATGGAACTTGTTTTGGTTAACGAGTCTGTGATGGAGGAAAGTATTCTTGAATATTTTTCTTCCCTAAAAATCTTCAAAAGCTGCAAATAGGGGGGTTTGAATTTTTAAATTCCATGTTGAATGAGGGAAATGTCATTACAATACCATCCATCCAGGGAAATATCAATTGCTTATAAATGGGAAATAAGAGGAAAATCGGGTCGCGAATAACCATCTTTTTCAAGGATGTCTTTAGGAAGATTTTCTTATTAAAGGTGAGGTTCGGAGCAGCAGGAATATTCTACAGGTTAGAACATGTCACATAAGGTATTTGGCTTCATTAAATCTAGAAGAGAAGACAAAACAACTCCGAGGATGAGTTTCACAATTATGAGAATCATTTGCAATGCCTCTATAGGAAAAATGCAGAGCAACTAAAAGAGGAATTATTTCTCTTTCCAGTTGATACCTTAGTAGACCAAGTGGAGAATTGGGCTTGTTTCATTTGAAGCATGTATGTTTTTCAGTTTTGTGTGTGTTTTGTTTTGTTATTGTTTTAAATGGTGTGTCGGAGGAAAAAGTATTTATACGAAGGAAACAATTCAAGTTTCAATAAGAGTTTCATGATTTGCTTCATTCAAAATTCTGTAGTGTTCCATAGATGCCAAGTATTCACTAGATTCAATATACTTCATTCTTAGCATTCTAGGGGGTCCAAGATTGCCTATACCAAGGAGAATTTGGGATATATCACTGAAGATAAAATCACTTTCAAGATTCTAACATCGACTCCATGCCCAATGGATGACTTAAGGCTACTGGAATCATGCTTAGTAGGAAATCATCCCCGAGAGGTCACCAAAAATGTTATTCAATTTTGCCCTTTAGGGTAAGATTGGACAACGGAAGCCTATTGGATCCTGGGACCGAGAAAAGTTATTCATAATCATTCTAAACCATTCCAAGTAAATGGTTGAAATTCAGAGGTTTTTGTGCCAAGTGTGAGAATGCTATGGGGCGATTTTGAACTCAAATGGCTCGGCGAGATGATTAATATACTCGGGAAAGTTTCCTAAGGTTGTTTGTATATCGGCTAAGGAAAACCATGTTACTAAATGGTATTATTTAATCGCTAAAGAGGTAAGCCGAGCTCTATTGTAGCTCATACAACTCCATTTAAAAGTGTAGGGTTGAGTTAACAAATGTATCAGATTATACCAAGTTAAAGTTGCTCACAAGGGTTTGAAGGTGCCTTGAAAAAGAAATAGCTCAAGTGAGTTATTCACATACGTTGAAAGACTTGGCAAAGGTATTCTGATATCTATCTCGTAGTGAGCTTGATTGAGCCAAGATTATGCTCTTCGGTGTTATAAAGCAAAGATCGACACCCTTGAAAATGACTTAGCATTGCTATTGAGGTTTGAGTCAATCATTAAGTGCTTAGGTGAACTTAGGACGAGGTGGGTCAAGAGTTCAGATTGGTGAGCTTAACAGAGGTGTAGGTGAGCTGACCAATATGTCAAGGGACATGAGTTGGTTGGAGTTAGACGAATAACTCAATTACATGAGACCTTGAACCATATCGATGGGAGGCATAAAATGATGGCTCGGACATGGAGCTTGCCTCGAAGGATTGGATTGGCATCTTCGGGTTACATATTAGATAATTCAAAAGTGGTCATTGATTAGCTCGATGAATAGAGTGATAGGGTCTCGAAAATGGATTCGGAGACCAAGTTGAGTGCGAGCTCATGTGTCTTGAACTTTGCAAGGAAATAGGTCGACCAAATGAATTGAATGCAGCACTTCATATGACAATGTATAGAAGCTCGACTTCAATCAAGGTCACTGAGCTCATCAAGCTCATTGGTGCCAGGTTGAATTTTAAATTCGGTCTTTTCATTAAAATCTATAGAACTATGCATCGAATTATACAAACATTCTAGCTAAGTTGGTCAGTATGAGACGATACTAGAAGGAGCTCCAAGTATTGTAGTGGAATGAGCACAGATGTCAACTAAGCTGCAAGCGAGGTACTACTAGGAGATTGAGTGGATTACTCATGAATACCGTGGGGAATCACATCACGATATAGTGGGGAAAAATTTAACTTTGCATCTTGTTGAGCTGAGAACAACAAAGGATAAAACAAGTAGCTTAGGCCAAACATAGAGATAACCAAACCCGCAAGAGGATTGCAGAAACTAGAAATGGTCATAAGGAGTAGATAAAACCAAAATACTCACGATGGAGGGAAGCCAATGAGCTCAAGAAGTTCAAGGTAATTCGAAGTATGTCAAAAAAATTTGAGAATCGACTCGAGGCTAATTCACGTGGTGATTCTGCAATAGTGGAAAATCAAACATCAAAATCCATCCACAGGAAAATTGGTTTCTAGATCTCGATAGTTTCCTCATGGTGGAATTTTTGGTTTTTCAAGCCAATGGCCCATGTCACGCCCAACGTGGGAGGTAAAATGTATGTGGGGATCCCAAGCACAAGGGGCCATGGTAGAGATAACACCTTGGCAAGACAAGACAATAATTCTGCGTGGGAAAAAGTTCATCCTGATCGCAGGGTGGGATATTGGAATGGAAAAAAAAACACAAATCTTCTGCGAGGGCGGGTCTCTAGGAGGATCAAAACATGTTGTAGAAATTGGAGGAGGCGTGCTTATGAAGATAGATAACTAAACCTTCCAGTGCATGGGGAGACGTCTCGGTCAAAGGCCGAGTTAATAGGTAAACCATTAAGTGGGATGAACAAACTGTCATTATTGTAAGTCTCTTGTATTAGGTAATGTGCCAGTAAATGGCTCGATGGTCAGACCATTACGAGCTCGGGAGTCACCCAGTAAAATTAAGAAAGCACTCAGGTTCAAACGTATGAAAGGCCAAGCTCAGATTATAGTCAAAATCAACTATGGAGACTTGGACAAATCATTGAAGAAGAAGGGCTCACCGAAATAATATTGCAAGAAAATCAAATGCTTGGAACATGTAGGAGCTACACATGGGACGAAATGATTCAATGTTTGAAGAGACGTCGTGTTTAACTCAAAGGGCACCGAGTTGATCATTGGGAAAAGCATGCAAATGGAGCTCAATGGGCAGAGGATGAAGCTTGTATTATGATTGAGCTTGTGGGAATATAGCAAAGGGACTTGGCGAGTTGAATACATGAGAAATTTTCTCAACGCAAGGATCTCGGTGGATAATCATAACGACCAAATGGACCAAGGAGCTTGATCATTCCAGTTCGGGTGTGAATATGATTAAAATTGGCTCGGTATTGAGTTTAAGCATGGTTGATGGAGGGTGGTAACGAGTTCATGACGAGCTCAGTTGATATGGAAGGTAATGAATTACGAGCTCGGTTAGTATGATGAATAGGAAGAGACACAGGATGAGTTGAGTTAAGGCCAAGTCTCCTGGCAGTGAGTTTGCAAGTGGAGCTCGTGGCGTCAAGCCATACGGAGCAGATAACTGGGAGTTTTCTCAGAGTGGGTTCGTGGGTTGATGCGATAGCATTGGACTTAGTGGAGTATGGTACGAGCTTATGAAATGGAGTCATTGAGATCAATGTGGTGGAACATTGAAGGGACATCATTGAAGTGAATGAGAAGTTCATGCCGAATGGGAATTATAACCGATTTGGAACCATGTATACTAATTGATGGAAGATGATCAGTGGGTAGCTCATTTTGGGTTCAATGTGGAAAACGTAGAAGGAGATCGGTTACGGTGGAGAGATAATTTTGGACAACGTTGATCTCATTGAAGAATTGTAGTTGTGATCGTAGGATCTCAGCTTGGTTGCGGTGAACGATGGAGGAGCTCAGACCCAACTCGATTAGCTGGCTCGATGAGCTAACCACCAAGTTGGGCTATTTTTTGGCTTATTCACAAAGAGACCCCATTCAAAGCAAACCGGTCAATGGGGGCCAACCATATTTTTAAATTAAAATAATATTTATATTTTATATATTTAATATTTTATTTAAATATTCTTTTAATTAATTGCAAAGAATAGATCAACTAAGCATTAATGACACATGATGGAAGCTTCTCAAAGTGGTTCAACCAACTGTAATAAATACATCATGTACCTGAAATTTAGGAGGGGAAAGTATGACTCCTCTCCTCTCTCTCAACTTCTATAAATGTAAGTTGGGAGCTCATTCCAAGGGGTTCCAATAGGTCGAGATAGGTTGGACAAGTTAGACTTCTAGACAATTTTATAGTATTTAAAGAAACCTCCTTCTTCGGTAAGTTGTCCTTGTATGTTGAGGGAACTTTCAAGGATTTTTCCATGATTGTAATGCCAACCATTGCCTCTTCTGAATGTATGATGCATTGTGCACGTTGTTAAAGTAATAAAAGTTTGTTTTTTGTACTAATCTCGAGTCCTTTCATCCTTCTATACTTCTTTGTTCTTTCTCATGCTTGCAAGTACACTTTGTGCAATTTTAAGTTTCTATTACGAGGTTCTTGGAGTTGTGCTCTTATCAAGTGGTGGAGTATTGCATGCAATTGAGTTGTGGTGCTTGTTCACGCTTCTCAATTTCATCCTTATTCACTGGAATACTAATAGATTTTTGTGTCTGATTGAATTTAACAAAGGAAAATCATGCTTCCTAGTCTGTGGTATTTTGTATCCTCTCTAAGTTGCAACAGATGAAGTTGACTTGTGGTGGATACACCCTCTTCAAGTTAACCCTTCCTCATTCTTGCAACACCCTTTATTTGGTGCATCACCATCCCTATTATAGTTTCATTTTTGCAAATCTCGCTCCCTAAAACCCATGAAAATGTTAGCATAGGTCTAGATAACCATTTTATTACACTAGGATTAGTACACCACTTAGTTTAGGAAGAGGAATTTGTCCTTCTTCGGAGGTTCACCTCAATCCCAAGTCCCACAGCTTGAGAGGTGATCCCATATGTCCCAATCACACTGAATGTCTTGTTCACATTCTTGTCATTCGAAGGGTGTAGTGATTTAGCGACAACACTACAACGAAAAATCCCATTATAGAAACAAAATTTTCTTTTACAAGTTTAAGAGGTTTACATCAGTTTGGGAAAGAAAACAATTTTTTTGTTTATTCTCAAAATTTTGTTCACACAATAATACAAGGAAAGTTTACAATCAACACTGATATTTCCACAAGATACCACCAACCAAGCATTAAGATGATAAGGAAGATTTTTACTCCAAGGACACCACATTTCCCATTAGAAGACATCAAATGCAAGAGGACAATTAACTAATCTACCCAAACATGGACTCTACGACCAAGAGTTGTAGTTTTAAAATGAGGGGCACAACATAAGCACAATTGAGATTAAAATATTAATATCTACCAAACTAACATCTCTAAGAGCAAGGTCCACAAGACCCAAAAGCATCCATAATTGTCTCAACATTTCCCTATACTATTAGGTCATAGATTGGTATACATAACAATTTAAAATGTTAAGGCAATGGTATATCTATTTATGGGTAATCAAGAGAAAAACAAGTACACTTAATTAACCACATGGCCTGAATGGGCATAAATCTAGCTATAATTACCAAGCTACATATAATGCACTAGTAAATACTTTCTATAATGAAACAAGGAAACCATGATAAAACTTAGCATGCCACTGATGGAAAGTCATATCTAAAAAACACTTATACACTAAAATCTACAGTCAACCAAGAGTTAATCCGATCCTAACAAAATCCATAATCCCATCATCAACACATCTACTCTGACAGGGATCCAAGATCTTACCAAATTGCAAGAGAATAACCACCATTGCTATAAAACTGCCAAATAGACCACATGACACAACAAACTCTCTCTCTATAAAGGTTGAGTGATGAAAAAGTCACTCTAAGGACCTAGACACACCCAAGATTCCATCCTTCCAAAACCAAGGAATAACTTAAAGCACCTAAGAAGACATTCAAGGCACCTAGGGTGTACCCCCATATGATGAAATGTCATAATACAAACAATGTAGAATCATCTCATCAACATGCAAGAAGGAATCACGTAACACTTAGCTAAGTAGCCAACAAGATAAATGATCTCTGAGTCACCAATCAAAGTAAAATCCAAGAAATCGATAATCAAGGGAAATGGCTAAGTAGCCGCATTGCAATCCTTGAAAATATTGCAAAAATATAAATAACAAAAAGATCCTCAGAGCTTCTCAATCGAATTATAAATAAAATGTTGGTCCATGATAAAATAACACAAGTTTACGAATGTAAAATACAAAAAGTCTACATCACATCCACTTCCCAACCCCTTCTTGGACTGTCAGTAGGGGTGTTATAGATCGAGTTCAGATCTAAGAACACAAATGCAAAACTAGATCAAATATGACATAAAGACCTTATATCTACTCTCCCATACGGGGATTAAATCAACAAAGCAAAAACAAAACCATCTCGCCTAACCAATGAAGGAAGGGATATATAAACAACTAATCAACTTCTAATTCTCTCAAAATGACCCTTGAACGCAAACACAAGCACTAATCCACAAGAGTCACACCCCACAATTAACATTCAAAACAAGGATGAGTCTCAATGGGGTCATCACATCACAAGATTAAAATTTAAGAGCTAGTACTCACCAAACACACCCTTACAATGGGACTAAGTTCTTGATACCACCAGGAGTTCACAATAATATCAATTTAATTTAACATTTTACCATTAACCGGGTTCAACAAAATGCCACTAAGTGAGTGCAACAATCCAAAAAACTTTAATATTTTATTGATATTTTAATCAAGAGGTTCTAGTTTTCGCTAACTAGTTTTTGAGTTCCCATGTGGGTCTAGGGTCCAAGCATTGAACCCATGGCTCTTATACCAAGTGTAACACCCACAATTTCGATGCTCTAAAACCACATTAATCCTTAAACAATTGTCCGAGAGATTACAACAATATTTTTTCGGTTTAAGTTACAAGGGTGTCAAACCCTAATATATGTTTAATTAATTCCTAAAAACAATGTTATGTTTCATAGGATAGATCTAGTCTAGATTATTAATTAAATATTCTTAATCCAAATCTAATGTCAATTTAATTATCATCACTAGATGAGTGTCCATTAATTTCTCTTACTAGGTTAAATAGTTCCCCTCTTAGAAATTAACATTCAATCCACATTTAATAAATCTTTATCCTTAGTTACCTTAGTTCTCTTAAATTATTTTCTTTAATGACCATAGAATCATTTACTAAAGCACACTAAAAGAGTTACATAATTAACTTAACATACAAGGGTATTAAGTGGCCCCATTCACCCATTTACACATACCTTTAAATTATTTAAAAACCCATAATATTTATTCTTACCTAATAATTGTAGGGTTGATTCTCAACCCTTGGATCAAATCAATAGTGGTCACTAGATCTAGGGGTTCCATACGAACCCTAACTATCCTTACGGAATTTTATTAAACTTTTTTCTTTGCACTAGCCTCCTCATTTGGTTTCTTTTCTTTCATTTAATTTACAGGTTAGAGAAAAGGAAATCATAGGAGCAAGGAAGGAAGAAGCCATAAAGGAATTTGCAAAAATCAAGCTTAGTTTAGAATGGATTATGGATTTATTATTGCATTGTTTCCTATTAGTGGGTTGCAGGGATTCTTCCCTAAATTTAGAATGTTTACTTAGTTATTTCTTTTGTTTTTGTACTCTACTTGGGTAAAACCCTTTTTCCATTTAATCCAAGATATTCCATACATTTAAATGCCCATTTCAAGATTTACAAGTTTAGAATAATGAATTTATGCCCTTATGGCTTGCTAGAGATTTCCTCTACAAATTTGTAACCTTAAATGTTTTTATTTAAACCAAGTTTAAATTTGCAGTGGTGGATTTTTATTTTTCTACCGTTAGTGATGAAACTACCACCCAAAGTAGGCCGCAGGATCCTGGGACTTTTGCCCTATCTCGGGTGACGATTCACAAACCGTTGCTTTGTCTAGGCATTGGTTTAGAGACCACCACTCTACACATAGCGATGGTCTTGTTCTTCCAAAATAGAACCATCATTTTCAAAATAATTCTAAAAACAAATTTTACTAGATTTTTTTAAAGGTTATCCTTAGCTTGAATTATTATTCCTAAAGTCTCAAGTTGAAGGGATTAAATTTATTCAAGGAAATCACAAACAACTATTATAAATTAAAGATTTACTAAGGATACATTATCAATGATTTACAACTTACTAGTTTTCCTTTCATTTTAAAATAATGCATCTTTAATAAATAATAATGAACTCTCTCTTTATTTGAACATAACTCACTTATTTCGATGCAAAGATCTTTCTTTTCAACAATACATTTGAACTTATAAAAAGAAATGCAATACAACTTTTCTTTTGAATACAATACTACTAGTCTTCCACCTAAGCGGGAATTAAAAGAGAAGTTTCTACAATGAGGGATTTATTTTGACTTCAACAAATGCTCCGAGTACCAATTCTTCAACAAGAGCTCCACCATTTCTTCACTTCAATCATAACAAAAAAATGGTGGAGAGGCAACATTCTCCACCCAACTAATAATCCAATGAGGAGAAGAAGCTATCCTCCTCATTGGCCCCCGAACCCCAACCAAAATTCAATAAGAGATGGATCCTGTTATGTTTGTGGAGCCTATTTACATGTTAGAATGTGGTACACCTTCTATGTGTTACACTCGGGTATTTTTACGGCGGTCCCATGGGTAATGGGTAACCGTTATGGGCCCATGGTTTTTTCGGTCTTTTTCCCATTGTTTTTATACCCACGGTTTTGTATCAAACTACTTAAGAAGTTGTCTATTTATATGGTCTTATGCATATGATAGATGTACAAGCAAATGTATTACAGATGTGTTTTGAATTCGGGTGTGAATTCTATAGAGTTTGTTGAGCATAGCTCCAAACGGATCTGGGTATTGTATTGAGAGAGTGGAGGCTTGTAATAAAATCTGAGCAAGTGATTCTTGGTGGACGTAGCCCAAATTTGGTGAACCATGTTAAATCTTGTCTCTCTGTGTTGTGTTATTTATTACGCACTTTTATTTGTGATCTGTAATATTTTCTACACATTAGTTTCTCTTTTGTTGCAATTCTATAAGGGATTATTCCGCATATTTTATCTCTTATTTCCTAACAGATCCAACACATGGAAACTATCAAAATGATTCCACATCATAATAAAAAATTTCACAACCATTTTAAAACACATTCAACATAAGATACAATCACAAGAATGAAACTATCAAAATACACAAGGCTTGAAAATTCAAAGCCAATAGAGCAAGGATATATGAGGAGATCACTTATGCCTCCCAATGGGATTAGGTGCCCACCTTAAAACCATCCAATATACAACTCAAAACCCCTACAAAACTATTATGCCTCCCTCAAGATCCTCTTATGCCTTCCACATTCTCTTATGCCTACCTCCAATCTCTTATGTCTCCCTCAAAAGAACCAACTAAGAAATGCAAGCATTTTCTTATCCAAGGTGGGGAACCCAACCCAAATCCCTCCCAAACATGAAATAAAATCTTATTCCTACCCACATATAAGATCCCCATAGCCTTCTCCTACACCATACATAGGCATTCTACCCAACAAGCATACAAACCATTCACTAACATACAAATATACACGTAAAAATGAAAACAAATAAAACAAGGGTATAGTTCCTACCTTTCCATGTTAGAAATTGATCAAAGAATCACCCTCAAAGATCCTACAAGCTCAATCCAACTCCAACAAACTCCAAAAATTCAACAAGAACTCCAGAATCCTCCAACTCCAAAAATACAAGAGCACAAATCAAATGAAGTAACCCCCAAACAAGCAAATAAACTTGCATATATAGAAAAAGGGAAGAGGAGGGTGAGGTGGCTGCATCTAGGATGTCAAATCACATATCCTCAACTCCACATAAAAATTAAAACCTTAACCCCAATGCACAATAAAATTTTGGTTGAGAGGAATGATAAGCCTCTTACACACACAATCCAAACCCACACCTCTAAGGACAAAATCTAAAACCCATGTAAGAAAAGTGAAATAAATCTCAATTTTTTTCTTACAAAACACATAATGGGGTCTATTTTTTATCCCCCAATCCATATCTAGGGTTGGTATAAGAAATTAGTCTCACAATCCTCCAAAATGGCCCTTAAGCCCAAATCTGAAATTTCAAAGTAAGGTAGAGTGTACAACACTCAAAGTCACTTACACTCAATCAAAATCACATTGTCCAAAAGATAAAAAACTCTAATAAATGACTCCATTTGTCACATCCACAATTAACTTAATAACATGGTTAATTCACTTAATAAAGACATATTAATCAACAATGATTAAATAAATTACATTGCAAATAAACCACATACTCTACAATAAATAAGATAAAAGGGAAGAATTGCACATATAGCCCAAGGTCATAATTTGAGGTCATCCCCCATGGAAACCCCCTAAAAATTAAAAAAACCAAAACACAAAATTACACAAGTTACCATGGTGACCTTGGTTGTATCCATCTAGTATTTCGTTGTTGTTGGTCTCCAATCCCCCCTTTGTTTGTTATGTTTTGAATACCTGCAAAAGTCACAACAATACCTTTCTGGCCTCGTGGCCATATTAAAAACATCGAAATACTAAAATACATTCATATACATATCATCAATTATCATAACTAAACCATCCCTAAAAAGTAATTCACTAATTGTTCACGATTTCAATTATTTCAATTTATCACTAGTGATAAGATCACAAAATCAACTAAGTCATCTAACAACATATATATATCAAATCAAATGTTTCACTACGGTAGAAACACTTATAACATCAATACTGATATGTAAATCAACATATAAAAGCGATCACATAAGTCACATCATGTCAAGAGTCTAACACCTCTATATTGTTTATCAAACAAGTTAATCAAATCATATACAGTAAGGTACATCAAATTCCTTACTACAACCATGGAGTCACTAACAATCATAACACAACAATAATCATGATGTTATGAGCATATTATTAGTATGCTAACTAGAATATAATAGCAAGGTTCAATATTTTAATCAATTTGAAACTGAAAACATAGTTCAATCAATGTTGAAGAGGAGTGGGCATTATACAAACATTCCAAAACAATGTAGCTACCCCTCTCCATTCTGAACACAAACGGGCCTACATTTTTAATTACAAGAAGATTAAAGTTTTATAGTTTTTCCATTGATCTTATAATATATTTTAGAGTCAAACTCATATAATATTTAACCCCAAAACATCATCAAAATCCCCCGGAGTGAAAAAAGAAAGCTTCCTATCTATTTCTAGACATCAAATGTAAAACTGGCTTTCCTAGAATAACCCAGTTGCACTTTTTGACACTCTTATATCCCTTTTTTTCCCTAAGGAAAATTGCGACATGTGATCCATAAAAGTGTGATCTTGCCCTCCTTCCCAAGTCACAATTTTGTGCCCAGTGTCCTTATTGTGTCAATCGTAACTTTCTTCCACATGGTGTAAGGGGACATGAGAGACACAAATGTGTGACCTCACCCCCTCACTTTGTAGTCACATTTTTTTGTTCTTTGAGTTCCAATTCTTCCTAATGGGAAAAGGGAAAAAAAGTGTGATGCAAGCCTTTTGAAGCTCTTGGACCACTGTGTGACCTCACACATCTCCACAGGTGCATTTTCCCAACCCCAAGTGATTTTATAAGCCCTTATTCACATTCTCCTCTCCCAACATGTTTCCACTTGTCACAATCCTGATCCAAGTCGCACTTATTTTTCCCAATTTTCCTAATTTCACCATATTTAAACTTCATTCAAACTTAACTTCAACTCGGGTTCAATGCGATCGATAGGATGAGTTAAAACTTCATAAAACTCATTTAAAATCCTTTCTCACCACACAGTTAGCCATTTTCATGAAATTATTGTTGCAACACCCTCAATAACTCCACTTATATTTTTGTCAAAATCCTTCCCGACATCCAAGGCCACCACAAACGAAGATTTATACATATCTTTCCAACCAGGATTCCAACCACTATGAAATTTTGCTAAAATATTTGTTTCTAGAGCACCTTTGGGAATCAACAAAAAAATTAATTAATTCCCTATATTTTTCACTTCATATAACTGATATTTCAAAAGCTAAAACCTACTTTTTCAATTTTCTAGAGATTCAACAGACTTAAAACGATGAAAATTGGAGTAGAAGACCCTTGTGATTAATAGAACATGCTGACAATGGTTTTGTTGCAACCTGAAATTGATAAGTACAATTTATAAAAATAGTAGGTGTTATGAATAGTTAGTAGCTGATTATAGTATGTTTCCCAAAGTGAATAATTCTCAACATTCGAATTATCTTGAGAAAGTAAGAAGCATAAAAAATGGGTAATTCGAGAAACTTTTTCAAAATAGTTGTATTTGGAAAAGGGACATGTAAAAATATAATGTTTCTAAAATTGGTAAACCTTCATCAATTTCAATAATCCAAGTGATCCAAAAAAATTAGAAAATAAGAATAGTGAAAACTTGCTAAAAATTAGTAGTTCTAGATCCTATCTACTAAAATAGTAAGTCTTGGAATTAAGCTGAGAAACTTATGGAAGATCCCATTCTACTTATCTTTGTGGATGTTTTCCATCATCACAAGTTCAAAAAAAAAATCGTAGCCCAAAAAAGGAAACCCTCTGTAGGATCTCAAAATAGCAATTTTAATTGATTTATGCAAAAGATCTGGAGCGATAGGAAAAGACAACCATGAGTGATGTTATAAATCATCTCAGGCTCCCAAAAATGCAGACATCCTAAGAGTGTTTATAAACATTTAATCAGTAATTTTTATGATCTCGTTACAATTTGGAGGTCAAAAACATGTGATCCATATCCTCTTCCACAAGGAATAAATTAATCAAAAGGGTGTTTAGATGTCGTAGCTATGTTTTCACTCGAGATGAAATCTTGGCCAAGGAAGTTAATTATGAAGTTAAAAAGTGTGTCATTTTTCGAAAAGTGAAATGTGAAGTTCATGGAGTAATTCGAAGGTCGCATATCACGAACCTTCCCAAATCTTCATATTAAAGTGAGCTAATCAGGCTATCAGGGTACTCAAAACCACCATATGTGAAGGATCAAGAAATTATCTTCTCCCATGGGAGGCATATTAGCATGAAGTGTGTGAGCATCCCAAATCGAATTTCATTAAAGAAGTACTCTAGATTCAAGAAACGTAAACGGGTGATCTTCATGTGAAACATTGTGTATGCAAGAATGAGAAATCATCTCAATTTCATTTTATGTCAATTACTTGGTAGTGCTATTAAACACTCATTCAAAACTTGATAATGTGATCACCTCAAAGGAAGAAACATTGCAACCAAAACTCATTTCATTGCATACCAGGGCCATTAAAGAAGAACCTTCAAAAACAAAGAGCATGAAAAGATGACACACAAAGGTTCCCTATTCTAGAAATATTTATAAAAAGGTTAGAATCATCGAGGATCCTATATAGTTTCTTGAGCCACATGAGGTTTATTAATCACTGCCACTTGTTCTTCATCAACATTTAAGTATGTATTTCTTGGTAGTAGAACCTTCCCATAATGAGAAAAGTAATTTCCCTCACCAGCCTCCTTAAAATGTTCCTGTGACTAACATCATATCTACTCTAGAAGATCCATTACCTTGGATTAGAGATTTACTCGTGTGTGTGAACCAAGAATGACCAAAAAAATGCAATTCTTGACTTTAGGTTCATCATAAAAATATTGAATACCAAACGAGGTAAGCCTTTTCAATGGAATTTCCAATAATCATTATGTAGAGGTTACACAGACGAAAGTTGCAAAAACTACGAAGAAATGATCGAGGAGGAATATGAGGTGATCCGAATCTCTTTGGTTCAATCTACACAGAAAGGTGATGTTCATTTATTCAAGGAATCTACGGCCCTCACACTCACTCAAAACAAAGATCTAGGGCCCTCAAGGAATTTAATTTAAGAAGTACTCATGAGTCGTTCGTGAAGATTCAGAGTTGGATACAACAAAAACTTTGAAACAACTATTAATTTTTTTAATTTTTTTTTCCGAATTCGATGTTTCCAGGTATCATCCTTATAGTTTCAACAATAGAAACTTGCAAAAACATCCATATTTCAGCTGTAGCATGTTCTAGCCATGTGTGTCTAATATCTAATAATATATTTAACAATAACATATACAAACTAACTTAAGGAGATCTTTACAAAATTCAGGCACCATAAATGGGTATGCACAACTCATTCCTAAGTCATAGAGCCAATCCAAAAATTAATTCCGTATGGGCTCCTTATCTTAATATAGTGTTGATACTCAATTTTGGTATTGGACCGTTTAACCCTTAAATTAAATTTGTGTTTATTAATTGTGTTAGTGAAATTTGACCACCTTTTCCTTCGATGTGCTTAGCTTCTCATACTTTCATATTTACATTATTTTTTGCAACTCCATCTTCGTCTTATTGAAGTTTATTCTTTTATCTCTAATTCTACCTTTGTCCATTTCTCCAAATTTATAGCTTTTTCTTGGTCATTTCTACTATATCATTAATTATGTATCTGAAACACCTTGAAGTCAAGTTAAAACACATAAATACCTATGAATGACTATTTGTTTTCCTTACTATAAGACATGATTCTCCAAAAACATTAATAATATTATTTCCCTACTCTTTTGGGACTAGAATTGTAGCAATACAATTTTAGTATGCCAAAACCGCAATGGTAGAGTTCTAGAATGACATGACTATACTACTACAATTTTGGGTCCCTTGTTTGATTAGTGTTCCCTGTTTTTAGTTTTCCAATATTTTTGGCCCCTTTTAATATACTCCCCTTCATTGATATTAACATGTGCACCAAAAGGGTTGTAATTTTAATTCAAAAGGACTATACATTCATACATACATTAGTACATTAATGAACTCTTATTTAGTACAAGTGAATTATATTGGAGTTCTACAACAAGAAACCTATTTTATTCTAAATTGTCTTCCTTCCAAAACAAAAATTCAAGCTCTTCGATTTCATCCATAATTTTTTACATTTATTGTTTAAGAATAAGGGTCGGAACACTTGCATATATGATCTATAATATGAATTTTTAAAGATATATTTGGAAAGTCTTAACAACATATTTTTAGTAGGTTTTTGTTAGCCTTTAGTATTTTAGATTTTGTATTTTCTTCCTAACATTTCTGCAGTTCAAACTATATGAATAATTGTGAAGTGTCGGTGTTGTGTTAACTATAATTGATTTTGTTCTTTTTCCTTCTAACGAATCTTGTGGTTCTCAAATCGGCTCATTAATGGGATATGAGATATGAACCCAACAAGGAGCACTATAAAATCAAACCTTGGATATGCGACTCTATGTGTGCTTTGCTTTCTGAAAATGATGCTTGATGTATTTCTCCCTTGCTTGCACAAATTTGAGATGACCTACAACAAAATAGAAACCCTACCAACCTACATAGTTCTTCAACATAGCATTATCAAACAAAAATATAAAATGTGTGTGTGTGTGTGTGTGTGTGTGTGAGGTGTTGTGTGTGTGTGTGTGTGTGTGTGTGTGTGTGTGTGTGTGTGTGTGTGTGTGTGTGTGTGTGTGTGTGTGTGTGTGTGTGTGTGTGTGAGAGAGAGAGAGAGAGAGAGAGAGAGAGAGAGAGAGGTTTAACTACATTTAGTGATCTAAATCTCAACTACTTAACAAATCCAAGTTTGCACTACATATCCTTGTCAAAAAAATCAAACCTCATGAAGTTCTTGTAGGTGCTTATGCAAGTGTATGTATCTAACCAACCCCAATGGGCTCCCTTGCATCTATTTTTACCAAGATAATTGGTTAACTACATAGTATATAATGTACCGAATGTTTGTGTGTTTGAGGTTTAACCACCTTTAGTGATCTAAATCTCAACTACTTAACAAATCCAAGTGTTACACTACATATCCTTGTCAAAATACTCAAACCTCGTGAAGTTCTTCTAGGTGCTTATGCAAGTGTGTGTATCTAACCAACCCCAATGGGCTCCCTTGCATCGATTTCCACCAAGATAATTGGCTAACTACATAGTATATGATGTACCCCATCTGGTAATATTAATATTTTTGTGCCTCATTATGTGACCTTACACTTTGTTGATTAAAACCCTCGTGTAATCCTTGGAGTGAATTTTCTCTTGCGAAGACATGACTCTATGATCTTTATATGTGTGTAAATCAATGAAGCTAGATTGTTTGACCTAGTTGAGTGCTTCTGAATTTTGATAGGAAATACAATAAATAATGTGTAGCTAATTTAGGAAGATTTAATGACCCTTTTATTTTTCTTCAAATGATACTTGATAGAACATTATAAGACTATTAGGTGATTTATAAAGTTATAATGAGTTACTTATATAGCCTTACGTATGTGAGACATTATAATGAGGTTGAACCTAGGAAGAAGAAATGACCCAAAGAATTATTTAGAATTGAAATCAAAGTCATTGATTGTGAAGGGGCGACATTGTATAATTCAGCCAAGACTGAACCCTACATCTTGACCCTATTATACATGATCAAACCCAACAAAGAAATCTTGAAACTAAAATTTGTGTCATCAATATCATATGTTTTATGTTTCTTTAATTAAATAATATTCTCAAAATTAATGATAAATCAATGTGTCAAGATAAAAAAGTTATAGAATAACTAGAGATATGAGAAATTTAGTTCCAAATGTGAGCATTTTCTTAACAAGGATACATGTAAAACCTGGTATCAAACAAGGAAAACTTACCATATTTATTTGTCTACATTCACCCCTTAAAGCGTGTAATTCAAAATTTCATGGTTAAAGGAAAAACATACTTGAGTGCACACACATAATTTACCTTTTGAAAGGGACTTATCGATGTGTTGTTGTTTGAATGCTCCATGATGAAACATATGACATAGAGCATAGGAAATGTCTATGATAGAAACTAAACATTAACTAAATATATATATAATGCATTTTAAATTTTAACACTGTGAATAGTATATAAGGGAGGTGTAAAATATGTAAGGAATACACTTGTTTAATTTATGGAGGAGGAACTCTCATTGTTTCATCTTATTATAGAGTTTAAATTATCTTGTGTAGATGTCAAATGATTGGGGGTGAATAATCTCAATGTTGTGAAATAGGAGATAATAACAAAGAGAAAGGATGTCAACTATGAATAAAAAATGTGATTTGATGCCTTCACATTTTATGATTTGATAATAAATGATGAAATATTATTTTACGAAGCTCGATGTGTTACTTTGACACATTTCTTGCTTGATAATATGGTGAGAGAAGTGGAAATAAAAATCTACAAATATATTAGTGCTACTTCAATGTTTCCCATAATTCCATGGACCACACCACTATGGATGGATTTAGACCTTCATTTATCCAACTTGATAAACATGACCTTATGATGAATGGACATTTCCATGCTCCCTTAAGGTTCAACTATAATTAAACTAATTTTGTATAATTTATAAACACTAATGGGGAGAAGAAGGATCCTTCCCTAAAAACCTAATTTAATAACTACATCTTAATTATATTATAAAAAAGGAATGAAATTTTGATGCCCCTAGAACCTACTCTTGCACTGTGTCATATGTATTTAAATTTTTTTATAAATCCTATGACAAACTGATATAAAGTGTAGAAATTGAATACTTGAGTGAAAATTCCCTCTTTCTGGGACCGTATAAAATGGTCAAGAACATATCCTTATCCTAACATATCCTTATCCTTATCCCGAGTGTACTTGTGTGGTTTTACCTTATTTAAATTCTATCACATTTCAATATTTGTGACCTCTTGTGATAATTTCAGCCCTATGAAATTTTTTTCCTACAAACTACAATCTATCTATAACTATAACAATATTGCATTCAATGTACCCTATTTTGAGGCAAATGTGATGAAACATTTGAGCACGTGACTTAAAAGGATATATATGTATCCTTTTACCCTATGTCTTACAATCTATGTAGGATCAAATATCTTGTTATAGTTCATGGTGTCCACCTTTGAGACTTGTACCTATAAAATGGGTTGGACATGGTGTAAACCATGGTACAACAAAAAAGTAATATGGCACAAGGAAAAATAAATAATGGATGGTAAAAAACTAGTAAGATTATAAAATAAAAGAAATTATGACCTACTCCAAGGTAAATCATCATAGTAAACATGTGATAATCTATAGAAAAATATTGGAATGATTAAAGTAAGCTACCAACATTAGAGTAATAGAAAAAATAACGTATGTGAAAGTAAGTAGTGACATGTAGAAGCATAGTCATGTGAAGGCATGGATTCGAAACATAAGACAACCACGGTATCAAACGAAAATCACAGTAGAAGGAACATTATGCCATAGTCAAAGAAATACTAGGTGAATAAACACCAAACTCGCATGAATCTACAAACATGGGACACCCATGGTGTCACAAGAAAATAATGTCCCTCAAGACATATCGAGAAAATTGTAATAGAATTATAATAAAAAAGTTATAAGAAATTAAGGAGTAAATTTTTAGAAACAAGTAGTGATAACATAGAAATCAAGTGTAGTAAATAATAGTACTAACGACAAAGATAACAACATAATTTAACACCGCCCAAAACACAAGTTTTAGTCTTGTTGATCAAATAAGTAGCATATGCACTATGTATGTTAGCAAGCATGATGAGGAAGTTGTAAAGTAACATATAATAAACCAAAATTACCTATATAGTTTAAAGGGTTTCCCCAATAGAGTAGTATAAGGAACCAATTCATCTTTGATCATCATGCATCAATATTTGGATGTCTAGTATCAAACTCAATATATTCTATAAATGCAATTGTATAAGAAATAGTTAATATGCTTTGTAGCAAATAAATGTGAAAAAAATCATGTATAAAGTAAAAGGTAATTAATTTTTTTAGTGTTATGTGATTATCTCGAATGTTTTGGAGTATTTTGAGAATAATGATGTACAAGAGGGGTATAATACAAGATCTATCCAATAACAGCCTCATGAAGAAGCATATTGTTTTATCATGCATATGGGATGCAAGCCCCTAAAATAGAAAAAAGTACAAAGGTTTCTCAAATATTTTCTATCTAGAATCCATAATATGTGCTAAATTAAAATGAGGATAAGAAGACCCATGAGAAATAATAGCTATATATGGTGACCGAGTCAAAGGTCTAAGAGACTATGTTCTATGATATTAAAATGTGTATCTTTAGGTTTGATAGAAATCCAAGAGAATGAGATTAAAAATGATTAAAAAAATACAAATGAAATTATTGTATAAATAAATAATATACACGTTTCAAGTAAATATATATGAAAAATAGTAACGTAAATTTGGAATAGAGTAGTGAACCGTTGATAAAAACATTATTTCAGAATATGAAACATTATTGTGTTCCTCTATTTCACAGATTTACCATTAGGACCATAA
Organism: Taxus wallichiana var. yunnanensis; assembly: GCA_018340775.1. Lineage (NCBI taxonomy): Eukaryota > Viridiplantae > Streptophyta > Pinopsida > Cupressales > Taxaceae > Taxus > Taxus wallichiana. The sequence goes on from CM031240.1 coordinate 203,955,526, forward strand.
TACACTACACAATCGGTTATGTCGGGTTTTATTTGCACCTCTAAAACGTTCTTCTATTCCATCACTTCCCCGCATAACCATGTCAGATGGATAAGGAATAGATTAAAATGGGGAAACTCAATCCAAACTGTTGGGTTTTTCAGGCATAAATGGAACTATTTTGTGGTTCCCCGGGTTCACGGATTATCCGACAACACGGAAAAGGGGTGAACATGGTAATAAGATGTTACGTCATCACTTAATGGAACTGTCAGAATAGTTCCAAGGTTCTAAAGTTTTTTTATCCTTTGATCTGGCCAACGAACCAACGAGGGAAAAAGTGAAATGGGAAGTGAAACTATCGCCCAAGTTGGTAAAAAACATAATTGTATTCGAGGTTTACCAATCCTCCCATCCAACCGACAAGTAAAAGAAGGGATAAAACGGTGTATAAGTCGAGAAAATAGGGTACAAGTGGAACATTTCAAGCATCCCAATCATTTTTTGGTCAGTCGAAAGCATCAAAGACTAGGAGGGTTAACAGGGCACTACAATTGGTTAAGACGGTTATTCAGCACAATTGAAAAAGTTCATGGGTTCAAATGGTTCCTTGAAACCCCCAATCGTCACATCTTCATCCAAGCAGCTGGAAAGGTTAAAGCAACTATTTAACGTCTGTATGGAACAATTCACACATTCCCTAGTTCTCGAAACCCGATGTTGACATTTGTCACACCTCATCCTAGATTTAGCTTAGCCTACTACATGTCAACTCTAAACGTTATTTCTTGTTGGATTACTTACTTTGATTGTCCTAATGATTTAGCTCAGGGGAATGTAAAGTGTGTAGGAATCTACAGAGTCATTCTTGGTTCTAAAATGCCTATTACCCATATAAGATGTCACTCTAAATCCTATCATCTTCATCAGAATCGTGCATCAGCTCTTTAACCCAATCATGTGAAAAAAATGGTGCAGGGTTTGGATGAATATGGGAATGACATAATACATCAGAAACAAACATTCTGGAGCAGATACTGGGTCTTGTTAAAGGATCTCAAAAATGCTCAAATTGAATTCAGAACTAAAGGTTCGAGGACCAATAAGTAAGTTACAATTTCAGGGTGGCTACATCATCTTTTAATCTAGTATTCTTATTTTGGATGATCGAATAAGGTACAAACAATTTAATTTCAATTCACTTATGACTATATGTAAATATTCTAGACAATTAGCTTTTAGATGTTAAACAATTATGAAATGAGGAGCAATGTGAAAATAAAACAACATATACCTCATTTAATAAAATAGTTATTTATATTCATTATTGAATTCTGTACAAGCTCCCCCACAAGCCTCGGGATATAAATTTGGAAATGATGGAATGAAAATGTATTTGAAAAAAACACTAAGAAGAGTAAGGGATTCGTCATTGCCTAGAAACGAACCGCCTTACTTATTGCAACACCTCCCAACTTTCTATATTTTTTCCGAGCACGTGGAAGAGAAATAGAAAATGAGATAGATCTCAGGATATCCTTAAATATTTAGTGATTCAAAGCATCAAATATATTTGAATTCTATCATTACATCATGAAGATCAAAGTAATATTTTGTGTGTACAATGAAACTAAATTACAACCCTCTTGTGCATAATGATCACATTGGCCTGAACAAGATGGACATAACATCTCATGGAGCCTTCCAAAAGCTTAAAAAAGGGACTTAACAATAATAATTTGGGAAAATTTCATTGATTCATCCATGTATGCTAACAAAAAAGAATATTTCTTCATCATTTCAATTTTAAAATGTTGATTCCAACTTCATCATTTCAAGTTAAAAGTGCAGACAAATATGAAGTTATTCAACCTTAATACAAAATTGCAAAGGATCTCAAAAGAATGCATGTTTTCATGAGAAATCAACAAGAAATACACAATACCCATCAATGTCCGGGAGAGGGCATCCCAATAATGAATGGAATGAAGAAAAATTCCCATTTCATAGTTAAAAAAATCATTGCGGTCATCATAAGGAAATTCAAGTCATTTTATGAAAAACCCCAAATGGTTTGAAATAACTTAGTAATCAAGATACAAATGAATCCTGCAAAGAAGAGAAAGATCATTGAAAAACAAAGCTTCCAGAACTATCAATGGCAGCGATCTCTCAAATATCGGTGAGCTATCAATGATAGCGAGCTCTCGAATGACAGTGAGATCTTAAAGAAAAGCAGAGAAATAATATCAAAAAAACACGCTTTCAGAACTATTCACAGCAAGATCTCAAAAGGAGTCGGGCTAAAAATATATTCAAGAGCCTACCGGTGGTTGCCCATCCCGATCGAGAGAAATTAACAATGATTTCGAAGTTTCAATCTTGGCCAAGCTCTTGCATTCACTCTCCAAAACACAAACACTTTAAACATAGGCATGATGTACCGCTCTTAGTGAATTGATAAGACAAATAATCATTACGTTTTACAGTTTCACCCTAAGATGGTTGGCATTGTTCTCCCTAAATTTGGTCAACCATTGACCACGGTTAGGGTTAACCGTGTTAACCATTGTAATGATTAAAGTTAAAAACATAACATCATTTTTTTTAATAATCATTTGATTATTATTACTCAAACCTTGATGGAAGGTATTGACCCCATGAAACAATGATGTTATTCCATTTTTAAAAAAAGTGTATGCATGCTCGTTAAACCATTGTAATCTAAACATTCAAGAGGTCAAACTTGCACAAATTTTGTAATGATTGAAGGTGAGTTGCAATTTTATAACAAAGACTTCAACTTTCAAATGCCAAGTTTGAGAGATAAAGTTTCAGTTATTTTCAAGTACTCATTTTACCAAGGAATTTTGTTAAGAAAAATGGGACATCAAGTGGAGTTTGTTTTAGTTGTATCTCTACTTCATCTTTCTTCCCTCTTTCCTCAAATTCTAAATGTAACCATGTTTTGAGCATTGTAAAGGACATTTTGTGGCTATAAATAATTACTGCCATTTTATCAACAACAATTTCCTTTTGAGTAATAAAACTATTTTGACATCTCAAATTTTAAATATCCAATATGCAATCAAGAGTTTAAAATTTTTCTTGTTATGATTTATTTATTTAGGATCCTTAAGCATATTCTTTATTCCCTTCTTCCTTCTATGCTTATTGAGTTATTTGATTGTGACTTTGAGTGTGCTAGGATTTTTCAGGATATTTTTATTGTAGGGTCAACCTCCTTAGAACATTTCTTTCTTAAAATCACATCCTTCATTAAATGTATCTTATCAACTACTTGTTAGTGAGTTGTGCGAGCCATTAGTCTTAACTGTCAAAGTGTGCATTTTCTAACAGCAAGTAGCTTGTCATAAAAAATTTAGTGTATCAACTCTTTTATTTTTTGTTTTCTTAATCCCTTAACTTCACGATGATTTAGAGTTAGGATCAGTATTATAGGTGTTATTACAGGGAAGTCAGACCACTTCGGAGACTTGCCTCACTTTTGGGAGACCCATAGCCTAGAGGTATTTCCATTATGTATCTTTGAGGGGAGTTTCCTCAGATAATCCAAAGCGGCACTCTCAAAGTTTGAAAACAATTTTGGCATGCCCAGTGGGACCACAAAGATATTTTTTTTCTTAGTGTGAATACAATGATAATATTGCATGATGGACATTCCTAAAGTTCAAGCTGCTCATATTCGTCAAACTAATCTTATTTTTGTAGCAGTGATCAACACACAAGAAGATATAAATGATGATCTAAGAGTTGCAATAAATTGGGAGCCACTCATTGAACATTAGCTCCTTACTGCAGATACCATTCTCAATGAGGACTTTAAAATATCATCTCTGATCTAGCGAACATTGGATGCTACAAGAAGGAATTGACTACATGAGAATTTTTTAAAAATTGATTTTGTTTCATAGATGTTAACCTTTCAGAAGATATCATCTGACGAATCTGACATCTTAATTATAGATCAGTACATGTTTCATTATTAAAGTAATTACAAGGTATTCAACGAGAGGTATTCCTTCTAATTTTATCTAGTTAACTCTTAATTTTGTTAGAAGGAAAAGATTTGCAAATACTACTCCTTATAATAGGCCTAACACTTTCTCTGCAAGTCAATTTTTTTTAATTCATATTCCCATCTTTGAAATGGCTAGATATCATCCTTATTTCACTTTTACTAGTGGTATCCCTCTACAACTTGCTATATTTGACAATATACCACCTACTGCTCTAAAACTTATCCCTTATTTTAATGGTGCAAATCAAACTACCCCCTTTGAGCATATCGGTGATATGAATAATTTATGTTCAGTTCTTAATATTACCCAATAAAATGTTTCCTTAATATCACTCGTTGTATCCTTCAAGGGTAAAGCTACTTGATTGTATAAAAGTATACCCATAGGAACTATTTCTACATGGGATGAATTAGGTACATCCCTTTGCAAACAATTTGAAGACAAATCATATCACCTATCACTCATATATCATCTCACTACTATCAAAAGGGAACCCCAGATTTTATGGAAAAATTTAACTTGACATTTATAAGAACATAGGAAAGGATACCACAAACTATCAAACCATCAGTTGAGCATGCATTCCTATATTATTTAAGGGCATTAAATAGTGACATTGCAGTGATGATTCAATCTATGGGTGGCGTTACACTCCCTGCTGCTTTTGATATAGCAATAAGAGATTAAATAACTCTTATTCAAGCAAGAAAATTTTCCCCTTGACATTCATTGCCCATATTTCTAAAATTGTATCCTATTACAACTCCTTTAAACCACTTTCATTCTCTTGGTTTTCAACCCAATGAGATAAATGAGCTGAAAATAACTTTGCAAACAATAGGGAATGAGTTAGTAGTCATTAAAAGACAAATGGTTGAAAGTAATAAGCCTTAGAAAACTCCTTTTCAATCCTTTAGACCTCCTTACCGACTCAAATCAGGTTTATAGGTTTCAAAATCAACCAAGGACTATTGATCCAAATGCTCCATCTTCATCTAGAGCCCTTGTTCTAGTTAATGTTACTCAAGACTGAAATTGGTATTTTCCTTGTAACCAACCACGTCCCCTAGCTTCTTTCCCAAATTGATACTTGAATTAGACCTTTATAGCATAAGGATTTCTGAAGTATCTCAAATACATAAGAAAATCAGACCCAATGTCTTATTAGATTAGGCTATGGTTAGCTTTAAAAAGATGCTTTTTATGTGGTTGTTACTAGGTCCAAGAAAAGAGCTATTGGAGAGGAGAAATGAGTAAAAAATGGGCACGGTATGTATTCTTCATTACCTAAGGACGCAAATAGTTCTGATGCAGATCCAATGGTGAAACAAATTTAAAGAGGTCCAAGTGTAACAAGTAATTTCATACCTCATATCTCCAAATCACCAGAGGTGGGATCTTCTTCTTCTAGCGAACAAATGAAAAATGATTCAACATCATTGAATGTGGTAGAATGTTTTCGTACCCAAATGGCACTCAGATTTGTGGAGAGATGGATAGCACTCAAACAACACTTGATCTTGTCCTAACTTTGCTTTAGGTTGTGCCTTTCAACCAAGGTAGGAGAACCTATTTTTTAACCCTCAAATGGTGAAGGAGATGAAGATATCCCTCAATTTGTGCAAATAGTATGAAAAGGGCCTTGGGAAAATATGATCAACACTCCAAATCTGACTTTCACAAGTTGTCACTTCCAGATTATGGAGATAATTTCAATGGAAGGCAAGGGTTACTGAAGACATTTTGAAATCCTGCTATGTTCTACATACTTTAGCAAATGGATTTTGATCTTCTGTGGGTATACAGGTCAAAACAAGGGTAAAATAGGGTAGGATTATTTGTTTAGAATGATTTTTGAGTGGGAGTTTAGACAAGACAAACCAAGGTCCACCAGACTCTTTGAGGATTTCATCAAAATATGGGAAAAATTTAAAGCATAAACTATCAAAATGGTTAATCATTCCTTGAACCAGAATATGTGGATCAAATGGAGGCCCAAATCTACACTTTTCCACACAATCTTTGATCATCTATCAAAAAGATTGAGTTAGAATGAACCAATGAAGAATTTAGCAATCACTATTTAATCATGACCTAAGGCGCACCCAAAGGTTTGCAAACAATCTCTAAAGTCAAGGAAGGTAAAGTGATTTTAAATTTGTTTATCTCTTTATCAGATGAAAGCTCTTCTGAATGTGAGATTGCAAATGCAACTAAACTATCAACAAGAAATGCAACCCTATATGATCAAGAGAGATTTTAAACACAAGACTGCAATAGGAAAAAAGAAACACAAATTTGAAATGCATTCTAAAATGTAAGCATTCACAGATTTTTCCCAAAGACAACACAAAATAACTCAAAAATGATCAGATTTATCAGTAGGTGAATATTTTGAAAACAATCTTAGTGCTCATTAATGGCTATACATGTGCAACCAACTTAACATGATTTGAAATCTGATACAAAGAGAGTTACATGAGTTTCTCAATTGGTCACTCAAAGAATGGGCTTCTTCCTAGATTTTCCTGTGAAACGTTTATTTTTCCAAGGCTTTTTAAAACTCTTCCAACCCTTTTCATGACAAATTCATGTAATATATAGCATTCAACCTCCTTCGATCCTTATTTCCCAAGAAAAGAATATGCCAAAGGATCAAATTTGTTACAAAAATTCCTCATGATTCGCAGATGGGGATGTTTAACAGAACATGTCCAAAACATTTCCAGTTGTCTCAAAAAGAAATGAATCATTGCAAAATTCACATCATTATCCATTGTGAAGGAACATTTTTCATCTTCAAAGCATGAAGACCCCCTTTCATTATTTCATCCTTATTCCTCCGAATTTGACTCTGCTGACTTTTGGATCGATATTTCATGTTTTTGGATAGGTTAGGGCAAAAAAATCATTTCAAAAACATCTATCATGTTCAAATTGATCTTTAAAACCGATTGCATTGGTCTTTGCAGTACAAACGACACGAATTTGTCAAAAATTCGATGAAAATTGATGCAAAAACACATCTCCAAGCTTCTGGAGCTCAAATGGCGACCAAATGAAAAATTCACGATTCTGGTTGATCTTCGTTTATCCTTTAATCTTAGCCCTCCATGTGTCACAATGTGATTGGAAATGGGATTGGGATCACTTTTGACATTTTAACACTTTTGGAAAAATGTAAAAATTTGACATTTTTCTCTACCCCTCCGCCCTTTGAAAATGAGCTTGACACGTGTCCCAATGTGGGTCCCAGTGAAATCGCAGCTCGATTATACACATTTCCACCTTTTTTGGAAAAAGGAAAATTTTCCAAAATATCCCCGCATCTCGCCTCATGAAAACGGGCCCGACACGTGTCCCAAAGTGGGCCCCACTTGATATACGAACCAATTCTACATATTTCCACCATTTTAGGAAAAAGGAATTTTTTTAATTTTCCTCCTCACCTCCACCCTCCCGTAAGACATGTGTCTGATATGATCATTGGGGGCAGCACTTCTCATTTCATATTTTAATCATATTCCGCGAAGGAAAATTTTTGACATTTCCTCTGCCATCCCACACCTCTACCATTGACTCCTCAGATGAATCTTGATTTTTACCTTTCAGGATCGCGGGTCAATTCAACAAATTTACCATTTTGATAACTAGAGGCTAAAAATACAACTTTCCTTTGAAGGTCCGCCTCCCCGGCCTATGCTCTGATGCCGACACGTATCTTCATCCCATTGGCTGTGAGTTTGCGGTCCAATTTTATACTTTAACTCTTTTTCACTAAAGGCCGAAGAGTATCTATTGATGGCATATCATAGCACCCCTAAATGTCTGCAACTCGATAGGTTGAGACTCTCAGTGTGATTGCATAACATGGAGCTTTTCCCAAGTGTGGAACCTTGTGAAATCGGAAAAGCTCTCCGGATGAAGGCCGGTTCCTATTCCTCTATTCAGATGCACACTTAAAAATGCAGAGGGTTTACTCAAAAACCTAATATAACTTGCCAAGGAGATAGGGTAAGAAGATGCATACAAATAAACCTATACTAACAAAGGTGATGCACCAAGGAATGAAGAAACATCTGTTTTGCCAATAAACACAAACCATTAAAATGTAATGCAAGATCATGCACAGATAACTAGATTTGTAGTGAAAGATGAGGAGGATGCAAATGATCACAAAGAGGGTTGAGAATCATCCACAGACATGCATTATTTTCTCCAAAGATTGATGCAATACACTACAAAATGCTAAGAGGTAAAGTTGTATTACAGTTTTAAATGGGAGGTTTGAACTCCACAAATTCACCTGCCAAAGAGAAGAAGGGAGGGGAAAAACAAGAATGTCCAACCTTTAGAAAGAAGCCCCTCCTTACAATTTATAGGAAGAATGAGAGAGAAAAGAGAGAGGAATTCCAAATCTACCCCAACCACCTCTAGGCTACATTTAATTCATCTCATAATGGTGGTAGGTGAGAACCCTAGCAAACCCAAAAAGTGGTGAACTGTATTTTGCATTTTTAAGAACTTGTTCCCACCCAATTAAAGACCTTGTAAGCTTTCCGAAAAGTCCAACCTTGCATGAATCCGAGCTCCCTGTGAAATGTTATGGCCATCTGAATATCTACGCCAGGGTTTGCTTCCTGTCAGCGCTCAAAATGTTGCGCCTCCCGAAGATGTGCCATAGGCGCTCAAAATTACATGTCGACACTCTTTTCCCTACACCCTTAACCTGTGCCTTGGTGCATCCATTTACGTGTCGACACTCTTTTTCCTACGCCCTTAACCTGCGCCTTGGCGCATCCATTTACGTGTCAACACTCTTTGTTGTGCATCCTTAACCTACGCCTTGGCGCATCCATTTACGTGTCGACACTCTTTTTCTGTGCGCCCTTAACCTACGCCTTGGCACATCCATTTATGTGTTGACACTCTTTGTTGTGCACCCTTAACCTACGCCTTGGCGCATCCATTTACGTGTCGACACTCTTTGTTGTGCGCCCTTAACCTGTGCCTTGGCGCATCCATTTCTGTCGACACTCTTTTTCCTGCGCCCTTAACCTGTGCCTTGGCGCATCCATTTACGTGTCGACACTCTTTTTCTTGCACCCTTAGCCTCCACCTTGGTGCATCCATTTACTTGTCGACACTCTTTGTTGTGCGCCCTTAACCTGCGCCTTAGCACAATAAACATCGGGCTTTGAATTTCTTTGATTTCCATATTCTTTTGCTTGTCTATATCTACCCGGGGGGAGATATATACAACAATTTGGTGACTCAACGGGATCACCTGCCTGCTAGGTAGAAGATTAGTGGCCTTTTAGCAATCCATTGGGCATGGAGTCATAAGCAATAACTTGAAACCAACCTGATATCTGATCCCGATCCTGATACCGCAACTCATTCTCCAAGAGCATGCTGAACTGTAGAAATTCAACCTGAGAGCAACAAAACCTGTGTTGGAGCACTTAGGGAAATTGAAACCTAACTACAACAAGACAATGTGCATACGCACTTAGAGGAATTAAAACTAGGCTAATATTTACAAGGGTAAACCTTTTCCTTTTAGTAGCAATGTTTAAGATAGATTCCGTTAACCGGAATCGGGAGTTCTTCTCCATCCAATGTAGACAATTGGAAGGCATTACTACTTTTACATCCCGTGACCATGTAGGGGCTGCTCCATATGGCATCAAACTTGGAATGCTTTCCTGGTTTTGCCTGATCTGCATCCCATTCAGAACTAGGTCCCCTTGCTAAAAGGTCTTTGCTTTTGCCTTCTTATCAAACCATCTTTTTACTAAGGCCTAATCTTTCTCAATCGTCTGAACTCCATGTTCTCTAATTTCTTCCAATTCCATCAACTCTGCATACCTGGCCTCCATTGGTTTGAACTCAGCCAACTCTAACTGCTTCATGAGCTCTAATGCAGGCAATTCTAATGATATAGGCAATATTGCTTCTTTCCCATAGACCAACTTGTAAGGGGAATTACCTGTAGACCTCTTTGGTGTTATTCTGTCAGCCCATAACACTGATTTTAGCCTGGTATGCCATGTTCTTTGATTTTCATCCAAAGTTCTTCTGATGATTCTTAGTAAATTCTTGTTCGTGGACTCCGCTTGTCCATTACCCTGCGGGTAATAATTTGAAGAGGTGTTCAAATAGATTCCATTCTTAACAACCCATTATGTAATCTTGGAACCTATGAATGCCAATGCATTGTCTGATATGATAGTGGTTGGCACACCGAACTTGGTCACTATTCCCTCATAAAAGTCTAGTATGTTAGACTCATTTGCTTCTTTAAGCACTACTGCTTCGGTCCACTTGGTGAAATAGTCTATTGCCGTGAGAATCCACTTGTGGCCTTGGCTTGAGTTTGGATTGATGAGCCCGATAAAGTCCAATCCCCATTGCATAAATGGTTGATCAACCAAAATTGGGTGCAATGGAAGTGTTGCTAGTCTTTCTTTGCCTGTGAAGAGTGCACATTTCTTGCACTTTCTTATCCATGTATAGCAGTCACTGAACACTGTGGGCCAATAATACCCTGCCTTCATTATCTTGAGAGATGTTACTCGTGGGGCAAAATGTCCTCCAAAATCTCCATCATGAAAATCTTGTAACACCCTCTCAATTTGACCTGTCCCAATGCACCTCAATAGAACTCCATTGATGTCTTTCTTGAACAAAACACCATCAACAAGCACATATGGAATGGCTTGTAATCTAAAGTATCTTCTTTTTTCTTTACTCAATTTTGGAGGGCATAGGCCTACCTGTAGGAAATGTATCATGTTTTGAGTCCAACAAGGAGCAGGCACGTCATCATTTTCCTGTTCTTGACCATCCTGTAGAACCAAGATATTCTCTTTTTCATCACCTGTTTCAACCTTCCGACTCAAAGCTAGTTGTTTACATAGTCCTTTTCCACGTACTAGTTTTGTGACCTTGATCTCGATGTCATATTCCATGACACGGGTTATCCATCCTGCACATTTCTCATTCAGATCCTATTTTAGAAGGAAGTCCTTGACTCCCGCATGAGAGACCAATAATTGGATCTTATTGTTTGAGACCAGGTACTTGAATTTCTTTAAACTCCTGATCACTTTGCAAGGAAATGCTTTTCAATGAAAGAGTACCTAGTTTTGTATCCCTCAAGCCTTAAGCGAAGAAAGCAAGCTGGTTGTTCTAATCCTTCTTTGCTTTGTTGTGCCAGGATTGCAGAAATTGTGTCTCCACCACCAAAGGCATATAGCATGAAATCCTTGGAGAAGTTTGGATTGACGAGAGTCGGAGCTTGAGATATAGCCTCTTTTATTGCCTCAAAACTTGCCTTGCCTTCAGATGTCCACTTAAATGCCATGCTCTTCTTCAACATTAGTGTTATTGGCTTTACAAGAGCTACAAAGTTTGGAACAAACCTGCGGACAAAATTGATCCTTCCTAAGAAGCTTTGAAGAGCCTTCTTATGACTTGGCAATGGCAACACTCGAATTGCTTCAACTCTCTCTGGGTCGATCGTCAACCCCTCCTTTGAAACAATATGGCCTAGAATTTTTCCCTCGTGAGCCAAGAATATGTATTTTTTGGGATTCAAAGATACCCCAAATCTTCTACACCTCTGAAATACCTGTCTCAGATGAAATAGGTGATCTGCTGCATTTTTGGAGAATACAGTGATGTCGTCAAGATATATCATAACTATTTTATTGATCAATCCTTAAATGCATATCCATTGCCCTTTGGAAAGTGGATCCAGCATTCGATAGTCCAAATGGCATCTTCTTGTAGGCATAGGTGCCCCATTTGGTGGTGAAAGCCATCTTGAGCTGGTCATCTTCTTTCACCATTACACGATTATACCACGAGTAGCCATCAGGGACAGAGAATTTCTCCAAACCAGATACTACTTGTAATATTTGTTCCATTGAAGGAAGTGGGTAATGGTCTTTGAGAGATGCCCTGTTGAGGTCTCAGAAGTCCACACACAACCTGATTTCTCCGCTCTTCTTCCTAACCAGAACCAAGTTTGCAACCCATCTTGAGTGCTTGATCGGGAATATAATGCTTGCCTCTATTAGCTTGTTTAGCTCTTTCTTCATTAGAGGCTCAATGTGAGAGTTGAATGGTCTCTGCTTCTGCTTGATGGGCTTAGCATCTAGATCCAATTCTATGGTATGTTGTGCCAACTTCGGATCAAATCCTCTCAAGTCTTCATAGCTCCAAGCGAAGACATTTGGAAATTCTTGGAAAAGCTGTGTGAAATCTGATTTTTCCTGCTCAGTGGTCACTTTACCAATTTGAAGTGTTTTTCCTTCCCCTACTGGAATTGGTTCTAAATCTTATCTCTTGACCTGTATGTTAGCCTTTTCCTTACGGAACTGGTCGTTAGGGTTGAAGATAGACTCCAATGTTACTAAACCCTTAGGAAGCTTGTTTTTCCGTAGCTTCACTACTTGATCCCCATATTGCTGCTCTAGTTTGTCCTGATTCCTAGCTGAGAATTTAGCCTCTTCTTGTAAAAAATTGACGATTTGTTGATCATTCTCAAACACTTTCCATCTTGTGTTATTATCTGGAACTATTGGCCTCACAATCACATGCATATGTGGTTGTTTTTTCCCTTTTGATGTTGTCAACCACATCAAACATTGCTCCAACTGCTGCGAGCCTATCTGCGGCTTCATTTTTCTTCCTAGGTATGGACACGATGTTGAAAGCTTCAAAATCCTCAACGAGGTCCCATACCCTGTTCTTGTAGTTCTTCAGTAGGTCATTCTTTGTAGCATGTTGTCCCCTGACTTGGTTGATGATTAGCTCGCTATCCCCGAACACCTGCAAGTTCTTTATGCCTTGTTTCCTGGCCCAATGAAGTCCATGAATCAATGCTTCATATTCAGCTGTGTTGTTTGAACATGAAAACTGGAAACGAAAAGCTGAATAATATTTGATGCCTTGAGGTGAAACCAACATTGCACCACCTCCAGCACCTTGCCTACTCCTTGATCCATCGAAAAATAACTGCCATTCCTCATTGTCATCCTTATGGTCTAGTTTGGTGATGCTAGGAATAGGTTGGTTTTCTTCATGTATGCAATAAACACCTAGCTCAGATTCTTCTACTTCTTAGTAGGGATCAAAAGCATGTACCTTGCTTGCCCATTCATCAAGAGTCAAATGCTGGGATGCTTCCAACTTTGGTGTCGCTTCATCTATGCCGGATAATCTTCTTGATTAAATCTTTGAGCAGTTGGCATTGATTTGGCTTGGAGTATGAGGCTCAATATGAAAGTTTTTGATTGGTTCAGATCTGATTGTGACCTTAGTACCATATCTTGTCCTAAACAACATGTTTGACCGGTCGTGAGATAAGTAGCCTCCAATTTTGGTGTGAAATCCCTTGATAAACATAGGGCAAAGAGTGGTGGAAAATCTATCACCGACACATCTTGCAAAATAGTAATGGTGGGGCATGTATGCAAGGTAAGATTCAAACCTTTAATCACTCCCCTTTATTCTTCACTACTCTCCCATCCAATTGTACTACCCCCTTTGATATGACTTCATATTGGAGACCCAGTTGATCAGCTATTTACTTGGGCATGACAGAACTACTTGCCCCAGAATCAATCATGCAATTGTGTACTAGTTTATCCCCAATGATTAATGAAATGTAGAATGGAGGGGGTTTCAAAACTTTACCTTGTTGTCCTCCATGATTCCCTTCAGTGAGAAATATTTGTAAGGACATTCTCTTGCATATGGACTGCTTTGGTTCGAAGTTGACCAATCCTTCATGGCAGCTTGTAGAAGATCTCTTTGGCCTAGGATGGATAAAGATTCCCACATTGATATATTCACATTTGTCTTCTTCATTTGATCAATGATGCTAAATGGGGATGAAAAATCTCTTTGTTGTCCTTTAGGCTTTTGCACATTCCTTTCTTGCACATGGGCAGCAACTTGGTTGGCATTTGAGTTGGCTTAGAAGTTGGTTTGGGCTTTCCTTGCATGTTTGGGCTGTATTTTGCTTACCAACACCTTGTGGAGTGGTGGAGGGATGTAGATCACTTGGAGCCAATGATTGCCCTTCACCAATATTCCTCTTCTTTGATCTTGTATTAGCTGCTACTCTCTGAGAAATTGTTTAATTCATGCCACAAAAATCCTCAGCTTTCCAATTCACAAGTGCGGTATCATTTGGAGCTGTGTTTTGCTGAGATGTCCCTTGTTGCTGATTTGTTTCTTGACTCACTTCACCCTCTATGCCGATGTAGTTGTTACCATCAAGGCTTGGTTCAAAGCACCATTGAAGCACATAGATTGGTTATGAGGTTCATTGCATGGGAAACACCAATCATACTCTTGAGCTATGTTGTTTTGCACTGGCACTAATGCTTTAGAAGTAGATGCAACATTGGGGTTATAGGGCTGAAATGGTCTATTGGCGGGAGGCCTTACTTGGCTTTGATTTGCAGTTGGATTGGGTGGCCTATTGGGCTAGTATGGTTGCCTATTAGGTTGAGCTTGAGGCTGATAAGAAGGTCTAAATATTTGGGCCTACTGCCTCTTGAGTGTAACCAGCTCATTTCCCAAATTTTGTAGTTGTTTCATGACCTCTTGGAGTTCATTTGAAGCACTAGAGGATGAAGTAGAAGTTTCATTTGAACTTTGATTTCTAGGAGTGGGAATAGGAGCCAAAGTGGGTGCTTGACTAGTACTTGGATTTTCTAAGTTTGGATACAAGGGCATGGGAGGCCTAGGAGCTAGCTTACTAGCTTGAATAAGACAGTTTTCAGCCCTAATGGCAATGCTATAAGCAGCAGGTAAGGTTGTGCCTCCCATAGATTGAATTAACATAGAAATATCAGAATTTAAAGCTTTAAGATAATATAGAAAAGCACCTTCAGCTATTGGCCTAACGGCCACTAGAATCCTATCCCAAGACCTTTGAAATCTGAAGTTGAAGTCAGTCAGCTGCTCGTTGGGAGCTCTCTTGATAGTCATCAATTGTTCAAGTAGAGACAAATCTGTCTCCCTTTTCTCCAAGCTGCTCATAGAGAACTATGCATAGTTGATTCCAGTCTGGATAGAACCGACTCAAGGCTCTAAACCATTGCAATGCCTTTCCTTTGAAGCGAAGATGCCAGCAATTTGGCAACAACATCCATTTCATTTATCTCATGGATTACACAAACGTTAGCAATGTCTTTGACATGATCACCAGGAGTGGTATGATTTTCTCTAGTGAAAAATGGAATGTTCTTCAATGCTGCAATTGGAACTGGATTCTGTGCATTGAGGGCAAGTGGGTTGCTACCAGTGAATTTGACAAAAGGGTTTTGTTGTGCCATTCTGATTGGCCTAAGAACCCTTGTTGATTGGATGAAAGGTCTACCAGGTGGAGGGGTTGATAAAGTCCTATTAGGTGGAGATGGTGATCTTTGTGGTCCTCTTCCTCTCTTTCCTCTGCCACAGTGATAGCTATAAGTGGAAAATAACCCCTCTTCTCAATTATCGGACTGGTTTGAATTCTTCTCATATGCCCAGGAAAATTTTGCTTGCTTACACTACTAAATTCTATCCCTTGAGTCACGGATGTGTTAGAGAATGAGCACAAAAAGCTTATTTGGATCTGCCAAGTTACACACCAAACCTGACAATATTAAAAATAGAATTTAAAAATTTGAAGGATCCGAAGATACAGTTCTTCAATTCGGTTATCGGGTCTGTTGTGCAGCTACTAATCCCCGAAAGGTACGAGAAGAAACTCAGGTCATGCAAGGCAACTGGGAAAACCCGAAATACTAAAAACCATGAAATTTTGAAAGTCAAAATCTCAAAAATCTAAGAATACCCTTTTGAATATTATCCCCGATCTATCAACTGGTGAAATTTTGACTTGTTTTGAGCAAGTTAAGTCCTTGAAAATCGATTTCAAAGTTCATCCTGGAAGGTGAAAAATCTGAAATTGTAAAACCTGCAATTTTTAGTCCAAATTTCTTGAAAATTCCTTCAAATCTTGTGGAATGACCTCTTGGTCCCCACCGGGCATGCCAAAACTATTGATGGCAAATCACAGCACCCCTAAATGTCTATAACTCGATAGGTTGAGACTCTTAGTGTGATTGCATAACATGGAGCTTTTCCCAAGTGTGGGACCTTGCGAAATCGGAAAAGCTCTCCGGATGAAGGCTGGTTCCTATTCCTCTGTTTAGATGCACACATAAAAATGCAGAGGGTTTACTCAAAAACCTAATCTAACTTGCCAAGGAGACAGGGTAAGAAGATGCATAAAAATAAACCTATACTAACAAAGGTGATGCACCGAGGAATGAAGAAACATCTATTTTGCCAATAAACACAAACCATTAAAATGTAATGCAAGATCATGCACAAATAGCCAGATTTGTAGTGAAATATTAGGAGGATGAAAATGAACATAGAGAGGGTTGAGAATCATCCACAGACATGCATTATTTTCTCCAAAGATTGATGCACGATACACTACTGAAAATGCCAAGAGGTAAATTTGTATTACGGTTTTAAATGGGAGGTTTGAACTCCACAAATTCACTGCCAAAGAGAAGAAGGGAAGGGAAAAACAAGAATTTCCAACCTTTAGAAATAAGCCCCTCCTTAATATTTATAGGAAGAATGAGAGAGAAAAGAGAGAGGAATTCCAAATCTACCCCAACCACCTCTAGGTTACATTTAATTCATCTCATAATGGTGGTAGGTGAGAACCCTATGAGACCCAAAAAGTGGTGGCTTGTATTTTGCATTTTTAAGAACTTGTTCCCACCCAATTAAAGACCTTGTAAGCTTTCCGAAGAGTCCAAGCTTGCATGAATCCAAGCTCCCTGTGAAAATTTATGGACATCTGAATATCTGCTTGAGGTTTGCTTCTGTCGGCGCTCAAAATGTCACGCCTCCCAAAGATGCGCCATAGCACGAGAAAATTACATGTCGACACTCTTTTCCTACACCCTTAACTTGTGCCTTGGCACATCCATTTACGTTTCGACACTCTTTTGCCTACGCCCTTAACTGCGCCTTAGCGCATCCATTTCGTGTCGACACTCTTTCGTTGTGCACTCTTTGTTGGCGCATCCATTTACCTTTTGCCTACACCTTAACCTACGCCTTGGCGCATCCATTACATGTCGACACTCTTTTTTGCTGCCCTTAACTTAACCTACGCCTTGGCACATCCATTTACATGTCGACACTCTTTGTTGTGCGCCCTTAACCTGCGCCTTGGCACATCCATTTACGTGTCGACACTCTTTTCCTGCGCCCTTAACCTGCGCGCGCATCCATTTTTACGTGTTGACACTCTTTTTTTGCGCCCTTAACCTGTGCCTTGGTGTAATAAACATTGGGCTTTGAATTTCTTTGATTTCCATATTCTTCTTCTTGTCTATATCTACCCGGGGAGATATATACAACAATGATATCAAACTCCTCCGCCTTTCTATCTCCTGCCACCGCCTTACGCATTTCCTCGTCGATTAGATGTAGGCCTTAGGTGATTTTCTTTGTTTCCATGTATTTTCTAAAGTCCCTAAGGTACAAAATGACCCACCCATCTTCCTTCACTCTTCCTACAACACATGTACCTCCTCCGGGGCTTGCATGGAGCTATGGGGAAACTTGCACTTTTTCCAAAAACATAAAAACGTTAAGTTATTAGAAATGACCCATCAATCCTTGTCCAATTACAAATGGGCCACATAGGAGAAGATTTTGAACTAAATTTTGACTGAAAAGGATGCCCATATGATCAAAAAATGCAAAAATTGTCGAGGAATGCAAAGAAGAAATTAACGGGAAAATGATGCCCGTCTAACCATCAAAACACATAAAAATTCAAAGGATGCCCTAGAATTCGATTTTTCTCTAAGGATGAAAAATTTCTCAAAATTGTATAAGCTGAAACATTTTTTCAAAGCATTTTTATCATGGAATTGGATTTTCAATGGCATACAAATGCAAATCAATCAATTTTAAACTTCCATGATTGGTAAAATAGGAAAAATGACATAACCCACAAATTTTGGAAAAATTAGAGCACAAAACAGCAGGGCACACATGTAGATTTCTTTCAAATTGGGGCAAAACAACAAGTTTGTGAGAATTTCAAAGCATTCGACTAGAGGGAAAAGTTGTAGACCACCAAATTGAAAGAAAACGTTTGAGCATGCAAAATGAATGAAAATTTAGGGCAAAATAGTGCACATTCAAAAATGGCACCAACATCGGCTCATGGTCTAGGATGGGCACTCCCGGTGAGTGCCACAAGAACAAAATAAGTAGACCAAGTGCAAAAATAACAATTGGGCAACGGAATCAAAATTGCAGAGCTGAAAAACTAGACCAGGTTGACAAAAATGGATGCCAAGAATAGGGAAAACCACAACCGACAAAAATAGTAAAAGCAGAGCCAAAAATAAAGACTATACACTATACAAGTGGTGCATACCTCAAATTTGACGATTAATCCAAGAAATAATTTAGATTCCTATAATTAACGGGTAGTAATTCAAGAAATTCCCCATCTAAGTCCTTGAGAAAAAGGTATTTTAACCAATTCGATATCAATGGAGTAAGGGCCCATCCATAATGCATCAAATTTACCATGTTTTCCTTATCTTCATTTCTTCTATCCCATAAAAAAACCAGGTCTCCAATATTGAAGGCCCTAGGAGTGACTTTCTTGTCAAACAATCTTTTCAACTTCTCTCTAAATCTGACATGCCTTTGGTGGGATACTCTTCTTTCTTCATCCAGCTCAACAATCGATTAATCCTTGCCTCATATGGACTGACCTCTTGATCTTCAAGTTGTTGAACAAACTAAAATGAATATAATTGTAGATGTAAGGGCAACAAATCTTGAGTTCCATACACCAACTCAAATGGGCTCTTACTAGTAGCTCTTTCGGTAGTGATTCTATCAGCCCAAACTACAAATTTCAGTTGTTCACATCTTTTTCTCTTGTTCAACTCCAAGGTTCTCCTAATGATCTTCAACAAGTTCTTATTGTTGGACTCAACTTGTCCATTCCCTTAAGGGTTATAGTTTGAAGCATAAGTCAGATTGGTTCCATACTCCTTGCACATTGCCATCAAGGGCTTAGCTCTGAAACACATGGCATTATCAGCAACAATCTTTACTAGCACACCAAATCTGCATATGATGTGATTCAACAAGAAGTCCATAACAACTTGGTGTGTTGCTTTTTAGTGGGGATTGCTTCCACCCACTTAGTGAAGTAATCTATGGCTATAAGAATCCACTTATGTCCAGCACTAGAAGGGTCTAAAATCTCACCAATGAATTCTATTCCCCATTGTTTGAAAGGAGCTTCAATTAATATAGGCTGCTGCAAAGGAAGGGATCTTGAAGCTTTCATTCTTGGAAAGAAATGCGAGAAACTTTCACATCTTCTAACCAGCAGTGTTTCATCTTTGTAGAGAGTAGGCCACCAATAACCAACTCTCAAAATTTTGTGTGTTGTAACCCTTCTAGGAAAAATGTCCTCCACAAACTCCCCATGGAAATCAACAACTATTTTGGGATCTTCATCTTTAGTTACACATTTCAAGAGGACACCTTCAGGGTTCTTCCAAGCCAACCAAAAGTTAGTGATGATGTATTTTTGAGAAGCATCTTGAGGGCTCTTTTCTAATTTTTACTCAAATGATCGGGGCAGCATAGGTGTACGAGGTAAAAGATTACATCCTTGTAGCACTTAGAACTTACCAAATTATCAAGAACATATGCCCTTTCTTCCTCTACTTCATTCACTTCTACATTCCGTAATTTGTTCTCACCATAAGCTTAGCTAGACCTAAACCTCTCACCAACTTTTTGGTTTGGATATCCATGTCATATTCTTGAAGTTTGTTCACCCATCTACATCTTTTGCTTGAGATCTCCATCTTTGATAAGATGTCTTTTACCATAGTGTGGGGAACATAAGCAACAACTTGTGAACTTAAGATATAAGGCACGAAAACCTTTGTTGCTTTCACCAAGGAAAATACTTGTTTTTCCATGGTTGTGTACTTTAACTCAAATAGCTTGTAAAGCCTTGCTAAATAAGGAAATAGGCCTCTCAGCCCCATCTTCATCCTTTTGCGAGAAAAACAAATGCAATGGTATTTTTAGAAGTAAAGGAGAAGATTCGGAAAGCTTCTTGTAATTTGGAGCTGCCAAGATAGGTGCATGTTTCAATGCTACTTTGATTCCTTCAAAATATTAAATAGCAGCCTCCTCGCATTTGATAAGCGGGTTTTTCTTTAACATGCATGTAATAGGAAAAGTCAATTCAGAAAAATTAGACACAAACCTTCTAATGAAATTGATTTTCTGAAGAAGGATTGGATGCCCTTCTTTGTTCTTGGAATTGGAACCTTGTTGATTGCTTCTACCCTCTCAAGGTCATTTATGACATGACCTTTGAAACAATATGACCAAGCAGCTTTTCCTTTTGCACTCCAAAATGACACTTCTTTGGATTCAAAGAGATTCCAAATTCTCTACATCTGATCAACATTCTTTCCAAGTGTTGCAAGTGATCTTTTCTAGTCCTTGAAAACACAGTCACATCATTTTGATAAACTGCAATGAATTCATTTATGTAACCAGCAAAAGTAACATCCATTGCTCTCTGGAAAGTATCTCTAGCATTTATAAGACCAAAAGACATTCTTACAAAGACATATGTTCCCAAGGAGTAGTAAAGGCAGTTTTAAATTTTTCTAACTCCTTGAAAACAACTTTGATTGTAGTGGAAACCATCCAAGGTGGACAACAATTCAGATCCAGCCACTAACTGCAACATGTTTTCCATGTTTGGCAAAGGATAATTGTCCTTTAATGAAGCTCTATTTAGATTTCAAGTCTGCACAAATTCTAATATCTCCATTTTTCTTTCTAAAGCGGCACAAGGTTTGGAACCCAAGATGAATACCTTGTGGGCTGAATGATCCCTCCCTCTTTCGGTTTCTTCAATTCATCTTGAATTTTCATGGAGAGGAGTGGATTAATTGGCCTCTGCTTTTGTTTAAAGGGCTTGGTATTTGTTTCAAGAGGAATCTCATGCTAAAACAAGTCCTCTCTGTATGCTTTCAGCTCTAAATAAGACCAAGTAAGACAGTCCTAATATTTCTTCAATAGTTGAACATAAGACTGTTTTTCCTCTTTGTTTGATTTCTGCCCAACCAAATCTTCCTTGGTTTTTCCTTTAATTCCCAAGTCATTCTCTTCAACATCTCTAGATGTAAACACGTTTCTATTGATTACACAATCAACATTGCTAAAATTTGATTCAAGAGCAACCAGCCCTCTAGGGATGGTGTTAGTCTTCAATTGAATGATATCCTTGCCAAACAAGGTTTCTTTTCCATCAACAGTACACACCAATGGTTCCAAATCAATATGTTGATCCACAAACTCACCTTTGTTTTGTAATAACCTTTGCACTTGAGCATCATCATTAAACACTTGCCAATGCTTGATGTTGTCAGGGACAAAATGGACATAGTTAACACTTCAATATTGTACTCACAATAAGGTGAAATGATGCAATTTCCAAATCTTGACCCCAACACTGCCAACTTGTCATCAACAACATTGAAACTTCTTTCATGATGCACAATCTTGAAGGAATCAAACATCTCAACCAGATCCCAAACTGCATGTTTGTATTGTTTCATCTGCTGATTTTTATAGCATATAATTTTCTTATTTGTTTGACAACTATCTCTTAATATCTCTTGCAATGATGTTCTTAACACCATACTTCCATGCAGTTCTCAGAACCAACAACAAGGCTTCATACTTAGCAATGTTGTTAGTACATTCAAAATTAAGCTTGAAGGAAAAAACAAACTTTTCAAGCTAGGAGAAATCAGAATTATACCAACACCATTTCCAAATTTGGAGTAAGATCCATAAAATAGTAAGGTCCAAGGGGAACCTACCTATTCAAGGAACTTTTACTGATCCATCTTGTGCTCCCTACCATCAACAAACCCGATAAAATTATCAACATCAACATCAACAAATAATACTTCATAAGAAGCATTATTTGGATCCTCAATTAGATGCAACATTTTCTTCTCTCCCTATAATTTTACAAGGCTTCCTTCAATGGGAATCATGGAAAAATTCATATCCATTTGGACACTCCCTCCAACACTTCCAGCCCACTTTCTTAATAATAACATACCCATTTAGCAGGGTAATCAACAATTACAACATCAAGTTTTAAATTGTTACCTAGATAGGTTCTAAGTTACACCACCAAACCTTTCACACAACCAACTACTATCACTTCTCTTGAGTCCATTATAGTACACTTTCCATGAGATTGCATGATGCACGAGAATCAAACATACAATTATGAATTAGTCTATCCTTTATGATCAAAGTTATAAAGAATGGATCAACATTCAATTGGGAATCAACCAAGGATGTCCCCTAGTATACCTCGGGTGTTTCTCCAAGATCCACTAATGTTGGTGGTGTTTCAAGGTTTGCTGATGATCTGAGGAGAAGTTTCAACAACGTTTACATCTTGGGGTACTCTTCTCCTCTTTTAATCCCAAGTACTCAAATGCTCTCTTCTTATACTCAGGAATCCTAAGCAACTAAATAATTGGAAATCTCACTTTGATTTGGCTCAATACCTGGGCTATGTCATATGGAACACTCTTTGGCAAGGTAGAATTGGAAGGGAGATGAGCAGATTCATCAAATGGCATGCGATTCTTGGCAGCTTGGGCATGAGAAGGACTGAAATTTTTCTTGGCACAACAGAGCTTTTGGCAGGTGTTTCTCTTCTAGGAGATTCTTTGGGAATACTTGTAAGCAAGAGTGTTTTAGGTTTGGCTTGAGTCCCAACTCCCTTAACAACCTTGCTCCTAGTGTTATACTCTTTATCTTGAGCCAAAAAAACATTCATTAACAATTGTTTTTCTTCCTCTGAAGGGAAACCACCATCATACTTTTTAATCATCAAAGCTCTTTAGTATTCAAAGTTATTGTTAGGAATCTCAAAAGCTTGCACTACATCTAGCTCAAGAGTATGAGAGGGAAGAAGAACTTGTACCCATTTGATGCAATCTTAAAAGGTTGCAGATTTCGTTGCACTTATTACCTCAGTTGATGTTTCTCCTTCTTATGAGCCTCGAAGAACAGCCCACCATGCAGATATCATCATCGTATCATCATCATCATTAGCTTCACCATCTTGCTAGTCCACTTCATATGGAGGATGGGGTAGAAAAAACTTATCACACCAATCAATATCAACAACTTCCTCAACAACATCAACCCTAACAGTTAAGGGATCAAGTAACACTCTTCCTTCACGTGATTGAGGATATATATTTGTAGACCCCATGGGTCCTTTGTCTCTATCATCTGCCCTTTGATCACCTCTAGGATGATTGGAAAATCTGTCATGATTTTTTGTTTTTTGTTGACCTTATGAAGTCTTCCCAATTCCCTTCTCTTCCCGGGATAACTTGTATGAGATTTCTTTGACAACCCCTGCCAAAGTTTTCACAACCCCCTCCAAATCAGCACCCTTGCTAGTTTGAGTTTTTTCAGGTTTTATCAACTTTACACTATCCCTCTTGAGAGGTTTCCCAATGGCCTTAATGTTATTTTCAATCTACGATTGCCATGGTAAAGGTTTACCTTAAATTGGTAGACTTCTTGTCTCTTAGGTAATACACTTCTTTCTTGTCAAATGCATCTGGATATTTGATTAAACAAGATTCATAACAAGGCCTCAAATTAACATGCATCCTTCTCAAAGTTTTGTTAAACCTTGTGTTGAATCCATGAATTGATTCATTAGGGTTCTTCTTGATATTTTCAAAATCAGAGAAGAGAAACCTAGGATCATTCTTGTCACCATATTTCAACCTAAATGCATTGTTCATTTCAGTCCAAGAATCAATAGAATTATTAGGCAGAGCCTTGTACCAATCCCTTGCATCCTCTTCTAGTGTATGAATGAACAATTTAATGTACACATCCTCAAATCCAATTTCAAAATCCTCCATCATATTAATAAAGAGTTTCAAATGTTGATCACCTATTATGGCATTGTTCCCTTGGAACTTTGGCAATCTAATTCTAACATCCTGAGGCATAGCATTAAGATAACTTGCCATTCCCTAAAATTTATTGGGCCAAAGGTATTGACTAAAAATGGAGGCCTAGGTGGAGGCTGAGCCATGTTGTCTAGTGGAGGTGATCTTGGGGGTGACACAAGCTGATGAGGAGTGTGAGGTCTTTGGGGCTCAAGAATGTGGTTCACAAGATTGGTATTCTCTAGGTGTTGATTTTCTTGGAAATTTTTACTAGAATTGAAAACACAGTGCAGATTGAATAAGTAACTCACTAGGTACATCGAAGTACCTTCACTAGTTGAAGTAAACAAATTTGTGATAATATTGCTTGAATCAAAATCACCTTTGGAAGAAGATTGATAATCCTCTACTAAAGATTGATCTCTCTCACCAATGGATATACCTTGGCTTGATGTATGACCTTCAACAACCTTCCAAACATTTCTTTCCTCTAAAACCTGCTGTCTTTCCCAATTCTTGAAATAACTTTCTAGTTGGGTCCCTCCTAAAGAGAGATCTTCTTCCTTCAAGTTTTACAGAGATTAGCAACACAAAAATAAATGACAAAAATTTAAGACACTGGTATTTATCAATATCAAATCAGCATGGAGTCGCCACTAAGGACTTTCACCCTAGTTGTGTAAATGCACTAAAATACTCCATCAAATACCTATCAACACTGAAAATATTGCCAAACTTTATAGATCAGACCTCCCTTTTCTTGAATCTACCAATCACAAATGCAAATGAAGTGCAAAAATTGTTGAAATCGATAAAATTGCGAGATGAGAACTTGAAACATTTGTATACACCTCAAAAATATGAGTATAGAATCATGATTTAACAATATATTTGTAGACAAAACATGCAAGAGACATTACTAGGGTTTGATATGCATTCAAATATCTCAAATATGTATGCACATGGATCAGATTGAACTAAGAATCGTCCCCGATAACAACGTCCTTTGGTGTTGGTACCTAAATTTGTCCTCCTTTTCGATCGAGCAGACATCATAGATCGACATGAAGCTTGAAGATAGATAGATCATGATGCATGTTGTTTTCTAGTCGGGATATGATCTAACTAGCACTCGGACTTTTAGAGAGGTGGGTAGCACTCAAATAGGACTTGATCTTGTCCTAAGCTTTTAGGTTGTGCCTTTTAACCAAGGTAAGAGAACCTATTTTGTAACCCTCAAATGGTGAAGGAGATGAAGATATCCCTCAATTTGTGCAAATAGTATGAAAAAGGCCTTGGGAAAATATGATCAACACTACAAATATGACTTTCACAAGTTGTCACTTCCATATTATGGAGATAATTTCAATGCAAGGCAAGGGTTACTGAAGACATTTTGAAATCCTGATCTTTTCTACATACTTTAGCAAATGGATTTTGATCTTTTGTGGGTATACAAGTCAAAACAGGGGTAAAATAGGGTAGGATTAGTTGTTTTGAATGATTTTTGGGTGGGATTTTAGACAAGACAAACCAAGGTCCGCCAGACTCTTTGAGGATTTCAGCAAAATATGGAAAAACTTAACAATAGAAAGTATTAAAATGGTTAATAATCCCTTCAACCAGGATATGTGCATCAAATGGAGGCCCAAAATTACACTTTTCCACACAATATTTGATCATCTATCACAAAATCTTGAGTTAGAATGAGCCAAAGAAGCATTTAGCGATCACTATTTAATCATGACCTAAGGTGCACCCAAAGGTTTACAAACAATCTCTGAAGTCAAGGAAGGTAAAGTGATTTTAAATTTGTTTATCTCTTTATCAAATGAAAGCTCTTATTAATGTGAGATTTCAAATGCCACTAAACTATCAACAAGAAATGAGACCATGTATGATCAAGAGAGATTTTAAACACAAGACTGCAACAAGAAACAAGAAACAAAAATTTGAAATGCATTCAATAACTCAAAAATGATCAAATTTATCAGTAGGGGAATGTTTTGAAAAAAATATCAGAGCTTGTTAATGGCTATACATGTGCAACCAACTTAACATGATTTGAAATCTGATACAAAGAGAGTTACATGAGTTTCTCAAGTGGTCACTTAGAGAATGGGCTTCTTCCAAGATTTTCTCATGAAATTTTTAGTTTTCCATGGATTTTTTAAACTCTTCCAACCCTTTCCATGAAAAATTCATGCAATAAATAGCATTCAACCTCCTTTGAGTCTTATTTCCCAAGAAAATAATATGCCAAAGGATCAAATTTGTTACAAAAATTCCTCATGATTCGCAGATAGGGGTGTTTAATAGAACATGTCCAAAAACTTTCTAGTTGTCTCAAAAAGAAATGAATCATTGCAAAATTCACATCATTATCCATTGTGGAGGCACGTTTTTCATCTTCAAAGCATGCGAGACCCCTTCCTTTTATTATTTCATTCTTATTCCTCTAGAATTTGACTCTGCAACTTTTGGATATGATATTTCACTTTTTTAGATGGGTTGGGGAAAATAAATCATTTCAAAAACATCTATGATCTTCAAATTGATCTTCAAAACTGATTGCATTGATCCTTGCAGGCACAAACGACATGAAATTATAAAATTTTTGATGAAAATTGATGCAAAAAATGCATCTCCAAGCTTCTGAAGCTCAAATGGCGCCAAACCGAAAAATTCAGATTACTACATTGATCTTCCTTTATCCTTTAATTTGAGCCCTCCACATGTCACAATGTGATTGGAAATGGGCTTTGGATCCTTTTTGACATTTTAACACTTTTGGAAAAATGTAAAAATTTGATAGTTTTCCGCTTCTCGCCCTTTGAAAATGAGCTTGACACATGTCCTAATGTGGGTCCCAACGGAATTATGGCTCGATTCTACACATTTCCACCTTTTTGGAAAAAGGAAAATTTTCCAAAATATCCCCACATCTTCGCCTCATGAAAATGGGCCTGACACATGTCCCAAAGTAGGCCCCATTGGAATCGCGATCCAATTCCATACATTTCCACCTTTTTTGTAAAAAGGAATTTTTTTCAATTTTCCTCAGTGCTCCGCCCTCCCGCAAGACACATATCCTCATATGATTAGCTGAGGGGAAACACTTCTCATTTCATATTTTAATCATATTCCACAAAGGAAAATTTTTAACATTTCCTCCGCCATCCCACACCTCCGCCATTGACTCCTCAGATGAATCTTGACTTTTTACCTTTGGGCTCGTGGGTCCATTCAACGATTTTACCCTTTTGATAACTAGAGGCTAAAAATACAACTTTCCTCTGAAGGCCTACCTCCCCACCCTATGCTCTGATGTTGACACATGTCTTCATCCCATTGGCTATGAGTTTGCGGTCCAATTTTATACTTTAACTCTTTTTCACCAAAGGCCGAAAAGTATCAAACTCCTCCACCCGCCACGTGTCCTCCTCTAATTGGATGCGGGCTTGAGGGGATTTTCTTCATTTCCACACATTTTTCCAAAGTGCCCTAAAGAAAAAAATTGACCCACTTGTCTACCTTCACTCTGCATGTGACATGTGTAACTCCTCTCGAACTGCGGAGTCGCAGAGGAAACTAGCACTTTTTCAAAAACACAAAAACGTTAAGTTTTTAGAAATGACCCGCCGATCCTTGTCCAATTACAAATGGCCACGTAGGAGAAGATTTTGAGCTAAATTTTATGGGAAAATTATTCCCATAAGACCATTAAAATACATAGAAATTGACGGGCAAATGACACCCGTCCGATCGTCAAAACACGAGAAAACACTAGGATGCCCTAGAATTCGATTTTTTCACTAAGGACGATAAATTTCTCAAAATTGAACCACCGAAACATGTTTTCAAAGCATTTTTATCATGAAATTGGATTTTCAATGGTATACAAGTGTAAATCAATCAATTTTAAACTTCCATGATTGGGCAAAAAGGAAAACGACAGAGCCATGATTTTTGAAAAATAGGGCACAAAACATGGCACACATGCATATTTCTTTCAAATTAGGGAAAACAACAAGTTTGTGAGTGTTTCAAAGCATTCGAATGGAGGGAAAATTTGTAGACTACCAATTTGAGAGAAAAATGTTTTAGAGCACGCTAAATGAATGAAAATTTAGGGCAAAAGCGGTGCACGCTCAAAAATGGCACCAACGAGAATGTATAAAGAAGAGTACTATGAAAATTTCATTATGGGTTGCTCTAACTATTCTGGTTAGAAGGATTTGTTACAAGAATAATTGACCAAGTTTCATATTTCAAATAATCTTGAAAAAAATTATAGTATAGCCCTTATAAGTCAAAGCAATCATTATTACAACTCCGAGGTCAACTTAGTCAACAACGATGAAAAAACTCCTCCATTTAACTTACACTCATCATTAGGGATCTCTTGGTCCATAATTGTATGGTGGATAGTGATTCTAGTAGCAATGTTATGCCAAATTCTAGAGGTGGTGAGTTGGAATTGACCTATGAACCTAGTACAAAAGAAGTAATGCAACTTGATGGGAAAGTTGTAAATAAAATAGGTAAAATTAACTATTTAAGAGTAACTTTGCATGTATCTCTTGGTTTTACCATTTGTTAAAATCCAACAGCTTGTGAACTTTCCCCATATTTTCCCATATGCTTCCCAAGGACTTTACTACAAAAATTGGAGGGTATATTTCCTTCGATTGGTCATATCTTTTATTCAAAACAAGGTATGTTAGAAAGGTGAGCCACTAGCAAACTTCCATCTTGAGCCTTATGTATCAAACACTATTGCTAATTATTTTATCTTAGATCAAGAAGATTTTTCTAATGAAAGTGAATTCTCTTCCTTGGATGGTGTTTCTAACCTATTTATGGATGAGTGGGCTTAAGAAAAATATGGCTATGATCTTTACAATAAAATAGATTAGAAGTTATTAATTTAATAAAAATAGTTATTAAATATGATTTTGAGTAACTAATAATGTGTAAATCTGCTTTGAGATACAATAAAATACAAATGCTAAATGTTTAAGAAATGCAAGACTTTAAGAAAATAGGAGAGATAGGTGAGTTAGCTGAATTTTTGTAATTTGTAGATAGTTAGGACTATGTATATGTTGGATTTGGATAGAAATGATGTCTCATGAGCTCACTAAAATTCAGAGCTCTACATTGACTAGGACAAGGACACCTATAAAAGGATAGAGGTGACTCAATGCTTGTGACTACTTCTAGGCACTAGTGAGTGTCCAAATATTTAGGATCTACTTCATTTATGGGCCTAAGGACTGTCGCTTTAATCTATACTTTATTTCTTTACCTTCATTGTTAGGGTTTCGACAATATCTATACCTTCAAGAAAAATTGAGCTACCTACACAAGCTCACAAAAAAATTAAATCTAAATGAAATATACAAAATGTGAAGTCAAGCCGAACTCGGAGGTCACCTAAAAGTAAACTTATTACCAACTATTGTACTACATTCTAGAATCCATGTATTTTTTATGTGCTTTTGTGTGAAATAGTTTCCTTAGGTTTCTCTTGTGACAATGATGCCAACATAACAGGATATGGCTAGATAAGATGCAAATGTGTTGTATGGAATTCAACACTTCCCTTTCCTATATAGTGTATGCATCCATAAAATGTAGTCCCTTTGATGGTAGTGATAGTATGTAGATGTGATTATCCCTTATAATTTCCATCCAGGATAATAGTGTTTATGTTGTGTATATATATGGATATCTTGTTTTAATTTTGACACTAGTGACATGAAAGGACGAATATGAGTGCGGGATGATGAAAAAAGGCCAAAATTTAGACTATAAATTTAAAATTGTGTAAAAAGAACAAAGATGATGAAGCATCCAGTGTGGACACAAGCGCCTGGGCACTAATGTCTAGAGTGGATGTTGGTTTCTTTAGATAAATAATGATATGTGTGAATAGACAGATAGATAGGGATCCATGTGACCGACTAGAAGTGGATACATAAATGACGAGATGTTGAAGAGAAATGCAATAAAAAACAAAAATACATAGATGACAAGAGATAGTGTCACCAGTGCATATGTTTCTTACTTAAAATCCATGCATATAAATAACATACTGACAACATAGTAAAAGAGTAATATGTACATGATTTTTTTGTCTACATTCCCACCCCCTTATGCTATTTGAATGAAACTCAAGTAGTGTAAAGTAAGGAACATACCATGTAAAATTCCAAAGAAGCCATATTGCAAAGTACATGTAGAATGTTGAAATTTGTAGTGTGGCAAACCAAGGATTAATGCCTTGACCCACATGGTGTAAGTGGAGATATAAAACCGTCATAAGGAGAACTTGGAGAAATAGTTGTGATGTCGTTGGAGATGTTGGATTTTTTGTCAAAGGTGATAAAGCGAGTGTACGAAGTGATCAATTTCCAACCTGATTTGTTTGAAAATGGGAGGATTTGGGCATCCTCCAACCAGAGGAAGAGTTTTGGGAAGAGAGATCAGGTTTTACTCTCCATCCATGACTACATCCCCAAAAGGTCCAACCATTACAGACATATATAGAACAAATTTAGTTCGATTAGCTCGAATTGGTTCCAAAAGAAAATTTGTTTGTTCTTATTGAAGAACCCACATAGTTGCAGTATAGGAAAGGTAATTACATCTCATTTCCCCCAATCCTATAGTAATGGGTGTTAAGATTTGAATTTTTGTAAATAACTTCCAAATTAGGTCATCTGGAAGTGATAGTAAAGTAATGTGACTCCCAAGTTAGGCCATCTGAGCAAGATTGTAAATGCGCTTATTGTACTAAATGATTGATTTGAGATTGAGTGATAGAAGATTGTTTGAAATAGTATGTACTAAGGATATTACTCACTCGAGAGGTTTTTACATTGCCCCCATATTAGTTCATTTGGGGGAATAGATTTTGAATAGTAGAAAACATGACATTACCTTTGTTTAAATGCCATTGGATAAAAGTTTGATAGAAATGTGTTAGGAGTATAGATTGGTTGTATTGTATCCCGAGAGGGATTATAAGGTGGTTCCGATTGTATGATCCCTTTTCGGTGAAAGGGTGAAGGGAAAATAAATGAGCATTGAGCTGAAAAATACATAAAATACTTTGTAATAATAAATGAGAAATAGTATGGGAGTAGTAATAGTATTGTCGAGTATGAGTAGAAATTGATTAATACGTGTGCCATTTTTTAATATGAGATGTTGAAATTTTTATGAGTACGACGCTATAGGAGATAATGATCTATATGGAAAAAATGATGAGACAAATGGAGTTATGAGGATCAAAGTATGAGAAAAATAGTGTCATGTATTAGTTAGAAACATGAGGCAAATAGTAACTATAGTATAAGGTAAATTAGAATTATTATATATAGTAATAGTTAAAAGGTAATTTGTATGTTCATTTGCACTGATAGTGTTTGTAATTTGAGCTTCGAGCTATGATAATACCACATGACATGAGATTTGAGAGAGTGGTGGCAGTCGTGGGTTCGTTGACAACTGAGGAGCTAGTATGTATGATTATTTTTGAAAAAAAAATTCAAATATGTTCGTTTGTATCAAATTTATAAAAAATTACGGTCTTATATTTTTGGGTGTTTCTGACCAATACAATGGTGGATAGGGCATGAATGTCCTTGAGGAAACTAG
Source organism: Taxus wallichiana var. yunnanensis (assembly GCA_018340775.1). NCBI lineage: Eukaryota > Viridiplantae > Streptophyta > Pinopsida > Cupressales > Taxaceae > Taxus > Taxus wallichiana. The sequence goes on from CM031240.1 coordinate 203,987,339, forward strand.
CACCTAGTTCTTGGTGTAAGTGACCTATTTCTAGATGTTACTGACGTGCTCTGGCGCCAGCGTCTGGGCATGGTTTTGGCATTGTTTTGTTAAATGTGTACATTCTAATTAATTTTATGTGATGATGAGTTCTTTTTCAAAAGTATGTATTGTGTGCTAATAAAATAATTTCAATGGTTTTTATGTTGTGAAGAGGATATACACTCTAGAGATATTTTTGTTGGTCGCCACTTGAGGAAGTTACTTGTTTTGGGGTTTTCGGATGAGGAGTGTGGTATATTGGATCGTGTCATCTTGTGGCACATTTCTAGATTGAGGCGAGATGCCCCATAATATTCCTATATTGACAACTTTATACGAGCAATGGTACACATATACTTGTATATTCTAATTTGAAAGGTGAGATGACTGTGACATTAGAGGATGTGTATAGGATATTGTGGTTTCCTATAGTGAGAGAAAGAGTACATGTCATGCCTATATTAGATTATAGTAATCGAGATGAGGATAACATGAAAATAATTTGCAATGACATGATTACAAGTTGAGACACATATTAGGCTAAATGTGATTGGGAGATCCAATGTTCTATAATTATGGAAATTTATTGTAGTGGAGGGTGGTGGAGTTGGTATTTTTACATGATGCATGATATTTCTTGTAGCATAGAGGAGCATGGTACTAGATATGTCTGGGCACAGTATGTATTGGCCCATTTTTACAGAGGACTTATATAAATTTACATAGGATGATCATAGTAGTTGATTAGGATCTAATATGTTGTTGCATGTGTGGGCATATGAGCATATTCTTATATTGAGGCCGTTTAGTAGGACATGTCTTGATCGGGATCAAATCGAGATATTTACAACAATTTGGGTGGATTCTTATAGTAGGAGGATGGGTATGCCCATGTAGAGGTGTATGATAGATCAGATGGGCTCTAGGGCCATTATATGGACACCATATAGAAACTATGGAGGATGGTGTGGATTTTGGGTGCATACAACACACAATGTGGTTAGAGGATTGCTTCCTAAGGGTGATTGATTTATCCCGGGGTGAGTGAGTATCGAGTCACTTTGGCATTTTCCAAGAAGTTCCCGTAGATACATATATGGTGTCGATATACTAGGGAAGAGACATGATAGGGGGCAAGTAAATGCTCCAGAGGAGCACAACTAGTGCATCCAGGTCCAGATGAGGCAGATGTTGGCATAGAGCCTATAGAGGTGGATGACGCAAGGTATACTTAGGCATATAGCCAATGGTGGGAAACACACCGATGGGTGTTGTTATTTCGAATAGCATTGAATATGGTCAGTGGACCAGAAGTTAGAGGAGAATAAGGTGAGGCACCTTCCCCTTATGTAGATGATGTAGCAGTGGCGAGAGCAGAGCATAAGTATTGTCTAGTGTTATGTGTTATTTGTTGATTGTTTCTTGAGTGATATAACGTATTAATACAAAGGTGTGTAATAACTAATGTTTATTGTTGTATTACAAGTGATTCTTATTGGTCACTGATTGTGGACACTTCCATACGCACGTTGATTCAAAATGTGTCCCTAGATGTTCTCGCGACGGGAGAAATGCTAAACAGATTGATACTAATTCAAGAAAGCATGCCCATTTGTTTGAGCCTATGGCTATAGAAATAGTGACATGTACCATTTTTTTGAGTGAGCATGATGAGGCTCGTGTAGAGGTAGAGTGAGATAGAGAGGTCGTAAGAGGAAGAGGCTTATCTCAATATGATTTGTGTGATATGTGGATCTATAAGGTTGATATACAAAAAGAAGGCTAATATTGTTGTAGCATATAGACATCTTGAAAGATATATAAGCTAAGATCGGGAGCGTAGAGTGAGCGGTGAATCCTCTAGTTCTAGAGCTCCTGTGATTATATATAGTGATAACAAGGATGATAAATAATGTTATTGTATATGATTTATTTATGCATTGGGGTTTACCCCAGAGCAATTATATTTTGAAACTTATAATTTTGGATGATGTGTGTGTGTGTGTGTTTTGATTTCAAAATTCTTATTGATGTGAACTATATACTATGTGATGATGATGATGATATGCATTTGGTATTAATTATGTAGTTTGATATATTTTGTTGGAATGATTTAGTTGATATACTATTGATTGTTGAAATGTGATATGATGCGGAAAGAGTAACAAAATAATAGAGTAGATAAATAATGTATGTGAATAAGAATGCATGGATAACATATGATAAGTAGGAATTTATGTGTGTGTTGTAATTTGGTAGATGAATAAAAGTACCAATGCAATTTAGGTAAGATAAGAAAGTAAAATAATGAAGTGTTGATAATTTTATAATGAGGAGGTATGAAATGATTTTCACAAGCACATATAAATAGGATGAAAGAGTGGGGAAGATGAGTGTTCCCCCCTTTGTGAGATCGGGATTCATTTTAGTAACAATCCCTCAACACTCGTGTATGAACCTTGAGAACATGAGTGCTTCATCGAGTATTTAGATGGAAAGTAGATATCATCTACGAGGAGATGAAGAGGCCTAGGAGGCATGGAGGGAGCATGTGAAACAACATCTGTGTGAGAGTAAGTGTTGAATTGGATGTTAGAGAAAATTGGTCCAATGAGAGGAGGTGTGGTGATAAGAAGTGTGGAAGCAATGTGTGAGGGATGAGAGGATGTAACTATAACTGGATTAGCTAGAGGATGCAGATGGATGATGAACTTATGATGTGGGAAGATGATAACCTTAGGAGGACCTAAAGGAGACAAGAGATATCTCACGAGAGTGAGAGTGGAAAGTAATTATACCTTTATATATAAATTGGTGTAGGATGTCATGGAGAGCTAGAAGTCATTGTCACGGTGGCCATTGATGTGGTGGAAATTAAAAAAAGGGATGTTCAAGATTTGGATATGAAACTGATGAGGTGGATGATGTAGGTTAGAAGGGAGATAAATTAGGTGCATATCGGGTAAAGTTCACAAGACATCGTGTGGTTTAGCATTATATGAAAAGTGAAATAGTTAATGGGTGGGAAGTGGAGAAGGCTTAGGTGAATTCTAATGCGATGGTGGGGAAGAAGGAAGCTTATGTCAAGGAAGGGATGATGACCGAGAGAGGAGGTGCAATAGATGGAAGAGGATAAAACTTAGTAGAAAAAGGAGGAATATAACAAGTAGAAGAAGCTGCTATGAAATTATCTCAAATTAGATATTTTTCTAAATCAATAACTTTGTAGCATATAAGAGTAAAGGATTGAATGTACTCATATAATAGTTTTTCTTTTAATGGAGGAATCAAGCCACGATAAAAGATAAATTGCACTTCAAAATCAATAGGCTGAAATAATAACTCGATGCATGTTATAATTGAAATGTTAAATGTAATCTATTATTGGTTCTTTCTTTCCTTGATGTAAAGAAGGCAAGTGTTCATATGTTACTTTAGGACCATTATTACAAAAAAATTGTCTAATAAAAGCATCCTCCATATCATTTTAAGTACTAATAGATCCATTAGGAAAATGAATATACCATTGGAGAGCATAATAAACAAGGATAGTATAAAAGGATTTTGGTAACAAACAATCATTGTAATATGAAGCCATATCCAAATGGTAATTCTTTAGGTGCAAAAAAATAATTCTTGTGCCATAAAAACATGAGAAAGTAGGTATGGAAAAGGCCTTAGGGAAAGAGGAATTGTGAATCTTCTTGGGAATAGGATTTCTAGGAAGGGAATTATTATCAATGGAAGCATAATAGGATCTACTCTCAAGGGTAAGGGTATGAACTTGAGATTGCAAATTACCAACAACATGCATGAGGGATAGGATATCATGTGAAGGAATGGTTGGAGAAGTGAGAGGCACATTGAGGGGTTGGATCTTGCCATTGTGAGTGATCATGGGAACTTGAGAAGGAGGAGTGGATGTGGAAGGAGGAGATGGAGGTGTGAGAGGAGGAGAGGAACATGGAGGCTCTATGGGGATGCTAGGTGTAGGCTTAAGAGACACAATAAGAGGTATATGAGGATTAGGAGTGGAATCATCATGAGAGACATTGAAAATAACTTCAATAGTAGATAAAATAGGAGTGTTAAATTTGCATTCAAAAGTCTTAATAGAAGAAACATCATCACTAACATGTTCATGATCGGAAGTATAATCAAAATAATTATTAGTCATATTTTCATAGGTAAGTATTTCATCAAGAGTATCATCAACATATAAAGAACTTGTAGGAGTAATAACATCAAATTTATCATTGAAATCATTGGAAACAATTTTATAAGTATGGAGAGGAGGAGATAGAGATTTACATTCATATTGACTACTAATAGAAACATCATTAGGCACATTTACACTTTGTCATGATCAGAAGTAGAAATAGAATCATCTATGTTTTTGCAAGAAATAAATTCATCATGCAAAGAATTTATATTAATGATATCTTTTTCTATAAGAAAAGAAGGAAGGGAGGAAGTGACATTAGTGAATACAAAGTGGATGAGAGAGAACATTAGGAAAAAAATTGTTTGGGGATACTACTCAAAAATCAAGGGTTTATTAGCCAACAAGAATGGGTTTTTGGAAGTCAAGGAGTTGTTGGAGGATTATGGGATCATATTGGGGATTGTGTATGAGGTCAAAAAATTCGGTTTTCTGCGGTGGCATTGTCAAATATTGGTTACATACGCATATAGGTCATATCGTACTTGGGAGATGGGAACCTATTTTTAGCCATGAGGGTTTTAGGTTCTTAGGGAAAGAAGTTTGAATAAAAGAGGGCTCAAAAAATGATTTAATAAAAATAACTATTATATATGATTTTATCGTAACCAATAATGTGAAAATATGATGCGATACAAAAAAATACAAATGTTACATTCTTCAAAGAATGTAAGACTATAAGAAAATAGGAGAGATAGGTGATTTAGCTGATTTATGTGTACTTTGTAGATAGTTAGGACTATGTATATTTTTATCTAGCTAGAAATAATGTCCCAAAAGCTCGTTAACAGTTTTGTAGCTCTGCACTAACCTAGATACGGGTTCCATAGAAGGAGAAATGTGTATAGGAGTTGCTGACTATGTAAATATTTGGGATCTACTTGGTTTATGGGTCTAAATACTGTCACTCTAATCTATACTTTGTCAAATTACCTCCATTGTTAGGGTTTTGACAATACATATACTTACAAGAAAAACCCTAGCTACCTACATAAGCTCACAAACACATTAAATTTGAATGAAATATGCAAAACGTGAAGTCGAAATAAACATGATGGTCACTTGAAGATTGAACTTATTACCCAGCATTTCCCTACATTCCAAACTCCATGTAGTTTTATGTGGTTGTGTTTGAAATATTTTCCTTAGGTTTCCCTCATGCCAATAACACCAAGATAATAGGATATTGCTAGATAATACACAAATGTGTGGTATGGAATTCAGCAATTCCCCTTCCTATGCAGTGCATTCAACCCAAAAATGTAATCCTTTTGATGGTAGTGATAGTATAGATGTCGGTGCCCCTTAGAATTTCAGCCAAGATAATAGTATGTATGTTGTGTGTATATATGGATATCTTGTTTGAATTTTTACACTAGTGACATGAAAGGATGACTATGAGCGTGGGATAGTAAAAAAAAAATGAAAAAGGTCAACCATAGATGTTAAAATGTGTAAAAACAACAAAGAGGACAGAAGCACCTAATGTGGACAAAAGCGCACTGAGCGCTAATTTCCCAGTGGGCACTGGTGTCCTAAGATAAATAAAAATAGATGTGAATAAATAGACAAACATGGATCCTTATGACCTGGCTAGAAGTGGATACAATAATGACAAATGTAGACGAGAAACACAATAAAAAGTAATCAAATACATAGACGGACAAGATATATTGTCACTAGTGCATGGTTTTCTTAGTTAATATCCATGCATATAAATAATATACTGACGACATAGTAAAATAGAAATTATATGCATGATTTTTTTCTACATTTACTTGGAGTTTATTATTTTCAAGAAGAGCGAAGTACATTTCTTTCACTTTTCAAACCAAATATTTTTGGAGAAGGAATACAACAACTATATTTTGATGGAGCTATTAATAAGAATAGAGTCGGGGCTTGTTTAATGTTTATATCTCCTTCTAAGAAAAGTTATTATTCTATCTTAAGGTTTAAATTCAGATGCACTAATAATGCATCATAATATGAAGCCTTAATTCATGACTTACAATGGGCTAGGAAGAGAGAAGTAAAATGTTTGCAATTCTATGGAGATAGTAACTAGTGATTGATCAGGTAAGAGGGAAGAATGTTTCAAAACTCCATTTTTGAAATCTTATAAACATAGGGTATGTTATTTATTATAATATTTTCAAGATTTTAACATACAATCCATTCCAAGAGGGGAAAAGAACCTTATAGATCTACTAGCAGTACTTGGAGCTTGTTTTGACATTATTAATAATATGAGTAATGAGAAAGTATAACCCCATATTAAGATGATAATCAAGCCTTCTATAAAAATAATTATTAGAATTGACATGTTTTTGAGAATGATGATCACATAATAAGAGTTATATAAGAAGAAGTTAAATTCTCATCAGAAAATCAATCAAAACTACAACACCAATATGAGGATCAGATTATATAGCTGAAATCAAATAGATTTCCTCACGGACTTGTAACTTTAGAAAGCATCTTTAACACTGATGATCAACTAAGGAAAGGTAAGGCACAAATATCTACTCACGATTATAACTATGAAGACATTGTTGTTGAGAATTGTAATTTTTATAAAGTTCTAGAAGTATGCTCTAACTTTGAAAAGAAAGCATTCATAGAGTTGTGTAAATCATTTATTAATGTGTTTTCATCAAAATATCAAGTTGTTAGAGGTTTTTACCCTATTTTAGCACAACATACACTTGAGTTAGAACCACATGCTAATCCTATAAGACAAGAGAAGGCCCATCAATCCAAAAAGTAGTCTTCAATGAGAAATGAGTTATCTAAATTGATTGAAGTTGGTATTATTTTTCTATTAAGCATTCTTCATGTGTGGCTAACCTTTTGCTTGTAAGAAAGAAAAATGGTGAAATCCGGTTATGTGTTGACTTCAATTATATTAATAGGGCCTCAATTAAAGACCATTATCCATTTCCCCTAATGGATCAAATCTTAAGAACAATATCGAGTGTTTGATGATTGTCTCTCCGGATGGGTATAGTTGGTATAATTAAATTCTAGTGAGAAACAAAGATCATTATAAAACAACCTTCACCACCAAGTGGGGGACCTATGCTTGCAATAAAATATCATTTAGTCTCTCCAATGTTTGTGTTAATTTCTAGGTGGCCATGGATATGGCTTTCCAAAGCTTGTTCAATAAATGTATTCTTGTTTACTTAGATGAGGTGACTATTTTTTCAAAAAATGTTGATGATCATCTAATGCATCTAAAGAAAACCATTTAGATATGCAGGCAATATGGAATCTCTTTGAATCCAAAAAAGTCTATATTTTTAGTTCATGAGGGTAGATTGTTGGGACACATTGTTTATAAAGAGGGTTGGCCATTGATCTAAAAGAGTGGATTCCATTCTAGAGTTTTCCTTGCATCGTCAAAAAAATGATCTTCAAAGTTTATTGTGGAAAATAAATTTTGTAAGAAGATTTGTGCCTAATTTTGCCAATTTGGTTAAACCTTTGACTATTATGCTCATGAAAAATAAGGTTTTCTCTTGGACTAATAAAGGAAATAAAGGTTTTTAAAGATATTAAAAAGGTTATATCTCAAGCTCTAACATTTTATATTCCTTACTTTGACAATGAATTCACCATGTATGCTATTGTAGGGGTAGAAACCATATCAACAATTCTAACTCAGGTTAATGATGATAATGTTGAGCATCCCATTGATTTTTTGTTCAAATCCTTCATGAGTATGAAATAAGGTACACTTTTGTCAAAAACAAGTGCTTGCAATCATAATAGGATTAAAATTTTCAAGCATATGTTTTCCAATAACAAGATACATGTTTTTGTTTCCCATCTAAGCATAAAATCATTTTTGTTGAAAAAAGAATTAAATGAGAAGAGAGCTGGATGGATAATAAAGGTGATGGAATATGATGTTGACATCAAAATAGCTAAAAATGTGAAAGATAATGGGGTTTTTGCATATTTCATTTCTGATATGGATATTCAAAAGGAAATGGTTTTCTTAGCTATCGGATCTATAGTTACTATTTGATTATAATACTTTTCTTTTAAGATGGATGGCATGAGACATGATTAATTACCTTTAGTGTGGGGTGCATCCTGATGGTGTGGACAAAACAAATAGAAGGTATTTTAGATTACAATTTTTATTTATGTTTTCATTGATGGGGTGCTTTTAAAAAGGATGTCAATGGTATTTTATTAAGATGTGTTGATTTGAGCCAAGTTGGCCATTTGTTGAGAGAATTCCATGAAGGATCTGTAGGAGGCCACTTCTCACCTAGGACCATAACTCTTAAGATAATGAAATCAAGGTATTAATGGCCTAACATATTCAAAGATCACTATGAGTGGGTGAGGAAGTAAAATAAATGTTCATTCTTTGTTGGAAAAGAGAAATTAGCAGCTCTCCCTCTTCATCCCATCTCAGTGGAGAAACCCTTTATGCAATGGGACCTTGAATTTAACATTATAGGTATGATAAATTCACCTTCTTCTAAAGTCCATAAGGGGATTTTAATAGCCACTAACTATTTTACCCATTGTATTGAAGCATTAGCCCTTAAAGAAGCCAGTGAATCAAGTATTCTTGATTTTTATGAAGGTATTGTGTCCAAATTCGAGTTCCTACCACAATCATTTCGAGACAATACTTTGGCATTTCACGGTGCCAAGGTCACCTTTGAGTGGGAAGTTAAGAATGGTATTTTATTGAGTACATCCTCTAATTAATACCCATAATGTAATGGATTATTAGAAAGTACAAACAAAAATATCTTAATGATCATCGCGGGAACCCTTACGGAAAATCAAAGTGCTTGGTATACTAAGTTAAATATAGCATTGTTGGTGATTCAACCTATAAATTGGTATACGGTAGGGAAGAAAGATTTCTCATTTCCCTTGAGTTACCATCTCTAAATCTACCATCTTGAGTTGATTTTAAATGAGACTATTCAATTTAAATATGCATAACTAATGGATTCACATGAAATTAGAGAGAAATCCCAACAAAAATGGAAAAATGCCAAACTCAAGTTTAGAAGAATTTTGAAAAAAATTCAAAATTGAGATTTTTTCAAGAAGATGATATTTTGTTAAAGTGGGATGAGGATAGGGCCAAACCAAGAAGACACACTAAATTTGATGCAATTTGGAGTGACCCCTACATGATTACAAATTACAAACAACACAATGTTTTTCAACTTGCAAGGATGAATGGTGAGGAGCTTCACATTCCTGTGAATGGGATGTTTCTCAAGAATTGTTAGTATAATGCAAGTTTTCTATAGAATAGGTTAGTTATACTTATCTTATCCTCAAGTGCTTATGCACATTATTGCTATTTTTATTTCTAATAAGTGTTGTTTCATGGTATCTAGGTTGTTTTTAGATCTCTTTTAGTGTTGGTTAGCTTCATAAGGATAAAAAATTTGGTGTAACTATGACTCCTATCCCCATAGATGTTATGAGAAACTTGTATCTTCATCTAGCAAGCAAATGACCCTCCATAAATCAGCACAAATTTTGACATTTCTCACACCTCAAACATGATTTGGCTTACCATACTCCATGTCAACTTAAAACTTTGTTTCTTATTAAATTACTTACTTTGATTGTCCTAATTATTTAACTCAAGGGAATGTAAAGTGTGTAGGAATCTATAAGACTCATTACTGGTTCCAAAATACATATTTCACATATAAGATGTCATTCGAATCCTATCATCTTCATCAAAATCATGTATTAACTTTTGAACCCAATGAAGTGAAATAACTTGTGTAGGGTTAAGATGAAGATGGTAATGACATCATACATTAGAAAAAAAATTATGGAGCAGGTATTGGGTCTTGTAAAAGGATCTCAATAATGCTAAAATTCAATTCAAAACATAACGTTGCAAGGAGGAAGAAGTAAGTTACAATTTTAGGGTGACTACTACATCTTTTAATCCATTATTCTTATTTTTAGATGATCAAATAAGGTAAAAATAGTTAACTTTCAATTCACTTATGACTATATGAAACTGTAATACACAATTAGTTTTTAAATGCTAAAAAAATATGAAATAAGGAGCAACGTGAAAATAAAACAACAAATAACTCATTCCTTAAAATAGTTGTTTATATTCAGAATTGAATTTTGTACAAGTTCCCACAAAAGTCGCGGGATATAAATTTGGAAATGATGGAATGAAAATTTATTTGAAACAAAAACACAAAAAGAGTAAGGGATTTGTCATTATCTAGAAATGAACCCCTTACTTATTGTAACACCTCTCAACTTTCCATATTTTACTCCAAAGAACATGTGGAAGAGAAATCTTAAATGAGTTAACGCATGGGATATCCTTAAAGCTTCATGTAGCCAAAGCACAAAATGAATTTTCATTCTATTATGACATCATGAATATCAAAGAAATATGTATTATCTAAAATGAAAACAAATTACAGCCCTCTTGTGTATGGTGACAATGGCTTGAGAAACAGAGATATAGCATCTCATGGATCATTCCAAAAGCTTAAAAAAAAGGTATTTGGGAAAAATTCATTGATTCATACATGTATGAAAACATAAAAGTAGAGTTCTTCATCATTTCAAGTAAAAAGTGTTGAGTTCTCTTTCATCATTTTAAGTTAAAAGTGCAAAAAAAGATGAAATTATTTAACCTTTAATATAAAATTGTAAAGGATCTCAAAAGAATGTAGGGTTTTCTAAGAAATAAACAAGCAATACAAAGTACCCATCAATGGCTAATTTGTATTCCATTTAAGAATACCCATTTAAGAGTATTTTTAAAAGGATTGCTGCCATCGGAAGGAAATTTGGGTTGTTTTTGGAAAAAAATCCAAATGGTTTGAAATAACTTAGTAGTCAAGACAAAAATGAATCCTTACCTTCTTCCATAGAAGAGAAAGATAATTGAAAAAAATCTTCTAGAGTTATGAATGGAAGTGAGCTCTCAAATTGCATCAAGCTATCAATGGTAGTGAGCTCTTAAATAAAAGCAAAGCAATAATATCAAAAACATGGTTTTAGAAGTATTCACAATGAGATCCCAAAAGGATTCGAGCTCAAAGAAGAGTCCAAGAGCTGTCATAGGTGGCCCATCCTGAAGCAGAGCAACAAACTACATACTTTTAAAGCTTTAATACTAGCTTAGCTTGAGCATACACTCTCTAAAATTCAAACACTTGAAATAGAGCCATGGCCGCACTTAGCAAACTAGAACGAAAAATGATCATTATGTTGTAAGGTTTCACCCTAAGATGGTTGCACAGTTGTCCCTAATTATGGTCAACCATTAACCATGGTTAGGGTAAACCATGTTAACCATTGTAATGATTAAAGTTAAAAAGGTAGCATCACTCGGTTTTTAATAATCATTTGATTATTATTACTCAAACCTTGATGAGAAGGTGTTAAGCCCATTAAAATGATGTTATTACAATCCCAAAAAAGTTTACATTTAATAATTATTACCTTCTTATACCATTGTAATAAATTTTTTTCAAAAGGTCAAACTTGCACAAATTGTGCAATGATTGGAGGTAATTTGGAAATTTTAAAGCAAAGACTCCAACTTTCAAATTCCAAGTGTTGATGAGAAGGTTTGAGTCATGTTGAGTACTCCTTTGACTAAGGAATTTTTTGATAGCTAACTATGACAAAACTAGGACATCAAGTAGATTATTTTTCAATTGCATCTTTACTTCCTCTTTCTTCCCACTTTCCTCAAATGCTATATGTATCCATGTTTAGAGAATTGTAAAGGACTTTTGTGGTTGTAAATAATTGTTTCCATTTTCTTGACAACAATTACCTTTTGAGGAATAAAGCTATTTTACCTTCTCATATATTAAGTACATAGTGTGCATTCAAGAATTGAAAAAATGATTGTTGTGATTTATTTAATTAGGAACCTTAAGTAGTTTCTTGATTCCCTTCTTCCTTATATTCTTATAGAATTTTTTGATTAAAACTATGAGTGTGATAAGATTTCACAAAATATTTTTTTAATAGGGTCATCCTCTTGAGAACATTTCTTGCTTAAAATCATAGCCTTCATTTAATGTATGTTATCAACTTCTTGTTAATGAGTTGAGCAAGACATTAGTCTTAACTTTCAAAGTGTGCATTTTCTAACAGTAAGTAGTTTGTAATAAAAAACATGGTGTATCACATCTTGTATTTTTTGTTTTCTTAATCCCTTAACTCCACAAAGATATAGAGTTGGGATCAATATTATAGGTGTTATTCCATGGAATTTGGGGCAATCCAGAGACTTACCTCACTTTCAAGAGACCCAATGCCTAGAGTTATTACCATTGTATATCTTTAAGGGTATTTTCATCATATATTTCAAAGGGGTGCACTAGAAGTTTGAAAATGTTGTCACCCTCAAAATTCCCCTCATTTTCCAAGTCTAGACTTAAAATTTTGAGTTGGTGCCTCTAAAAATATTGAAAACAAAAATTGTGAAATATGGTTCTTTCCAAGGGCTTGTGGTCTCTTGGAAAATTCTTCATCAGATGGAAAATTTCTTCCCATTTCGAAAAGGTAAAGAAGTCCTCCTAACTCTTCATATTTTTCAAGTTATGGCCCCAGACCTAAGATGGTATTATTTTCCCAAGGTAGCTGGTGGGGTTGTGGGAGTTTTTTTGGCACTTAACACCTTTTGGCAAAGGGCGCATTTGGTAATGGCAGCCCTATGAGCCCACACAAAGAGATAGAAAAAATAATTCCTAAGCCCGCCACTAATCAGATGGTGCCATGTAGCCATGTTGAAAATTCAAAGCGAGGATCTGGGTTAGAGGAGAATTTTGAAGTTTTAAGTTTTTTTAATAAAAAGAGTTAAAAGTAAAAAAGTGATCTCGTGACCCCGTCACCAAGAAAATAATGCCACGTGTCTGACTATTGAAAATTCAAAGTGGGCGAGTGGGCCAAAATGTTCCAAAATTCCTTTTCACTGTAAAGGTTATAAAACCTAAAGGTTTTCCCCCTGCGCCCGCATTGCAATCAAATTATTCCATATGGGTGGCCCAAATTTAAATTTGTAAAAGCAAATTTAATGGCCCATATTTAAAATGGCAAAATAATGTAATAGCCATCTATTTGAAAACCTATTTTTCTTCCATTAATGTTTCTTTGTGAAATAAAGTATTCAAAAGGCGCGAATGATTGGAATAAGTTGTAACCATTACTTACTTGCTCGAGGAAGTTGTAACCATATCTTGTGAGCTACTTTATAGGCTTTAAAATCCATTGTCTTGGGTTGGAAATTTGATATTCGGAACTATAATTTCAAATTTGAAGTATTCAAAACAAGGTTTTTCCCATTTTCCTCTATTTTCTCTTTCCTTCTTGCTCTGATATGTGAATCATTTAATCCTTGCATGCTTAGAAACTTTGTGTTCTAGTTTATACAATCTCAAGAACTTTGAGTCTGTGGATTTTGCCCATTATAAACGTGAATGGTTATATTCTATATTTCATTTTCTCAATACATATAAGGGTTTTCTATGCCATCTCTTTTCCTTGAAAGTATTATCTTCTTCCGACTCCCTCCTATATTCAATTCTTCTATCCTCATGTATTGATAACTTTCAGGCATAAACACATTTCAAGATATTGGGAAACCACTATTGAATGTAATATTGTGTATTTATACATAGGTTTTTCCCTTGCTTTCAATAAGGGAACCTCTCCCATTAAAGAGGAGGGAATTGCTTGTCCCCTGACTTTGGTTTCATTCCAAGTACAAATATGAAACCGGAGTTTTTGGTGATTCCACTAGGAATTTGTTCAACAAATTTTCTTTCTAAAAGAAAAACTAATTTTATCATTTTTTTGATCTAGTGACTCTAATATACACTCATGGTAGAAGGGCTCTTTGAATTTAAGATCCCTAATTTCAACTCCTGGATCAACAAGGTTTTCAACTTCCTCTAAGAAGAAGAAATAGAAAATATTGTTCCAAAAGCACACCTCCTGTTGAAGATAGAGCTTCTAGTAGTATCATTCCTCAAACACAACTTAGCCCTAATATACATGCCCTAATTCTTGTTGGTGTCTTAGTTTCACTTCAAGCAATATTTCCAAGGATGGTAACACCTCGCCTCGGGGACAAAGAGTTGGGCCTCTATCTCTTCATCAACCATTACATGAGTTACCTAGGGTAACAAGAAGAATTTTCTCAAATGTAGAGGTGATGAAAAAGTGCACCTAATGAACACATGGCAGCCTTCATTGCTGCATGTGGGGTCCTTGGAGTTGAACACGAGGATGTCTCTATTAGGATATTTATGGAGATATTGCAAGGTAATGTTGCAGATTGGTTTTACCATCTTCCCGCTTTGGGACCATCACCTAATTAGACTACTATGAGGACTAAATTTGAGCAATGTTTCAAAGCTGGCGACGATGTGGATGCTTTACTAGCTCAAATTTCTCAAATAAAGAAGGATCCACATGAGCCTATGAGATAATTTGTGGCCAAGTTCAACAAGTTGATTAACAAGATTCCACTAAATACTAGGCCTATTGATCAGATTCAGAAGTGTTTCTTCTTGAATGCTCAATTGTCGAAGTAAGCTATGCCCTAAGGAGAGAAAATATTGCAAATTTGGATGTTGATCAAAGATTGGTTGTCAGTGTGGAAGATGACTTGATCATGTCTGGAAAGTTGAAAAGGGATTCTTTCAAATCCAAAGCATATTCTTCTTCCTCTTCTCCTAGAGGTAATGCAAATCATTTGGTGCAAAAGTTGGCTAATGACCTCATTGCCATCAAGAAACAATTGGTCCAACATGCTCTATATCAAGATGTTCCGAGGAAGAACTTTCAGCCTAGGAACTACTTTCCCTCTTCTCAAACTAGGTTGGCCATTGAAGGTCCACCCCTCAAGGTGCCTATCAATGCTACTTGTGAGGTTCTTGAGCTTGATGATGAGGAAGAAAATGGGCTCTATAATGAAAAATAAGAGGAATTTGGTGAAGAACTAGAGGATCCTGGTGGTTCTCAAGTTCATTTCCTCACCACTGAATGTGTGGATGATGAAGATGATTATGATAATGTAGTGGCTGAGATGAATAGTGATTTATATGTTATTATGACACGAGAGTAGAACAAAAAAGGAGAAAGTGGTGTAACCTATAAAAGGAGTACCCCATCACCATCCCGGTGATTGCAAGAAGAGGAGATCCTATTCCTACTACTTCCACCCAAAAGGTAAGCTCTACTAGTCCTTCTCCCTCTACTTCTACTTCTGGGAATTCTTGTCCAACAAATGATAAAGCTGATAGATCAAAAGCACCTCCTACTCCTAGTAGTGATTCCTCATCCACATGTGGATCTTTTGACATTATAAACCATCTTAAAAAGACCAAGATTCAGATTTCTGAGGCAGAGTTCTATCACACTCATCCTAAAGCCTTTACCAAAATGGTTAACTTTGTAAATTCTAAATCTAAAACCCAAGCCCATTCTTCTAAAGGCCTTTTGCCCACCCCTTATTCTCTGCCTCAACCCAGCCTTGTGGTTATAGTCACTTCACCCAATGAGAAGATCAAACCCTTCTATGTGACTCTCCTCATAGTTGTCCACAAGATTAGCAATTGTGTCATTGATTTTGGTGCATTTTATAATGTAATGCTTGTAAAAGTGGTTCATGTTTTGGTTCTAACCCTAACCCGTAGTTATGGCTCTTGTTATTCCATAGAAAGTAGAGAAATTCCTTTGGTTGCAAGAATCAAGGATGCACAAGTAAATTTTTCGCTTTACCAGAGAATAAGGTCTTGGATACCATCTTGGTTGTTTATATCCCTCCTTCCTATGGCATGGTGCTAAGTAGGAACTTTTGTAAAGATGTTGGAGGTGAGATCCAAATGGATTGGTCACATACCTTGATCCTGTCAATGGGAAGATGAAGAAGTTGTTTCCGAGAAAACATCGAGTATATTGTGCAAAAGATAGATGATCCTAAATCAAAAATACTATATGAAGACATTGGGCATGGGAACTACATGATCATGTCACAAGAGGAGACAAGTCTATCAAAGGGAGTGTTTCTTGATCCTAATGGTGTGTGGAATTTGCAGTTTGATGGAAGCTGCTCTTCAGCTAGTTCTGGAGCTGGTGTAGTGCTCATTTATCCTAGGGATAGGGTTCATCCTTTCTCTTTCAAGTTTTAGTTTGAAAATACCAACAATACTGCTAAGTATGAGGCACTCATTCTTGGGTTGGGCATGGCGAAGGAAGTGGGAGTGAAGAACCTTCTTGCTCATGGAGATGCAGAGCTAATTGTAAAACAAGTTAGAGACCTTTATCAGGTAAAGAACATAAGGTTGAAGCACTATATGAATCTGGTATGGGATTCCATTGAATTGCTTGATGTTTTTTCCATTGAAGTTGTGCAAGGGAAAAGAACACTAGGGCTGACTCTCTAGTTGTTTCATGGTCCTTTTGATTCTTCATCTTGATTTCCCTCAAGAGAAATTCACCATTGAGATGGTCCATAGACCCAGTGTTCCTAAAAGTGTAAATAATTGTCAAGTTTTCAATGATGACAAGCATTTTCTTTCTTTCTTGGATCTCAGAGACAACTTTGATCAACTGTACTTTGAAGGAAGTGATAGTCTACCTAGAGAGTGTGTGTCATCAAATGAAGAGGGTGTCAAAGAAGAGATGGATCAAGATGGATGCATAAAACTGAAAGACAATATAATACCTAAACGAATGGTGAGTTTGGAGGATGTTTTTGATAAACATGACAGGTATATGAAGTCTAAAGTTTCCCAAGGAGCCCTGACAATCTGCTAAGACTGAGAAAGTGAATATTGGGAGTATTGATGATCCCAAAATGGTCAACATTGGAAAATTTTGCACTGTGAAGAGAAAAAGAATTTGGTGAATCTATTGAAGAGGTATGTTGATGTTCTAGCTTACTCTTATGATGATCTTAAGGCTTTTCATCCTAAAGAAATGCAACATTTCATTCCTCTTAAGCCTAAGATCAAACCCTTCAAACAGAAGCAAAGATAATATAATCCAAAGATAGCTAATAAAATTTTCAAAGAAATACAAAATATTTTGAAGGATAAGATCATCTTCCCCATCCACCATTCAATGTGGATTGCTAATATAGTGTCTATCAGGAAGAAGAATGGTGAGATCTGGACCTGTGTGGACTTCGAAATATAAATTAGGGTTATTTTAAGGAAAACTACCCTCTCCCCATGATGGTCTAAGTATTGCAAGCTATCATGGGCTTGGAGATGATATCTATGTTAGATGGATTCTCTGGGTACAATAAAGTAGAGGTGAATACCGTAAATCAACATAAGACTACCTTTATTACTCCTTGGGGAACCTTTGCTTACAAGAGGATGTCATTTGGTCTCATCAATGTTGGTGCTACTATCAAGAGGGCCATGGACTTGGATTTTGGAAATTTGAAAGGGAAATGCATTGTTGTGTATTTGGATGACTTGGAAGTGTTTTCTAAAGAAAGAGCAGATCGTTTCCAACACCTTGAAACATAGTATTGCAGAAGTGTAGAGAGCACATGATTTATTTAAGCCCTAAGTTTTTTGTGTTTTGTGTCACGAAGGAAAGTTATTGGGACACATTGTTTCAAAGGAAGGGATCAATATTTATCTGAAGATAGTTCAGGCCATCTAGAAAATTCCTCTTTCATCAAGTAAGAAAGGTGTCCATTATTTCTTTGGTAAGATCAATTTTCTAAGAAGATTCATCCCAGATTTTACAGAACTTAGTATGAGAATTTCTCACATGATTCAAGGGAAGAAAAATTTTGGTGGGTCCTCTGAAGGGAAGAAATCATTTGAGGACATTAAACAAGCTATTGTAAAGACTCCAATCTGGCGTGCCCTGACTTTAGTAAATATTTCATTATCTATTTTTATGCCACTGAAAATACCCTAGTTGTTATGTTAGCCTGAAAAGAATGCTTTGAAGATCATGAGCTCCCAATTAAATTCATGAGTTATGTCTTGAAAACTCATTAGTTGAAGTACACCATGATGGAGAAACATGCTTTTGCGGTTGTCAAAGCTATCAAGCAGTTTAGGTTTTACATCCTTAATTCTCATTTTGTGGTGCTAGTGCCTGATACAACAATCAAATCCATTCATACTCAATAAGAATTTAGAACCAAGAGAGACCTAATTAGGTAGCAAAGGTATAAGAGTATGATCTTGACATCGGCCAAAAAAGATGGTTTGGGGTAAGGGTTTGTGTGAACTCATTGCTTGAGGGAGCTTCCAAGGAGTTGTACAAAGATGGAGTTAATGTCTCCATTATTCTATTCCTCAACTCAAGAGACGTTTGGTAGGCTGACATTGCTCACTTTTCCGACCTATGGAGACTGTTCATCTCACTTGAGTGCTAAAGAGAAGAGAGCCATCAAAGGCGAGGTCTACACAATATGTGTTATGTGAGAATTCTTTGTTCAAATGAGGCATAGATGGAAGGTTTTTGAAGTGTGTAGAAAAGGAGCAACAAAAGAAGTTGTTCTCTACTTTTCATGACCGGGCTTGTGGAGGTCATTTATCCTCTACTTTGTAAAAGTTCATAAAATAATTCATCTTTGGTTATTATTAGCCCACTCTTTTTAGAGATGCATCAAAATGGGTTAGTAAATGTGAATCATGCCAAATGTTTGTTGGAATACCTAAGTTGGTTGCTTTGCCTCTCAAGCCCT
Source organism: Taxus wallichiana var. yunnanensis (assembly GCA_018340775.1). Lineage (NCBI taxonomy): Eukaryota > Viridiplantae > Streptophyta > Pinopsida > Cupressales > Taxaceae > Taxus > Taxus wallichiana. The sequence continues at coordinate 204,006,310 of CM031240.1, forward strand.
GTAGTGATTGAAGAGCCATTTTAACAATGGGGTTTAGATTTCATTGGAGCACGTAATCCATCTTCTAGTGCTAGGCATACCTATGTGTTGACTACCATAGATTACTTCACCAAGTGGGTGGAATCCATCCCAGACAAGAGCACTACTTCCGCGGTAGTTGGAAACTTCATTAAGGAGAACATATTGATCATGTTTGGGACCCCAGAAAAAATCGTGATTGATAAAGCTTCCAACTTTTCTTCTGCTTAGATGATGGACTTCTGTTATGGGTATGGGATCTCCCTTGCTCATTCTTTAGATTACTACCCCCAAGGGAATAGACATGAAGAATCAACAAACAAGAACTTGGTGAACATAGTTAGAAAGCTTGTACATGATTCTCATAGGAATTGGCACATGAAGCTATATGATGCACTTTAGGCTGATAGAATTACACCCAAGAGAGTAATTCAAATGTCTTGTTTCCAAGTGGTGAATGGTGTGGAAGCTCAACTACCAATCACAATGGAATTTCCAACCTTGAATCTGATGAAAACCATTGAAGATTTAAGTTTCATTATCTCTTTGGACAAGATAATTTTGTACCTTCAGAAGCTTGATGAGGACAGATTGCAATTGGTTAACAGGATAGCATCTCATCAGTTTAAAGTGAAGGCTTTGTTTGAAAAGAAATCTAAACCAATATTTTTCCAAGTGGGAGACATTGTGCTACTTTGGGAAAAAACACATGAGCCACGAGGAATCCATGGTAAGTTTGATTTTCTTTAGCTTGGTCCTTTTAGAATCAAAAATTTTCTAGAGAGAACTATTTTTATCTGGATTACATGAATGGATCTCCTCTCCCACTTCCTTATAGTGGGTAGTACCTAAATTTTTTCACATCCTAGGTGGCTCGAAATTCCTTTTGTGCATTGAATTTGGTTTTTTGTTTTGGGTTGTTTCCCTTTCTTGTTCTTTGTTGTGTAGTGTGTTTTGTTTAGGGTCTTCCCTTTTGGTTTGTTTTGTTTTTTTTTCTTGTCTTATGTGTGTTGCCTTGTATTGGTTTTTCTTTTGACTCATTTGCCCAATGGATAAGGCATTGGTCCTCTTTCCCGAGTTATCTATAATTCTTGATCTTGCCTTGTGTCTTTGTTCCAAGCCAAGTCATCCCCAGAAAGATCTAGCTATTGTCACCCTCAAAATTCCCCTCATTTTCCAAGTCTAGACTTAAAATTTTGAGTTGGTGCCTCTAAAAATATTGAAAACAAAAATTTTGAAATATGGTTATTTCTAAGCGATTGTGATCTCCTTGAAACTTCTTCATCATATGGGAAATTTTTTCCCATTTCTGAAAAGGTAAAGAAGTCCTCCTAACTCTTCATATTTTTCAAGTTATGGCTCGACGGCCCTGAGATGGTATTACTTGCCCAAGGCTGACCCAGGCGGGGGCTGCGGGAGTTTGTTAGCACTTAACACCTTTTGGAAAATGGCATAATCGGTGATGATGGGCCCATGAGCCTGTGCAGAGAGATATAAAAAGTAATTCCTAATCCTCGCCACCAATCAGATGGTGCCATGTAGCCGCATTGAAAAGTCAAAGCGCAGATGTGGGTCGGTGGAGAATTTTAAAGTTTTAAGGTTTTTTTATCAAACTGAGTTAAAAGTAAAAAAAATCAATGTGATCCCGTCCCCAAGAAAATAATGCCACATGTTTGACCATTGAAAACTCAAAGCGTGCAAAGTTTGGCCAAAATGTTCCAAAATACCTTTTCACTGTAAAAGTTATAAAACGTAAAGGTTTCCCCCGTGCCCGCTCCAATCAATTTCTTCCACATGGACGACCCAAATTTTAAGTTGTAAAAGAAAATCGAATGGCCCATATTTAAAATGGAAAAATAATGTAAAGGTCGTATATTTGAAAACACTGGTTTTCCGCCATAAACGTTTCTTTGCGAAATCAAGAATTCAAAAGGGCACGAATGATTGGAATAAGTTATAACCATTTCTTGCTTTCTCGAGGAAGTTGTAACCGTTTCTTTCTTTCTTGATGAATTTTGTAATGACTCTTGTGAATCCATTGTACTTAGTTGGAATATTGATATTCGGGCTGTAATTTCGAATCGAAGAAATCAATACAAGGTTTTTCCTCTTTTTCCTCTATTTTCTATTTCCTTTTTGCTCTAATTTGTGAATCATTTAATCCTTGCATGCTTAGAAACTTTTGTGCGATTTTATACAATCTCAAGAACTTTGAGTTTATGGATTGTGCCTGTTATAAACATGAATGGTTCTACTCTATATCTCATTTGCTCAATACATATAAGGGTTTTCTCTACCATCTTTTTTCCCTAAAAGTATTGTCTTCTTCTACCTCCCTCCTCTCTTCAAGTCTTCTATCCTCATGTATTGATAACTTTACAGGCATAAAACACATTTCAAGATATCAAGAAACCACCATTGAATGAAAGATTATGTATTTGTACATAGGTTTTGCCCGTGCTTTCAATAAGGGAACCTCTCCCATTAAAGAGGAGGGACTTTCTTGTCCCCATACTGTGGTTTCATTCTAAGTGCAAATTTGAAACCCAACGAGAAAACACCCACAATAATCACACTATGCTTGGAATCATTCAAATATGTGGAAGAGGGCACAAATGTAACATTTTGTGTTCTTCCCATTGTCCGAATATTTACATGGGTTAAAAACATAGGTTTGGAGGGAGAAAAATGTAATTTTTGCATTTACGATACCAATAACTTATCTACCTATATTTCTTACATCATGGTGCCTATGCTGGCCATGTACCGCTAATGGTGTGCAAATGGAAAGGTAAAGAATGCCCATTCTCAAAACTATAAAAATTGATGGTAATTGGTCATTAGTAGGAGGAAATGGGCCATTTATGATTGTTTGGTCACTCCCCTTTCTCTCACTTCTCTACGATTTTCTATATATGTAACTTCTTATTCATAAGGAAAGGATTTTTCTTTGCTATATTTAGATCTCTAATTTGGAGTTTTGAAATTTTCATACATTTGACCCTGTAACTTGGTTGTTTACAAGTTTTGTAAGCCTCTATTTTACAAATGGTAGTGAAAATTCCTTTAAATGATATTTAATTTTGGTTCATTCCATTAAATGATGTGTATTTGATGTTAATATCTTTCCCTCTTGTTTTATTTTCAATCTATTCACTTGTTTCTAGAGAAAATGTTTTTTCTCTTTGATTTTTGCATACGTGGTTGCATTTGTGTCTCTACAGGCCAGATTTGAAACCTATTTTAGCTTTGGTGTATCCCCCTATTTCATATTATAGTATTATTTCCCATCTCAACCTTGGTTCCTATAAATTTTTAGTTTAGATGTAGTTTAGTTACATTTTAAAGTTATAATTTATTTTGTAGTGAGCTAAGACATGAAGAAACCAACCTTCTTTGGAGGTTTGTATCACTTTGCAAGGTCCCAGACTTGGAGACAATCCCATGTTACCCAATATTTATGATGTTCATCCATGATTATGTCGAGGGTGTAAATTTTGTGTGATAATAGTTCTAGTACACCTTCCTGTGGAACTAAATTAAAGAATTGGATATCATATGACTACGATTGGTGTGTATTCTTGAGAATTATAGCTTTGAAAGGATTCATAAAAATACATCCAGTGACTCAGTATTATATCTACTAGTTTTAGCATCCAATTGTATTATTTTATGAGAAGAGTTCAAATAAGGTAAAGGAAAAATGTGGGAGCCTTTTGATTACTTGCAGTTATCACCAAGGAGAAGAAGAAGGTCTAGATCAATCCAAATATCATTATCATCTCTAGATAGATTTCTCTCCACTCACCCTCCTGGTAGGCATTTCTAGCCTATCCTCTACGGTTTTAAGACCCAAATCATTCATGGCTCATCAAAGGAATCAACCCTTTGTTACTTTTAATGGTGGTAGCCCTCTTATTCTAAATTCACATCATGATATTCCAATATCTTCCCTTATAAGAATATCATTCTTTATAGGAGAAAATTCAACCACTCCCATTGAACACATTTTAGATGTTGTAAATGTCTATTGATCTACCTTATTAATGAAGATGATGTAGCACTTAGGTTATTAAATTCATCTTTTAAGGGGAAGTCATTATAATGGTATAGAATTCTCCTAGCTTCTATTTGAATTTGGGATGAAATTGGGAGAATCTCTACATGTATTTTGAAGATAAAAGTGACCATTTATCCCTAGTGGAGTAGCTAAATACAACAAAGAGGGAACCACATGAGTTAATGATTGATTTCAACTTCAAATTACTAAAGAGAGGAGGGTAATTGCACCAAGTTGGGGGAGGGGGGCAAAAGGGGGTCTTAAGTGGACACATTTTACGAAAAATAAAATTCTTCAACTTCTATGACTTATTTGAAATAGTTACACTCAAAATTGGAAGATCTTATAAGAACATGAATCGTAGAATTTTGAGTCTAGTTTCTAAGTGGGTCAAAAAACTAAAATACCAACAAGGTGTTCCTTTTTTGTTAAAAACATAGTAGACAGTAAGTCGTTCTCTCCCCACCATTTTTAGCACTTTTTAATAATTTTGAAAACCTTTTGGTAGAAAGATAGATAGGAGCTTCTAGGTTGGGCTAGAAGTTTTTACATTTTTTAGAAAGTATTTTTTTTAATGATTTTTCTAATACAAAAATTTTAAATTTTGAAAAATAGCAGAGCTCTTACGTGCCCCCTAACTACCTCAAAAAATATCAAAAATTAGTTTTACTTTAATATGTATCGAATTATTCCTAATTTGGGCCTAAAATAATTTATTCAATTTCGATGAGTTAAAAAAAGATACACGATGAAAGATAGATGTGTATAAACTCCAAAAAATAGCTACAAAAAGGCATAGTTAGAAAAAAATTAGTATGGAAACCTTATAATAGTTAGAAATTTTGAAAAATCATATTTTTAGAAAGAAGAAAGTTTACTCGACCTCATAGTAATATTTTTATTAATTTGGTTTATTTTTTTAATTTGATTTATTATGGCAAAATAGGTATTTTACCATGTTTCTGAAAAAACAAGCGGTTTGTTGTGTTTTTGTAGGTCCATGCCTCAAGCTTGGGGATATAATTAGATCCAACCCTAGAAGCATGCCTTGGAAAATGGAAAAACATAAAACGTGAATGCATTATAACGCATACGTGTTTTGCATTAGGTACAATATGGACTATATATGTGTTTATGGGGGCTTATAGTTACAAAAATAAATGTTTAAGTATAGGAAATAATAAATTATAAATAATAAAAATGAAAAACTTAAATAATAATAAATTAAAAACTTATACTTTATATTTATTTTAGTAAATATAAGAATTGGGGTCACTCTACACCTTATGGAACTAGTCTTACAACTCCATGAGTCACGGTTTAGGTGATAGTTTTTTATAATCTAATATGACCGATCTTAATTAGGGTTAGACACACAAAGTGTCATACATATCTATAATCAATTGAAGCATATAATCAATAAACAAGGAAATTAAACTAGAAAAAAATACATAAGATATAATGTGGTTCACCTAGTGTGATTTACATCCACCAAGAAGCTTGATCAATCTATTATTATTTACTCTACGGAGGAAATCTGATGAAGATTTTCAATCTTCCACACCTCTCCGGATGTACAATACTTTTCCTTCACAAGATTCTCTTTGCTTTCTCAAAGAAAATATTCTTGCAATAATCTTTATTCTTACCTTTTAACTCTAGTTTTCTATCTTATAAGCATATACAAACATTAGGGAAAATTATCTATGCATTTATAACCCTCGATCACCTTTATAACCAAGGGTCGGATCTAATCCCGTGTCTAAAATAAAAACATTAACGGATAGGTAATTGTTTCTAGTTACCCAACCAATTTCGGTTGCTTCTAGGTGACTAATGTCGGTTGCTCCTAGATAATCACCACCGGTTATTGTGTAAACTAACAATTTTGTAAAGCATGTTATTTGTGAAGCCATTTATCTCCACAACTCAACAATCTCCCACTTGGAGATAAATTGTTACACTATATTGTATAGCTCCATCCTTGGATCCTTTCCTTGGCATGTTTCTTCCTCTTCAAGTCTCAAACTTGAAGACCAATAGAAGTGGAGTGAAGCTCCAACTTCTCCTTTTCCAACGACTTCATTAGCATATCCGCAGGATTTTCATTTATATGATTTTTCTCCAGTTTGAGTTGCTCATCCTCCAATAGTGATATCTCAACTGAATGTGTTTCTTTATTGAGTGAAATGCTAAGTTATTTCTTTGGATGAATCGCACTTTGACTATCACTATACAATATGCAATCCGCTTTCTCCTTTCCCAACTCTTCCCTAAACCTTCTTATCCATATCATCTCTTTACTAGCTTTTTAGCTGAGCATATTTGGCCTCTGTTGTAGACATGGCCACAACATTTTACAATCTCAAAATCCAGCTAACCATCATACCACCTACTATGAATACATATCAATGGTGCTTCTCATACCATTTGAATATCCAACCATATACGAATCAACATAGCCGCATAAAGAAGTATCGACCCTCTATAGCATAGATACATGTTGGTTGTCCCTCTCAAGTATCTAAGTATCCATTGGACTATTTTCTAATGCTCTTTACCTAGATTGGCCATAAATGGTCACGACTCCCACGCCTATGTAATGTGAAGTGCAGTACAAACCATAGCATGCATAAGTCTTCCAACTATTTGAATCATATGGAACTTTTTCCATTTACTTGACCTCCTCATGTGATGTATTACACTTTGGTATTTTCTCAATTTGAAGTTATATCTTGTGTATTTTTTCTTCTAGTATAATTGTCGAGCCATAAGTGTACTTACCGGTTTCAAATTTTGCATATTAACCCTTTCAACACCTTATTGATGCAATCTTCACGAGACAAATACAATTTCCTATTTTTCCTATCTTCATGAATTTACAAGCCAAGAATTTTATTTTCATATCCTAAATCCTACATTGAAAATGTATGAGTTAAATTTTTTTAAGATCAAAATGTCATATATACTAGATCTGTAATAAGCATATCATCTACATACAATAACAAAATAATATAGCTTTCATTTTCAAAATTCTTGGAATAAACACAATGATCAGATTTGCATCTCATATAACCATGATCATGCATAAAATTTTCAAACCTCTTATACCATTTCCTTGGGGCTTTCTTGAGCCCATACAAGCTCTTCTCAACTTAGACACAAGTTTCTCCTTACCCTTGACTTCATAACCAAACAACTTCTGCATATATATCTCTTACTCCAAATCACCATGAAAGAAATTCATCTTAACATCAAGTTTTTCTAAGTGTAAATATTTTACTGCAAATAAACTCAAAACAGATACGAATGGAGTTCATTTTTACTATAGGAGAAAAAATCTCACCAAAATCAATACCTACCTTTTTGTGCAAACACTTTTACTATAAGCCTTTCCTTGTATCTTTTTTTCCACCTTCTTCTTCCTTTATCCCTGTAAACCCATTTGTTTTGCAATGTTTTCTTACCTGTTGGAAACTTAATCAAATCCCATGTATAGTTTTTTTCAAGGAATCCATCTTCTCATCCATTTCAAGCTCCCAATTCTTATGGGTTTCCTCCTACATTGCTTCTTCAAAAAAATTAGGCTCACCATTATTAGTCAATAATAGATAAAATAAGGAAGGTGTAAATATTTTTGGAGATATACTTACCCGTTGTGACCTTCTCATAGAAATATGGGTGTTGGAGGCTCATTTTGTACATCCTTTACATTTGTATCAACCTCTAAGAGTGATTGATACTAGTCACCTGCTACCGACATCGGTTCTAGAAATCGATGCTAGTCCTCTACTACCAATGTTGGTCCTAGCTCTATCGATGTCGGTTTAGATTCCAGCGACACCGATACCTATAGGTGTCTATTTTAAATATGAGAATACATTTTCTTCCACAAACTCTTTACCTGATATTCTTAGGTATCAAAATCTGATCCTTGTACATTCTCTTTTCATTCCATTCAATATCATGACTCCTAACAATCTTAGAATCATCTAAATCCCAAAAATGGAATCCAAAATCATTAGAGCCATAACCAATAAAAGTGCATCTCTTGAATTTAGAATCCAACTTCTTTCTTTTTGTTTTTCAATATGCACAAAATATTCTAAACTAAATACTTTAAGAAAAGAAATATCTATCTCTTTTCTAGTCAAAGCTTCTTTTGGAATTCTACCATCCAATGCACTTAAAGACCCATGGTTGATTAAATATGTTTCGTATATACTACTTCTACCCAAAACTACAAGAGTAATCGACATGTATCCTCATGCTTCTTGCATGTTCCATGATATTTCTATTCATTCTTTCAGCCACATCATTCTCTTGTGGTGTTCTATCAACTATTCTTTCTTTGTGTATTCCATTAATTGAACAATAATCATTGAAATCATTGTTGTAGTACTCACAACCATTCTCAAAACTAAGGCATTTTAATTTTAAATTGAATTCATTTTATAAAAGGGATTTCCATCTTTTAAAAGTCTCAAAAACATCATATTCACGCTTTATAGAATAAACCCATACCTTTCTTGTGACATCATCAATGAAAGTCACATAATATTGGGATCCTCCATGAGAATCTACCTAGACTGGTCCCCACACATCTAAGTGCACAAGCTCCAATTTTAACTCCTTGTTTTTTGCCGCAAATTTAAGAAATCTCAACTTCCTTTTATTTCCAAATATGCAATGCTCACATAAATCAAGATCTACATTTTTCAAATCTGATAACGTACCCTTTTCCTTTTAGATATACATTCCCTTTTTACTCATATGGCCTAGACGATTATGCCACATGCTTGCATCTGAATCTGAAGTAGATAGAACAAAAAAGGAATTAGTAATACATGTAGAAAAATACAATGTTCCTACCTTCTTTCCTCTTGCCACAACAAGATATCCCTTGGTAACTTTCCAAGAGTCAATTGTGAATGTAACCATGCAAACAACTTCACCTAGTTTTCCTACAGAAATTAGATTTCTCCTAAGGCTTTGCACATGCCTCACATATTTCAATATCCATGTATTTTCATCATGTAACTTTATATGAACTTACCCTTTACTAGTAATATTACATGGTTCATCATCTCCTAAATAAACATGCCCAAACTTACCCTGGACATAATTTCTAAAATAACCACTATTAGGGGTAGCATGGAAAGAAGCTCTTGAATCTAAAACCCAATATTATATTTTATTATACAAGGAGATAATAAGGGCATATTGCATTACCTTAGTTCAACTTTTGTCTCTTTACCTTTTTATGGTATATTATCTTTGTTTTCCTTGAACCAACGATCTTTCTTTGCATGTCCTTTCTCTCCACAATTCTAGCAATGTATTCCTCTATCTATGGATTTGGATATGTCATTATTATAATTTAATTTCCCATTATTCTTACTCTTGGATCTCTCCTTATTCCTTCCTCTAATTTATACATTCAAAGCATTTCCAGGATAATGAATCTAATTTACTTTTCATGTGAATTTCTTTATCTAGGATTATATTAACCATATCATCAAAATTCAAAATATTAGACACGGTTGTTGTATTACTAACAACCATTACTAAGTTATCCCAAATATTTGGAAAAGAGAATAAGAATAAAAGTGCTTTCACTTCATCATCAAATGGAATATTAACCAATTTTAATTAATTTACAATGGAACATAAATCATTTAGGTGGCTTGATATAGATCCACCTTCTTGCATTTTTTAATTAAATAATTTCTTCATCAAATAAAATTTATTTGAAGCCCTTGGTTTTTCATATAAATTAGCTAAATATTTCATCAAATCTATTGTGGTTGCAACTTCAATAATATTCGAAGTAACAGATGTTGTCAGGCTCAATCTTATAGATCTCAGAGCCTTTCCGTCAAGAAAATTCCATTCTTCATCAATCATCTTTGTAGGTTTTACACTCACATCCAACGATAAATATAATTTTTCTAATATAGATAATATTCCACCTACATCTTCCATAATAGATAATTACAAACGTTAAATTTCTCTAATTTTTATTTTCTATATTTTGTCGTTGTTATTCTCCCACTCAATCGAAATCCCTTTGTGACTTAATCTTTCAACACACAAAACCCTAAAAATATCTCGATACCAGTTGTTGGGGTTAGACACACACAAGTGTTGTACATATTTATATTCAATTGAAGCATACAAGCAATAAACACGGAAATTAAACTAGAAGAAAAATACACAAGATATAATGTGGTTCACCCACTTGTGGGCAACGTCCGCTAAGAAACAACCAATCTATTATTCTTTTCTTTACGAGAGAAATACAATGAATATTTACAATCTTCCACACCTCTCCCATATTTACAATACTTTTTCTTCACAATTTTCTCTCGGCTTCCTCCAAGCAAATCTTCTTATAATAATCTCTATTCCTACCTTCTAACGATAGTTTTCTATCTTATAATCAAATACAAACATTAGGGAAACTTAGTTATGCATTTACAACCCTTTGATCACCTTTATAACCAAGGTTCGGATCTAATCCTGCATATAAAATAAAAACATTAATGCATAGGCAACATATTTCAGATATCCAACTAAAGACGAGTTGCTTCTAGGTAGTGATGTTGGTTTCTCCCAGTGGTGACACCGATTTCCCAATTGATGTCGATTCTTGTGTAAACCTGCAAGTTTGTAAAGCATGCTATTTATGAAGCCATTTGGCTCCAAAATCAATAAGTACATAGGTAATTTTTAGGATTTCAGCATTCAGCCTAAATCTTTTAGCATTTAAATTCTACAATCAATGTCTATTTTGGGAAAGAATATAGTCATTATTTAGGTTTTGGGGCATTTTGGATTTGTTGGACATTGTATCTTGTTGTTGTCATTGATGTCAAGTGTCATTGATGGAAAAGGGTTTCAAGGTGGAAAAGGAGTCAGTATGAGGTGTAATTCATAATCAATCTTGAAGGTTGATTGGTAGTGTCCAATTTTATTGTTATGATATGTTGTTTTGGTGTCATGTCATGGTGTCTTAGTTTGCATGCATGGTTGAGTGCATGGGTCTAGCATGAAGGTGATTGTAGGTGTGCTCCAAAGGTTGTTTTTGTCTCTAAGGTGTCAAACATGTTTATTAAGGTATGCCAAAAATTTAGAGTGTTTCCATGGTGAAGGTAAGACCGGTTTTTATGAAGCATGGGTTGAAACTAGCCATTCTAGTCCTAGACTTAGACCTAGTTCATAGCAGGTGATATCATGATATGATGTATGATGTAGAGCAGAATTATGTGATATTTGTTTTGATATTGCACACATGTGTAGAATTTTTCAAAGGACATTTTACAGGAGTTTAGTGCATGTTCTAGGTGCTTTGAAGGCATGTGCTTAAGGACAAGTCAAGAATCCATGGGGAAATGAGATGGCATTGTAATTTTTTAAGTATCGAAGAATGTATTAGAATTGGATATCATTGAGGAGGTCATTGAACTATTCTGTACCAAATTTTAGGACATTAAGATGAAGAAACTATAAGATAAGTTAGTTTTAGCTCTACTGATCTCTCATAATACTCATTCTCAACTCGAATGTCATGTTTGGAATGCTCACTTACATGTGAATTATTTTAACCATAGATTAGGCATGGAAATAAGACATTTTTGTAGATGGAATGAAGTCAAATGATTTCATATCATTTATGAATGATTGTTAAGAAGCAGAGTTGGTCTAAACCCTCCACAGAACCCTAGTTTATAGTGATAGAGAAGAAATGATTTTTATGGTATCCAAATGGCATGAGAAATAAAATGTTAAGCTTCATGGTTGTAGATAATTTTTCTAATCTTCTTTTGGTGGTGGTTTCATGCTCAAGGTGTTTCTATAAGTTGAAGAAAATCCTTTTTTCAAGAGATTTAGTGGTATAAATGTGTGTTGTAAGTGTCATGACTAAAGACCTTATGTGGGGTCTTTCTTGGGATGTTTTCCAATAGATCGTGAACATATATGGGAAGATTCTATAGATAAATTAGGTGGAACATTTCCCTAATGTGCCCTACCACTATTGGTCTTGTGAGTGCAAAACCAATCATGATGATATGAGAGTGTGTGTGTCATTTTACATGATATAGATGGGTTTTTGGACATGAATAACTTGGTATGGTATGACATGATGTGTTTGAAGTCTTGGTTTGATCTGAAGAGGTGATTTCTTGCTTAATCCCTAATGGCCTAATAATCCCTATTAGGCTTGTCAAGAAGCTAGTTAGAAAAAGTATGCTTATGAGGTTTTCTCCATGTGACTTATGGTTGTGAGTACTTGAGCATGCTAGTAGGGATGCCCTTGAAGTATTCCATGTGGTGGAAGAGCTTAGAAGTGAAGTTTGAGGTGTTATTTCATGTTGGTCTCAAATTCCACTCACTTTATTGACCATGATTGGAAAGATCATAATATCAATGGAACAAAAATTCTAAGATCAATGGAAAAACTTTCAAGACTTGATTCTACTTGAACCTAAAAATTTAGGTCCATTTTTGTCTAAAACCAAAAGGGGTAGCCACAATGTTTTGAAATTATTCATGAAACCTTCAAGCCTTAGAGAAAAATGGATGTCTCCAAAATGTAGAGGATTCACATAGCTTTCCAATTCCTATTTTCTCTTCCTAAATCCTTACAAATCTCCTAGAATATTTTGGAGAAGTCAGGTTTCACCATTAGAGTGTTTGTTCCCTACACCTAGAAAACTCGTTGTTAAGAAAATAGTCCTTCAAAAGTAAACATTTCCTAAATCTTGCTGCATTACCACCAACACTTCTAGGATTCCCCAACATAGGCTCGATATTCTTAGGATATTTCCTAAACTCTCCCAGAGGGTGCTTGATTAGCTACAAAAGTTTCAAAATAACTAGCGTGAAAATTGAAAACTTTGAAGCATGATGACTAAGCCCTTAATTGAGAATAATACTTCTCAATCACTTTACATCCTTCCTATGTCTATCTTGTTATGAGTTAAACCTTTACCTTGGTTCAAAGTAAATTCCTAATAATATCATTCAATGTGTTTTAGTGTGTAGGGAATAGTGTTTAAGGTGATTGATCAACTCATTTAGTATTAATGAGAGACTACTTTCACAGAAGGCCTAAAAAGGCCATTCTGTAGCTAATTGAACACCCTCTAGAAGTGTTTAGAGAAAATATAAAGAATATGAGGGTGAATTCAGAGATAATTGAATATGTTTAAGTAAATTTAGGAAAGTTTAGGAAATAAAATTTCATTCAGGAGTAATCTATTTAAGATTGGGTTTTCATATGCATGGAATGAAAGCTAAAGGGTGAAAATGACTTCTTCTAGATGATTCCAGGAGTTCAGAAAGAGTTGTGATAAAAAAAGGCATTGGAAAGATATTATAATACTCTAAAAGGTAGAATAATCAATATTTATTTAAGGCTCAAATACTTCTTGAGGTACATCAAAACTCTGCAGCTACCCCTCCTAGTTTAAAAATGAAATAGGACCCAAAATTTTGAGTTGCAAGTAGAATTAGATTTTTAGAATAGTTTCATTTATCATAAAATTTAATTTTTTTGTTTCATTGAAGTCTCAAGATCAATAAAATGTAACTCATCCTAAAATTTCATTCAAGTATTCATCCCCTATCTAGAGGATGAAACCCATTTCCATGAGGAGAAACTTGAGAAAAAATGTGTCTAAGTACCTTAGGCATGCTTCCACCCAAGTGTCACCTTGGTCAAGAAATTAAATTGTGAAGGATTCATCATGTTAAAAGGTCAAATGTGGAGCTCAAGAAGTGATTTGATTATCATCATATCCTAACATTGTCATTGTACCCAAATCTTTCTAAAGAACAAAATCAAATGAGCTAGTCACACCACCGACGTATCCAAGACCATCATATGTGAAGTATTAAGGCATCATATATCTCCATGAGAAGAAAATGAGAAAATATTTGTATGAGAAGAATGGATTTTAGTTCATAAAAGGATGATTTTAGAGCCATGAAAGGGGAGGGGATGATCTTCACATGTAGTACCCTATTTCAGAGAATGACCAATCATCTCAGGTTACTTGATGCAATTTACTTGCTAAATTTTTCTTACAAACTCATTCAACACCTATTAGTGTGATCACACCTTAAGGAGGAAGCATATTACAATCAATTCATTTTTTCATAGGAAAATAATCCCATTGAGGGAGAACTACTCTCTTGAAAAAGTGAGGACCTCATTTTAGTAAGAATTAGACAAGCATCATAGAGTTGATTCGTTGTCACTAAAGTGAATTGTGGACCAAATTTCAAAATTAGTACTTGAGTTAATTAGTGATAGGGCCAAAAACAATCTAGAAACTAGAAAATCCTAAAAAATTAATAATTTTTTTCCTGAAACAAAGACCAACTACAATATATATGTCTGAGAGATTTAGGTCCTTGTTGAAATCTTTGAAAAATTAGTAGTAATCTTGACCACTGATTAGATTTTGAAAAACTATCTTCTAGATTATAACTATTGGAGCTACGGGACCACTTCCATTAGGTGCAGAGTGACCCTAATTTCTTATATTTACTAAAATAAATTTAAAGTTATTTTTTATAAAGAAACAATATAAGTATAAAGAAATAATAAAAAATATTATACTTAAACATTTATTTTTGTAACTATAAGCCCCCCACAAACACATATATAGTCCATACTATACAGAACACGTACGCATTTTGAATAAACTAAAATGAGTAGACATTTTAGGTTTGGGAAATACCAAACCAAGAAAAATAAAATGCATACGTGTTTTTCTTATTTTCATATTTGTGTCTGCCTTTTTGGCCCCCTAGATTGGCACACTTACCCAAAACTCAAGATAATATCTCTCAAATAGTAATTCATACACCTTAGTATGCCTTTCTTTATTATTTAAGATCTCTAAATAATGATATTTCAGTCATGATTCAATCTATGTGATTATAACTTTAAAATATGCCTATAATATTGTTATTAGGGTAGGAAACAATCTTATTCAGCTGGACAACTTACACCTAGACCTCTAATTCCTATCTTCTCAAAGGTAGGAACATATACACATAACCAAACACCTGAATCAACCCCTATTCCAACCCTAAAATTTAGTCAAATAAAATCCTATCATCATCCTCTATAAATACTTCAATTGAGTTGAAGGTTGTTACAAAATAATTGTAAAATATTGGGAATTAATTACCAACTAAAAAGAGGTAAATAGCCTAAAAAGAATACCTTACAATCCTCTCAATCAATCATTTCATCAAATCATACCACCTTATCAATCCAACAAAGCACCATAGAAATAAAATCATCAAGTTCAATGTCAAGTTCCTCACACACAACCATTACAACAATATAATCCTAATACAACCAGCTCATCTAAAGTATTGGTTCTAGTTCAAAATAACCTTGTGCAGGATTATGAATGGTGTTTTCATTATAATGAAGCTCATAACCAAGACACTTTCCCAAATGCTATCCAAAACCAAGGATTGATGGTATAAAATGTGTCTTTCTCTCAAATTGCATCACCAAAAGCATATTCACCACTAGAGGCTACTCAAGAACCACAAAATGATGCTTCATTTGTGAATTGGAAAATGGATGAGTATTATGAAATAAATTATACATCCCCTTCATTTGTAGTAGCTAATACTAGATCCAAAAAGAGGGTATGGAGGAAGGTAAATCAACAAATATATGTCCTTTCCAACCTTCTATAACTCTTCTAGGGGGTTTCAATTAATATTCATCTCTTAATGTGTAGGGATCCCATGAGAATCAGATTTCAAGAGTGCAAGGGCAACCCAAAGGTCCTTCCACATCAACTCAAACATAAGAAAAGGTGTTTGTAGGTAAGGTACAATAGAATGATAGTTCCACTCCTTTCAATATTCTTGAAAAAATGAAAAATAATAAAGTGAATATTTCAATGTGGGAATCTTTTACTATTCCTAGAAAAAGGAATAGTTTCAATAAGCTATGTCCAATCTCTCCACATCAAATAAGTCATCCAAAGAGTAGGTAAAATTTGTGCTCAATAACGTACCTAAACAAAAATATTATCAAAAGGAACGATTATGAAACCTTCTCCCTTCTATGTATCCATGATTTTTGGTAGCACTTGGTTCATAATTGCATGATTGACTTAGCGGAAAGCAATTCAGTGATGCCCAAATAGAAAGAATATCAACCGAGTATAAGATATTATTCTCTCTAAAGGTTTGGTTCAGTTGGATGGAACAATAATGGGAACTATTGGAGTTATCATATGTTTAAGCCTCACATTGCATGCATTCCCCAACTTCTCTATTCCCATGAATGTCTTCATAATTAATCTACCTCTTTTATTCTATATGCCCCTCTATAAATTTCACTTCAAATATTGGAGTGTACTTATCAAGAGACTAGTCTCATATGATTTTTAGGATAAGATATGGCACCAAATTTATTATAAGGTTGGATCCTATTACCTTATATCACATATAACCTTATATGACAAGTCCTACCAATGAAAATTGCACAATATTTGACCAAGAAGATGACCCAATACTCAAGAGGAAAGCACTTTGAAATTGAAGGCATTCCATATTTGTTTATTTATGAGTTGGGAGTTGATTTCCATATTTTTAACCCATACAAATAGGTTGAATAAGTTGGTTTGGTTAAATATTGTTTACATGAGGAATATCCACCTATTCATAGTATTATGAAAGTAAATAAGCAATAAGATGGAATTTGGCATATGTTCTTTAATGGATCTAGGAGAAGACAAGGTGAAGGAGGAGGTGTAATGCTAGTATCTCCTAAAATTGTGGATTATTTATTCTATTTTGGATTTCAATTCATTTTCTCTAATAAATTAGCTGAGTATAATTGTTTCATCCATGCCCTATAATTGGAAAGAAATAATGATGTCATATAATTGCAAGATTTAGGTAATAGTGAGATAGTTGTGAATTAAGTAAGACGCGTTTCAATGAAACTAAGAATAATTTATTAAAAGCCTATAATTATAGGGTATGGGATACCTTATATGATTTCAAAAGATTCAACATCCATTCAATATCAACAATGGATAATGAATCTGATAACAAATTAGCAATAGTTGGAGTTATGCTTGATATTCATGAAAGCATCAAGAAGGATGGATTAAAAGAGCATGTTAAAGTGATAGTAATACATTATATCCCAGATAATAGAACCAATTGAAAATTATTTGATAGTAATCAGTACATTTTCAAATTCATACAAGAAGAGGATATGTTATCTTCAATAAATTAGGAAAAGTTGGAATAACAATATGGAAATCAGATTATCCAACTAAGATCAAACAAGTTTCCCAATGGCTTAGTTACCTTGGAATCCATGTTTAATTCATATGATCAACCAAGGAAATAAAAAAACATGGGGCTCAAGGGTGAAGAATTTTAACCAATTTCATTTAGCAAAGAAAAATTTCTTATGATTGGCAATGTATGCACCCCATAAGAGAAACATGCATTTGTAGAGCTTTGTGAAGAATTTGCTGATATCTTTGCATGGATTTATGAATACCTCGGGGTTTTTATCTTAATTTGGCACAATATATTGTATAAGTATTTCTACATTGTTGTAGGGCTCTTCCATTCTGTTATATTTTTTTTCCGACCCCTGTTCCTTTATTTTTTCTTTTGTTTTGGTGGAGCCCAAATTTTTCCTAGCATGGAGCTAAGTGCAGAGGGTGTGCACATATCCCTTCGGTGCATCTTGGAGAATCATAAGGATCCAAGATCCTTTGAGCATTGATCAATCAGAATCAAACACATGGATGAAGCATGGAAAATTATCACGGGTGGGTTGAAGGTTCAAAGTAAATAAGAGAGACGCACTAGCCCCCACGTGTCACCCGGTGTAAGTTTAAAAATAAAAATAGGAGAAAGGGACCATAGCGGTGCAGAGTCTCCACATGGCATCGAGAGAAGTGACTACCAACCAAAGGACCAATCAAAGGAGCAAAGGGATTGAGGTTGATAGATTGAATGTTATATTGGTCACAGGGCATGTAATTGAGATTTGGCTCCAAAGATCAGAGATTTCGTATGTGAGAACTACATGTGAAGGGTGGGGATTTGATTGTAATTGTTGGAACAAGAACTGAAGGATCTATAAAGGAATGTTCTTGTAATAGGAGAAAGGAGGAGAGATCAAATTTATAAAAGCACAATAAAATGTCCCACTTTTTGGTATGTTTTGTACCATTATAAACATGAATTTTCAGTTTCATTGATTTTCTAAAGGTAATACCCATAAAACCATACATATTAATGAAATTCCACAAACTAACAAAATTTTGTATTTAGAGTCTAGAATACATTTAAATTTTTTTTAAAAAAATTACAAAAAAACGGTCTTTTTCTTAATTTTACTCATACGTTGTTTCTTATGTTATAAAAGAGGAATGACTGTCCCCGGGTGGTTCTTTTGAATGAAAATTTATTTTTTCACCATGAAATTTTAGATATGTGTTCAAGATTTGAATTTTGAAGTGCTGTCAAATTTTCATATTTTTTGGACTTATATTTTTTTTTTAATTAATTATTTTGTAAAAATATTTTCAAATAAATGGCGTACAAATGTTTATGCCAATAAATTTTAAGATTTATATCAAAAATGAATTTTTTTTTCACAGGTAAGAAGAAGACTTCAATAAATAATAATTTTAATTTTTTCAAATTTTTTTGATATATTTTGCTATTTTTCAAATCGGGTTGATTGTGTACGAGCGATTGTCCTAAAATACCATATGTTAGAAAAATATAAAAAATAAATAGTAAAACATATTTTTAAAAATAAAAATTATATTTTTAGAAAGCTAATAAAATTTTGTATTTTGTGTTAAAATTTTGTAATTTTATTCATTCGTTAACCCTAATTACGTGGCACCTAAGTGGCACATTTTGGCATAAAATTATCCTCCAAATGGATTTGGCGCCAAAATGTGCCACATAGGTGCCACATAGGGGTTCCACAAGGGGTTCGCGTGAAGGGGGTTCGCGTGAACCCCCCCTTCGCCCGAACCCCCAAACCTTAAATCCGCCGCCCAAAACTATATAAATATCTATATATAACTCTTTGCCGCCAAAAATATTTGAATTCGAGGGGTTCGCGCGAAGGGGTGTTCGCGCGAACCCCCATTCACGCGAACTAGTTTCTACATCCTACGTGGCAGTTCAGGTGAAGGGGGTTCACGCGAAAGGGATGTTCACGTGAACACCCTCGATTTCCGATCCCACCCAACTTCTTACTCGCGTTTTTGGGACATGAAGTGGGACACTGACATGTGCTTTGACCTTTGATCTCTAAGAAATAAGTCCTATAGCTTCGGGGAGGAATTTAGGTTTAGTACATTGTGTTTACTAGCCTTAGTAAGGCTCTACTTGTAAGGGAAACTTGTAATCTATGCCATTTTTTCGTTATGTCTTATTTTCTTTATAAATAAGAATCTCTTATTATGTGTACTTAAGTTTGTAAGTTTCTTTATGCTATGTTCCTTTCTATATTCTAGATGAATGTTTAAGTATCTATCATGTTATACACCCTTGGATCTTCTACATAAATTTGTTAACATTTTGATGCTTTAGTTTCATTCAACCTTTGATATTTTGAAACATATATGGAATATTAGATCGTGTTAAATGCTCTTCAACTAATATAATAACTATGTCATTAATATCTCTATCTTTTTAGTAAAATATTGGCACATCACCTTATATATATTTGCTTACTATTTTATTTTATCTCTAACCCTTATCTCAACATAAAATAGAGAAGATCCATCTTCTATAAAATCTAGAGGTTATCTTAGGGGACAAGTCCTACATCTCTAAGATTTCCGATGAATTTAATGGTCCATCTACAAAGATAATCATCAATATTTTTCCTAGAACGCCTGGTGGGACAAGCATTGAAAGCTTAAACTTTAAATATTGCTAGGTTTGGTGTGTGACATAACAATTTTTATCCTTTGGAGGCTCTATAATAACACATATGGTGACTCTATTCAACATATCTACTAGTCTCAACAAAGTATTGATGGTTTAATCCTCTCTAGTTCATGAGAAGGATTCAAACAAGGTCGAGAGCAAGAGAAGAAGGCACATTTGAATACCTACAACTATCCCTAGGTAGAGGCAGAAGAGGTAGACATGATTCAAATATCTCCATCTCCTCCAAATGAACTCTTTCAACACCTCCACTTGGTAGGCCCTTCTTACAATCTACTAGATTTCTTAGGCCTATCATAATGGCTCATCAACTACCTCCTCCTTCGAGATAGTTTGTCTCATGGAATCAAGGAAGTCCGCTCATATTTCTAGTAGCTCGGTAATGTGGAATCCCATTCCAGCCAATGCGCTAAAGGAACTACCTAAATTCAGTGGTGAATATTTCAAGACCCAGAGGAACATCTTCAAGACATTATGGAGATCTTCATAGTACATTACATCACCGAGAAAGATGTTTCCTTAAGATTACTAGTTTCCTCCTTTAAGGGAAAATATCTCGACTGGTATAGATCCTTGACCCCTAACTCCATTGGTACCTAGGATCAATTGGGAAATGTATTCGTTAGAATATTCAACAAAAAAGGAGATATATCTTCACTCTTACAACAACTTATCAACATCAAGAAAGGTCCACAAGAGCTTATGACTGATTTCAATACCATATTCCACAAGACATGGAAAAGGATTCCAATTCTAGCCAAACCACCTATAGGTATGGCTATTGTCTTTTATCTAAAATCTCTAAACTCATATATCTTCATCATGATTCAATTACTAGGGGGATTATTTACCATAAGCATATGATCTCGTAGTCTAAGATGAGAAAAATTTGATAGATGCTTAGAAACTCCCCCAAAATTGATTTTCCAATATATCCTAGGATTGGTCCCCTTCCTCAATCACAAACCTCAATTTCTTCCCAAGCTTCAGTGTCTATTATCCATATTTTTCCCCCAGGAAAAATATTGAATCGAATGACCACTGCACTAAAAGAACCTGAGAAATCACATTTGGTTCCTACAAACAAATTACAAGGAGACTTTATAATGGAAGTGGCGGGGCACGAGAAGATCAAGTAACCCTATGTAGAACAAATTAGGAAAATAGCTCTATTGAGTAGATCCGGACCTTAAATCCATTATAAAGGTTACGGGTAGGCTTGGAGATAGAACAACGTGGTCGAGAGGAGGAGGAGTAGTGTCACAAAGAAGCTAGGAGAAAGAGATAGAAGAAATGGTGAAGATCCAAAGTCTTCGGGTTCAGAACAAGTCTAGAAATTGACTAAGTATGAAGGAGGTGGCGGATAGTACCAAGTGTCGGCACAATGCTTCTCCATAGTTGAGTCCAAAATGGGAGGTTCAAACAGCGTCGGACTTCCACACGTCCGAGCCCTAAAAATTTTCACTGACCATCGAAAAGTCTTCAACTAGGTAGGGAGGTGCTAGGTGTCGGCTCGACACAAATCTAAAATGGGAGCCCAAGGAGGAGACTCAAACATGCACCAGCCCTCCACATAGAAAATTTTCAATAGAAGTCAAAAGGGTGGGCTTCAAAAAGGGCTAAGTATAGAAGGACCAGCGAAGGGTGCCAAGTGTCCAAGTGGCGCATCTCCAAGAGTAGATCCAAAAGCGGAGGCTCAAACAAGTGCCAGTTTGCCACGTAGCCCAAGGTCTGAAAAGGTAACGAAGAGGTCGTTGAAAATTCCAAATACCCAAAGAAGCTTCCAACTATCAACCCAACATTCTGTCAAAGGAAAATCTCGATCAGGCTTTCAAGCGAGCGCGGAGCCTCCACACATCCAGTCTCTTCGAAGGGAATAGAGTCAGGTTGAATACTCAATGCATAGTGGCAGGTTGGTGGAGAGTGCCAAGTGTCCAAATGGCACTAACTCAAGGATCTAATAGAGAGAGGGTTCTCAAACAAGCACCAGACTGCCGCGTGTCCTTGGTCAAGAAATATGACACCGCCGAGAAAAATACTTAACCAAGAAACAAAGAAATTGAGTAGGCCGGTGGAGGAAGCCACGTGTCAGCCCCATGCCATTCCAAGAAAAATATAGAGGCCGCCTTCAAACAAGCACCATCCCTCCACGTGTCCCATATTAAAAAGGGGGTCTATTTTTTAACTGGTTTTCCTATCCTTTTGTACGGACCCGATACAAACTTCGAAGGGGTATATCTTTTGACTCAGGGCTCAAAATATTGCAAATTTGACACCATTGGAAATATCTCACCCTTGCCTACACCATGAAGATATGAAACTTTAAGTTTGGGGAGGTTAGGTGGGAGAAAAATGGAGAAACATCTTCAAGGCCATTAATGCGGGATCTATCTACCTCAACAACTAGATCAGATTCAATATGCACCACTTTTCCTCATTCTTTGAGGTGCCAAACCAGAGATTGATATGTTCAAGACAGATTTGGGGGTAGATTTTGTAGGAGGCATTAAACAAAAATGGTTGAGCTTCGTTTTCTTTTCCCACTTATCTCTCTTTCTTCTCTCTGATTGAATCTATAAATGCAGGGTCGAGACTCATTGTAAAGGGTTGGACATTCTTCTATTTTGTAGGGTCCCCTCTTCTCCTTGGCAAGTGAATTTTTGGAATTTTAGACCTCTCATATAGACTGTAAATGTAAATTTGCTTTATTACTATTGTAATGCATCGTATGAAGCTATGAGAGAAATAATACATGTTTGTGGGTGATCTTCATCCTTTTCTATGTTAATTGTTGTCTTCTGATCCTTCATTACAAATCTAGTTATTTTTGCATGTTTTGTGTTGCATTCTTTTGGTTTGTGTCTACCGAAAAAATAATTGTTCATCACTCCTTTGGTGTATCACCAGTAGATTAAGTTTTGTTTTCTTAGCATCCCCCTTTAACTATCTCCTTGGAAAATTAGAGTAGGATTTAGGATATATCCTCTGTGATTTCATGCATACACCTAAATAGAGGAGTAGGAACTAGCCATAATCTAGAGTGGTTCCCCACCTGCGAAGTCCCACACTTTGGGGAAAACTCAATGTTATGTGAATCACACCAAATGAATCTTCCTTAGAAAAGCAGATCTGACGACTCATTTGGGGGTGTTGTGATTTTGCACTAATAGTTTTGGCACACTGGTGGGACAAAGAAGTCTCCATATTTATTACAGTAAGATTGATGTGCACTTGCTGTGATTCTAGATTTTAAGAACTACACATCTGGTGACTCCAAAAGGAACAAAATCCACTGGTTTTAGCATTCCAAGTTTCCCAAGTTCATGAGAAGAATAAAAACAAGGTCAAGAACAAGAGAAGGATAGTTTTCACACATACACTTGTCTCCAGATAGAAGGAGAAGAGGAAGAAGAGCCCAAAAGTCTATCTCCACCTAACAGATCCTTATCAACACCTCCTCCTAGTAGGTCGTTATTTAAATTAAGAAAATTGCTCATGCAGATCATGTTGGCACACCAAAACCAAATCCTTACGTCAACTTCACTAGCAGTAGCCCACTTTCTTTGAATGCACAAAACCCAGTCTCGGTGGTAGCATTGAAGAGCATCCCATATTTCATTGGAGAAAACTAGACTTGTCCTAATGACCACATACAAGACATTACAAACGTCTATATAATCCATGAGATCACTGAGATGGACATTACAGTCAAGTTGTTAGCCTCTTCACTCAAGGGAAAAGCTTCACAATGGTTCAAGAGCATAGAAGCAAGATCTATTCAATATTGTGACCATCTGTGCATATCTCTTCACAACTATTTTGGGGAGAAGGGAGATAACATATCCTTGCTGGAGCAGCTTACAATGATCAAGAGAGCTCTGAATGAGCAATTGATGGATTTCAACCTCAGATTTCAATGGACCTAGGACAAGATTCCAATAGTAGTAAAGCCCACTAATGAAGGTGCCTTCTTATACTTCCTTAGAGCTTTAAATTCTGATATTTCTTTGATGATTTAGTTAATGGGGGCACAACCTTACCTGCATCCTATAACCTTTCCATAGGAGTTGAGAATCATTTGATTCAGGCTAGAAAACTTTCTCCTAGGCCATCCATGCCTCTATACCCCGAGTTAGGAAACCCAGGTACCAGCCAAACACCCACATTAGCTCCTATACCCACCCCAGGAGTCAAAGTTCAGTTGAAGCCTCCACTTTATCATCTAACTCCTAAAAGGAGCTTGGGAATTTATGAAACAACTACAAAACCTAGGAAATGAGCTAGTAACCATCAAAATACAGTAGGCTCAGAGTTCTAGGCCATATCATCCCCAGGCTCAATATCAGGCTAGACCCCCATATTAGTAAAATAGACCACCAACCTAGGCTGTAAATCAGATTCAACACCAAGGGAAACCTCAAGCTACTAGACCTTTCAAGTCATATGATCCAAACACATCTTTAACAATAAGAGCATTGGTTCTACAGCACTGAGAATAACATGACATAAGAATATGATTGGTGTTTCCCATGTAGTCATCCACATAATCAATCAATGTTCTTCAATGGTTCATTAAATCAGGCTCGATGGTGCAAACCATTAGTATGTCACAAGAATCTAGCCATGAAGAAAATCAGCAGCAAGGAGCTCAGAAGAAGGCCCCCAAGTTAAATATACTTGTCAATTGGCAAGCTAAAGACTTATGTGGAATGAATGAGACTCCTTCTCAAAGTATATCCACCAATACACAATCCAAGAAAAGAAATATTGGAGAAATTTCACCAAACTTAGGTCACCCTCAATCCTCCATTTCTCCACAAAGTATTGGCATTAGAAATACAATGCACAATATGCAGAGCCAATCCAAGCCACCTTCTAAATCTACTCGGGCATCGGTTGTAACAATCCGTGTATAAGATAAAAACGTGTCAAGGAAGCACCGGTAGAAGGATAGTTAATTTAATATCATTGAGAAAATGAAGAGGACAAGTGTGAACATTTCACTCTGGGAGTCACTGGTCATTCTAGGGCAGAGGGATCTATTACAGATTGCCATGTAAAATTGGTGAAGCTCACATCAATCCCCTAGCGTAAGAGAAAATGCTTACCAATACAGCTCAACTTGAGAGAAACCATGGAGAACAACAAGTTAAGAATCTGAAGCCTCCTCCATTTTATGTTTCATTAATCATTGGAGAAAAATTGGTGCATAATTGCATGATTGATTCAGGGGAAAGTAGTTCCGTAATGCCCAAACAAATAACTGATCAACTGGGTCTCCAGTATGAAGTCATCTCTAGAGGAGTAGTACAATTGGATGGGACAACAGTGACCACTATTGGAGTCATCAAGGATATGAGCCTCACTCTGCATGCCTGCCCTAACGTGACTAAATTGTAGAACATATCAGTCATAGACTTGCCGCCACATTTTGCATTGTGTTTATCCAGGGACTTCACTACCAAAATTAGAGGATATTTTTCTGATAACTAGTCACATATTCTATTTAGATCAAGGTATGGAGTGAAGGACACAATTAGATCCAAGCCCATAGCAGATTATCACATTGATTCTATGTGTTGAGCCCAATCAATGCCAATTGTTCAGCTTTCGATTAAGAGGACCTCTTAAACACTTCTGAGGCAGATACCAAAGTAGGGTGTATCCTGGACATGACTCTTGAAGAGTGGGTGGTCAAAAGACATGATTTTGATCCTTATAAGGAAATGGAAGAATCTAAACTAGGGGTATACTACCTACATGAAGAGGATTATCCTCTTCCTGACATCATTAAGCGAGCACAAAGATGACAATGAAGTATGGAAATTGTTCTTTGATGGCTCAAGGAGTAGACAAGGAGCCAAATGAGGAGCTATGATTATGTCCCTCCAAGGTATGAAATATTATTCGGCCTTCAGATTTCAATTTTCCTACGCAAATAACACTATATAATATGAGGCTTTGGTTCATGGGTTGCATTGGGATAGAAGATGAGGAATCAAGAACCTGCAGGTGTTTGGTGACAATGAATCTGGTTGTTAAATAGGTCAAACGACAAAATGCTGTAAATAATGACCTTCTTAAAAACTACAAGAATAGGGTATGGGATCTCATTGAGGATTTTGAAGCCTTTAACATTGTGTCCATACCTAGAAAGGAGAATGAATTTGTTGATAGGCTTGCAGCAGTTGGAGCAACATTTTACGTAGTTGACAACATCAAAAGGGACATAGGACAGCCATATATCCATGTAGTTGTGAGGCCGATAATGTCAAATAATTACACATGTTGGTAGGTGTTCGAGAATGATTAGAAAATCATCAATTTTTTGTAAGAGGAAGCTGAATTCTCAGCTAGAAATCAAAGCAAACTAGAGCAGCAATATGGAGATCAAGTAGTGCAGCTGCATACAAATAATCTTCCCAAAGGCTTAGTGACATTGGATTCTATCTTCAATCCCAATTATCAGTTTCGAAAAGAAAAGGATAATATATAGATTAAAGGAGAAGATTCAGAGTCAATTCTAGTTGGAGAAGGAAAAGTTCTTCAAATTGGAAAAGTGGCCACTGAGCAAGAAAGGTATGAATTTGTGCAACTTTGCTAAGAGTTTCTAGATGTATTTTCTTGGAGCTATGAGGACCTCAGAGGGTTCAATCCGAAGTTAGCACAACACACAATTGAACTAGATCCAGTTGTTAAGCCCATTAGGAAAAATCAGAGACCAATCAATCCACATATTGAGCCTCTGAGGAAGAAAGAGCTAAATAGCTGATAGAGGCAAGTATCATATTTCCAATAAAACACTCAAGATGGGTTGCAAATTTGGTCCCATTTAGGAAGAAGAATGGAGATATTAGGTTGTGTGTTGACTTTCATGACTTGAATAGAGCATCCCTCAAAGACCACTACCCGCTCCCTCAATGGAGAAAATATTGCAGGTGAGGTCTGGATCAGAGAGATTCTCTCTCCTAGATGGCTACTTAGGGTATAACCAAATCATGGTGAAAGAAGATGATCAGTTCAAAATGCCTTTCACCACCAAATGGGGCACCTATGCCTACAGAAAGATGCCATTTGGATTGTCTAATGCTGGAGCCACTTTCTAAAGGGCAATGGATATGGCATTTAAAGGGATGATCAACAAAATAGTAGTGATCTACCTGGATGACATTACTGTATTCTCTAGAAATGCGATGAGACCACCTTTTCACCTAAGGCGGGTGTTTCAAAGGTGTTGGAGATTTTGGGTATCATTGAACCCTAAAAATGGATATTCTTGTCCCATGAGGGTAGGCTTCTAGGCCGCATTGTGTTAAAGGAAGGTTTGGAAATTGACCCAAAGAGAGTTGAAGCAATAAGACCATTATCATTACCAAGCCATAAGAAGGCTCTTCAAAGCTTCTTAGAAAAAATCAATTTTTTCCATAGGTTTGTATCAAACTTTGTTTCCCTTGTCAAGCCAATAACGTTGATGTTGAAGAAGAGTTTGGCGTTGAAGTGGATAGCTGAAGGAAAATCAATTTTTTAGGCCATCAAAGAAGCTATATGACAAGCCCCAACTCTCATGAATACATATTTTTCTAAGGACTTCATATTATATGCCTTTGGAGGTAGTGACGCAATTTCTCCAATCCTAGTACAACAAAACAAAGAGGATATGGAGCAGCCAATTGCCTTCTTCATCTAGGGTTTAGAAGATTATGAAGTGAGATAATCCATTGAGAAGCAGGTCCTAGTAGTGATAAGAGGATTGAAGAAGTTTAAGCATTTGGTTTTAAACAATAAAATCCAACTGTTAGTCTCCCATGCAGGAGTTAACGACTTCCTTCTCAACAAGGATTTGAATGAAAAATGTGCAGGACAGATCACTCATGTCATAGAGTATGAAATTGAGATCAAGGTTACTAAGATGGTCCATGGGAAGGGATTATGTGAACAGCTGGCCTCGAGTCAACAAGAAGAAGCAAGTGATAAAAAAGAAGTTGTTTTTATCTTGCAAAATAGTCAGGAGGAAGAAAAGAGTATGCACCCACTCCTTGTTGGACTTAGAACATGGTGCAATTCCTTTAGATAGGCCTATGTCCTCCAAAAATGAGTAAAACAAAAAGGAGACATTTTAGGCTACAGGCCATCCCATATGTGCTCATTGACAACGTCTTGTTCAAAAGGGACATCAATGGCATTCTGTTAAGGTGCATTGGGACAAATCAGGTTGAGAGAGTGTTACAAGAATTCCACGATGAAGCAGTTGGAGGCCATTTTTCTCCATAGGTGATAGCACTTAAGATCATGAAGGCAGGTTATTATTGGCCTAGGGTGTTTAGTGATTGTTATGCATGGATCAAAAAGTGCAAGAACTGTGCATTCTTCAAAGGCAAAGAAAGGCTAACAGCACTTCCATTGCACCCAATTTCAATTGACCAACCATTCATGCAATGGGGATTAGACTTCATTGGATTCATCAATCCAAATTCGAGCCAAGGCCACAAATGGATTTTGACAGCAACATATTATTTCACCAAGTGGACCAAGGCAGTGGCACTCAAAGAAGCTAATGAGTCTAGCATACTAGATATATATCAAGGGATACTAACTTGATTCGGAGTGCCAACCACCATTATATCAGATAATGCATTGGCATTCATAGGTTCCAAAATCACAGGATGGGTTGTTAAGAACAGGGTTTACTTGAGCACTTCATCAAATTATTACCCTCGGGGTAATGCAAAAGCGAGTCCACAAAAAAAACCATCGAAGATTATCGGAAGAAATCTGGATGAAAATCGAGAACCTAGCACACGAAACTCAAATCAGCCTTATGGGCTAATAGGACAACACCTAAGAGGTCTACAAGAAACTCTCTATTCAAACTTGTATATGGGAAAGAGGAAGTGTTGACTATATCACTAGAGTTTCCAGCATTGGAACTCATGAAGCGAGATGGAGATGTCTCGAGTTTGAACTAATGGAGGTCGGGTATGCAGAGCTGATGGAATCAAAAGAAACCAAAAAGCATGCACTTCAAACAATAGAGAAGGATCAAGTCTTGATCAAGAGATGCTTTGACAAGAAGGCAAGAAGAAGGACCTTCCAAGAAGGAGTCCTGGTTTTGAAATAGGATGTAGATCGGGCAAAGCCGGAAGGCACTCAAATTTTGATACTATTTGGAGTGGCCCTTACATGGTCAAAAATGTAGAAGTAGCAATGCTTTCCAATTTTCTACATTGGATGATGAAGAGTTACAGATTCTAGTGAATGAAATCTATCTTAAACACTACTACTAGAAGGAAAGTTCTCACCTTGTATATATTAGTTTAGTTTCTCATTCCTGTAAGTGCTTGTGCACATTTTCTTGTTGTAGTTTAGGTTGATTTTCTCCTAAGTGCTTTGCACGATCCGCATGTCCTACTTGGAGCATGTATGATTTTAAATTTTGTATATAGTTGTGGCATTGTTTTGTTGCTCTTTCTCAATTAATTCAAAATAAATGAAGCCCCTGGTCAAAACAATTTTCTACTCTTAGAAACCATTGTTTCAAGATTTCTTATGAAGATTGAGAGTGCAAATAGTTGGGCTCATGAATCAGAGGTAGAATTAGTATCAGACCATCGTTCTCAACTCCATGCCCAATGGATACGACAAGGCAATTGGAATTTTCATCTAGTAGGAAGATACCCCTATGAGTCACAAAAAATTTATCCATATTTTCCACCCCGGAAAAATATTAGATCGAACAACCCCACACCGAAAGAACACGAGAAATCACGTCTGGTTCCTACAAACAGATTACTGGGGAGACTCTATAATGGAAGTGGTAGGGCTGCGAAGATCAAGAAAATTTGTGCGGAAGAACTTTAGAAAATAGCTCAATCAAGTGAATGCTTTGGCTTAAATCCATTCTATAGGTTACGGGTAGGCTCGTAAATAGAATAACATGGTCAAAAGAGGAGGAGCAATGTCACAAATAAGCCGGGAGCAAGAGAGGGAAGAAATGGTGAAGATCCAAAGTCTTCGGGTTCGAACAAGTCTAGAAATTTACTAAGTATGGAGGAGGTGGTGGAGAGTACCACGTGTCGGGACAATGCTTCTTTAAAGTTGAGTCTCGAAATATGAGGTTCAAATGAACGCCAGGCTTCCACGTGTTTAGAGTCCCAAAACTTGTACGGCCATTGAAAAGTCTTCAACTACATAGGGAGGTGTCAAGTGTCGAATCAATGAAAGTCTAAAATGGGAGCCCAAGGTGGAGACACAAATGTGTGCCAGCCCTCCACGTAGAAAATGGTCAACATAAGTCAAAAGGGTGGGCCTCAAAAAGGGCTAAGTATAGAAGGACATGCGGAGGGCGCCAAGTGCCCAAGCAGTGCATCTCCAAGGGTAGATCCAAAAGTGGAGGCTCAAACAAGCATGAGTTTGTCACATAGCCCAAGGTCCTAAAAGGTAAGGAAGATGTTGTTGAAAATTCAAAGACCTACAGAAGCTTCCAAGTTTCAACCCAACACTCCATCAAAGGAAAATATTGATCGGGCTTTCAAGTGAGTGCGAAGCCTCCACGCATCCAGTCTCTTCAAAGGGGACAAAGTTAGGTTGAATAGTCAATGCATAGTGGAAGGCCGGCAGAGAGTGCCAAGTGTCCAAATGGAACTAATTCAAGGATCTAATAGAGAGAGGGTTCTCAAAAAAGTGCTAAACTGGGCAAGGTGTCCCCGGTCAAGAAATATGACCATGCCGAGCAAAAGACTTAACCGAGAAATAAATAAATTGAGCAGCCGACGGAGGAAGCCTCCTATCACCCATGTGCAATTCCAAGAGAAAAATATAGAGGCCACATTTAAACAAGTGTCAACCGTCCACGTATCCCATATCAAAAAGGGGGTCCATTTTTTTTAACTGGTTTTCCCACCCTTTTGTAAGGACCCGATACAAACTTATACGGGGCATATCTTTCAACTCAGGGCTTGAAATATTACAAAGCGACACTTGTTGGAAAGATCTTGGCCTTATATACACCATGAAGATCTGAAACTTTAAGTTTGGGGAAGTTAGGTGGGAGAAAAATGGAGAAAATTCTTTAGGGACATTAATGTGGGATCTATCTACCTCAACAATTAGATCAAATTTGATCTACTCTGTTGTTTCCTCCTTCTTCAAGGTCCAAACCAGAGATTGATACAGTCAAGACAAATTTGGGGGTAGATTTTGTAGGAGGCATTAATAGCAGTGGTTGAGCTTCACCTACTTTTCCCACTTCTCTCTCTTTCTTCTCTCTGATTGAATCTATAAATGTAGGGTCGAGACTCATTGTAAAGGGTTGGACATTCTTCTATTTTGTAGGCATTCCTCTTCCCCTTGGCAAGTGAATTCATGGAGTTTCAGACCTCTCATTTAGACTGTAAATGCAAATATGCCTTTTTACTATTGTAATGCATTGTATCAAGCTGTGAGATAAATAATACATGTTATGTGTGTGATCTTCATCCCTTTCTATGTTAAATTTTGTCTTCTGATCCTTCATTACAACTTTGGTTATTTGTGTATGTTTTGTGTTGTATTCTTCTGGTTTTTTTCTACCAGAAAAAAATTGGTTCATCACTCCTTTGGTGTATCACCTAGTAGCTTTAGTTTTATTCACTTTGCATTTCCCCTTTAACTCTATCTCCTTGGAAAATTAGAGTAGCATTTAGGATAGATCCTCTGCGATTTCATGCATACACCTAAATAGAGGAGTAAGAACCAACCTTAATATAGAGATTTTTCCCCACCTATGAAGTCCCACACTTTGGGGGAAAACTCAATGTTATCTGAATCACACCAAATGAATATGCGTTAAAAAAGCGGACTACGATGACTCATTTCGGGGTGTTGTGATTTTGCACTAACAACGTCCATATACAACTACCCATCTTCCCAATGAGCCCCCAATCCTGCCGCTTGCTTTGTAGTATCATCATCTTCTTCTTTGGAAATGGAGGAAGTAAAAATATCCTTAGGAGTTTCTCTAATGAGATATTCAATCTTAAGAGGAATCAAGGCGCGTACCCAAGACAAAATTATCAAGGCTACTAAGAGGGTTTACCCACTTATCCTCTATAGCATCAAAAGGCAAAGACATAACCACTTTGGTGTAGCTATCTAACCAAATTTTTATAGTCCCAACACCACTCCAGACTCTTCCACAAAATAGTGGGAGACAAATGATTCTAGGAAAAAATAATATCGTAGAAGATCCCAATGTTTGTTGCTTCCCTTACAGTGCCCCTCGTATGCCAAGAGATTGTCCCCAAGGTAATCTATAAATAAAATTAGTAGAGAAAATATTAGCGGAATGATATGAGGTCAATGATGATGGTGTTAGTGCAAATCAGCAGCACCCCTAGATGTTGATCAGATTTCTAGTTTGACATTTTGGACATCCAATGTGATTGCACAACATTGAATCTTTTCCCCAAGTGTGGGACTTGTAAAAATGGAAAAGAATCTCCAGGTTAGAGGTTGGTTCCTCAACTCCTCTGATCAAGTGTATTACTTGCAAGTTGTAGAGGTTTTAAACTCAAAATCCTACTCTAAATTCCAAGGGGACAAAGATAGAGAATGCAAAAAGAACTAAAACTAATGCTAATAAGGTGATGCACCAAAGGAGTGGTGAGCATTTTTACTTTTGTAGATTGACACAGATTACAGAAATGTAGCAAAACATCATACACAAACTAATAAAATGTAATGAAAGATCATGGGTAAATCAAACAACACAAGAGAGGACTGAAACTCATTCACAGAGCTTGCATTGTCATTTTTAATATCAAAATACATGCATTACATCAACAGAAAGGTATAAAATATGTTGCAACCTTGAAAGAGGTCTAGTATTCCACAAAATCACTTTCTAGGGTGAAAGAGGGAGCCTGCAAAACATAAAAATGTCCAACCCTCAAAAAAATGAGCCAAATCTGGCTTTTACAATGCAAAAAAATGAGCCTGGAGAGAGAAACATGGGAAAACATGAGAGGAGCTTCAAACACTAACCAAAATGTAATAAAATAGCATGGGCATCCTTACAGGTCCATTCCTTGACATTTTTCACCATGCTGGGAGAGAATGCGAGCCATTCTTCATTAAAAATGGTGGTTGAAATGTCATTTTTGTTGATTACCACGTGCCAGAGGTGTTTTCCAATTTTATCTCTCCAAAATCCATCAAAATACAAAATTGATCCTAGAATCATGTAGAGAATTTCACTAGCTTTTTGTTGATATAAAGAACACAAAAAACCGAGCTCTGGATTGAAAGTTTTGCTCATATGAAAAGTTAGGGCAAAACAGGGCCAAAACGGGATAGCGGGCCAAAAATTTGAAATTTTCCCACTTTTTGCATTTGGGAAAATTTTCACAAAAATCTCCATGCTCCACCACTCTTGTTGCCATGTGGCACGTTCTGATTGGATGCGGGCCTTCTCCTCTTCATTTTCCACCGTTTTGGCCGTTGGAAAATTTTCCAAAAATCTCCGCCGGGCCGATGACCTATGGACACATGGCATGACATGATTTGTTGCGGGCTTCTACTTTGAAATTATCTGCCCTCCAGACCATTTTCCCTGATGGGATGCGTGGTGAAATCCCATTGGATGTGGGCCTTTAAGCTCATTTTCCCCACGGGCTTGCCTTGTGTTTTTTCCGCCACATGGACACGTGGCGTGATTTGATTGGCTCAGGTTTTGGGGGGCCGGCTCTCCCTTTCAATATTTCCTTGACTTTGCTTTGGGAAAAATTCCCAACTTTTTCCCATGTTCCACCGGTCTTGGGACACGTGGCAAGCTCCCATTCAATGCGGGCCTTGGGGAAAACATTTCTCTTTGCGTTAACCTTTAGGAAAAATTACCAATTTCTCCCAGCCGCCGAAGCTCCGACACCCCTTGAGACACATGGCATGAACCCATTCACTCGTGGGCTCGCGGTCCAAAATTATTCCTTTCCTCTCACCAAAACACTTTGCCAAATTTTCAATTTTACCTCCACCCTTCACCACTCCTTTGGCCTAAGGACACGTTGCACAATGTGATTGGATGTGGGCCTGGCGTCGAAAATTTTGTTTGTGTCAACCCTTAGGAAATTTTCCTAATTCCTTCCCCTTGGACACATGGTGAGCTTCCATTGGATGGTAGGCCATCGGGCGAAAATTTCTTCGAAACCTTACCAAACATTTGGTAAAATTTCCAAGTTTACTTCGCTGCCCCTCCTCCGAGGACACGTGGTGTCATCTTATTGGCTCGAGGAGCTTTTTAGGGAAAATTTCCCACAAAATCTCCGCCAAGCCATAACTTCAAAAACATAGAGTTAGGAAGAAAACTTTACCTTTCGGAAAGCTAAAAAAATCTCTATTCAACGGTGTCTTTTCCAAAAGGTCTTGAGTGCCTAAAAAGAAAAAAATTATGACTGAGTCACAAGAGAGGGAAGAATGAAGGGAGCTAGCCACAAAATGAGCGAGGGGCTCATTTTGGATAACAATTTTGGCGACTCGAGAGGGTCATCTACTTGCTTGGATGAAGTTACCAATTGCTTGAAGCAATCTATTAGGTGTGGGGTCATCAAATTCTCTACTTGGTAGCCCAACTGATTAGAACACTGTAAGGAGGAAGATGGAGGGTAGAACACCATCTGATTGGAGCAAGGCCTGCAAAACACATTTCTGGAATAGCAAGCTTGTGCCAAAGCAATTAGGGAAAGCAATGCTAAACTACAACAAAACAATGTGCATAAGCACTTGGAGGAATGAAAACCTAAGCTAATATGTACAAGGTGGAGAATTTCTTTTAGTAGCAATGCTTCAGATGGATTCCATTGACTAGAATCTACAACTCTTCACCATCCAATGTAGATAATTGGAAGGCATTGTTGTCCTTACACTTTTTGACCATGTATGGGCCACTCCAAATGGCATCAAATTTTGAATGCCTCCCTAGTTTTGCTCTGTCTGCATCCCATTTTAACACTAGATCTCCAACTTGGAAAGATCTATCCTTGGCCTTTCTATCAAAGGTTTTCTTGATCAAATCTTGATCCTTCTCCATTTCTTGGGATGCCTAATTTCTGATTTCTTGGAGCTCCATCAGTGCATACCTAACCTCCGGGGCCCAAACTCCAACAACTCCAATGTTTCATGAGTTCCAATGTTGGCAACTCAAGTGACATGGGTAAAATTGCCTCTCTTCCATAAACAAGCTTGAATGGAGAATTACATGTAGATCTCTTGGGAGTTATCCTCTCGGCCCATAAGGCTGATTTCAATTTAGTATGCCAAGACCTCGATTTTCATCAAGAGTCTTCCTAATGATCCTTAACAAGTTCTTGTTTGTAAATTCAGCTTAGCCATTACCACGAGGATAATAATTTGATGAAGTGCTTAGGTAGATCCAATTATTGACAGCCCATTCGGTTATCTTGGACCCAATGAATGCCAATGCATTATCGATATTATTGTAGCAGGTATGTCAAATCCGATTGCTATTCCCTCATAGAAGTCGAGGATCTAGATTCATTTGCTTCCTTGAGTACTACTTTGCTTGATCCATTTGGTGAAGTAATCTATTACTGTTAGAATCCATTTGTGCGCTTGGCTTGAATTTGGATTAATGAATCCAATGAAGTCCAAACCCCATTGCATGAATGGCTGGTCAACTGAAATTGGATGCAATGGAAGGGTAGCTAGTCTCTCCTTACCCATGAAGAATGCACAATTCTTGCACCTCTTGATCCATGCATAACAATCACGAAAAATATTGGGCCAATAATAGCCATCCCTCATGATCTTCAGATCTTTCACTCTCAGTGAAAAATGACCACCAGCTATTCCAACATGGAACTCTTCCAACACTCTGTGAATCTGATTTGTACCAATGCATCTCAGAAACACTCCATTCACATCCCTTTTGAACAAAACACCATCAACAAGGGCATATGGGACAGCCTGCAATCTAAAGTGTCTCCTTTTGGTCTTGTTCATTTCGGAGGGCATGGACCTATGTTTAGGAAGTGCATTATGTCTTGGGTCCAGCAAGGAGTGAGGACACCATTATTTTCCTTTTGAGTGCTTCCTTGCTCATGGTTGTCTTGCAACGCCAAAACAACCTCCTTCTCATTGCATGCTTCCTTGGATTTATTCAAGACCAGCTACTCACACAATCCTTTTCCTCTGACCAACTTGGTGACTTTGATCTCAATGTCATACTCCATGACATGAGTAATCCAACCTACTCTCTTTTCATTCAAGTCTTTGTTGAGGAGGAAGTCTTTAACTCCCACATGAGAAACCAGCAATTGAACCTTGTTGTTTGAAACTAGATGCTTGAATTTCTTCAAGCTCCTGATTACTACAAGAACATGCTTCTCAATGAAGGAATACCTCACCTCATAGTCCTCCAAGCTTTGGCTGAAGAAAGCAATTGGCTGCTCATCATTGTCTTTGTTCTACTTTACCAAAATTGCAGAAATATTATCATCACCCCCAAATGCATAGAGGATGAAATCCTTGGAGAAATTAGGGTTAATGAGAGTTGGGGCTTGTGAGATGGCTTCTCTGATTGCTCCAAAAATTTCTTTGCCTTCTGCTATCCATTTGAAAGCTATGATTTTCTTTAACATCTTGGTGATAGGCTTGACTAGGGCTGCAAAATTTGGGACAAACCTCTAAACAAAATTTATCCTCCCTAAAAAACTTTGAAGGGCCTTCTTATGGCTTGGAAATGGTAGTGCTCTTATGGTTTCAACTCATTCTCGGATCAATTGCTAATCCTTCTTTGGAGACAATGTGGCCAAGGAGCTTTCCTTCATGGGCTAGAAAAATACACTTTTTAGGATTCAAGGATACTCCAAATCTTCTGCACCTTTGGAACACTTGTCTCAAATGAAAGAGATAGTCTGCTGCATTTTTGAAAAAATAGTGATATCATCAAGATATATCAGTACCATGTTGTTAATCAAATCCTTGAATGTCAAGTCTATTGCCCTTTGGAAAGTATCTCTAGCGTTGGACATCCCAAATGGCATTTTCCTATATGCATAAGTTCCCCATTTGGTTGTAAAGGCTATCTTGAACTGATCCTCTTCTTTCACCATAATCTGATTGTACCCTGAATAGCCATCAAGTAATGAAAACCTTTCAGAGCCAGCAACAACTTGCAAAATTTTCTCCATAGAAGGAAGTGGGTAATGATCCTTGAGAGATGCTCTATTTAGATCTCTGAAGTCAACACACAATCTGATTTCTCCACTCTTCTTTCTAACTGGAACCAAGTTGGCCACCCAACTAGAATGCTTGATAGGGAATATGATACTTGACTCTATCAAATTATTCAATTATTTTCTCATGAGAGGCTCCATGTGTGGATTGACTGGCCTTTGTTTCTACTTGATGGGTTTAGTACTTGGATCTAATTCAATGGTGTGTTAAGCTAACTCAGGATTGAAACCTTTCAAATCCTCATAGCTCCAAGCAAACACATCAAGGAATTCTTGACAAAGTTGTATGAACTCATACCATTCTCGCTCAGTTGTCACTTTACCAACTTGGAGTGATTTGCCTTCTTCCACCAAGATGGACATTGAATCTTCTCCCTTGACCTAGATGTTTGCTTTCTCCTTCCTAAACTGATCATTAGGATTGAAAATGGACTCCAAAGTAATAAGTCCCTTTGGTAGTTTGTTGGTTCTTAGCTATACCACTTGGTCACCATCTTTGTTGTTCCAACTTTCCTGTTTTTTAGCTAAGAACTCAGCCTCTTCTTGCAAGAAATGGATGATTTATTGATCATTTTCAAACACTTGCCAACTTACATTGTTGTCTGGCACTAAAGGCCTTACAATCACATGGATGTTTGGCTATACCTTGTCCTTTTTATGCTTTCAACAACATCAAAGGCTGCTCCAACTGCTGCAAGTCTGTCAGCAGCTTGGTTCTCTTTTCTAGGAATGGATTTGATGCAAAAGCCCTCAAAATCTTCAATGAGGTCCCACACCCTATTTTTGTAGCACTTGAGTAGATCATTCTTGGCAGCATGTTACCACTTAACTTGTTTGATAATCAACTCACAACATCCTTTGAAGACTTGTAAGTTCTTTATCCTTCTTTTGATTGACCAATTTAATCCTTGTATCAAAGCTTCATATTCAGTAGTGTTATTAGAACATGCAAACTGAAATCTAAAAGTTGAATAATACTTAACTCCTTGAGGTGAAACAAGCATAGCTCCCCCTCCTGCACCTTGTCTACTCCTTCATCCATCAAAAAACAACCGCCATACCTCATTGTCATCCTTGTGGTTTGGCTTGGTGATCTTAGGAATAGGATGATTTTCTTCATGCATACAATATACTCCTAGCTCATATTATTCTATTTTCGATAAGGATCAAAACCATGCACCTTACTTGCCCATTAATAAAGAGTAAAATATGGGATGCTTCTAACCTTGGTGTCACTTCATCGGTGCTTGGATAATCTTCTTGATCAAACGCATTGAACAATTGGTATTGATTTAGCTTGGAGTGTGAGGCTCAATGTGAAAGTTTGCAATATGTTCAATTCGATTATGGCCTTGGTTCCATATCTTGTTACGAACAACATGTGTGACCAATCGGTAGATAAGTACCCTCAATCTTGGCTATGAAATTCCTTGACAAACATAGGAAAAGAGTGGTGGAAGGTCTATTACTGAGACATCTTGCAAAACAACAACGTTGGGGCATGCATGCAAAGTAAGACTCAAGTTTTTATCACTCCAATTGTTGTTATTGTTGTCCCATCCAATTGCACTACCCCTTTGGATATGACTTCATATTGAAGCCCCAACTGATCAGCTATTTGCTTGGGAATTACTGAACTACTTGCTCTAGAATCAATCATGCAATTGTGTACTAATTGGTTTCCAATGATCAACAAAACATAGAATGGAGGGGGCTTCAAAATTTTACCTTGCTGTCCTCCATGATTCCCCTCAGGCTAGGCAAGCATTTGTGAGTACCTTCTCTTGCATTTGGACCTACTGATTTGAAGTTGACCAGTCCTTCATGGCAGCTTGTAGCAAATCTCTTTGGCCTGGGATGGATAGTGATTCCCACATTGATATGTTTACATTTTTCTTCTTCATCTAATCAATGATGTTGAATGGAGATGAAGCATCTCTCTACTATCCCTTGGCTGCACATTCATTCCTTGCACATGGGCAGCAACAACTGGCATTTGAGTTGGCCTAGGAGCTATTTTAGGCAGCCCTTGCATGTTTGGAACTGCATTTTGTTTGCCAATAATTTGTGGAGTGGTAGAAGGTTGTGAATTACTTGGAGCCAATGGCTGTTCTTCACCCAAATTTCTCCTTTTTGACCTTGTGTTGGCTGTAACACTTTGGGGGATTGTTTGATTCATGCCACAAAAATCTTTTGCTTGCCAGTTTACAAGTGTGGTATCATTTGG
Source organism: Taxus wallichiana var. yunnanensis (assembly GCA_018340775.1). Lineage (NCBI taxonomy): Eukaryota > Viridiplantae > Streptophyta > Pinopsida > Cupressales > Taxaceae > Taxus > Taxus wallichiana. Next base: position 204,045,839 of record CM031240.1, read on the forward strand.
AGCTGATTATTGCTGGAATGTTTCTTTTTGTTGGTTATTTCCTTGACTTGCTTCACCCTCCACACCAGTTTTTGTGATCATTAATGCTTGATTTAAGGCACCATTGAAACACATAGAATGGTTGTGAGGTTCATTGCATGGGAAACACCAATCATACTCTTGAGCTATGTTGTTTTTTGGCACTATTGTTTTAGGGTAGATGTAGCATTGGGATTATTGGGATGAAATGGTCTATTGGCGGAGGTCTTGCTTGATTTTGATTTGCAACTAGATTGAGTGGCCTTTGAGGCTGGTATGGCTACCTATTAAGCTAAGCTTGAGGTTGGAAAGAAGGTCTAAAACCTTGGGCTTGCTACCTGAACGTAACCAACTCATTACCTAAATTTTGCAATTGCTTCATGACTTCTTGAAGTTCATTTGAGGCACTAGAAGATGAAGTAGAAGCTTCACTTGAATTCTGATTTCTAGGAGTGGGTATAAGAGCTAAAATAGGCACTTGACTAGTGTTTGGACCCTCTAAACTTAGATACAATGGCATTGGAGGCCTAGGAGCCATTTGGCTAGCTTGAATCAAACAATTTTCAGCTCTAATGGCAATGCTATAAGCAATAGGGATAGTTGTGCCTGCCAAGGATTGAATTAACATAGAAATATCAGAATTTAAAGCTTTAAGGTAATATAGAAAAGAACCTTCCGCTGTTTGCCTTACTGCCATTGAAATTCTCTCCCAAGTCATTTGAAACCTAAAGTTGAAGTCAGTCAGCTGCTCATTGGGAGCTCTCTTGATGGTTGTTAATTGTTCCAAAAGGGACAAGTTATCTCCCTTTTCTCCAAACTGCTCATGGAGCGCTATACATAGCTGGTTCCAATTTTGAATAGAACCTGAGGCAAGACTCCTGAACCATTGCAAAAGCTTTCCCTTTGAATGAAGATGCCAGCAGTTTGATAGTAACTTGCATCTCATTAATCTCATGGATTGCACAAATATTAGCAATATCCTTGACATGATCACCAGGAGTGGTCTGATTCTCTCCAGTAAAGTATGAAATGTTCTTTAATGCTGTAACTGGGATTGGATTTTGTGCATTGAGAGCAAGTGGGCTGCTACCAGTGAAATTGACATAGGGGTTGTGTTGTGCCATTCTGATTAGCCTTAGAACCCTTGTTGATTGAATGAAAGGCCTACCAGGTGGAGGAGTTGATAGAGTTCTTTTTGGTGGAGATGGAGACCTTTGAATTCTCTCCCTCTTTGCCTTCTTCTTGGACATAATTACGAGATACTCAAACAACACCTCTTCTTCTCTAACTCTTGACCTTGTGGTGATTCTTCTCATAAGTTTTCAGTGCATCTTGCTAAAACCCGGTTGATTCTTCTTCCTTAGAGTCATGATGATGTATAATATAGGGCTCTTTTAAGCAAGAAACTTGAAACAAATGCACATCAATTTGTTGTAATGAAGATGAAGACCTATAAGGTCCCACCGTGCATGCCAAAACTATTAGTGCAAATCAGCAGCACCCTTGGATGTTGATCAGATTTCTAGTTTGACATTTTGGACATCCAGTGTGATTGCACAACATTAAATCTTTTCCCCAAGTTTGGGACTTGTAAAAATGGGAAAAAATCTCTAGGTTAGAGGCTAGTTCCTCAACTCCTTTGATCAGGTGTATTACTTGCAAGTTGCAAAGGTTTTTAAACTCAAAATCCTACTCTAAATTCTAGGGGCACATAGATAGAGAATGCAAAAAGAACTGAAACTAATGCTAATAAGGTGATGCACCAAAGGAGTGGTGAGCATTTTTTACTTCTGCAGATTGACACAGATTACAAAAATGCAGCAAACATCATACAAAAACTAATAAAATGTAATGAAAGATCATGGGTAAATCAAACAACACAAGAGAGGACTAAAACTCATTCACAGAGCTTGCATTGTCATTTTAATATCAAAATACATGCATTACATCAACAGAAAGGTAGAAAATATGTTTCAGCCTTAAAAGAGGTCAGTATTCCAAAAAACACTTCCTAAGGTGAAAGAGGGAACCTGCTGAAAACATAAGAATGCCCAACCCTCAAAAATATGAGCCAAACTTGGGTTTTACAATGCAAAATAATGAGCCCAAGAGAGAGAAACGTGGGATAATGTGAGAGGAGCTTCAACTACTAACCAAAATGCAATAAAATAGCATGGGCATCATTACGAGTCCATTCCCGACATTTTTCACCATGTTGGGAGATAATGCGAGCCATTCTTCATTAAAAATGGTGGTTAAAACATCATTTCATTGATTACCATGTGCGAGAGGCGTTTTCTAATTTTCTCTCTCCAAACTCCATAAAAATACAAAATTGAGCCCAAAATCATGTAGATAATTTCACCAGCTTTCCATTGATATAAAGAACATGAAAAACTGAGCTCTGGATCGAAAGTTATGCTCATTTGAAAATTTAAGGCAAAGCCCGGGCCAAAACAAGATGGTGGTGAAAATTTGAAATTTTCCCAATTTTTGCATTTGGGAAAATTTTCCAAAAATATCCATGCTCTGCTACTCTGGTGCAACGTGACACGTTTTGATTGACGCGGGCCTTACGCTCTTCATTTTCCACCATTTTGGCCATTGGAAAAATTTCCAAAATTCTTCGCCAAGCCGATGACCTAAGGACACGTGGCATGACATGATTCGTTGCGGGCCTTTGCTTTCAAATTCTCCACCCTCCAGACCATTTTCCCTAATGAGACACGTGGCAAGATTTCACCTTTGGATGTGGGCCTTTATGCTCATTTTTCCCGCGGGCTTGCCTTGTGTTTTTTGCCGCCACATGGACACGTGGCGTGATTTGATTGGCTCGAGGTTTTGGGGGCCAGCTCTCCCTTTCAATATTTCCTTCGACTTTGCTTTGGGAAAAATTCCCAAATTTCCCCCGCATTCCACCGGTCTTGGGACATGTGGTGAGCTCCCATTGGACACGGGCCTTGGGGAAAACATTTCTCTTTGCGCTAACCTTTGGGAAAAATTCCCAATTTCTCCCCAACGGCCGAAGCTCCGACGCCCCTTGAGACACGTGGTGTGATCCCATTCGCTCACGGGCCTGTGGGCCAAAATTTCTCCTTTCCTCTCACCAAAACACTTCGCCAAATTTTCAATTTTACCTCCACCCTCCACCACTCCTTTGGCCTAAGGACACGTGGCACAATGTGATTGGATGCGGGCCTGGCATTGAAAAATTTTGTTTGTGTCAACTCTTAGGAAATTTTCCTAATTCCTTCCCCTTTGACATGTGGTGAGATTCCATTGGATGGCGGGCCATCGGGCCAAAATTTTCTTAAGAAACCTTGCCAAACATTTGGTAAAATTTCCAAGTTTACTTCCGCCGCCCCCATCCTCCAAGGACACGTGGTGTCATCTTATTGGCTCGGGCTTTTCAGGGGAAAATTTCCCACAAAAGCTCTCTCGAGCCATAACTTCAAAAATACATGGAGTTAGGAAGAAAACTTTACCTTTCTAGAAAGTTGAGAAAAGCTCTATCTAATGGTGTCTTTTCTATAAGATCTTGAGTGCCTGAAAAGTAAAAAATTATGACTGAGGCACAAGAGGGAAGAACAAAGTGAGTTAGCCACAAAATGAGCAAGGGCTCATTTTGGATAACAACAGACCTTTCCAGTCTCCAAGAGTTCAAAATGTAGCCTTTTTGCACAAGTGCAAAGGATGTCCATAGAATGAGAAGCTGAAATTACACCTGAACATGCACTTTTCTCTTGGATCGAAGGAGAAGAATTCATATTCACAAATGACATATCCACATCTAAGAATCTGGTACATTCATATTACAACACTCACTCCAAAGGAAAATGATGGAAGCCACAGTCCCTATCTGCTACAATAATGAATGAAACAAGGAAACAACCTCTTGTATCCCATGTCCCTCTACCTAAATCTAGACAAGAGACTTCAACACCCACTCTAAAACAAAGTACCTTCCATCTGGTGGCTGAGAGAAAAAACTACCAACAAGTCTCCAAAGTACAACCACTCAGGCATATGAATGTAGTCAAGCAATGTATCCTTGTGGGATATTTTGGGCATCCATTAACAAAAGGAATTACTTAGGAAGTGTTGAAATATCACCATTAATGCTACCATGAAGGGGAAGGAATAAATCAGAACAAATCTAGTTAAAACCGAGTCAACACTAATAAACGATAAAGAAGGGGTAAGTAAACCTAGACCCCAACCTTCTTCATGAACCTTATAATTTGTAATAAGTCATTAAAAAATTCCATGATATACTCTAGCACAAGAACTACGGTGATGCCCAAATAAATTATGAATACCTTGGGAAATAAATATGAGCCCTTAAGAATATGAGTCATGCAACTGGATGGGAAATCAGTTTAAACCATTAGTATTATCGAAGTCTCTGTTACAGCTCTATTCCTACTGGAACATAACCGTTCAGTAGGATATAGTGGTGATCGATGTTCTACCAGTATTTTTGCTATGTCTATCTTGTGACTTCACAACTAAAATCTAAGGCTACATGTCCCTGGATTGGTCTCATCCGATTTCATGCGGACCAAGTATGGATCAAAGATGAAGGTTATATCATATCCCCTCACGGAGGAACATATAACGGCCTAGGTGATCTTAGGTTTTGAGGCCTCACACACCATGATCACCTGAGAAGATGAATCATATATAGATGTAGGCAACCTTAAAAAATGGAAACTATTTACTCGACCTATCATCCGGAGACCCCTTTGGGAATTTTGATTCCACTTGGATGGGTACTTATGTAATATTTGATGAAAATCTGATTATTCCAAAGGTTACGAGGGAGGATAGTAAACACGAGGAGAGTCTTGTGAAAGGTTCCCAAATATGGACTCTGCATTTCGATGGAGCTAGGAGCAGAAACAACTTAGGAGCTGGAATATGCCTATCTTTACCTAGCGAAGAAAGATACTCCAAGTGTTTTACTTCCATTTCACTTGCACCAACAATGAAGTAGAATATGAAGCTTTAGTGCATGGTTTTACCTTGGCATGCAAAAAGGTATAAAGTAACTAAGATTATTTAGAGACTCCAAATTAGTTGTAACATAGGTTAGGATCATGATCTCCACAAATAATCTCTATCGGCACCGAGTATGGGATCTTATTGAAGATTTTGAGACCTTTAACATTAAAGTTATTCCTCGGGAATAGGACATAGAAATAGATAGAATGGCCCAAATAGGATCCCAATTTGACCCAACCAGGGATCTACTAGCAAAAAAAAGTGGTGAGGTTGATCATTTGCCCATCTATACCTGATAATATAAATCATTGGCTAGTTTATGAAAGATACCAGTAGATTTTCTCTTCTTACAACAATCTGAAGAGTTTACAGACCAACTCCAACCTAAAACTGAAGAAGCATATGGAGATCAATTCATCCATCTCAAAATGAACAAGCTTCCAATGGGACTAATAATTCTAGAAAGCTTATTTGATTCCTATGATGCTAATATAGATAAAAAGAAGTTGTGACAATAGTCAAAGAAGACTATGCTAAGCTAGAAGTAGCCAATGGTAAAAAGATAAAAAGTTAGGAAGTTAGTCACTTAGAAAGAAAGAGAAAGGCTCGTGGCTCTATGTCATAAATATGATATGGTGATAACTGGACTTATGATGATCTATGTGGTTATAATAAGGAAATCATCCAACATATACTATCGACCTAAAAGAAGGGACTAAACGAGTGTGATAAAAGTAGAGTCCTGTGAATCCAAAACTAGAATATCTCATGGTTGAAGATCTTAGGAAGCTCCTAAAAGCTAAAATAATATTCCCGATCAAGCACTTTACATGGGTTTCCAATTTGGTACCGATAAGAAATAAAATTGTGAAATCATACGTTGTTTGGATTTCATGGATCTAAATAGAGTGTCCCTTAAGGATCACTACCCCTTACCTTCCATGGAACAAATACTACAAAAAGTAGTAGGTTCAGAAAGATTCTCTTTACTGGATGGTTTTTCGGGCTACAATCAAATATGGCTTGCGGAGGAGGACCAACATAAGACCACTTTTACAACAAAGTGGGGAACCTTTACATATGTAAAAAAATGTCATTCAAACTCACCAATGCTGGGTCAACTTTTCAAAGAGCCATGGATACCGCATTCAAAGAACTGATCAACAAGGTAATCCTGATATACTTGGATGATCTCATAGTGTTCATCAAAGAAATGAAGGATCATTTCGATTCCCTGGAGGCCATGTTTGATTAATGTCAAGAATTCAAAATCTCTTTGAATCCAAAGAAGTGTGTTTTTAGAGTACCATATGGCAAACTCATGGGACACATTGTCTCAAAATATGGGATCTCCATTAATCCAAAAAGAGTCAAGACCATTCTACAATTATCCTTTCATGTCAATAAGAAGGCGGTGCGGTATTTCTTAGGAAAATTCAACTTTGTTAGCAATTCATTTCAGACTTTGCTAAGGTAATTCACCCAATCAATCTTATGCACAAGAAATATCTAAACTTAAAATGGACCATGAAGGTCATCAATGTTTCGAGGAAGTAAAAAAATTAATTGCATCTACCTTGATGCTACACAAGCCAAAATTTTCAAAATATTTTATCATGTATGTATATGGGAGTAAGCACAATGTGGTATATATGCTGACACAAAGAGGAGAAGATCACAAGGAGGGGAACATCTAGTCGCTTAACCTAAGAACTTTGTGGAAAACATGCTTACCCCATTGTCAAAGACCGAAATAAATTCAAACACCGATGGCCAACAACGGGATCATGGTTATGGTGGCACGCTCCAGTGTCAAGGAATATATCACGGAAGGTGAAATAACTTATTAAAGGGATAATTAGATCACCAAGATCTTAGATAATGACATTGAGATAAAACTAAAAATCTGGTATGAGGAAGAGTTTTGTGCCAATATCTAGCACAACATCCCATGACCCTAAAAAATGAGGAGTCTTAGATGGTGCTTCATTTCCAAGAAAATGATTCTAAATGTTGGGTATCAAATCAGATGCATTTCATGCAAACAGGTGAGTACCCAACCCACCTTCCTCTTAAGAAGAAAAGATATTACCAACAACAAGGATCCAAATTTTTCATGATTGATAAATTCATTTTCAAAAGGACCTTTGATGTGATTCTTCTTAGATGCATAGAAAAGGGAGAGGTTGAAAGATTCCTACACGAGTTACACCATGGGAGTTCAGGAGAAAATTTCTCAGCCAAAACCATAACCATAAAGATCTTGTAAGTGGGATAATTTTGGCCCAACTTATTTGCGGACTGCTATGCGGTGGTAAGGAAGTGTAAAATTTTCAATTCTAAATGGGCTTCAAGAGGAATATTGCATTACCTATTAACCCTATTTTACTTGAGGATCCATTCACACAATGGGTTCTAAAATACATTTGGATGGTTAACTAAATTTCAATCATGCAAAATAAGTGGATTGTCATTATCGTAAGTGATTACTTCACCCAAAGCACAGAGGAAGTTCCACTAAAATAATACACATAGAACATGATCCTGGAGCTCCTTTGAGATATCACCACCCATTTTTGGACCTCCAAGCACAATCATATCAGATAATTCCAAGGATTTTCCGGGGCTAGAGTATATGACTTTGCATTAAAGCATGTAATCTATCTGAAAACATCTTCTAACTACTACCCGTAGGGTAACGGTTTGAGGCAATCCACCAACAAGAATTTGATTGGACTCATGAAGAGGATGGGAGATGAAGATAAGATATTGTGGCATGAGAATGTCATGACAACCCTATTCGCTAATTGAATCACGTTCAAGTAGATCTGAAGGCCTTTCTATATGATTTGGTTTATTACAAAAGTGATGTAGTGCCCATCACGGTAGACACCCCAACGTTGCAATTATTGAAACAAGATGAGATAGAGGAACATGGAGTGATGCAAGTAATACTCACGGAGCTAATACAACTTCAAGAATAATAGGAGGTAGCCGACAAATCCATAATCAGTTGTTAGCGAGATAGTTAAAACCCGATTTGATTGAAAGACATCAAAACCTGAATTATGAGTCGGTATTTGGTTTTGAAATGGGATGCAAGGGCTACCAAACCTAGTAATCATGGGAAACTTGACCCCCTATAGCTAGGACCCTTCAAAATTAGTGCGTGTAAATAGACAATGCTTTTGATCTTGAGATAATGGAATGTGAGTCCTTAGCGATTCCTATAAACAGGATCCACCTAAAACCTTTCCAGTGAGTCTCTTTGTATATGTAAAATTTTGTACCATGTGTATAGCTCCTTTCTTGTTTTTCATCTATTTTCTTGTTTGGCGGTGTGTTGCCCCTTCCAACAAGTTTCTTTGGACATGTGTCTCTTATGGACACCCTCTCACCCATTTTTGAAGTTTTGGAGGAAGTTCATCTTCCCATGTTTTTCCGAAGTAAATGATCTAATGTCTTTTTGAAATAATCGTTAAAAAGGATCAGAGTATTAATGGAAAATCTCTTGGGAAACAAAATAATTCAAGTCTTAAGGGTCATGTAACCAAAACTGTTATTATATGACATGACCCAATGGATGTGCCAACTTTTACATTGTGCAAGTCGAGGAAGTTATTAAAAGAAAGATTTGAGCATTCAAAAGTTTCATATAAAATGCTAAGATTTTTTCGCCCGAGTCCCCAAGTCTTTAGTTTGAGAAAAACTAGAGCCTTCTTCAAAAATCAAGCAGTGATGGAAGCTTCCAGCTCTATGGTTCTACCAAAATCTTATGCAAGGTGACCCTTGCCACCTCACTCTAGGCCCGTAAGGATAAGGTTACCTAACAGGGGAATTCAATATAGCGATTCTTCCCATAATATCAGATTTTGTAGATGGGGTCTTTGATCCCAACCTCGATAAGAAGCCAAAGGCCCCGAGGGGGAAGGTAATGCCAAATTCCTCACTTCAAGGAATAATGAGTCTTTCGAGCTAGAATCTAGACCACCACCCTCATAAAAATATGGTTCCTCTTGTGCACCCTTATCTGAAGCTTGTAGAGATGTGTGTGTAGTGTTTCGACCCCTAGACCAACACTATTTAAAGGCAAGAGCATATAGGTGGTGATTTCACCATGAATCATAAGAGAAATTTTGGCCTTGCCTCATGACCCTTTAGTAATATTTTACACCATTTCCAAACTCAAGAGAGTCTATGCTTCATGTTAACACAACATTATTCCTCAAAAAATAGCTACGACAAGAGGATTTTAAGAGCTTTGGGGACGTCGGGATTCCATATTCCCTAAAGATGTTCATGGCGATTCTCGGGATGCCTATTTTATGTTAGCATTAATTTTTGGCCAAGACTCGAGATAGAGATGTCCATAAATGGTAGGTGGTGGACCTTTTTAGATGAGGTTCGTGAAGAAGGACTAAGTGTATCATTTTGATTTTGTTGAGGTCATTGCGAATGCTATTTGCAAACAGTTGGCACATTTTTCTTAAAATTCCACCTTCGGGTAGTCCTCTTTTTTGTTCCACCTCATGTTTTACTAGAACTCCCAAATTTTTTTCCATTACATGGACTGGCCATATGAGACATAGAGGTAGACCCTCAAACTGTCATCCCAATACTGTATGGACTTGTGTGTTGTTCCACTACTCGAGATACATATGAGTTTTTTTAATTCTTTGTTGCACCCCTTCTACTAGAATTATATCCCAAAGGGATTAGCAATAGAATGAATGATACAATTTGAGCCCTCTAGCAGACCCTCTCGCATCCGTATGACATTTTATTTGGGACAACACATTCAATGATTCAACTGCATGAATTCGAGAGATGAATATTTCATTCTCCCAAGGATCCTCACAACATGGGTAGTGGGCTTGGAGATAACCAAGTATTTTTGGTGATCCTTGATGTAGAATTCACCTCCACCTAGAAGAAAAAATCATTGTACGACCTCCCCTTGAGAAAGGGAGGGATTATCATCATCAAATACAAGGTAGAGCATCTTCTCACACAAAATTTTTCTTCTTACAACTTCAAATATATCCAAGACACATGGTGGTATGACCCAAAGGGGCATATGGCTAGCATGTTGTCTCAAAACATTTCTTATACTATTTCTAGCATGAGTGTAGGAAATTATTTGAGGATAAGAGGTCTCCCCATTAGGACACTCCTGATAAATATATCAAGCTAAAGGACATCTTGATCCCAACATGGTAGTCTTTTCATCTAATCCGGGACATTTTTGATCTATCTTTTACAATGCTTAAGGGTGTAAGGAAATCCCTATAGGCCAAGGACTGGGACGTGAAGAAAATTGAGGTCTTTTGGAAATATAGGCAACAAATCGGGTCAAAAAAACCTGGGTTTGAGGCCATGTCTAATGATGAACTGTTGGAATATTTCTAGGACTTGAGTACGATTAAAATTCAAAGAGTGGGGAGGAATAACGCTCATAAAGGAGTAGGTCATGTAGTATACATCCGGATCCCTCGGCCCTTCTCGGCAGCAAATGAACCCAGAGCCCACACCTCTATCTCTCTCAAAGGCATCCTTCGGTGGCACGCCCATTGATAAGATAGCTCTAGACCCTCTAGGTGAGGCGTCGTAGCACAACCCATGCTAGAATTAGTTCGAGTCTTCCCTCAACCCAACCATCGATTACCCATTTTATGGCCACTAGAGAGGACACAAGTCCCAAGAGCCCTCCCCTTAAGAAACATAAATCGGTGGTTTCTCTTCTTCCTCCACCCCTTTACCTCCTCTCATTCATCCATCTTCTTAACCTCCTACTTCCACAATAGGGATTGCTTCAATTTGGTCACCCCAACCCAATTTCTTCCTCTTCCTAGCTTCTTTCATGCCTCCACTCCCCATTAACATTCCCACTTTTCTCCTGGGTTATAACGGGCCGCTCTTCAACTATCATAACTTCTCAACCATCGCATCATATTTTTATCCTCTACATCCTACTAGAAGGGTTTTTATTTATAGGTGGGGTAGTCCCTTCCCCTTATGAGTTTTGAATTAGACGAGAGATAGCAAGGGAAACCCGAGATAAGAGAAGGGAGAAGAAGAAGAAATAAAAGACATCGGGAGTGAAGAAGAAGATGTGGTCATTATTTAACCATTAACGGGGCTCCTAACTTTCTCTCAAATGGTCCCCAATGTCCAAAAACACACAAAATAGATGCAGCCGAGATGGCTACTCCATCAATGTTGTAGTAATAGACGACTTATTTCAGCCTCAAGATAAGGTCAAGTTGATGAGTGAAACAACCACTTTGGTTATAATGGATTACCTTAAGCTCAATAACAAATTGAAGAATATAGATACTAGCCTCATTCAAACACAAAACATTATGATCAACCTAAATACAAAAATCAAGGAAAGGGCAAGAAAGTGGAACAACTCTGCAAGGAGTTAAAAGTGATGGTATCACAAGAATCTCTAACAACTTCCCATGAAAATTTAAAATGGTTAGGCCATTTGAACTAGTAGCATTTAAGGCTATAGTAAGTTCACTTGATCGAGAAGAAGATCCTTTAGCAAGAAGTGGACTCTAGGAAAGAAGAGGTAACTTTTCTCCGAGAAATGTTAAGTACCTTAGAAGCGAGAAAAGGGGAGCTTACAAACAAAATACAAGTCATTGGAGGATGCGGTCAAGGATTTTACCGTAAGCTCTCTTAGAACCCTGAAAAAAGGAGGAATTTTCCCGTTAGTACAAGGACTATATACCTCCTATTGCAAAAGGATTTCCATCATGGAAAAATAATTAGGGTCGCACTCGATTCATATCGATGCATAGAGCCTATGTGCCAATGCATATTCATCAACCTTGAATATTAGTAACATTGTATCTCTGCTTAAGGTCCCCGATTTGCAGGTGCTAGTTCAAAAGCTTTATGATTTTTAGACTAGGCCCTACAAAGGGTGGGTATTACGAGATAGGTGGGTGGTCACGGTAAAGATCAATGAGATTCTAAGGTGAAATAAGGCAGCCATCAAGTGCCAAAATCTCGACTCAACTCAACTTAGGATTAGAGAAAGGAAAGGTGCATCATAGATTTAATCCAATTGGTATTTCCCTCTCCCTTCCTTAATGACTCCACTATCCTCTTAGAGGACCAAATACATCAACTACTAACAACTAAGGAGAAAGATAAGACTATATTTTAGTCTTTGAAGGATGATTTCAGTGTTACCGAGGTGGAGGCCATTCGAACCCCATTGTCAAAAGCTGGAATTCTATTTACACACCATGGTGCGGGATATCGAAAATTTTTCTCACAAGGAGATAATTGATCTGGATAGATCCTTTCAAGATGTATAGTGAAAAACTTACCTAATAAAAGTAGAATGGGTTGAGTATCAGGTTACATTGAGGCATCTCTAAGTGGCATCTCCTTGAGACATAATTTTTATATGTTTAGACAAGGGAGGATTGTTGGATCCTTCCATGACTGACACAAAGTTTGTTGCTGAGTCACCATGACTATAGAAAAATTTCTACATTTTTTTGGGGCATTTCCATAGTTATATTTTTTCACCCCATCCCCTATTCCTTTTTGTTTTCTTTTGTTTTGGCGAAGCCTAAATTTTTCCTAGTATGGAGCTAAGTGCGGAGGGTATCCATGTGTCCTTTGGGCTCATCTTGAATAAGTAAAAGGATTTAGGAGCCTTTGAGTAGCGAGCATAAAACACGTGGCAAAAACACGGCAAAGCAACAAGGGTGGGTTGAAGGTTCAAAGTAAAGAAAAGAGACATGCTAGCCCCACATGTCACCCATATGCAAATTTAAATGGTAAAAGAGGAGAAATGCCCCAAAGCGGTGTAGATTCTCACGTGGCATTGAATGAAGTTACCAGCGACCAAAGGGAAAATCAAAGGATTGAATAGATCAAGGTTTGGTGGATTGAATGCTATCTCATTCCCCAAGGTATGCGATTGATTTTTGGCTCTCGAAGATCGAAGATTTTGTAGGTGGGAACTAAATGCAAAAGGTGAAGATGTGATTGCAGTCGTTGGAACAAGAACCAAAGGATCTATAATGGAATGTTCTTGTGACATGAGAAAGGAGGAGAGATTAGAGAAAACATAAGAAAGAAGTCATATAGCTTCGGGGAGGAATTTAGGTTCAGTACATTGTGTTTACTAGTCTTAGTAAGGATCTATTGTAAGGGAAAGTTGTAATCTATGCCATTTTTTCCTTATGTATTATCTTAATTATAAATAAGAAGATATTTTTTTGTACGTTAAGTTCACAATGTTCTGTGTCCTATGTTCCTTTTTGTATTCTAGATGAATGTTTAAGTATCTATCGTGTTATACATCATTGGATCTTCTACATAAATTTGTTAACATACTTATTATTTAGTTTCATTTGGCCTTGATAGTTTGAAACATCTTTGGAATAGTGAATCATACTAAATGCTCTTCAACTAATCTAATGGTTATTTCACTAATATCTCTCGTGTTTTTAGTAAAATATCGGTGCATTGCCTTAGATAGATATGTATGTTGTTTTATTTTCTCTATAAACCTTATGTCAACATAAAGCAGAAAAGATCCAACTTCTATAAAATCTGGAGGTTATCTTAGGGGACAAGTCCCACATCTCTAATATTTCCCATGACTTTGATGGTCCATCTGCAAATATAATCGTCAACACATACCATTGAGCTAGTTCTTATGGCTAATCCCATTAGGAAAAAATAAACACCTCTCAACCAAAGAATCAAGCATCTCATGAAGAAATATTTGAACATGTTAATAAAGGCAAGCATTATATTCCTCATTAAACATTAATTTTGGGTTTTCAACCTATTTTTGGTAAGGAAAACAAATTGAGAAATAAGATTATGTGTTGATTTAAGAGACTTAAATAATGTTTCCTTGTAATATCATTATCCATTACATTCTATGGAGAATATTTTACAAATGGTAGAATTTTCAGAAATATTTTCTCTATTGGATGGCTACTTGGGATATAACTAGATTATGGTGAAGGAAGAGGATTAGTTCAAAATATCCTTTACAACTAAGTGGGGAATTAATCTTATAGAGGAATCTTTTTGGTTTTTCCAACGCATGAGAAATATTTCAAAGAGCCATGGATATAACATTGAAGGGGCTGATTAATAGCATTTTTCTTATCTAATTTGATGATATCGTGATATTATGCAAGGATGAAAAATACCATTTTATTCATCTAGCGCCTTTATTTGAAAGATGCAAATAGTTTGGGGTTTTAATCAATCCTAAGAAATGAATCTTCCTAGCACATGAAGGAAATATCCTTGGCCATATTGTATCTAAGGAGGGGTTATAAATTGATCAAGAAAGGGCAAGTGAAATCCTTGCATTTTTTTACCTAGTCATAAGAATTCATTTCAAATTTTTTAGAAAGGATCAACTTCACTAGGCATTTCTTTCCAAATTTTTCCAATCATTTTAATCCTTTGACATTTATGCTAAAGAAAAACACTCTTTTCAAATGGACTATAGAATGGATGGGTAGTTTTGAGGCCATCAAACAAGTAATAGCACAATCCCCTACCCTTATAAATCCTAATTTCTCAAAGGACTTCACCATATATGCTTTTGGAGGCATGGATACAATATCTTCCATGATAGTAAAACTAAATGAAGAAGTTTTGGAATAACCTATTGCATGTTTTAGCCAATGTCTAGATTATTATTAGGTAAGGTCTTAATTTGTTGAGAATCATGTCTTAGATGTCGTAAAGAGTTTGAATAGGTTTATACAATTTGAATCCAAAAACAAGATCCAATCAATGGTGTCGCATTCTCGGTGTAAAATATTTTATTTTAAACAAGGATTCAAATGAGAAAAGGGCTGGTTGGATAACCAAAGTAAAGGAGTATGATGTTGATTTCAAAATAACCAAGTCGTAAGGGTAAAATATTTGTGTGAGAAGCCATTTTAAGACACACATATTGAAAAGGGGGTTATCCTAATGCTCTAACATGAGAAATAATTATCTTGCAGTTCTCTAATTTATTTTTGGACCCATGATATACCACATTTTCTATAAACAATCCAATGTATTTAAAGCTTGAGAAACTCGAAAGAAGATATTTCACCATTCAATTCATTCCTTATGTTCTTATTGATGGGATTTTATTTAGAAAGGATGTAAATGGTTTTATCTTGAGGTTCATTAAGGCCAATCATATTGAGAAATTTTTGCACTATTTTCATGATGGAACAATAGAAGGGTACTTTTCTCCAAGGAAAACATCTCTTAAAATCAAAAAGTGCGGTTATTATTGGCCCAATATCTTCAAATACTTCCATTTATGGGTTAAAAATCTAAAAAATAGTGTCTTTTTCATAGGAAATGTGAGAGACTAGAGTCTATCCCCTCTATCCCATCTCATTGGATCATCGATTCATATAACTTGGGTTAGATTTCATTGGAGTGATCAATCCACATTATAATATGGGGCATAAGTGAATTTTGATAGACACATATTACATCATCAAGTAGACAGGGGAGATTGGTTGGAAGGAAGCAAATGAGGCCAACATCCTAGACTTCTATGAAGGTATTATGACCAGGTTTGGTGTTCCTTCCACAATAATATCTGATAATGCTTTGGAATTCCTTGGCACTAAGATATCTTATTAGGCTTTAAATAATGGAATCTACTTGAGTAGATCCTTCAACTATTACTACTAATGTAATGGGTAAGATAAGTCACCAAATAAGAAATTTGCAAGGATCATAAGAAGGACCTTGTAGGAAAATAAATTAACATGGGACATAAAACTATAATTAGCCTTATGGGCTAATAGGATCACCCCAAAAGGTCAATGGAAGCTCACCCTACAAATTGTTTTATGGTAAGAAGGAAAATTTACCAATATATATTGAGTTTAAAGCATTGTAGTTCATAAAATAGCTAGAGATGTTTGATATTTAGGCCATGGAAGTCAGCTATGCAAATCTCATGGAGTTAGAAAAGTTAAGAGATCAATCCATGTAGGTAATGGAATTAAATCAAGCTCAAGTCGAGAAATATTTTGACAAGAAAGCAAGTGCCTAGGATATTTCAAGAAGGATATATTATCCTCAAATGGGACCAAGACATGGCCAAACTAGGTAGGAACTCAATGTTTGATACAATTTGGAGTGACCTATATGTGGTTTCCATTTGCAAATTAAACAATACTTTCCAATTTTAAAAATTGGGTGCAAAAGAGCTTGTGATCTTGGTCAATGAGATCTATCTTAAACATTAATTTTGAAGTAAATCTTATACCTTATACATATTAGATTAGTTTAATTCCTCCAAGTTCTCCTTAGCACATTGTCTTGTTGGTAGTGTAGTTTCCATTTTTATAAGTTCTTAGAAAAATTTCTTATTGTTCTCGGTGGCATTTTCGGTTTGATTTATTTGAGGACTCTAAAGAAGATATGATACAAATAGAGCTGGAAAAATAAGAGGGTAAGGTGTAAGAATAAGAAAATTAGGGTAAAAATTAGCTTCCAAGAATTCGTGATGATGTGGGAAGTCCTTCTAGCAACTCCATGCATCGAGTTTTATGTAAGGAAGAGGAGAAACCATGTAAATCATACTTTTAGTAATAAATAATGCTTTCCCAACCGTATCTATGTCTAGTATAGATAAAAAAAAGGGGAGTTTCCACTTGTCATTTTTTCTCTAGAGTAAAAGGAAGATAATAAAAGTTCCAAAAGTAAGTTTTAACACCTCCAAAACACAAAATGCGAGAGAAACTCGATGAGGTATTCATTCTATTTTTATTCAAGTAATTTGATTAGTGGGAAGGGAAATCAATTTCAAGATAGTTTTTCACTCTCATTAAGGTCCAGCTTAGAGCACATGTCATGGTGTAAACAAGGTGTTTTGGGGCAGCTTCAAGGTGAATTCTTTAAAACCCCAATATCATATGTAAGTCTATGTTGAGTTCAAACCTCATACATTATAGTCATAATTCTTCATGTTCTTTCCTTGGTAACAATTATGTGTTTTGGGAAATTTAGCAAGTCATATTCATGAATTTTGAGAAATCATCTTTCTAGAGTAATAATATGTAAGTTCAGGGGTAAGAATTTCAAGTTTTTAGATCATTTTTAAATTTATTCTAGCTTGAATTCATGACCAATTGATTCTTCAAGACCACCGATCACATATATAGTAGATTTATAGCCCCTTTGAGTCAGCAAATTATTATCATAAAACCACCCACATGCCATTTTGATTTTTGACATGATAGAGGAAAAGATGTTTAGTGTTATTCAAAACTAAGAAAAAGGACTTATACATTTTCATTCAAAAACACCTTTGGTGGACCTAATCATCAAGTGTTGGAATAGATAGAACATTCTTTTGTTCCACTAATTCACCAATCTACCTCTAGGACCGCACTACACTATGCACGATCGATTATTGTTGGAAGCAAAATGGACTGAGATGGATGTGAATCAATCCTAAAATAATTTTTAATTCATTTACCAAACCATGTATTCATCATTTAAGATTCCATTCATCATACCGAACCATGTTAGCTTATTAACATATACAACATTCAATCACAAGAGCATGAAACAAGATACACAACACATGAACACCATATGTATGTGGGAAACCCACATGGGGAATAAAACCACTATAAATATACTTATATTACCTAAATAAAATATATTTAGTGAAGTAACCACTTCACAAGGAGAACTAACCCCGATTTAGCAAGGCACCAACCCCATAAGGAGCACGAACCCTAGTTTAGTAGAGTAGTACCAACCCCTAATTTAGTGAAGTACCAACTCCAAAAGGAGGAAAAAAACCCTAATATTATCAAGAACCTAATCAAACACATTTATATGAATATATCTGAAGTATCATTTCTGCCAAAACTGATGGATATCACTAATTCAACTCATACACCATCAAACACTCTTCAAACCCTCATTCTTCTAACTCACTTAATCTCATAGTTTTATGGACTAATTTTTCTTCAAACCACACATGATCTCTAACCTTATTCATATTATTTCACACATTATAAGGCCTCTCTTTATTCCCTTAAATATATTTCATTTTCCTAGCTTGGTCACATTGTCACTCTATACACTTCTAGTTAAAATTTGAACCAAAACACTTGCTTTATACTCTTCTCTACTCATAAACATAATACAAGTAGGTCCTATAAAAGGATCTCAACTAATAAAAAAACATAACATTACATTCATACACATTCATGAAATGGACTCATATAGGTCGGCCATGCACCAAGACATCCAAACAAACCAAAAATGGCTCAAAACCCCATCACTTGGTTCACCAAAGACCTCCAAAATCATCACCATGATTATTAAAGCCTCCAAAGGCCTCATACATGTCAAATATGACATTAAAACATCATCCATGTTCACATATTAACTTGAAACAATCACATTATTTATAACACTCTAAAGAAAAATCATTTTATGCACAAAATAACTACTTTTGGGAACCACTCTTCACTAGACCTGCTCAAGATCACATCGTAACACCTAAACTATGCCATGTAGCCAATAATTATAAATCCAATAACATTAAGATAACATACATGCTTTCTATACCTCATGAAACATCCATCAATGCAAACCAAACTTATTTTCCTCTTCACAAAATTGAACTACTCATAAAGTAGTTTTGGAAACTCAACTATTTTGCACCCTTTATGAAACATTCAAGACCTATAAATTCCTTCCCTAGTGATGAAATGCATCCTTCACAACTCTCCAATACATATAAAGAATCATATAATCTAAAACATGAGAATTCTACATCAATATTCTCATCTAAATCAATGTTTTCTTGGAATCAATAAAACTTGTTCTTCACAAACTAAGTTGGTTCACCCATCAAAAATCATCATCAAGATACAAATCATATACCATTAGAAATCCCTCTAAATTCTACATTCCATAAAATATAGCATTTCCTTCCAACTCCAAGTGGAAGGCATTTAACCATGTTAATCTATGAAACTACTCAAAGCTTAACTTTTAGGACTTAATGACCAATCTTCATAAATGCGTCACACTTTTCCCTCTATGACCTCATCCATGACCTGAAACCATCATGGACATCAATTACAACTCCCAGGATAACAATAATGTCAATTTATTCCATACCTCTTTTAGGCAATGTTTCAATAAACTAAACATCTTTAGAAACTTTTCTTTTTGAGTGGGGTCTACAGACCATCACATTCTCTACCATAACTTTTTGAAATCTAGAGGATTCATCTACAATATCAAATTATTATACTAGCAAGAAAAATCAATATGGTCACTTACCAAGAATATCTCTCCTACCACTTTTTAGCTAGGGTTTCAAACTCATAAAAAGTAGTTTACCTTCTTAACATTCATTCATAAAAACTTGATAATGAAATGACCTCATTATTTTTGTGAAATTATATTATCTAAATGTAAAAACATCACTGAAATCCACATGGTACCATACAAAGTACACAATCCACAACAACCATCGAATGCCAATTTTTAGCACCAAAACACACTCTAGAAAACCTGGTTTTGCCAAAACTATTGTATCTTACAAAATATTATCCAATTTGACCTAAAATTTATCATGAAGTATCATGAAAACATAATCTAATTGTACATAATCAACATTTAGCTCAAATATTCCTATAACTATCCAACTATAGTGACTTACTTGTGCTTACCTAGATTGTCTTCACCTTCTTGATTCCCAAGGACCTCAAACATGTACTATACCTCTTATTAGTGACATGAAACTTATCATACACCTTATATATCATGTCACATCACCTATACCTTTCTTGGATAACACATATCAGCTCCAAAACTTGTGCCTCCATACCATTTTTCATGCTCTAAAACTAGGAACTATAATAACTACTAAACTCCTTGATAAATCATGAAAAAACCAATTTGGCATCTTAAAGACTCATTAACACCTATAACACACCATATGGACCATGATTTAGCTCATGAAAATCTTAAAACAACATTGAATAGCTCATACCCCGACTATCCAAGCTAAACCATGCTCTAGAACCTCATAGACTATCACCAAACATGACACTACTAATTAACCTTCATGTTTGACCTTTGACTAACACGTCATGGAGACTGATATGACACCATGACACCATTTTCCATCAATGGACTTGAAATAAATGAAAACACTAATACATAATGGCCAACAATTATGTCAAGGTTTGATTACACCTTGAAAATTATTATTTTTGATCACTTCCCCGCATAACCATGTTGTCTTACAAAGGAATGCAGATTAAATGGGGAAATTTATTTGGAAATTCCTATTTTTTAGGAAAAAATGTAACTATTATATGGTTCCCTATGTTCACAAATTATCGAAAACATCCAAAATGGGGAACATGATAGAAGCGATTAATTTGACACTTAATGAAACAATCGAAACATTGCCAAGATTCTAAAGGTTCATTGATCATTTGATATGGATGACGATAAAACCACACACAAATTTGAATGGGTAATATAAATATTACCTATGTTGGGAACTAATGGAACTGTTGGAACAATGCTCACATATTTGAGGTTCACCAATTCTTTGATCCATCCGATAGGTAAAAGAAGGGAGAAAAGATGGATAAATTAGGAAAAATGGGCACAAGTGGAATAACTCATCCATTCCAATCTTTACTAGTTAGAAAAAAACTTTAAGGACGAGGACATTCAATAGGGCACTACAATCAGTTATGTTAAGGTTATTTAGCACATCTAGAATAGTTCATGGGTTCAAATGGTGCCATGAATCACCACATCTTTGTCCAAGTAGCATGAAAGGTTAAATAGGTAATTTAGAGCCTACATGGAACATTCAACCATTATCCTAGCTCTCTAAAACCCCATAATAACCACACTACACTTTTTTTCCATGTAAATGTGCAACATGAAAATTCAAATTTTCTAGATTGACAACTAGACCCAAATTAAAATTTTATTCCCAAGTCTTTACGAAACCCCATCCTAGTCAGTTTTTCAGGTTGTGTCATGTCAGTTTGATCTTGTATGTACTTAAAACATGATTAAAAATCAAGTACATTTGTTTGGAATTATGTGACAAGATCAGCAATTTCATCCGGTGAAGTGTTTTCAAATGTTAGTTTCTCAAGTATGCCTAGAAAGGCAAATTCTAGTCATTCTAGCATTAGTGCTCATCCTATGGGGTGGAAAAAAAAAAAAATCTAAAAATCATTCTAAAGTGGTTTTCAAGAGTTAAGAATGTAATGGAATAGATTTAGAAATATTTTAGAAGGTTTTAGAGGTTTAGGAACAAGAACAGTGAAAACGGGTTTTGGAGGGTCAATGAGCTTGCTATTTAAAATAGTACCTAATGTTTGAAAGATGATTCTAGGATATTAGTAAGGAGTTAGGGGGAAAAAAATAGTCATTGGAAATATAGTTCAAACCTCTACATGATGGTACTTTAACATTTTTCACATGACATAGGCTCTTCTCACAACTCATTTTCAAAAGACACCCGATTGCCGGGATAAAAATGGATCTTTTTGAGGGGGAAAAAGAAGAATTGGATCTTGGGACCCATCCCATTGATCTTGGAATGTTTTTTTAGTTCATTTCATATAAGGAATCATTGGAAAATACCGCATAGAGCTCCGATAATCAAACTTTCAAGTTACCTCTCTTGCAGGTAAAGGTTTCACAGTTAGTCAATTTTTTGAGGAACAAGTGCATGATTAATTTTAATGTACCTCTCCTTGGAAATATAGAGGACAAAATATGTTCCCTATCCCATTTTTCCCTCATGGATCTTTATATTACCTCATATTAGCCAGAGTGATAAAATGCCTTTTTCTAGCTCTTTCCTCACTTCCCCCTCATCAAATCATGTGGTGCCATTTGTCAAAACCAGGTGAGGGCATATTTTTGTGTCCCTCCTATCCCTATCCCTTGGGAACATAGGTTAAAATAAAATTTACAACTCTCTTGGGCCCACTCTGGTCTTCCATATGACCCCATCTCAACCTCGGGTGCTTAAGTGATTTTTTGCCTCATTCCCCTCTCTTCCAATTGAAAGCTACCACTTTTCAACCCTAGGTGAGGGCGTATTTTTTTCCATCATTTCCATATCCCTTTTGGATTAAGGGAAAATATTTTTTTCCCGTACCAAGATGATAAAAAAACCAAACTCGCTAAGTTTTTTTACCTTTTTGTTTCTCTCTTCTTCCTCTCCCGTGAACCAAAAGTGTTGCCGAAAGTTCTCAAAACAAAAATAACTCCTATCCACCTCATATTTTCATGATAACTCCATTATTATTGTGAAAAAAATCCAAGAAATTGTAAATTCATCAGACACTCTGTTAAAATTCTTCCAAAGCATCCTCCATTGCAAGAACGAAGCCTTTCTCACTGCTAGTGAACAAGGAAGATGATCATACCAAGGGTTTGAGTTGAATTTTCTTCTCCAAAGCATCTATGTGATAAAGGAAGATTTGTGACTACATTAATGGTTTCCCCTGGAAGATTCAGGCCCATAAACCCTACCTTTGAAATTTGCTTTTTTATTTCCAATCATTCTATCGGGTGAAACACAGTGAAATTTGGAGCACGAGATTACAATGAAGAGCTGAATCTAAAAATAATTTATCCATCAAAAACCAAGGTCATTTTTGTAACTTAATAAAAATATAATATTCCATGCCCCTTCATGTGCTAAAAATAGTAATTCTCTCAATTTGTAAGCTCTGATCACCCAGAACACCCAGAAACCGTGTAGAATGGTAAGCAAGGCATAATTATAAATTTTCCCAAAATTGTAGGTCTAGAAAATCACTTGATAAAAATAAAAAATGGCTAAAAATAGCAATACATCATCAATAGAGGAGAATTGGAATGTTTCAGAAGGTTCAAAATGTCATATTTGAGAAAAATAGGAGATATGTCCCAAAATAGCAAGTCCAAGTCCTACATGCTAAAAATAGAAAGTCTCCAAACTTTAGATGTAGAAATTACTGATTAGCTCCATTTTCCTCATATTTCTGATTTTTAACTCTTCATATTGTTGAAAAGACGATATCATAGCTCAAACAGATAAATGAAACCTCCATAAGAGTCATGGAAGCATCTTTGGATCACAATTATTCCGGGAGCATGATGAAGCATAATAGAAGAAAGTCTGGATTGCTCAAAGCAACAACAAAATATTCAAATATTTGTAAGGAATCCATTGATTCATCAGAATAGGTCATCATATCTCATTGGTCAAGTTGGATCCATCATCATCTCTCATTGAGTTAGTTTAAATAAGATTAGTGAGTCGAGTGAGTTGAGCTTGCTGAGTTGGGTGAACCGGTGAACTGGGTGGATTAAACTGAGTTGGTTGAGTTGAGATCAATGTGTGAGTTGAGTTGAGGTTAGTGAGTTGGGTGAGCTTGGAGATCTGGGTGAGTTGGTTAAGTCAAGTGAGCTAGGAAAGAGCTCATCTTTCTTCCTTAAGGATCTCACATCAGGAGCTCTTGCAACAATGTTTCACAACATTCTTTTGGCGGTCTGAGGTGTCTTTGCATCTTGAAGAAGGAGTAGATGGTGATCATCATGCTTTAGATCATAAAAATTATCTTCTTCAATAGACCATACATTACCTTTCCCCTCTCATCTTCTCTCCTTTTCTTCTAATTCTTCATTTTACACAATTATTTTATTTTGTCCCATTTACTTAAGTGACAATATTTGTAAAAATATTGTCTCAAAATTATAATACATATACTTAATTTGTCTCTTCTAGGGTTAATTGAAAGGTCACACATAGAATAGGAACATGAAGAGTCGTGTGGGGGGATATGAAAGGTCAATTCACAAGGCTATAAATTTGGATGGCTTCTCCATTCCAAAGGATCCTAGATTTGGAGAATTTATATTCTAAAGAAATTATGAATTTTGTTTTGGATGTTTAACGTGTATCACCAACAAAAGAAATAAAATTTACATTCTTCCATTTCCTTTCTCATGTTTTCCTCTACTCTCTCTTTTCTACAACTTTGTAAGTATGGTGATCAAGAAGGAACTTAGTGTCCTTGATAAATGAATCTAAAGAACTATGTTTCTAGATTTTTTAGTCTCACTAGGTGCTTCATTATTACTTTCCTCCAATTGAATGTTGAACTACTCCAGTTATTGGGTGTGAAATCTGCAATTTCCTACTCACAAAAATAACCTCCCCTCTCATAAATTATCTCATTTATCCCTCATCACTACAATTTCCTCCCTTGTACCCTCGCATAAGTACTTTTCCATATATTTAGTGAAGTTTGCCTATGTGATCTCTAGCCTATTTTCCCACTCCACTACATTTATATAGGATTATGATAGTTACATTCAATAATGGGAGCCTCCCCATACATAAGAAAGAGGGGCATATCATCGTGAACATTAGTGGAAATACTAAATTTTCCATACGACAAATTATTTCACCAATAGTTTTGGTGACTTCACTATGGAGAGATATTCCCTTGTGCACCCATAAAGGACTATGAAAAATACTAAAAATACCATTCAAATAATAAAAACCTATTTTCAATCCTTCTAAGAAATATATACTTTTCAAGTTTCATTCCTTCTTAAGCTCTTGAGAAAAGTGACAAAAGAAGGTATTCTCGGGATACTCATTTAGGTGGTGTTACTAACCCTGAATTCAAGGAACAAAGAAGAGTTTATTTCATACTTCATATCGTATTGAAAATAAGAAAAAATCCTAAAATACCTATTGAAGTTCATATTGAAGATCCAATTTTTGAATCACGAGTCCTCATTCCTTCTGAAGGAGAAAGAGAAGAAGAAATGGAAATCGAGGCACATGTGCCATGGTTAAACAACACTATTCCATTAGCTTTAGCTCCACTACTCCATGAACTTCCACAAGGATCAAGAAATAACCTCACAAAATTGTATGGATATGGTAAACAACGTCTTAATGATCATATCATAGCCTTCATCATATCCCGTGGCATCCTTGGAGTGAAACATGAATATGTTTTAGTGTAATTGTTTGTGGAATCCTTGCAAGGTTTCATGGTGAACTGGTTCTACTATTTTCCTTCACGATCAATTGCTAATTGGAATGGTTTAAAAAGAAGTTTTAGGAAAGATTCAAAATCACCAAAGATGACCTTTCCCTTCTTGTTCAACTTACTCAAATGAAGAAAGATCCACAAGAGTCAACAATAAACTTTGTGGAAAAATTTAACAAGTTGATCAACAAGATCCTCGTGCGTTTCTCTTCCTACTACAGATAATACGAAGATATTCTTCATGAATTCTCAATTTCCCAAACTGATTTTTTTCTATGGAGAGTTCAACAACGAGATTTGGACCATGCTCAAGAAATTACTCGTTGAGGTGGAATATGGCCTCATCTTGTTAGAAAAAATCAAGAATCCTTCAATGTAGGATAAGGCCGGGGTTATAAACGTGAGAGAGTTGATCAATTTTTGCAAAAGCTAGCTAGTGACTTGAAAATTTTGAAGAAATAATTTTGTCAAGAACCACCTCATCCAAACTAGGACATGAACTAGATTGTAGGAGCACCCCAAAGGATTTTCTTGGAGGCTCCCTCGCTCAATGTAATATGCAAGGTCAATGAATATGATGAAGAAGAAATTTTTAATCGAAATTGAAAATGGAGGAAAAGAAGAATGTGCTTGGATTGTTTTTGTGAATGCATAATTGATGATGAAGAATCCACAAATAGTTACTCATATGCGGTATTCACTCGATCACAAGAAGATAAAAAGGATCTTCTTCCTCTACCCAAGTTAAGAAATTGAATCCTCAAATGGTGACTCCAAGAAAAAATATAGTGAAATAAGGATCATCAAAGTCTACTTTCACAAGGTCAACTAAGAATAAATATGAGACTACTTCAATGAATAATCCTTCTTCCTCTTCATGTAAGTCTCCTTCAACTTGCTTTAAAAATTAATTATCTATAGATCCTAAGAACATACATGTCAAGGCTATGAAAATCCATAATGTTCTTATCACCTCTTCATCCTTTGAAATCATTGATCATTTTAAAAAATCAAAAGTTCAAATTTCTGAATTTGAATACTTAAGAAACTTGTTCATCATATCAAAGGAAGTAGCTATGTTTCATGTCCTAAATATTTCATCACCAAAGAACCACCTTGGGAATCTCAACACACTCCATTTGTGAACTATCTCATCTCCACATCCTTAATCTCTAGGAAGATAGAACCTTTCTACATAACCTTGTTATTGAATGGGTATAAGCTAAACAATTGCATCATTGACTATAGTGGTTTGTATAATGTCATACCTATAAAACATGATAAATCCCTCATCCTCTCCCTTTTCTCTATCTCTGGCCATTTCTCTCCATGAAAAATGATAGAATTTACTCTTACAGTCAAATTAAAGATGCTTGTAACACCTCACAAATTCAGTTTGTGATTTCAATAGGGTAAGTCATAAAATGTTAATTTCAGTTCTTTTTATGTTGTGAGATACCTTTGGCTTGAATAAGTTGGTCATATTAAATAACATAGACACCTTGTTACAACAAGATAATCACCCTGATGATAGTGACTAAACTAATTGGATGTTAGAATGACTTATTCTTGTTATGTTAAAGGTTGTTATATATTTGTGCTAAAAAGATAGATTGAGGTTGATCTTGTGAATATATGGCATAAGTATGTTGTTGATAATTATCATCTTGGAATAACGTGTTTTGACTAACATTATCAAAGGTCTAATGTTTGGATATTATGAGCGAAGTATGTTTACAACTATAAAATTGAGTGAAGGACGATCCCTCGATCTAAGTCCTATATACTAAAGGACCGAATGTTCAAGCATGAATACTAAAAGCATTTCTATGGCAAAGCTATAGTTGTATATTTTAACCTAAATCCTTAAAATCTAAAGAGTGGGAATTATCTTATACTAAGGGTTGGATTTGTTTTTTAAAAAGTAGTGATCACACCATGCAATGTTAGGATTTTTATTATGTAGACTATTTGAAGAAGGAAAAAATAGAATTAATCGAACATGCAAATGTTACATTGTTTATCCACTCGTAAAAAGTTATTTATCATTGTTTAATAATGTCTAAAGATTTAAAAGGGTTAAGCTGGCCCATGCACATAACCACTTAAATACAAGTGAAATTCCTTCCAACTAGTCAATCGACCATGCTTTAACGAGAGTTGATATATTACAAAGTAACCAACCTGCCAAGTATGGCGGGAACTATAAGGGTGGTGGTAGTGGTTTCAATTCGACTACATGGCTCTACATTATTTTAGTGAGGA
Source organism: Taxus wallichiana var. yunnanensis (assembly GCA_018340775.1). Classification (NCBI taxonomy): domain Eukaryota; kingdom Viridiplantae; phylum Streptophyta; class Pinopsida; order Cupressales; family Taxaceae; genus Taxus; species Taxus wallichiana. The sequence continues at coordinate 204,073,228 of CM031240.1, forward strand.
GTAAATGTAAATATTACAGATCCTTAGGAAGCTCAAAGCATCTCCAAGAAGCTACCAAGTAGTTTGTTGCATGCCATTTTTCACTTCGCTTTGGATATTTGTTAACTCTTCCTCTAGGTTTGAAAGGCCTTGCATGTGTTTGAAGGAAAAATATGCTTAGAGTAAAAATAGAACCCTGCCTTTATCTTACTAAGGGGTGACTTTATAAGGAGGTCTTATGTCTATTTGAGTGGTTTGAAGTTATTAATTTTTTGGGGTTTTGAATCTAGAGACTTGTTGTTTGCTTCGAAACTTGCTAGAAGAAGTGAAATATTTCTAAGGGTTTCACAAAACTAAGGCAAGAATCATTCATGTTACCATCTTGATAGATTTTTCCATTTCATATTTGTATGGATGAATTTATGCAATAGTGTTAACATTACCCGATACCGTGGAATTGGGTTTTTGAGGGTGTGTGTGCCAGTGGGTCTAATTTTTGCTTATTGAAATTGAAATATGAACCCCAATACATTTTCGTAAGTTTGGTATTGTCATGGAATAATTTTTTTCCCTTCCTTCCCAAAAAAATGTTTTTTTACTAATTATTTAATGGGTTTTCTACATTAAGATCATTGTGTGATATCATTATTCTCGGTATTCACAATATTATCTATGTTATATAATCTATGAATGTTTTTGATTTGATTATGGCTTCAAGTGTAGAAGGATGCTATGAGGTAAAAAAATTTATAATATGCTTGGGTATGTTTATATTTATCTCAAGGAGTTCTTTATATTCTCTCGGGTTTGTATTATTTAGAATACCCGAAACTCGGCATTTAGTTACTAGTAATGAGAGTTCCAAGTTATAACCTAGAACATGATAAGACTTCATTTTACCTTGTTTAATGGGTGTAGGTTGACGAATCAATTGGGTTGAATCATTTTAAAGAGTATAGGTTATGAATGAATTTGTAACTTCTAGCTTTATCACTTATCCAATGTTTTCAAAAACTTAAACGTTGAAGGAAGGACCCGATTTTGATGTGGGTTAAGGGGTCCTTATATCCACCATGATGGTATTCAGAATTCGATTTGTTAAGGCACATAAAAATTTACCTCAAAAATTATGAACTACATTTTGTAATGGTTGGTCATTTCGGTTCGATTAGATAGCTTTGTAACATTTCTCGCACTACATGAAGATCTTAGAGCTTCATGTATGACTATATTGATTTTTGTTCTAGTGGTATCATTTTTATGAATACTAGTAAGGTTGGGGTGTTCGTGTGATTATGGTTTTCCATTAGTATTACCCGTTATGAATAGTTTGGTACTTGAATAAATTTAAGAACCATGAATTTTATGATTTCCTACTTAAACGGAAGGTAATAAGTATCTTACCTTAAGTTGTCAATAATTTTATTAATCCTCTATAGGGAGATCAATTCTTTAGGATAGAATGAGTTGTCTTGAGAAGGTAGATTCTGTGAAAGAGGAATTTTGATGTGCAAATTGATCTTTACATAAACTACCTATAATCTATATAATATTAATAGTTCTCTAAAACTTAAGGATTTCATTGCATGTTGTTATGTAATCTGTCTTTGGTGATTTTAATGAATACAATCATTAAAAAAAGTGAATGATTGGTCCGATTATGGATGCAAAGTAAGTTATTTTAGTTGATGATTATTTAATCTTGAGAGATATTTTGTTGTTATATGTTTGAAGTTATTGCAGCAATTCATATGTTCAAATATAAAATGGAAGGAGGGACTTTCTTGTTAGTTCTTATGAATCGACGATTCTTAACAATTTTGTAGATGGAGTATTAAAGATTCAAAGGTGAATGAAGTTGGAAATATTTACTTGTTAAAATTTGATGGATAAAAGATACTTTGTACGTCATCTTGATCTGTAAATTATTTAAATACTACTTCTTGTTATTTGATTAAAAAAGGCAAAAATTGTCTATTCGATTGTATCTATTTTGAAAAGGAAAGGATAAAGTTGGATTCTTAAATTTAATGGATTATTGATTTACTTAAAAAAAGTGAAGAAAGGTATCTTTATTCTGATTGATTATGTTATTGTAAACTTTAAAAAAAAAAATGTATTATTGAATGAATAAGTATGATTTACTTAGGGAAAGAGACATGCATACCACTAGTCCTAATGGATCATGAATGTACTATTATGATGGTAATTGAATACAAAAGATTTATAATAAATAAAATATGTGTATCCAAATTTATTTATGACTGACTTATATGTAAAATGGACTGTTGTTATTCATTGGATACTTACATATTCTATTCTTGACTAATTGACTCACACGAAGTTGTAATTACACAAGGATCTATAGAAGGAATTATAGAATACTAAGGCCTATTGAAATATTGAGTTGTATTAACTATACAATATTCGGTTGTGGCTTGAAATAATATGTAGGTTTGTCATATGGAGTTTACATTTTGTTATATTGAAAGCCTGATAATACAACTACTAATGAATTGAATCATTTACATAGAGAATTAAGAAAAATTCAATTATACTAGTATGCCTATTTATCTTATTATGAACAAATTGGAATGGAATAGGGTGACATATTAACTAATGTGCATTAAGGAATCAATAATTAAAATAATAACATGTCCTATATCAAAGAATAGGTGATTATGTACAACATGGAATGTTGTTTAATCTATTAACATTAGATCCAATAAAGGATATTATTGGTATGAAAATTGTTAAGGTAAATAATCAAATTTTGGAAATTGGACTTAATGTAATGTGTTGATCCAAACCGCAACTAGGAGAATACTATGATCACGTTGAATGAACTTAGACATGTAATCAATAATAATGTATTCCTCATTTAAGTTTGTAGGTTTGAATGCTACGAATAGAGAGTAACATTGTAACTTGGGCTCGACATGTCGTAACTTAAATAAGTAATCATAAGATGTTTCTTTCCCATTTAGCGAGAATTTGGTGAGCCAAATCGATATGGAAGTTGTCGTGATATACCCACTTAATGATGAAGGTCATTATGGGGGTACAATAAAGCAGCTTTTATTTTGAGTTATCTCATCAAGCTCCCCTAAATGAGTAGGTCGCAATGTACTAAGATGCAAGTATTGTCCTCGATATGAATGTAGATAATGCCATATGGTTAAGTACCCTATGTCATCTTATGATGACTATGGGAAAGAGAGTGACCCGTAATGATGCAAATCATTACGGAGATGCTCACTCTCCCTTAGTCATCCTAAGCCGACATTGTGGGACTTACCCATGTAGGCTGATTCAAATAGTACCTTGTATGCAACTTGTAAATGATTAACACTTCACGATCTAGTCCTAATCTAGATAACAATTTTCAGGAGTTAGGGTGAAAGACAAATTCCAAATGACGATTATGCATGGAATTAATCATGGAAAACATGACTTAAAACCTTGGCCAAGATAACACAAGATTTTGATATTCTTTGTCAGGATTTCACTAGATATAAAGCTACAAGATTTCAGATGGGTACTCTGTAACAAATGCCCAGATAGGAACTTTAGAATGTAATACTTGAATTTACTTGAAGAATGAATGATACCATTATATACTTAGTATACGTATTTAATTAAATGGATATGAGAAGATTGGTTTTAGTTCGAGATCATGCATTACATAAGGTTTACGATTATAGGATGGATTGACTAAGATGTCATTGGTTCTAATTGATATAATTTAGAATAAGGAAATATAATATATGAAATTAATATTATGCTGGATTTAAATATATGGTTATTTAAATCAATAAATCATAATGTGAAAAAATCCCTTGAATTGAAGTGATAAAATTTGTTGTTACAAGCTAAGGTAACATTGGTGATTTCTCGACAAGAAAATCAAAATGATAATCCTTGTAGAAGACATGCCTGCTTCATATGGTATGTTGTTGTGCTGAAGTTTTTATTGATATTTTAGAGGAGATATGCATCCACCATTCCAATCAATGGTAAAGAAAAGACCCATTGATCACATTCCACCATTCCGAGTCAATGGTAAAGAAAAAACACTTCTTCTCATTAGGAAGATGAAGCATACTATTCAAAGGCCAGATGACCAAACAACAAACATCTCATGCTGAAATTCCAAATCTTGCAACTTTTTCATTACTTTGAGGATGATCTCAAGCTTCCCATATTGGTGGAATAATGTCCAAGCATCACTGATCTGGTCAAGGAACATCATGATGATTTGATGAAATCATAGTTTGAGAGTATGTACTTCCCATGGGATGAGAGCATAAATGAAGTTGTTCCATCAAACCTTGATAACTATGATGATATCATAGTTCAATGTTTCCAATCATGTTCTTGATGCTTGGTATGAGGTTCCATGTGATGAGTATTCTTGTGAGTATGAAGACTTCTCATTCTCATTGGAAGAAGGTGATAATAAAAATGAGAATGACAACATGTTTATGCCTCTTGAATATGAATCTATTCAAGGATATGATGATTTCATCACAGAAATGGATTTATTGGTTCTTAGTGATCAAGAATGGGAAAATAATAACGACAACATTTCAGCTCTAATGTTGTGCTCATTCCCTTTTCATGAGAATGGAAACATTATTGATAAAAAATGGAGAGATGGAATTTTGTTAGGTATTAAGGCATATGTTTTTCAAAATAGAAACATTCTCAATAGACTTCAACCTTTCAAAGTGCTCACTCTACTCAAGAGAAGGATGCTCTCAACATAAAAATGGATGACAAAGCCCAAAATGGATGAGGTGAAGAAGATGACAGATTTCAATGTTGCATGCCCAATCTTGAGCTCATTCTCTTTATTAGAGAATGATATAATACACCTGCCACATTTAATAGGGAATTATATTGCAAAGAGGTGGAGCATGAGAAAGATGATTTCTTGATACAATTGAGAAACAAGGAAAATCTCGATATTAGTGATAATGAATGTTTTTGAAGCATCCACTAAGAGTCAACTCATGAATAAAATGGTCATGAATCAGATGACAAGTGAAGATAAAACATCTATCAATGAAGAACATATACCTTGGCATACAAATCATAATTCGAGTATAATCAAGAACCATCTTCATGGAAGCAATGAAAAGTCAGTAAGTGGAACAAACCTGAGAATCAAAGAGAAGCCAGAAAGAGTGTGTCAAAGCATCAAAGGTGGTGGAATGAATTAATGGATCATCAATTACACTATAAATAATGCTAGATTTCTCAAGAAGTTGAGGAGAGGTTCATACTTCAATAAACATGTCAATGGATTTACGGAAGAAAGGCATATAATGATACCCATTTATAGGTAGGCACCTAGTCCGAATAAGTACTCATATGAAAGTAGGATTTCCACACATGTTCATAGGTGATTTAGGTTGTTTCCCTTCTCATCTTGTGTGTGTTTATTTTTGTGTGTATGTTCAATAAATAAAGTTGTGTGGTATATATTTTTAGTGAGTCCATAAAACCTAATGGATAAGGCTTTGGTCTACACAATGTCTTGAGATTTTGGAGTTTCCTATTATCTTTTTCTCATTACACTTGATCTAGAATAAGTCCCTAAGCTAGATACAGTTTTTTTCATGCAAATTTTCAACATTAAGATTCAAATTTTCAAGCATGACAACTAGACCCAAATTGAAAATTTTATTCCCAAGTCTTTCCAAAACCTCTTCTGGTCATTTTTTAAGTTGTGTCATATCTTATTTTACCTTGAAGTTACTTCCAAGATGATGAAAAATCAATTACATGTGTTTGGAATGATGTGACAAGATCAACAATTTCATCTAGCAAAGTGTTTTCAAATGCTAGTTTCTAAGCAGGCCTAAAAAGGATAATTTTGGCCATTTCATGGTTGGTTCTCGTCCTGCAGGATGTAACAAAAATATAGAAATAATCAAATATTTTTATTAAGGATTTATGAATGGATTTATGAATATTTTTGAAGGTTTATGAGGTTTAATAATAAGAACAGTGAAAATGGGTTTTGGAGGGTTAAGGAGCTTGTAGCTCAAAATAGAACCCGATCTTCGACACATGATTCTAGGAGCTCTGTAAGGAGTTAGGGGAAAAAAATTATTCATTGGAAATATAATTCAACCATCTACATGATGGTAATTTCACATGTTTGACATAACTCGAGAGCTTCTAACCATAATTTATTTTTAGCAGACACACCCAAATATCTCGAGACAAACATATATTTTTGAGGGGTTTTCAGAAAAAAAATGGATCTTGGTACCCATCCCATTGATATTTGAAGGTTTCTTGGATTCAATTTAATAAATGAAGCACTATAAAAGACCTCGTAGAGCTCTGAAAATCAAAATTTCAAGTTTCCTCTCTTGTAGGTAAAGGTTTCACAGCTTATTCAATTTTTTGAGGAATAAGTGCATGGTTCCTTTTATAGTCCCTCCTGTCCCTATCCCTTGGGGATAGAGGGGAGAAGAAAATGTGAACCATCTAATTTTTTCTCATATATCTTCATATGACCTCAAACTATCCCATAGAGTTCTAAAATACCTTTTTCTAGTTCTTTTCCACTTCCCCTCATCAAATCACGTTGCATCGATTGTCACAACAAGGTGAGGGAAAACATTTTTATCCATAAAAGAGTGGAAAATCAAATGTTCCCCTTTATTTCTCATAGTCGGTATTCCATATGACCCCATCTTAGCCCCGAGTGCTTAATGGATTGTTTTACCTCATTCCCCTCTCATCCAATTGGAAGCTACCACTTGTCAAGCCGTGTGAGGAAAATATTTTGTGTCCCTCTTTTCCCTATCCCTTGGGTATATATGGGACAATATAATGGGACCCATACCAAAATGATCCATATAAAATTGGAAAAGCCTTTTTACGTTGTTGTTTCTCTCTTCTTCCTATCACGTGAACCATAAACTTGTTATCGAAAGTTTAAAAACACCAAATACCTCCCACCCACCTCATATTTTAATGAGAACTCAATTATTTATGTGAAAAAACATATAATAACCTGAAAATTCATCAGGAACTATGTTACAATTTTTTAAGAGCATCGTCCATTACAAGAATGAATCCTTTCTCATTGTTAGTGAATAAGGAAGATGATCATACCAAGGGTTTGAGTTGAATTTTATTCTCCATAGCATCTATGTGATAAAGGAAGCTTAGTGACTACATTATTGGCCACCATGGAAGATTTAGGCTAGTAAACCCTATCTCTAAAAACTGAATTTTTATTTCCAAGCATTCTTGTGGGTGAAACACAATGAAATTTGGAGCACAAGATCACGATGAAGAGTGAATATAAAAAAATGTTTCCATCGCAAACCAAGGTAATTTTTTTCACTTAATAAAAATAACATATTCCATGCCCCTTCACATGTTAAAAATAGTAAGTCCCTTAATTTTCAAGCTTTGATCACCCATAACACTTATAAATAGTGTAGAATGTTGAGTAGAGCAAAATTGTAGACTTTCCAAAAATAACAGTGTCGGAAAAGAACCTGCTAAAAATAGAAAATGGCTAAAAATAGCAATTCATCATTAATAGAGGAGAATTGGAATGTGCTAGAAGTTTCATAAGATTGTATTTCAGAAAAATAGGATATATCTCCTAGAATAACATGTCCAGGTCTTGCCTCGCTAAAAATAAAAAGTCTCCATTATGGATGCAAAATGTTACATTTGGATACATTTTGACTCATATTTCTTATTTTTGAACTCTTTATATAGATTTAATATTCTCATAACTGAAATAGATAAATGAAACCTCGATAAGAGTCTTGAAAGCATCTCTTTAATCACAATTTTTCTCGGGAACATGGCAAAGCATAACAAAGGAAAGTCCAGATCATTGAACAACTGGAAAATATGTAAAGGGTGTCTATAAATCCATTGATTTATTAGAATAGGTCATCATAACTCATTGGTCAAGCTGGATCCATCATCATCTCTAGTGAGCTTGTTAAGTAAACTTAGTGAGCCAAGTTAGTTGAGCTCGGTGAGTTAGGTGGGTTGAAGTGAGTTAGTTGAGTTGAGATCAATGAGTGATTTTAGTTAAGCTAGGAGAAGTGGGTGATCCAGGAGAGATGGGTGAGTTGGTTAAGTCAAGTGAGCTAGGAAAGAGCTCATACTTATTCTTTAAAGATAGCACCTCAGGAGGTCTTGTAACAGTGTTTCTAAACATTCTTTTGGTAGTTTGAGTTGTTTGTGAATCTTACAGAAGGAGAATATGGTGATCATCATGCTTCAAATCAGGAAAAGGAGCTTCTTAGATGAGCCATTCAATCCCTTTCCCCTCTACGCTTCTCTCCCTTTCTTCTAATTCTTCATTGTATACAATTATTATATTTTTTCCTATTTACTTAAGTGATAATATTTTTAATTTGTAAAATTATTCTCTCAAAATTATAAGAGAGATACTTAATTTGTCTCTTCTAGGGAAATTTAAAGGTCACAAGTAGAATAGGAACATGAATATTCATGTGGAGGGAGATGAAAGGTCAATTCACAAGGCTATAAATTGGGATGGATTCTCCATTCCAAAGGATCCTAGATTCGAGATAATTTCTACTTTGTAGTAATTGTGAATTTTGTTTTGGATGTTAAACTTTGTATCACCAACAAAATAAATAAAAGTTACATTATTCTATTTCCTTTCTCATGTTTTCCTCTACTCTCTCTTTTCTACAAATTTTCAAGTATGGTGATCAAGAAGGAACTTGATGTCCTTGATAAATGAATCTAAAGAGCTATGTGTTAGATTTTTAGTCTCAATATGTGCTTCATTATTACTTTTCTCCAATTTAATGTCAAACTACCTTGGTTATTAGGTGTGAACTTTGAAATTACTTACTCACACTCCTAAATTCTCTCCTTTATCCCTCATCTCCACAATTTCCTCCCTTGTACCCCGTAGAAGTTCTTTGACATAGGTTTAGTGAAGTATGCATGTGTGATCTCTAGCCTATTTGGCCACCCCATTACGTTTAGATCGGATTAGGATAGTTACATTCAATAATGGGAACCTCCCCACATACAATAAGGAGGGGCATAACCTGGTGAGCGTTGGTGGAAATACATAATTTTCCATACGAAAAATTATCTCACCAAAAACATGGAATCGATAAATCGGTGGATGAGGGTACAAATGGAATATTATTTGTTTTCTATATTATCCAAATTTTTGTGTTGGCTAAAAACACGGGTTTTCAAGGAGAAAAATGTAATAATTTGTATCTATAGTAATTCAATAACTCCATCTACCTAAATTTAATTCATCATGGCACCCATGAATGGACCTATATGTTTAATGGTGCACAAATTGAAGGAGGAAGGGTGCCCATGCCCAAAAATTTAAAAAATGACTAGATTTGGTTATTGGTAGGTGGAAATGATCCATTTATGGTCGTTTTATCACTCCCCTTTCTTTGTCTCTCATTCTCTAAATATGTAATTGCTTATGCTTTGGAAAAGGGTTCTTCTTTGATATATTTGGAGCTCGCTTTTGAGTTTTACAATTTCCATACCTTGAGACCTCTATAATAATGTCCTTTGAAAGTTTTTAAGCCTCTCTTTGTAAATCCAAGTAAAAATATTTTTAAATGATATGCGTTTTGGTGCATTCCTTTAAATGTTATGTATTTGATGTGAATCTATTTCTGTCTTGTTTTCATTTTGATCTATTCACTTATTTCTTCCAAAAATTTGTTTTTCTCTTTGATTCTTGCATACGCAGATTGCATTTGAGTCTCTAGAGGTCGATTTGAACCTTGTTCTAGCATTGGTGCATAACCCCCTTTCATTTTACACCATTTTTCCCTTCTCAACCTTGGTTTTTGTTTAGATATAGTTTAGTTGCATTTTAAAGTTATAGGTTAGTTTGTAGTTGGTTAAGATAGAAGGAACCATCCTTCTCTGAAGGTTTTTCTCACTCTGCAAGGTCCCACACTTGGAAAAAATCCCATGTCACAATAATATTTCTAGTGTTCATCTTTGATCATGTAGAGGGTGTAAATTTTATGTGATAACAGATACATTGTTGTAAGAAAAAGAAGATGCCTTAGAAACAGTGGTATCAAAAGGACTCCTAAGAACAAGTCACATGAAGGAATATAATTGATAACCAAATATTCAAAGTGGTAATAGTAGCAAAACCAATTCTGAGAGGTATGATAATATGTCCTAAGTTTGTAATATCATCAAACGTTAATTCCATTTTTCTATATCCAAGAAGGAACAAAAATTTGAGAGTACATATAAATTATGTGCAAAACATTCTCGATCGCAACACTATGAAAAGGAATTTTTTTTAAAATGCTTGAATTTTTAGGGTGTTAAAAGTAAAATCACTAGCCATATCATCATCACCAAATTTAATATCTAGCCCCAATGGTAAGATAGCATTCACTAATTGATCATAAGAAGATTTAGGAGGTATCGGATGATACATGGGATATTCATTAGAAAAGGGTGTAGAAATATGATAATTAATTGTTTAGCCATGTAATTGATCATCATTATGGGGATTGAATTTGTAAGGTATATTCTGATATTTAATAACACCAACATTGAGGATATCTTGTACAACATGGTGAATCTTAAGACATCAATTAGTAGGATCGACACAACAAAAATTATAGTCCTAATGAATGTGAACATAAAATTTCTTGTCATGAGGTGTAGCGATATAAAATTTATGTTGTAGAGGAATAAATACAATTTTACACACAAGGAATTGTTAAATAATATTTAAAGGGGAATAATGTAAGTTAATAAACTTCCAAGAAAAGGGTTATAATTGTAAATTTGTAATGCATGCGCCATGTGAGGCAATAGGAGAAGATATAGCTAACTCTTATTCTAATTGTATAATTTGATGTTGTGACAAATGAACAAGGGATTTGAGGGCATGTGTTTTATAAAAAAATGGGTACTATTATTATCATAAGAGTAACAGGATTGAGTTACTACATCTATTAGATCAACAAGTTGTTATTTTTTCTAACAAAGAGGAGAAGAGTAGACTTGATCGTGAGGATAATAGCTTCCACCAAGAAAATGGAATGAACCCTTGAACAACCTTTATAAATTTTGATAATGATCTATTAGATTCAACTCCATGATGTCCTTAACTAATATTTTGTAATAATAAGTTAGATTGAAGAGTTGGGTTCACCATTAATTTTTGGAATTTAGTGGAGATGTACAAAAACTAAAATAATTTAATGGTTAGCAATAGGTCACCTTGTTTTATCTTAATAACTTACAACATAAATTATATGTTTGACCAAAATAATGCATTCCAAATTGAAATTATTGAGACCATTGATAAAGAATAAGTACTTGCTAATAACATGAGAAGAGAGATAAAATTATCTATATATGATGATTTAGGAATGAATTAGGTGTGTGTATTGCAGTGGAACAAGAAGATAAATATCTTTGGATTCAGCCTTTGCAAGTTCTAAAATTAGAAACCGAGTAGGTGTAATACCATTTAGATTATGTATGGTCTAAGTTGAAGCTCTACAATCCAAACACAAAGCTCTACAATTCTAAATATTGTGAGAATCTAGATCAACAACTTTCTTTATGCTTTGTTTTCCTATACATTATGCTTGATTTTATGTATCTTTTGATCACATACCTTTGGGATGACCTATAAAGACATGTAACAAAGTAAAAACCCTAACAACCTCTAAAACCCTTCATCAAATCATTAGCAAATTAGAAATGAAAATATATGTGTAAATTTGAGGCTAGATGACCCTTAGATGTTAGAATCCTATCTTCTAAACCAATCCAAGTGTTATCGTACATATTCTTATTGCAAAAATAAAGCCTCATGTAGTTATCTTATGTGTTTGTGTAATTTTTTATAGATAACCAACCCACAAGTGACATGGTCTTGTATCTCTCAACACCAATATTATAGGTTAACTTCATAATATATAATGTACCAATTATGGTAATAGTGACATTTATTTTTCTCATCTATATGACCTAACCCTTTGTTTATTGAAACCCTTGTGAAATTCTTTGAGTTACTTTATCTTGCTAAGGAATGGATTTATGATATTTTCATGTTTTTAGATGGATGAATCTAGACTCGTTGACATAGTTTAGTGCTTCATACCGACATTAAGGAATACTCTAGATGATGTGTAGCTAATTTAGGAAGATTTAGTGTTCTTGGAATGATCTTTGGAATAATAACTTATAAGAATTATAGGTAATTTATAAGGTGAAATTGGCTTGCTCATATACCCATGCATATATGAGATATTATAATAAGGAAAACCCCGAGAAGATGGAATGACCCAAAGAATAATTTGCAATTAAAATTAGTGTCACTTTGAATACGAAGTGGAAGGATTGTATAGGTCATGCAAGACTAGAACCTATGACCATTTCATAGTTTTTAAGACCCGAGAGATAAATATCAAAACTAAAATTTGTGTCATGAGGATCATTTTTTATGTTCCTTTGATTAAATAGTATTGCTAGAATTAATGATAAAGGAAAAATTAAAGATAATAACTTTTGAGAATAGTCACAAAGATGAGAAGATTAGATTCTATATGTAAGTGTATTTATTAAATAAAGGATACATGGTCAAACTTGAAATTAAATAAGGAGAAGTTACTAGATTTTAGTGTCTACAATGTATAACATTTCCTTTAGATCCTACATTATCAAAAGCTCTATACCAACATATATAAGTGTTCCTTTTTGTTGAGAGTATCTAATAACAAAGATACATAATCAATAAGGACAATATTAATTTGGACCAAGAAAATATCCAAGTCATCCTATAATACCTAGCCCTGAATAATCCTTAAAAATATGAAGTTTTATAGTATTAAAGAACTTCTATTATGTGTTTATACTTATTTCTTATCACACATCATGAATTATCAATTAGGTAAACAGAGAGAGGAGAAAGATAAAATTTCATAAGGAAAAAGACACAACAAAAGGATTTTTCATGTATGAAGAAGAGAATCTATTCAACACCAATTTTGGTATCTTTAAATCTAGAATAGTAAATCAAGATAGAAATACCTACTTCTGATATACGATTAGTGCATTCCTCACACAACATGGAAATTCATTTTAATAACACATTGATACTATATCTAACATAATTTGCATGTACGCCACATATGTAAAGGAATTAAACATCATTATGCAAGCATAAAAATACTAAAAAGCATTTTTGAAAATTTGAGTATCATACACATACTAGATCATAATCCTTTTCACTTAATGCAAACCCATGTTTAGTTCTAAAATTATTCTCACTTGATATGGTCAACCTATCTATAGTGGTTTAATATCAAAATTCTCAATACCAAGGGAATTCCAAATTGAGTTGTTTATTGTTTGATTTGGAACCCAATTACCTACCTTAGATAATCCTAGAATCATGTGGAAATGAGACATTAGAGAAGTCTCAATTGTATGAACATGACAAAGAAGATTTTGACATATTTTAAGGATTGAGGGATAGAAAAACATTCCATACTATCATTTACAATAAAGGATTCCATTCCATATGGGACACCACTATGTTCCAATAAAGAAGTGTCTAGAACTTATTTTGTAGGCTCATTATAGTTGGGTTGTAGGTAAATTTTGAATATAAAAATAATGACAAGTGTTGAAAAATATTTCTAATAGAAAAATATCTACCATGAAGCTAATATAAATGGATATATCTCTGAATTATCTTTCCAATGCAACTTTTATAATCTCATAAATTCACCTGTAGCTCAAGCTATGCTCATTTTGTTGAACCCGCTATTTGAGATCCCAAAACTACCCTTTGACTAGTCAACCTATTTGGACCTCAAAACACCATGAACCTGCATGAACATGTCCTAAAACCTCCATGGAAATAAATAAAAACTCCCATACATCATGCACCATCAATTTTTCATGCTACTCCTTTGGACCATCTTGTCCTAATACCATCTTTCTAAGAAACTGCTATTTTAAAGTCGGGCCCACTCATGACCATGACCTCAACCATACATTTTGAGAAATCCTAAGGATTCCTATACAACATAAAATTATCAATTTTTAGTAACCAATCAAAAATGAGATGATATAATCACTTTTCGCAAGTTTCTCCTCGTTAGGGTTTAGCTAGGGTTTCAAGCCACTTTATCTTCTTGACAATCATTCGAATAGCGTGACGATCAAACTACCTCATTATTTTTTTAAAATATTAATAAATTACCTAATAATATATTCTAAATATCTCATTTCCCCATGCAAATCATATAGTTCACAACGAGAATTAGTAGGTCAACATTTGTTATAAAATCACATTGTTACTTACCTAGTTTCACCAAAACTTGCATATCTTCAAAAATATTTATCATAATGACCTGAAACTTGGCATGAAGCACCATGAAAACATAATATAACTTATAAAACTCACCACATAGCCCAAATACATCTCAAACTCTCCATCCAATCTCATTTGCATGTGCTAAACTACTTGTTTCTCACTTATAGCTTCCCAAGGACCTCAAATATGCATCTAACCTCTAAATTATGATCTAAAATTCATTTCACACCTTAGGTTCACTACTATAATTCTATAAACATACTATAATATAAAAAATTTGTCGAAATCTCATATCTCCTTACCATTCAGGTACTCCAGGGGCTAGAAACAAGCACTGGAAAGACCTTGTTCAACCAAAAAAACCCATGTCTTGACCATAATGACCTTATGCAGAATCATACAAAAATATAACACTCTTCATGGAATATTAATGAAATCATGAAACACTCCAACCAACTCATGATGACTCAAAACATGATTTTTCCTAGCAAACCAAGCACCAAGACAACACTGTACTTCACCAAACCACATGAACAACATGCTTGACACCTAAATAACATCATAGAGAGACACATACATCACCATGACACCCTTTTCCATTAATGGGGATTGACATCAATGACAACACAACCACACAATGGCCAAAAATCTCCCCCTTTTTCATTGATGTTAACCATCATTAAGAAACATTGGTGGCAACAAAATGACAAAAAAACTGTATGAACTCAAATATATCCTTATGAGATTATCTCCCCCTTTAGAATCCATGAAAAAGGATAAAATTACTATAAGATGTGAAAATGGCAACACAAGACCAAGCATACTTGACAACAATACAAAATTTGACTTACTTGACCAAAAAGCTCCGTTGGGACTAAAAACTTTCTACTTTGACTCCTTTAGCAGAAAATGAAGATCCTTTTGGGCCTAAAAAAATATCCCCTTATCGATACTTGTCATCTTATCCTTCAACCATGCTTTATATCACATTATAGGTCTATATCATGCAAGAAATCAAAAAAAAAAATCACTTTTGCTATCAAAATCATCTTGAGGACAATTGTCCCTAAAACCCAATTTCGGTGGCCTTTTGAAAAATTTCACACCTCTACAATCTCAAACATAACACATGTCAGTTACGTATGAATCCCACGGGATGACAACATCTTATGCTAGTGAAAAATGCAAATATTTGTGTTCTTACCTAGTTTACATTCCTTGAAGATGACTTAGTATCTTTGTTATAATCATGAAGCCATGATTCCGTGATTTCAACATTGATTAGATGTTGTTATAGCCTTCAAGTGTCAAAAAGTGTCTTACCTCTCTTGAAGCACCATATATTTTTCCTAATCAACCTTCCTATCAGTTTATTTCAATTTGAGGACAAAAAATATACTCCCCCCATCTCTAAAAGGTATATGCAAACTTGCACATATACTTTTAAAGCATACATGAAATTTTTAAGACATCCACAAAGACATATCACTCTATAGCTATATATGGAACCATTATGATAAACATGACCACTAAGAATCATAAATACTTCTTAACAATGGAAGTTTCTTTTCAAAAACTTAGCACTCCCCCTAGAATGTAGATTACTTCACAAAATTTGTAACCATAGAGACAACATTGATTCTCAGTACTTAAGGACATTTATGTTTGATACAATCCTCTCGATAAGTTAAAATTTCAATAAATATTGTACCCTTTCACCTTTATTTGAACAATCTCACAATGATTACTCTACATTTTTAAAATTACATAGAATTTTCCATAGTAATCTTAAACATACCATTGAAAATTCATTCTCATTTCACTATTGGAACAACCTTGATTTGACACAATCAAATTCATTTTGATATCATAGCTTGACATAACATACACAACTTTGTAATGCTCAACCAATGTGAGAAAATCATACCTTTGTCACAGACCTTGTTAATGCATAAAATTCACTAAAAATCCTTGATACAACCATTTTTATAGTCATGATAACTTATTCTATATTTTCATACCTTTTATGCACTAAGATACAAGAAACATCAACTTTTGCAACTAAATGTGACACCTCACAAATCCTTACACTTATTGAAATTCACTTTTAGACCTTCCTTTCTGCTCCAAGTCTCACAAGTCATCATTTTGGATTCAAATAAATCTCTTTAGGCCTATAGCATAAACATTTAGCCTGAAATTTGACCAAGCTAATTTTTTCTAAGCTGACACTTACTTGCTAGCATGACTTATTACATACTTGCCTTTTTTATTACAAAATAGACACATCTTGAACAAGCATTGACACCACTAAGATTCCCTTTCAAAAGTAGCAACTTCATGTTCTTAGACCTCTTTATCTTGGAAATATCTTCAACTTCCATAATCCACTGAAAAAATAAGCGTACATAATCTGAAGTGAGTTTCACATTTAGTTCTAAGACCACCGAGATATATTTTTCCATACAAGAACTTGAATTTCATCAAGCCAAATGTAACATTCATTCATGGTGCATTAAGCTAAGTCTCAGCTAACTCACACAATCATGTTCTACATGTGATTATCCTTAATGACATGTTTATTCAAGTATATAGTGATCTTGAATCACTTTTGCAACTTTATAGTTATCATCGGAGTTTTAACATTCAAACCCTCATTGTGACAAAGTTATCCTATCAAAAATTATGTCTTCATATATTCTATTACCAAGATGACTCTACATAGAGCTCAAACACCTTAATTACATGTATATTATCTTCCTTGATCATCATATATCAAATTTATGCATTGATTCTTCATTTCAAAGCTCTACCACTTGTAGCTTATTGACTTTTTCATCTATGAACCTTCAACTCTAATTCTTGCCTTCCTACACACCTTTAGGTGCTTCTCTATATAATGAATAATCATACCTTCATCTATCAAGGAATGAGAACACCTCATTTACACCTCATATCTTTGATTTTGCTAATGGAATTTTCTAACTATGGAATAATACAAAATTGAACAACTATACCATTGTACCTAGTCACACTAGGTTTATTTAGACCTAAGGCGTGGCAATCCAGTTCACGATCAATCATGCTTGATAATATTATTAATTACTTGATGAAACCTAAGAGGGTATTGAAAATTATATTTTGTCATTCAATACTTTCATACCTTGGTTGATCAGATATCTCCCACATCTTGATTTTATAACATGATTTTTGGTTCTTTATAGGATTTTTTACATATTGTAGATGTGCATTTCATACCTTGTGCAAGATATTATCTTATTTGATCATATAAATACTTTAACTCCTTTATCATAAATCCTCTATCTTAGACCAAGTTACAACCTTTAGATGCTACTGTGGAACAATTTTCCATTCTCTAACTTACACCGTAGATGCTTTGTTCTTACAAGGTCATTCAAAACTCCAAGATCTTGGAAACAACTTCATGGAATTATGATGCATACTTCATGACAAGAACAACCATACGAACATGTTGACCCGATAACCATGTTCACAATACAAATATAAAGTCTATAAGGGACTCATACCTTCAAAACACCTTTCTAGCAAGACTGATATACTTCAATGAGAAAATTTTTCCATTTTCCAACCTTCTAGAGCCTTATGAACAAACTCCATCATCATCAAGTACTAACTCAGAACATGAACATCATAGAAATTCAAGGCATACATTGAACATAACCCATGAAAATTCTCATGAGTTTTTCAATTTGATAGACCATTCCACTTATTTTTTACACTTGAAGAAAGAAAATTCAGACTCGTAAATTGACAATCTTGACTCTTTTCCCACAATCAACTTCATCTTAACATGAACAAGAACTCTGGCTTCCACATGACTTCAAGCATTAACAAGTAAGTGATTTTTTCACCATAATATTTGAATTCTCAGATGCACTATTCTCCAAACATATTTTGATAGGTAAACATAGACTTTGACATAGTCACATATAGATTTTATTTCTTGTTTACGGGAAAAATGACCACAACCTAAAGTACACAATTTAGACTCATCAACTAACATGCTCGGGATGCCCTTAACAAAGTATAAACACTTGACACCTTGAGTAGAGACATAACCTTGAACTCAGACATATAAATTCTATTAAAAACACCATATGACCTTAAGAATTAAACTCACTTTGAACCTATGAAATATACTTTTCAACCATGGGAACCTATTACACATACTAGAACTACACGAATCATGATTTCTCTTTGGGCATAGATACATGGATCAACATAAATAAACCCATATATTGATGAAAAAATCATGAAGAAAAAAAAAATATAATAGACACGAGACACATACTGATTTCCATGACATATTAGATGCAATATACATTAGACACACACTTCTTGCAATCAGGACACCAACCTTGACAGTTCGAGACAAGAGAGCTTTTCTTGATAGATATTAGCACAACTCATGGGCTCAAATTCCTTTTAAGGTTCTTTTATATACCTCATATTATCAATTTCACCTAGAATTTTCTAACAACAAATCTTTTCACATTTTAATAACATCATGCTTTAGTGAAAAGATCAAATTAAGATCATAACACCAAGACGGTTACTTGACGGGACATAGAGACCTTGAGAGCTCAGAACCAAACTAGGACTCACTTCATGAGTTCTTATGAGACTAACAACATACATAATCCTTCCACTTGTAAACGGTCCTATGAACCCTTAGCTTAAATGAAAATAAGTAATCAAAACAAAGCTCATACCTTATTTGAAGCATTGATGAACCATGATGTCCTCTTGAAAGAATCAAAATCTTCTTGTCCTAAACCCATTCATGAATCATCAAATTCATAGATCCAACTGTACCAATCTTCATTTCGTGACTTTTCTTCTCTATCATAGGGTTCACTAGGATCACTTCATTGATTTTCATCATGATTAGATCATCATGACATTTTTATTTTTCCTACAACATTGAGATATTTAGGTAAAACCTCAAGTTCAACTCCTAGGGAATCATCAAAAACTTCATCATCTTCTTTGAATTCATATTCATCAAAATCAGCTTCTAGATAAACTTCATCATCAGCTACTAGGTCTTCATCCTTGCCATTAGGACAACTTCCTTCAAAAACACTATAAGAACCTATTTTTATTCCTTCATAATGCTTAAAATTATCTACAATTGTTGAAGAGGGGGTGAAAAATTCATAGATGGATTTCCATATGTCAAACCATAAGGGTTTTAAATAATCTCTCAATAAATAATCTCTCGATCAATGGATTACCTTCAAATTTAACCTAACAATCTGCCATACTTGTGCTTGAGTAGGATCTCCTTCAAGTGGTCAGACTTGTTTTTCAAGGAAATGGTTTTTGGAAGCACAATGTACTGAGAGGAGGGGGTGAATAAGTCCAAAAAATAATTTTATTCATACACCATCACATACATCCATTCATCCATTAACCATCCATAACCATATGTGTGCATTAGATATATATAACATCAATCACAAGAGTGTGAAATAAAGAACACAACACAAGAAAACCATATGTATTTGGGAAACCTCATGGAGAATGAAATCCATTGAGACTCTACTTATATTACTCAAAGATAATATTTTTAGTGAAGAACCAACTTCACAAGGATCACCAACCCCGATTTAGTAGGCACCAAGCCCAAAAGGAGAACCAACCCTACAAGGAGCACCAACCCATAATTTAGTGAAGCACCAAATCCATAAGGAGGATATAACCCCTAAGATGACAAAGCACCAATTCGCCACCTGTAGATGTTTGATATTTGATTTGTTTGCTGCCATAACTAATGGAGACCACAATTTTAGCTCACAAACCCTAGGTCTTCACCTTGCACAATCTCCTTCCTTCTCAACTTGTCTTTCCTATAATCTCTTGCACACATACACTCAATAATTAATCAACCTATAATGAATCTTATCATATCTAAAACTCTACCACCATACACACAATTCACTCACCTATGGGTCACTTTACTCCCCCATGCAAGACTAGCTCCCAAGATGAGTAAAAACTTCAATTTTATATGCTAATCATATATCTAACACAATGGAGGTCGGTCAATCATGATAATTTAAACCCATACATCTCTATAAAATTCATAAATTTTAATTACAATAGTTACATTTGACCCAAGTAGGTCAGCCTATCCAAAAACCTCATTACATGTGCTAAAAATGGCTCAAAACCCATTCTTAAAAATTCCCTAACATTAGTACCATACTTTTTCATGACCAAAAACCCCTTACATATGAATAAAATATCATTAAACATTCATACATGGTTGCAATTAATATCAACCAATCAAATTATTTCATTTATTAAGCCCAATTCCCTTTACAAATCTCAAAACAATTATTTCCCGCACCCTTTAGCACCCTGGAAACTTCATCTAATCACCAAATCACTTATTCTCAAAAAAACCATATCATATTATCACTTTAATGAAATTTAATAACCTGTATAACACTCATAATAGAGGTATAAGTCATGAAACATCCTTCAATTAAAACCACAAAATATTTTCTTTCACCGTGAGATCAACTTTGCGCAAAAATAATGTTTCCAAAGGTTAGCTCCTAAAATCATTTATAAAAACATTAAATACCTTCAAATGGATTAATAAGATTCCAAGTGCATCCTTATTAATATTATAGGTGATAGGAAGTATCACCCAATCCATATCATGCTTCAAATAACATCAAACTTTCATCAAAACACATGTTGTCTGAACTACCAAAAATCTTCCCACTAAAACAATGACATGGAAACCCTTTCAAATGAAAAATTAACTCATCATGAGGCAATACATATATCATTGTAAATTTATCTAGATCATCTTTCCAATGCAACTTGAATCATCTCAAAACTCCACCTATAGCTCAAGTTATGCTCATTATGAACCCTATTATTTGAGATCCCAAAACTACCCTTTGACTAGTCAACTTGTTTGGACCTCAAAACACCATGAACCTACATGAGCATGTTATGAAACCTCCATGTAAATCAAGAAAAAATCTCATACATCATGCACCATCTATTTTTTATGCTACTCCTTTGGACCATCTTGTCCTAATATAACCTTTATTAGAAAGCTGTTATTTTTAGGTGGGGCCCACTCATGACCATGAGCTCAATCATACATTTTAGAAAATCCTGAGGAGTCCTCTACAACATCCAATCATCACTTTTTAGTAACCAATAAAAATTGAGTTGATATACTCACTTTTCTAGAAGTGATCAGTAGCTAGGGTTTCAAACTATGATCAAATCATGACTATGTGACATGAGTGAACCATGATGAAGTCATTGAAAATTGTGATCAAGTACATTAAGCATCAGTAGATCACAAGTTATGTAGTATTGAGGCTAACATAAATGATACACTAATGGAATTGGTTCACCAATAACCAAATTGATCTTTTTACACCTTGTCAATAATTTCGGATAAATGTATCTCACTACTTGTTAAAGAGGAAAACCTAATCTTGAATAATATGTGTACAAAAGATACTTTCAGAAAGTCTTAAAAATATATTTTTAGCAGGCTATTGACAACTTTTAGTATTTTACCTTTTAGGGGTTTTAGATAATTTCTAATTTACATAATGTACATCAATATCTAAACTTATATGGTTTTAGTGGAATTTTTTATTTCAATCCATCATATTTCCGATGGGTTTTGTAGTTTATTAATTGAATCAATAGCTTAGAACATATGACCCTAATAAGGAGTGTAAAATAGGATGTGGTATAATAGAAAATATTATGTATTTTTCAAATTTTAAATTTTTTATTCAACCCCTAAAGTAGATACAAATGAAGTCCATGTAAGGTGACATTTTAGTTCCCATTTATAACCATTCATATTATATTTTTAAAAGTTTTTAATGTTCTCAATTGTATAGTTATAAAGAATATTTTTGGTTTAAAATATAAATCTATGGGCATACATATCTCTTATGGTTCTATATAGTATAGATTTAAAATTATTATTATATAAAACTTATTTCACTAAATATGGACTTATTCCAATGTAAGAAACTAAAAATATAGGTAACATTATAATCCAATATTACTAGTTTTGGATTCCAAAATGTTAAATATTGGAATTTACTATACTCCAAAATCACATATATTGAAATCCAAAATCAAGCATATTGGAATCATGAATCACATATATTGGAATCTAGAACCACATATATTGGAATCCAAAATGACATATATTAGAACATGAAAATCAAAATATTGGAACCCATTATAACTCCTTTTGGAGTCCAATATTTCAGTTATCGGTTTAAATTAATGAATCTGGGAACAATTGTTTAATGATTTCAAGGAATCTAAAATTGATCTACAAAACAATAAATAGAACATGTTTATGTTTTATACGGGATAACAACCACTATAAACTATTTATGCTTTGGTTTGGAAGCAATCATTTTAATGATTTTAGGGAATCCAAGATTGATCCACAACACATTACACAAAACATGTTTCTATTTTATATGGGCTGATGACCTCTAAGTTTTATTTATGATTTGGTCTAGGTGAAATCATTTAATGATTTCAAGAAATCCAACATTGATCTGTAAAACAAAAACACATCATGTTTATATTTTATAAGGGATAATGACCGTTAGACATTATTTATACTTTGGAATATGGTTCTTATCAGTTTTAAAATGTATTTTACATTAAACTATGCAGATTTGAATAATTAAAATGCCTTATGGCCTATTGTATACTAGGCTAAAGACATTCAAGACTATAGTTGATGGAAATTCCATTGATGGAAAAGGGTGTAGTGAGGTTATGTGAGTCTTCATGAGGTGTTATTCTAATGTCAAAGATGAAGGTTGATTGGTAGTGTCAGGATTTGGTGAGTTCTATGTTGTCCTGGAGCATGGTTCAAAGTGTGTAAGGTCATGATTTGAGTCCTTACAAGGTGGATGAAGGTTTTCATGTGGAAAAATATGGATTTTATGATGTTTCATGAGTATCTAAGGGTATGCACGAGGTTAGCAAGGTCATTTCATGGGTTTTATGTGTTGAGTCAAGTCATTCCAGGCCTATTCCTAGCCCTAGAGCATGTAGAATGAGATGGAGGCATGAGATTTGGAGAAAATCAGTAATGATGGAGTATGGTGATAGTTTACAAGAGGTTTTGTTGAGTTTCAAGTCAGTATTAAGTGATACAAGTGCATTTATGAGGTTTTGGGAAGTAAACAGGTGTAGAACGGGGAAAGTTGGCATAGGTAAGTCTTAATGGATGGAGATTTTGAGAGATATTTGGGATATATGGTTATTATGGAAATTTATAGTATGTTTTTGATTCTTCATAACAATTTGTAGGTCATTCTGAAAAAGGAATTGTAAACTACTTTAGTTTTTTGCAAAACTAGGTGTTTTACAGTGTGATTTTGAAGAAAATGTTGACCTTATGATGCTCATTGTGAGATGTGTGATTTTCATGGGGACCTAATATATTTGGAATATATTTTTAGGTTAATTATTAAGGTTTCAAAAAATAATGAGGTAGTTTTATTGTCATATTTTTATTAATGATCGTTAAGAAGATAAGTTTCTTTGAAACCCTAGCTAAACCCTAGCTAAAAGTGACTTGGAAGAAATTGCTTGTACTAGCCAAGTTTTTATTTGTTATGAAAAAGTGATGATTGGATTTTGTAGAGGACTATTCCATATTTCTAGAAAGGTATATTCGATTATGTGACGATCATCGGTTGCACCTAAAAATTCTTGTTTCGAAGAAGTTCGAGTTTTGGAAACTTTTTCTAAAGAAGGTATGAAATAAATTGACATTGATTTTATACCTTGAGTTTTTCTACATATCCATGATAGTTTCATATCATGGTTTAAGTGAAAAATTAAATTGTGTCCTATTTATGAAGATTGGTTTTGGGCGGTTTGTAGAAGTCTATGGTAAAATTTGAATTACAGGAGCTACAAGAAGAGTTAGGACTCCATTCAAGTTTTTTTGTGATCCTGGTTCATATTTTTTCCATTTTCTTATCAATTTTTTTTTTTGGATATGTTATGAACAAGTTATAACCTATTATTTGAGGGTCAAATCTAGAGGATGTTTGGTCTAAGCTGGGTGTTAATTGGCTTCATGTGGTAGGATGATGTTTGATTTTTCATGATTGTTGAAGGTTCACGAGTTCTTAGACAATATGTCTAAGAGTTTTCCATGATTTTTCAAGTGTGGAAGTGAGTTTTGAGGTGATGGAGAAAGTTGAGCTCAAGCTTGGTTCTTGAGTCCTAGAAGGATAAAGATGTAGTGTACGAGAGATGGACTTGTTGGAAGGCCTTCCACTTGGAGTTGTAAGGAAATATAATATTCTATGAAAAGATAATTCATATGTATTTAAATTAATATATTGTTTTTCTCATGATGATGATACTTGATTGGCCATATAGGTCATTTTGTGAGAAATAAGGTTGTTTGGTTTTTTTGAATAGAACTTCTTTGGCTGAAAGAATGAAGTGAATGAGGCATAAGATCAATGATTTAATGATTTTTATCAGTTGGAGAGTGAATAATTATGTATTTTATTAAATTAATTCATTTGGAGGTATTGGAAGTGACAAAAGGGTGAAAACAAGTTGAGTTTGTAAAAAGCGCTTCTAGGTACCTTGATTTGGTGAATAGGAAAGTACATGTGGTTTGCACATATGGATGTTTCATGAGCTCTAACATGTATGGATATAATATAAATTTCCCATGGATTGCATATATTGGCCACATTTTATTTGTTATTAGGTGGTCTTGAGGTCCAAATGTGAAGATAGAGTCATAGAAACAATTTTTAGTGAAGGATATGAGGCTTTTGAGTTGTCTTATGAATTATTTGATTGGTAAAAGATAATTTATGACCATGAATGATTTTATTATGTTATATTACACATGTGTGATGAATTTTGGAGCTTTAATAATCATGGTTTTGGAATTTGTGGTTTTAGCTCGAGCATGTTTAGCGGTTTTGGGCATGACCGACCTATATGGGTCCAATCTGAATGTTTTAATGAATTTTTTAGGATGTCATTAATTTTTTTTTGGTCAAATTATTTATGGTGGTATGACCTATTTTGTGTTTGATAGAAAGAATGCATATAAAAGTGAGTTTAGAGTTCATTTTTGAACTAGTCTTATGAGAGGGAAAAATGTTACCGCCTAAGGGTGTGAAGGGGATTCTATTGCATTATTTTCAAACTAATGAAGTTTTTGATAGGTTGAGGAATGATTCAGAGCATGTGTGTAAGTGTTTGAAGGAAAAAAAAGGTGTGAAAGAATAATAAAGAGCAAGTTGAAGCAATGAGGGTTTGAAGGTGAATGCATGAGCTTAAATTGTGATCTCTATTAGTTTTGGAATCAAAAAATTAAGATATCATCATCTTCATGTGGTTGATTTGGTTCTTATTCTTCTTATGGGGTTATAGCCTCCTTATGGAGTGGATGCTTCACTAAATTAGGGGTTGGTACTCTACTAAACTAGGGGTTGGTGCTCCTTGTGAAGTTGGTGCTTCACTAAATCTCTTTGCTTTGTGTAATATAAGTAGAGTTTCAATGGGTTTTCTTCCCCTTGAGGTTTTCCACTTATATATGGTGTTCATGTGTCTTATTATTTTTTTCATGTTCATGTGACTGCTTAATACACACCTAACATGCACACATGGTTATGAATGCTAAATGGATGAATGAAATGATGAATGTATGTGATGGTAAATGAATTGAAATTTTTGTAGGACTGATTCACCCCTTTATTCCATTGTACTTCCAACATATTTTTGACACCCTTCTCTAATGAAATGGGATATTCATATCACTTCATTATTTTAACTACTCTAAATTAGGGAATGATCACCCCAATCTTCTAATGGATTAGTTTTGATCCCTCTCTCAAATGTACTCATCAATACATATTTTTCTTAAGTAAGTGCATGGAAATGGGCCTCCAAAATGGGGTCAAAAGTGGCCATGTTTTTCCTAAATTCAGAAAAATATGAAATTCCACTAGTAATTTAGCATGTCTATTATCAAAATTTGACAATTTGAAACGAATAAGAATTGTAGTGTGTATGGTGGGAAAATCAATTTTCTCGATAAAATTCACTCCTAAATCATCAGTTCTACCAAGGTATTAAGGTAATAAGTAGGAAAGAAACATGAACCAAAACACATTGGGTAGACATGAAAGGGGCTACAACAATCACTATGGTCACATATCTAGAGGGAAGTAATCCCTATACTAAGTCAACCTAGGGTTTCCAAGGCACGTGGTACCGATAGAGGAAGGAACTCTACTTGAGATATAAATATACTAGTGAGGATAGGTATGGATCGATAATAAATGAACCAAGCATGCATACCATAACTGAAATGAAATTTATAATAGCTAAGGAGTAGATAATGAATAAGAGCATCATGCTAATTAGCATTAAAACATATTTAATACTCAGCTAACATATAATAATGAGGGAAGGAAATGAACTTATATATGAAATGAACTAAGCACACTGAGAGAGAATCATTATTAGGTGGAGAAGGGGAACAATGTTCCTATCCTAGACTCACTATAGGTGACCTAATAGTGTAAAAACCCATCCAGGAAGAAGAGTATCTAATCCAATCGAAGCATGATGCAAGATGAACCAAGAGTTATGTGATCATATGCAAATATTTTGCAAAAGAACATATCATATGAAAATTCCTATGATTCGGGATTCCTTTCTCTATGAATTTCAAATGAGTGGTAGGTTTATATAGGATGCCATCTCTCATGGTCATTGGTGTTAGCCAAGAAAATGTAACATCAACACCATCGTGCACGAGCCATGGTGTTGGAAAAGGGTTATAAAATGAGGTAATATGTCATGAAAAGTAAAAATAATGTTTCGTCGATCATGGATATGGATAAACAAGGTGCAAAGTGGTGAGATGCAAGTAAGGAGTTATGAATGAAATGTATAAGAGACCTATAAAACAAGGATAAATAGTACAGGGAAAACTAAGGCCAAGACTAAATAGTGATAATCTCTCCATATACTTTCTCTAACCCATAATGGTTACGTGAATAACCATTCCCCATTCCCAACAAGCCCCTTTAGGCACTAAGTGTAGAATTAGATAAATCAATGACCCTTATCTTCACAAAGGAAATTATTAGTAATAGGTACGAAAGATTAAAGTAACAAAATAGGTGTATGTATATGCCCAGTCATTGATAACTACATGTCAACAATGATTAAACATGGGGTGCTCACCAAAAAAACATAGTCCAGTAAAACTACTTGCTAGACTATAAGAAATGAAATATACCCACCAATGTGTACCTAATAGTGTCGCTCATCCTGTCACATGCAGTAAACTCCATGTTGTAAAACCCTAAATAACTAAAACTAAAAGTAAACACTAGAGGATCATCAATTAAAAAGACATAAATCACTAAGTGGAGGCCTATGGGATGGATTTCATGTCAAGATGTGGGGATATTGTGATGATGATATGATGTGAAAAATAGGTGAAAATTGAAGATCGTCGAAAGTAGTTGTGTAATAGGTTGAAACAAATGACATGAGATTACATTTATAACACAATAAACAACATGTGTTCCAGTGTTTGAGAGAAAATGATGATTGTTTGAATATTTAGGTTGATTGCAACTGAATTCAAATAAAAATTTGGGTTTTATATAGTGATTTTGATTTTGATTTGGTTATTACTATTTATGGAATTGAGAGATCTAAGCTCTAGAATAAAAAAATTGAAGTGTATTTTAACTTCATGGCAAGAGTATTTAGTGATGATGGAGGATGACGACACAGAGCATGTGGTAGGGCATGACCATGGGTAAGTCATTACATTTGATATCATCAAGTAAATTAGGTGTTATTTAGTATTTTTGATTTTTGGATTTTTATCATGTTATTTTTGTTAAAACATGCATCATCGGGTAGGTTATGATGAGATATAGGTGGGTTTTTGTTGTATTTACTTTTTATTTTTCATTTTTCCACATTTTGAAAGTTAAATTTGAGAATTCACGACCATTTTTTTCTATATACCACTAGCCCCTTCAGAATATGAGGTTTGATGGCATCGTGGTGGTGAAAAATGGATCCAAGGGCCGTTAGAATAGGGAATTTTTCTAGGGGATGATGGCATTTTCTGAGGAGCTAATGATATAAGGAATATGTAGGGATAGGTTGTATGCTTTGATTTTTCACTCCAAATTGAATCTTTTAGAGTTTTTATGTTTGTCTATTATCATTTTGTGGATGTAGTTAAGGCACACGATCTTCCTATTCCCGATTTATATGTATCTTGGTTGAGTGTGATTATTTTTGGATTGACACAGGTAGAGGTTCCCTAGTTATAGGGTTGGGGTTTTGGGGGCATCATACGAGATGGCTTAGATACCAATAGATATATATTTAATACATATTTATTTGGTTATAAGGGATATCAAGTCCAACACCTTTCGATGGTGGATAGGACAAGATACCATAAATATAGTGTTGACTTGGGAGGATGTACATGGTATTTTAGGGTTACCGATTGGAGGCACCCGCATGTATTGAAATATTATTTTAGATGGTGCAAAGTGGAGAGAATTAGCCATATGGGCTATAGGAGTAGCACATATAATGAGAGCATGTTTTGTGTCTAAGCACAATGCAAAGTGTATACGAGAAGGATTCTAGATATCTAGAGTTTGGTTATAGGGATTGTGGTGGCACGTATAATGTGTTGAAATAAAAATGGAGCCATCTTGTTGTTTCGATTACAATATGTAGAGATGGTGTATCATGGAGTTTTTTCATATGGGTTACCACAATATTGGTGAATTTGGTGTATGATTTATATATGGTTTGATACAAAGGAAAGAGGTTCATGGGAATCATAATTTTATTGATAGTTTACATATATAAGCGGTTCCCTATGTATAGGCTGATAGGGACACCAAAAGAAGTAGAAATAGATACCCCGAGACTGCTTTAGTGGCCATAGAGGTCGGAAGTGAGATCACTTTAGGTATTTCGAGATAGTGGCATAGGTGGGCCCATGAGATGTGATATGGAAACCCTACATAGGGAATGTAGATCAATGACCTAGTTGGCCCAGGGAATATTTCTTAGATACCATCACAAAGGTGATGCGACACTATGTTTATAGGTTAGAGAACCATGTGATGAGCTTGACACTAAGATAGTTTAGGTGACAAAGTGATAGTGGTGATACCACCATTTCCACCCTACTAACATCATTGTGTTAGAGAGGTTACACAAGCAGAGGTTAGGGTACAAGTAATTCAACCCCACATGATACATGTAGCAAGCACACATGGTCAAAGACAAAGCAGAGGCATAGTGGGGATACTAAGGGCCCACCAAAAATTATAAATATTAGTGGTTTGGAGGAGGGATCGATAGGGTATCCCTAGATATAGGACCGAAAATCAAAGGTACAAGAAGAGGATATCCTAGTATGAAAGGATGGGCAGCTAGAAATCCAACACCATGGCTTAGAGAGCACAAGATGAGATAACCAAGTGAGGGATACTTGCCACATTTTGAGTTCGAGATATCTATGCATCGAGACAAAGGCCCAAACCACGGTGGAGAGGGGATATGATTTTGGTTCCTCGAGACATGTGTGCATAGTACATGGGAGCTAGATCTCATTATGATGATGAGGTGGTGGAGGTGTTGAGTGGTTGCGTAGATGGAGAGACTATTGTAGAGATAAATAGGTAGTTGGGTATGTGAATTGATATTAATTAGACAATTTTTATAAATAGATTTAATTTGTATTGGTATTTGGCAGTAATATATATCATTTATTTATTTTATAGAGTGAATGGAAAAGGAGTGGAATTCTCTAATCAAGAACTCCCACCATGGTATCTTGGATCCAGTTTCGTATGTCCAAGATACTGCAGTGATGGTAGATCTATTAGCACCATCAACCAAGGATTTAGTGAAATCAATCCATCTTATGGGCTAGGCATCCAGGACATTATGGATTTATCGGGATACCCATGCCTTAATATCCACTAGAAGCATATATGTGATGTTGTAGATCTTAATACGAGCACATGTGGTACTAGTACAAGAGAAATTAGCTTGCATCTCATATGCCCAGAGAGCCATGAAGCATATTACATTGTTGGATACCAAACTACCAATATCATAGAGAGAGTATTTCAAAGCTCGATCTATGACAAATTCCATAGCCTATAAACCAAGAGCTAATATCACATATCCATCATCCCAAAGAATCCACAAACCCACCAAAGGGGGAAAGGGTTCTTGAGCTATATTGTAGATGGGAAAGAGCATTTTTATATGATTTTGTCAGTGTATAAAATAGATTCATGATACATATATA
Organism: Taxus wallichiana var. yunnanensis; assembly: GCA_018340775.1. Taxonomy (NCBI): domain Eukaryota; kingdom Viridiplantae; phylum Streptophyta; class Pinopsida; order Cupressales; family Taxaceae; genus Taxus; species Taxus wallichiana. The sequence goes on from CM031240.1 coordinate 204,104,034, forward strand.
GAGAGAGAGAGACCCCTCACGGGGGTGAGGGTTCTTGATCTATATTATAGATGGGCGAGCCTTTTTATATGATTTTTTCAAAGTGTATAAAATAGATTCCTGAGATATATATTTGTGTGTATGATGAATTTTGGTATTTGGGTGTTTGGTGTTTAGTGATTTGCTTATATTTTTTTGTTTTCCACATATATGTATGTGATAATACCCTTATACTTAGGAATAATGATAATATGATTATATAGGTAAATTTAGTAAGATGGGATGAGTAAGATATCCCAAAACACATGATATGAAGAGTACAAGAGGCGCAACAAGTCCAAAACATATAATGATAGGATGTCATGGTGCGATCGGGTATACAAATTAAAGAAAGGCCATAGGCCTAAAAAAGGATGCACAAAATATTGTGGTGATCCAATAGGAAAGACTGGGGTGAATAAAGAAGAGTGAATATCCCAAGAAATAGTGTAACAAGGTATTTGAGATAGTGTCATAAACCCAAAGGGGATCGAGATCCCAAGTTATGATAGAAGGTGTTTGTGTAAAACCCAAGTGTGGGCCAGGAGACCAAGAGAACATGATGGATCAAGCTAAAGAAGGAAACATAATATGTATTCAATGTATTATAGATATATCTACCCATGAGGGGGGAAATATTGTAATGTATTAGTGATATTTTTGTTAAATTGATCCAAAATGTGGATTTTAGCACAATCCATGAGGTCTTCGATGGAATGTTTTGTAATATCAACTTAAAAATTAACTTTAGATACTATTGTGAATTAGTTTTCATCAATTTGATCCTTCGTTTTGGTGATACTATCATATTGAATGCCATTCATGGAGGGATGATGATCGGGGAAAAGGTTGTGGTCTTTAAGTAGTTTGTGCTCTAGCTGATCGAGGGAAGTTGGTCTATTCTAATAGGAATCAACCCAACACTTCTAATTATACTAATAGGTTTTTGGAATAGGATTATTGCTACGTAGAACCAAAAATTTGGTTTTGGTGTGTGCGTAATACCTATGATGAGAGAATTATAAGGGATCTAAAGTGGAAGGATTATATCCTTTTTAGTTTGGTCATTATTGACCTCAACTTCAAATTTCTTCATGTTTTTTCGATAGTCTCTATAGTCATAAAAATCATGCCATAAAGCCTCGTTCCATGTGTAATACATCTTAGTCATAGAAGACTGATGATCCATAAGGGAAAGAGGTAGGAGGAGAAGTTGCATAGGCTACAAAGGCCTAGTGAGATTATCGATAAGGGAAATGATGTAATGGGTGAAGATGATGTTGATGGAATAGTGTGTCACCCATCCATTGATGCATAATAGATATGATCATCACTCGTATGGTCATTGGATTCAAAGTCAAAACTAAAAACTTGATCATCCACCTCTATGAGGGAAAATTGGTCAACTTGGACAATGGTGGTATGTGGAGGTGTCTAGCGGAGAAATATGAGGTTCAAACACTGGTGGGGGAGAAGTATCAGCCATGTTCAAAGGTTACTCTTGTACTAGTATGGAATTTACTTCATGAGTGAATTTGGTGTGAAGCGTTTCTTGATAACACAAGACTTCCTGATCATGAATCTTGGCATAAATATCTAGGTGAGGGTTGTATAAAGAATAAATGTCATTGTAATATGATGTGGAGGCCACCATCACACAGGAATCAACTATGGTCTCTAGTTAGACCACATGCTCCAAAGTAGGGGTTGTGGTGTATGTGAGATGACTACGGGAACCAAAGGATCCCTCTTGCAAGGCCGCCAAGAAAGAGACAATTCATATATGATAGGCTAGGGAAGATCATAGGTATTTATTCGAGTGTGACCTCATTGAAATCCTTTTCATCTAACTCTAAGATATTGTAAGGTGTGTGTCGACCAATTTAAGATGACTGGAGTTTCTGTGAAGAGTATCTATAGCATAATTAAAATGCTAATATTCTCAAAAGGGGATAGGTGATATGCCATTGAGTGCGGGGAGATTGTACATCCCCTTTTTCTGAAGTGTATCATAGTTCCAAGGGTTATCATCCTTTAAATATTATAAATAGCTCCATTGTAAGTGAATTTCAAACACCGGCATGAGGAAGAAGTAATGGTATGCATACGATCAATCCAAGGATTCCCTAGGAGAATGTTATAAGATAGGATAAAATTAAATACCATGAATTTGAAATGGACAATCCTATAGGGAATGGTGATTGGTAACCAAACACACCCCATAGGAGGCATCCTATTTTGATCGTATCCTTGACAAGTTATTCATTTAGATTTTAAGTTATCAATAGAGTAGCTAAGGGCCTTGATTAAATTTAATGAGGTTACACATATGAATTCTTCTTCATCAATGAGAGCATGCTTGACCATATTGTGATTTATTATAATTGAGATAAAGAGAGGCATATCATCTACATGAAGAAAGATATCATCTAATATCATAGAAGTGATAGGAAAAAAAATGAAATAATGCTCATATGTGGTCAGATTAGTATAAATGGAGAGTTACTCACATATTTGGAAGATACTTTCCTCAAAGCCATGTAGTACTAGAATCTACCCCAAAGAGGAAGGAAAAGGAATGTACATATCAAAAAAATAGTCATGAGACACTCATGATAGTGAGGTGACATATGCATGAATTCTAAGAAAGGAACTGGACCATAGATTTGGCAAGTGCTTCAAGAGGATCCCACTCATTTTCACTAGGTGGTGCAGTAGGATGAGAGTTATTGGAGTCCTCAAGATTAGAGTTGGAAGGAGTAGGGGTGATTAAAGAAAATTTTGAAACTAATTTTTTATCATTTCATATGCCATTGACCCTGTAAGTTTGATTTTCAGTAGATTTCGATCATGTCTATAGATAGAGGTATAGATCTAGACATAATAAGTACTATACTAGAATTTCTACAGGGATGACATCCGGAAGAGGAAGAGTTTTTCTTATATAAGCCTACTTTTGAGATTTGAAAGGGATATATGACCCTATGATCCCGACGTTGGAATTTTATAAGGTACTCAAGTTCTATACAAGCTATGGCACGTTTTTCCATCATTAAGTGTAATTGTATTTTTACGAGGATAATCCATGTTAACTACATTGGTCATAGAATTTTATTACTTATTATAATTTTCAGCGATGATGTAACTAGGCATAAGATTCAAGAATATCTCTAGATTTTCATTATCGTGATGATCCTTTTATTAAGCCACATCATGGGATTTGATCACTTTGGTCAAATGCTCATGAGTGATGGTGTCGTAGTCAAATTTGGGTCCCAAGAAGAAGTTGATAGCATCCATTTTGAGTGTATGAAAATTTCATGGGAATGACCCCAATTAGCATGCCATTAACCAAACTTAATATCATCATGCCAATGAAGAATATGTCAATAAGGATCTAATCATGGTGAATGGATTTAGTAAGTGATGTTTGAACTCTTCATTAATAATTCGTTTATTATAGTTAGGATGAGTCTTGTTATTATTAGTTGTTGGTCAATTTTAAAATAGTCATGTTTGAAGAAGTGATAAGAGGAATATTATCTGAGACTTCGTCATCCATTGCGTTCCTTTTTTTAGTGTGTTGAAGGATTTGGCCTTGGAATTGATTATTGGATTTTATCTTGGGAGGAGGTTTCTCAAATTCCATCATGAGATAGTCCTCTTCTAGGAAAGTAGGAGAAAAGGACCTCACCATGTATTGAAGGCCAGGTTCAAAAGCTCATATGAAAAGTTAGAAGATGCTATCATTGGAAATATTATTCTCTACCTATGTAGATAAGGTCTTCCAATGCTTGATGAAATCTTACATGAAGTCATTATCATATTGCTAACATTTTATGAAAACATTCATGTTGTTTTCGGATAGATCATGATATTGGAATTCATTCACTAGGGATTTTAGCTCAAATAATTAGGAGGCAAAGTGTGATACCAATCCAAAGAATCTCTCATATGAATTAGTTCTAATCCATTACTTGTAAATATTACCAAAGGCCTTGATATTGAGGGTAGGATCAATAGACCCATCATAAGAGATAGATGGAGCAATGCCACCAATGTTGATTTTAGAAATATAAGGTGATAAAGGATCTTTTTGGACTTCTCGCAAGACTTTTTTTTCGGATGGGGGTTGGGTGATTGGAACCCCATTAGGAATATTTGGTTAAGGAGGGGGCATGGTTCCCAAGATCTCATTGTAGGGTAGTGACTAATTGAGCCATATTGGTTTGTATTTTGAAAATTTGAGTTTTAGTAGCAAATTGTTGTTGGCTCATTTTATCAATGATTTAGATAATGAGATTTTTAGGCTCATAATTAGAAGAATTTACATATGAACATACTTCAAGTATATTTCCCTTTTATACCCTATGATCAAGTTGTTCGGAAACAAAATAAAAAAGACACTTGCCAATTATTTCTTATAATTCATTTTTGAATTGAGGAAACTAAGATATAAACTTGTGACTCGAAGAGAATGATTAAAATTGTCATCATTTTGGTTTTCTTCTTCTTCATCCTAGGTAAACCATTATAGTGGGTAGAAGGCTTATGTTTAGGTGCTTCTACAACATAATAGTCCATACATAAGGGAATATCGGCTTTAGGATGATAAGATTTAGGAAATATCTACATAATAAAGTCATAGGAACCTAGGCTTAGATAATCCATGATGGAGTGATGATTTGGCTAAGAAAAGGTTCAAAATTAAGGATACAAACACAATCGAAGTATATAAAAATGTATACAAGATCTGAAGGCATTTGGGAGAAGATCTAGGAAAATAAACAAGATCGGTCATATAAATAGGTCTTCATAGGGGCTATAACATTCAAATGTGAGAAAACAAAGAAATATAGGATCCCTAGGGAGAATGGTGTTTGTGCATGTATTTTTTGAGGTTATATGGGTTTTGGGTTCTTAGGTGAAGTCAAAAATTGGAGATTGGTTATTTTAAGGAGATGTGATCGATTAGAATGTCTATATGATTCACGTCGAGTTCACTAGAGATGTATGGTAAGACAATAATGTGTATTAATAAAATGCACTCCTAAAAATAAATTCTACAAGCATATTTGAATATTTACAAAGTTTATTGTTCATTGTCAAATGAATGCACTAAATTTCTTGAAAAAACTATAAACTCAAAAATGATGGAATGTTTAAGGTACCTCTAACGCAATATGATGGATACGTTCAGTAAACCTGAATGAAGGATTATACTGCTACAAGTGACAAAGTAAAAGTAAGAATCGGTGAAAGAAAATTGATTATATGGCTTATGTGGGGTTTCTTGACAAAGCGGACCTAGGAAGCGTAACTTCTTTGGTGTATGTAAACCCCCTATTAAAAAAGTTGATATTAAGTAAAAATAAGATGAAAATATGTAAAAGCGAAGGAATTACATAATATGAAATCACTATTGATTTTTTTAACTATTTATCTAATAAAAATAAATGAAAATTAAATGTATCTCGATTTGGGTCAAAGGATGTGACAGCCTAGACTATACAAAGGAAGGTCGATGATGACTGGAAGGCATATCTTGAAAATAAGTGAAATATGTAGATCTTGCAAGATCCTGGATGTAATCTGGATATAAAAAAAAGCGGTGAATTATGGTATCAACCGGTAGAGGTAATATGAGGAAGAAGAAACCATGAAAATGACATAAATGGAAGGATAAGAAGGGTTAATTGGGAATCGGGACCTTGGTCGATGGCGACTGTGGTGCAAATAGATAAATTTTGATATAACAAAGGGACTAGATGAGGATTCAACAAACTAAGGCAGAGACTAGACACATGTAGAGGCTAGAGAAGGTTATAAGAGAAGTCAAAAGTTTTAGAAGGCCAAGTTGATGATGACTGTCAAGGTCGATGACAACTATAACGAGTTGGATAGATCCGAGTAAAGGAAATCTAGAAGAGAAACCTATAAGGTATGGATCTCGAAAAGGAGGTTGATGACGAATTTACGAGTTTTGTTTTGGATGATCTGCTCCTATAAAAGGTTAGATACCAACAAAGCAATGATAAAATGATAATATTAAAATAAATCAATTCATAATTGTTATCCTCTAAAATTGACAAGGGCAATTTTATAAGTAACCATACAAAAATTTTGTTTGGTTCCCGCCAAGGTCCCTTAGCATTCGGAATGGTATAATCCCTTTCCAAGAAAATCTAGTTTTTTCAAACTTAGTTATTTTGGTCCCTTTTGGTTGCTCATAGATTTTATTCATACAACATCAGATGTGTTTACACCTCTTCTATTCCTTTCGCGCATCCTTTGGGTATGCCGACATTAAAAATGTTGTGCCTTTCCATGATGCGCCACTCAAACCTGCGCCAAGGTGCATGCGCCACCTTGTCGACACTAAAATTGTTGCACCCTTGAACGGTGCGCCAAGGTGCTGAAAAGGAAATGTCAAAAGTCTTAAAACCATGCCAAAGGCACAAATAATTTCATGTTGGCATCTGTTTTGGTGCGCCCTTTGAAAAAGTTGGTGGCACATTTATTACGCCATTTCCTATAAATAGGCGCATCCGACCCATCATTTTCATGATTGAAAACACGCGAAAATTTTTATTCCTCTACACCTGTCAGCACTACTATCATCCCCATGTCACTTTACATCACTTTCGTGGACCCCGTATTGTTTCTTCTATTCTATATATTCCAGGTAAGTGGTCCTTTCTTTTCTTGTGGTTTTTGTTTTTGTTTGGCTGTTTTTAAGAGGTTGTTGTTGTTAAAAACAAAGAAATGAATCTAAACAAATAAAATACAACCTCCAAACCATTTTTTATCTTCTCTCCCCCAAACTAGTTTTACCCTCTTTCTAGATCTACTGGCCTAGAGGGCCTTGTCTCAAGAATGAGTCCCTGAATCCTCTTTTCCCTTTTCCCCTTAGTGTCAAAATCTATGTTGAAAGAGGCCAAATACCATGAACTGTCGAAAGAGAAAATCTAAAGTTATTGCAATCCTGACCCACAGTTTTCCTTTGGCACAAATGCTATCATTGTTGCACAAAACACATTCGCGCCAAGGGGCACACTATCCCCGACTATAGCATGTTTTTCCCCTATGCCTTATAAAAATATTCAAAATCCTAAAGCGGCGTAGGCACACATCCTTTACACTAGCATGTGATGTTATGTAGACTCTTCTGCGCGCCACGCCAAAGCTAAAAACAAGGTGCACCTTAACTCAATGATGCATCATTTAAACCTACGCCTCTTTCGCACACCATAACTATTTGCAACATGCACCATATCTATGCCATTGGTGCATCCTGCTACCTTGCAACACCGAATTATCTACGCCCCATTTAAAACCCTTCATATGGTGCATAGGCACATACTTTTACACCAACATTGAATGTTGTGTGTAGTATTCTGCGCCTTGCACCCTTTGCACTATTTTCTTCCATACAACACTCTCCAGCATTGCGCCTTGCTTTTCTAACCTTGCAGCCTATAGAATATATCTGCCCTACGCCCGAAGCTTCTAAATTATTAACTCTTCATTCTGTAAAGCTTTGATGGATGATTTGACTAGCTAATATGGCTCTCCTATGGTGGACTTCCTTGCTTCTTCTTGCAGATCAGCAACTGAACTCAGATTCGCACATGTCTTCAACAAGTAAGAGGCTAACTAAGTCAAAGGGTAAGGCCAAAATCATGGAGGAAGAAATGAAATACAAATACCAAAGGGTCGAGAATGCCCAAGTCCCTTGCGGAATGTGACTTGGACATCAGGGATTCAGAACTCAGCCACATTGATATGGAGGATTTCTGGGCCAGAACTAGGAGGGTCACATGCAGTCCATGGATGGACAAATTGGTCGGAAGTGGTCTACACTTCACTAGGGGAATTCCCGTGAGTGCAGTGAATAATGAATTCATGATGGTGGTGGCCCACTAATACAATAAAGACACAAGGTGTGTCAAGAGTGAAAAGGGTGAGGTTATAATCAACCTCACTACCTGACACTTTGAAATCATGTTGGGTATCCCCCACCATCGACACTTCATAGCAATAAGCCAAGAAAGACTACATAAAGGCATGGGAAAAAAATGAAGACAAATGTATGCAGCTCATGAACAAAGTGTATCTGAAAAACAAGAAGGTAATAACACGGTGGCCACGGGTTATTCATCACAGTGACTTCTCTAAGGAGATGAGTGACACCATAACCTTCCTAAGAAGGGTATTTGGGCTTCCTAATGCCCATTACTTTCATAAATGGATGCTCAGGTATCTGGAGACAATGAGAAAAAATGTTCCAGATCAACGTTTTGAATGGGCGAAATCATCAGTAGCACCATCTCTTGAGCAACTCCAACAACTCTCAACAACAGGGAGGTTCTACATGAACTCCTATGTGGTCTATCTTTTGCTACCTCGAAAGAGACTATCCAACATTGAGTCGATGCGGGGTATGGCCCCAAGTAAAGATATATGAATATTATCTAGAATTGAGATTGTAAAACAACATCCCATAGTTTAGCAAGATCAACGATGCCTTCTTCTACAGAATTATCTACCTTTTGAGGCCCAATATGACTCACGGTCGGATGACCAAGAGCATAGTAACTACCACAGAGAAGTGGGGAGAATTATTTACACAATTCCCCACTTTCACCTATCTCAGGGCCACCAACTTCTTAGGGGAGCCCACCAAGTTGCCAAGGTATGTGGGGCCTAAGTTGATTATATTGGAGCTGTCAAAGTAAGCTTGTCACATATCACGAGAAGTGCCTAAAAAGAAAGAAGGGTGGAACTCCTTTCCCCCTCACAGTGGGTAGGTACACCTGCACTTCTCACACCAAGGCTCGAGAGATGTTTGTAGAACTAGAATTTCTTAACTTGAAGCACAATTTCCCAGCGAGGCTGACCTTTGATCCTCGCAATTGCCTCCCAAGGGCAAAGCTCGATCTGATCCATGTCCCATAGATTGAGGATATCTATATCGATCTATATCACAAGGTGAGCTCAGGAGAAAGGATCACTCCCTCCTGGCCCTAACAGAGATCATCTAATATGGTGTGGCCATTATCCCAAAAGGTTTCCAAGTGACTGATCAAGAAGTTGATCAGGTCTATCTAGATACTGACGGAGGGGGATAATTGGCCATTTACCAAGATAGATAGAACAAGGACACCTCATACTATTGAGGAGAGGGTAAAGGGCACTTTACAGTGAATAGAGCATTGGTGAAGGTATAATGGTCTCATCTACCCGGGGGTAGACTTCACACCACATCTCCTTTGGGCAATGCACCTGCTAGACCAAAACACTTGCCAAAGGGAAAAGGGAAAGATAAAGAAGGAGAGTCAAGCACTTCTCAAGAACAAGCTCCTGAGAGTCCTCCTTCCGCCACCAGAGCAAGGTATATGCCCTATTTCCCCGTAAAAGAACAGACGATAAGTGTTCCAACGGGCACATCTACTCAGGATGTTGCCACTGCTGTAATTGCTGAAGTCCCCACCGTCCCATCTCCTACTCCTCCTTCCCCTCCTCACATCACTCAAGCAACCACTCCTCTGGTTGTGTCTTCTCCCCCATCTTCTACTATTCCCCCTTCCTCTTCCTCCATCTTCTCTTCCCTTGTGGAGTTGTCCCCCAACATTTCTTCCCTCATCTCTCAGATCCCTTCCGCCCCCATGGTTTCCTCTCCTATAGTGACTCCTACCCCTATGAGCATTGGAGTTTCAGCTTCTTTATCAATGCCACCACCAAGCGTCTCAACCCATTTCCCCTTGTTCACTATAGCTACCCCTTCTTCGCCTCCATTCCCCTCTCTCCCTTTGGTCCCACTCCCTTAAGTCCGTAATGGATCTGCAAGCACCTAAGCCAAAGATAAGAGGAAAGTCCTCATTGCACCTATGGACTTCTCTCTGTCATCCTAACAAAAGGAGCTAAGAAGCAAAAGCTGATAACCTGCTTCTCTCGAGTGCTTCAGGTGAAAGGGTAATAGAGATCGCATACCCCAATCCCACAAAGGACAAAAAGGATATGTCTCCTACATAGTATACAGTGACAAAGGTCATGATGGGAACATCCTCAAAAATCCTATAGGGAGAGGCCCTATCTGCAATGGATGCCCTTTGTAAAAAGCTTCAGGAAGCAAAGGAAGAGAAGAGGATACTCTGAAAGAGATAATAGACATCTTCTCCAAGCCCTGCAAAAAATGGGCGGTGCACCTCTTACAACCGCCACTGAAACTCTTGAGGCCCTTAGTTAGGAAAAGATAAATGAATACTCCAAGATTGGTGAACAAGGCATGACAAGATTCTACCCGGAGAGACTAGATCCTCAAAGATAGTGAGGAAGTAATCGTAAAATTCACGAGCTATATTAGAATATTGTTCAAAGCTAACAAGGACCTCCAGAAATCGTGGGGCCTATCTCCCAAGAGTTAGACCATGCTAGGTTACAACATGAGATGTTCCATAAGATGCTCGACTTCCCATTCGATGAATTAGTGAAATTGACGCGTCTTCAATCACCCAGAGCACCCAAACAAAGTCCTTGCTACTTTGGACTATCGGGTCGATTAGATGGAATTTGTCTTGGAGAAAATTTATAAAATCAAGGAGGAAGCCTTAGATGCAATGCATCAAATGGAGCAGATCATCCTAAGGATGTCTCTAGGCTTACTCACCCCATCATATGCCTTAAGGAAGGTAGATGACACTATTTGGATCTTTAAGGAGATCGCGTCACAAGGGTTAGGGTTAGAAGTGAATTTTGATATAGAATCTATCAACAACCTTCTGGCCTATCGCAATTTTTTTAGATACCTGATGGAGGTAGGTAATGAATACTTCAAGCTCCTAGAGAGACTCAGAGATGAATGGGAGACTTGTGAAGTCATCGGCGATCACACCAAGGGTCCCGCTTAGGATCAACTTCAACCGATGGTTAGAAAATTCATGGAGTATCGGCTCAATTCCACATTTCCTCTCTTGAGCAGAAGTAAGATACTCCCTTCCAGCCATGGGATGATGAAAAATAGGCTCCTTCCTCCTAGGATGTTCTCTTTTTGTAATATTTAAAAGTTTGTTAGCACAAATGATGACATCATCCATGTTGCACCATGAGATGTTGTTGTCCACCAAATTGCCCAAAGTCAACAGTTGACTTTTAGATATTTTGTAATTAGTTGTTGGTTTCTTTTTACCTTCTCTCTCCTTCTCCTTCTATGTATACTTGGATATTTTTATATTCAGGGTGTGGACATTTTTTAGATGAAAAATAGAAGTGAGAAGAAAAGGTTTTGTACTTTTTGTAACAGAAGAAAACATTAATAAAAATATTGAGACTTTGTGTTGAATACATGTGTTATGTGCATCAGACCTTTCTTATGTCAGATCTGTGTGTTTATTCTGTTAGATCTATCTCTACTTTTTTCTCATTTGCTCATCAGTATTGCTTTGTTTGTTTATGCAAGTAGGTTTGGCTCCGTTTTCTACCAATCCCAAAAACATAAACCCTCGACCTTTCTCGCTTTGGAATTCATTTCTTTTCTCTCTTGAACTATCCTATCTCCTCTCTTCCCTTCATCCCTTTCTCATTACTGATCAGAAATACCCCAACCTGGAATGAGATCCGAAACCCCGAAGGTAGAATATTGTAGGACTTGAGCAGATTCCCTTTGGTATAATAGAAATAAACCAGTTTCACTTTCTTTGTCTCAAAGAGGGGCTATGCATTGCACATTTTTGGCTTGTCTATCCATAGATCTGCCCTCCCAATAGATTTTGGACCAACAATAATGACACGGTCATGAGGGATGCAAGAACATTCCAAAGAGGTCTCGAGAGATTTGTAATTTCCTCTGGAATGCACAGTGTGTGGAGGGAGTTCATAACTTACAAGAAAGTTTGAGGATTCACATGCATATAATGAAGAATGGAATGAAATAAATTATCTCGTATATGGTTAATGATGAGTGGGTTGGGTCATTGCTAACCATGGGAATGTTTCCCCATTAGGATAACTTTTTTATTTTGGAATGATTTCTGTTTTATAAAGATTGGGTAAGTTCTTTAAAGCATTAGGCGGGAAGATGTTATTTGGGGATAATGTGTAGGTGAGTTGGTAGTAGAGATAGGTTAGAAAAAGCATAGGGATGGGAAATAGAAAGTCCATTAAGTTAGGGGATAGGATATTAATTAATTAATCAAATTCAATAGGTATGGAATAAATGGGGGTAATTTTAATAAATTAACGGATATGAAATAAATGAATATGTGCAAGAGGGCAAACAAAGGGTGTAGATACCGAATTTAGGTGTTTATATTTTACCCCTTTTTGTTGAGTGGTTTGCGCTAGCAAGCCATGAGACAATAACGATGAGATTTAGTGGAGAATAAAAAGGATTGATGATGATCTCCCCTCAAACAAATATTGATGACATCAAGGGATATAGATGACGCATTTGAAAAAATGTAGTTGATGAAGGACAAATGGATGAATAAAATATGGGTGAAAGCATAACCAAGGCAAGATGCCCCAAGAAAAAAGGACCGTAATATCAATGAAAACTATGGCGGTGACTCCTATATCACATTGGTAGAGGAAAATTGCAGTCTCAATGGAGATAAGCTACAAGGTTCTATGGACCAGTAAGTGGGTGAAGATCATTGTAGTACGGATGCAAGTCAAGATGAAAAATGGGTCATCAAAAAGTCATTAAAATATGTGTAACTATATGCAAAAAGGTATGTGAAATCCTTCATACACAAGGAATCAAACAAATAGGTATGTTTCTGTAAGCGATGAGGATGAAAGGTATGGTGCCTAGTGGGACATGAAAAATGGATGAGAAGGAAAAATTAAAAATGAATGTGAAAATGTATTCCCAAAAGGGGAAGGTATGGCTGCGAAGGCAAAAAGTGGAAAAAATGCCCCAAGAGGGGAAAAGTATAGCCATAAGGTGGACTTTGTGCACAAAGTGCATAGGCTTGTAAAAGAAAAATTCCCGAATGAAGAGAATAAATATTCCCACAAAAAGTAGAATTTGAGAATATGTATACCGAAGGAAAAGAATAAATATGGCCATCGTGGTAGACTTGATGATTTGAATGCTCAAAAGAGATATAAGTATGGCCACAAAGGTGGATTTTGAAATTGGATTAAAATTCCCATAAGGGAAATAGATATCACCTAATGGGACTTTGGAAAATGAATGTATGCCGAAAAGGGATTATTTTAATATCGTAATAAAATGCCCATGGGGAAAGATAAGTATGGCTACGAACGTGGATTTAAAATGAAAAAGATATTGGAAAAGATCGAGAAAGGAGGAGGATAAGACACATCCTTAACTATGGTGACCTATAGTTATGAACAATGCTACGTAATATCAAATAACACATGAGGAAAAATATTCCTTCAACCACATTAGAGGTAAAAAGAAGGGGATCCGGGTAATATAAGGAACATGTGACCAAAAAGATGTTGGAAAATAACCAACGATAGTTAGTTATACCAAATATTATAGGGAAGGAATGGATGAAATGATCTCATAAACATGATGTTGAGATGACAAAGGATTTTGAGATGTATTTGTACAAAGGGAAGAGGGTTCTCCAAAAGTGGTGTTACGTAAAACTATGCCCTAGCTCTGTAAGAGGAAAGAGCAAACCGATCAATGCGGGAAGCTTTCTTAGGATGTGAGTAAAATGAAAGGTTGATCAATTTGGGAAGCCTTTAAATTCCATGAAAGATGTAAATAACATATGATATCCTTCCTTCAAAGGATTAGTTTGTTTATTTTTTATTTTTACTTTTGACTTTGATTTTCATGCTTTGCTTTATTTTTTTTCTTTCTTCTATCTTTTTTTGCATGAAAAATTTTCCTTCAAGGGATCAATCTATTTTTGATAACTTTTATCTTGATTTGAGAATCCATGAATTTTTAATTTTACATGGGGGAGATATGGGAATAGCTAGGTAGACCACCTAGGAGGGGACAATGTATGTATAAGAGACACCCATGGACCCTTTGTATTGTTCTAATAGGTGAATAAGAGGGTGATGGATGTAATGATTGCATATTTCTCACCAAAAAGGGAGAACCTATCCATGAGGAATATTCTATGGGTAGAGCTATGGTGCCCATATTTAAGGTGACATCTAGGAAGTTATGGAAGACCACATAATTCCAAATCATCACAATGAGAGATAGAAGAGGCTAAGATGGAGGAATGATCTAAAGATATGCCTAATAGAACTTGTAGACATGCTAACAATAGAATGGTTGCAAGTGCAACATGTTAATATGTTTCACTTCTAGTTTACCATCAAGGGAGGCCAATTGATAGGCTCTCAACCCATAGTTTTGCGTGATAATGTATGGTGCAATCCAATTAGGGGAAAACTTTCCACGTTGGCTCCTTTCTAGAGTAGTGATATTCTAATTTTCTTTGAGGACGAGGTCATCGAAATTAAAGTCTTGTTCCTTAAGGAGTTTATTGTAAGCATGTTAAATTCACTCTTGATAAAAATGATGGTGTTCAAGAGCAAGAAGGTGATGTTCATCTAACAACTCGAGTTGTGCTAGACGAGCTTGGTGATAGTCTTCATTAGAGATGAAGTCATGAAGGGACACATGGAAAGATGGAATTTGAAATTCAAGGGAAAGGACATATTTGGAGCTGTAAACAAGAGAATAAGGCATAGCTCCCATGGAGGTACAAATGCTAGTGTGATAGGCCTAAAGGGAAAAAGGAAGCTAGAGATGCCAATTACGACCTGCTTGATCAATGGTTTTGGCAAGAATGTTTCAAAGGGTTTTATTGGTAGCTTTGGCTTTTTTGTTAGATTGAGGATAATATGGAGAAGAGAAGCTAAGTTGGATTTTGAATGCATCATAAATTTTCTTAATATATATTTGTTTTAAGAAATTTTTGTTGTCCATGACAAGTTTTGGGAAACGCCGAAGCGGAAAATGATGTGTTGATAGATAAAATTAATGATTGGACCAGATTTAGTCGAGGCTTATGGAATTGATTCCACCAATTTGGTGAAATATTCAGATGCAAAGTAATAATTGAGTGATGTTTTTTTGAAGAATGAGGATTAAAAAAGGCTAATGAGATCAAGATCCCATTGTGAAAAGGTAAAAAGGTCCCAACCCTACGCAAAGCTTGACTAGGAATAAGAATAAGACTAGAATGCTTCTGACATTTTTCACATTTCTTAACATACTCATAACATTCATGATTGAGGGAAGGCTAGTAATATCCAAGATGAAGGACATGCTTAGCAACAGCTAAGCCACTAAAGTTTCCACCAAAAATACCATTGTGGACTTCTTGGATGGCTCAAGAGGCTTCATGGGATTTAAGACATCAAAAAATAACACCATCAAATCTGTGTTTATAAAGAATTCCACTAAGGATTGTATAGTGGTTAGCACCTTGAAGAAAATATATCTTAGTGTTGTTGGATAAATAAGGGGGAATAATGGACTAGGATAAATAATTGAAGATCCGGGAATACCAAAGGTTTGATGAATTAGATTCAACAATATTAACCTGGGGTAATTCATGGAATGGTAGATCACAATGATGAAGAATGAGAGGAAGCTTGGAATCCTCTTTTTCCATCGAATGAGAGCCATGAGGGATGGCATCGTATAAGAGAAAGCGATTGGTCGATCAAGGAACAAATTGGACGGTGTAAGTAAGTAAATGCTTCAAAAGGAAGATGAAATTTTTGTGATATTTTAGAAGGGTATCATTTTTACATTGATACTAACCTTTGAATTTTTTTATTATAAGCTCGAGAATCCCCGTAGATGTCAAGGATTTGAATGCCTAGAAAGGCATCAGCCAAGACCCAAGATGAGGGTCTCTTACTCTGCCATATTATTTATACATTAAAATTTGAGTTTATATACGAGGGGAATAGGATTTTCCCAAGAAGGAATGAGAAAATTGCTAGTGTCTCCCCCTTTTTGACACTTGGAGCCATTGAAGAAGAAGGTAAATTTGAGAGTACCATATTCGTGATGAAATTGGTTAATGGATTTTTCAAAAATTACTCATGAGGGAGATGCGAATTAGGAAGAGGGATTTTGCCAACTAGTTTGTAATATCTTGGCCCTTAATATATTTTCAAGGAATGAACTTGAGCTAGAACTTAAACATGAGCATGAGCCACCGAATGATACAATCATTATGGTATGGCTTAGAAAGCATTGTTTTAAGAAGATGAAAACTAGTAACGACATATGTCTTATGATTAAGGAGGTAGTGTCAAAGCTTTGAAGTAGAAAAGAAGAGAGTGCAACACATCTTTTCATCTTCAATGTAGTGGGTTTCATAGTCATAAAAGGTGTGACTGATGTAATAAACATCCTACTCATGACCTTGGTCATCATGATGTGCTAACATAGCTCCTAAGGCATGATTAGTAGCAGAGATGTACAAGTAAAATGGCTCCCCCTCACATGGAGGTGTAAGCATTGGTGGAGACAAGAGATATTTTTAAGATCATCAAAATCCTTTTGGAAATCGTGATCCTAATTTAATTCTATGTCCTTCTAAAAGAGGTGATGAAAGGTTTGACAAAAATCCAAGAGTTGCGAGATGAAATGGTGGATAGATTAGAGGTGGCCTTAAAGGCTACAAAGGTGCTTAAGATTAGAAGGAGGAGGAATTTCAATGATTGCTTTAAGTTTTTAAGGGTCAACTTAGATTCCCCTCATAAAAATGGTAAAGCCAAGGATTTTTCTGTCAAGACTCCAAATACACACTTGGATAGATTGAGATGAAGAAAAAATGAATAAGGTGCTCAAAAAGGATTTCAAGAACAAAAAGATGGTCATGCCAATGTTTAGATTTACCTAAAAGATCATCAACATAGTCTTATATGGTTTTGGATGAGATCATAAAAGATATATGTCATGGCTTCTTTGATAAGTAAAGACTGGAATTATTTAAACTAAAAGGCATGATGCGATAGGAAAAGGTTCCCAAGGAGTAATGAAGGAGTTTTTGTGTTGATATTCTAGTGCGATGAAAATTTGATTGTAACTAGAGAAACTATCAATAATATAAATTATGTCATGACCTATGATAAGATCCACAAGCTGGTTGATGTTTGGAAGAGGTAAGTCATCCTTAGGGAAAGTAAGATTAAGATCTTGAAAATTGGTACATATACGAAGCTTTCCCTACACTTTGGAGATTGGAAAAATGTTAGAAAACCATAGGGGATAGTCAATGGTAATTATGAAATTAGTGGACAAAAGGTGTTACAACTCCTCTTTAATAAGGAGGGCAATGTGAGGGTGCATACAGTCAAGCTTTTGCTTTACTAGTTTAGAATTGAGATAGTCAACAATACTATGACCATGTGAATGTCTAGTTATGACAAGAGAGGAATGCAGTGAAAGATTCAATCTTGTGTGAATCAGAGACTGGCCCACTTTATGAATCCATGGCTCCGAGGAGTCCTGATATTGACATCAATGGTCACTTCTTTCAAAAGAGTAGGTGTGTTGGATGGTAAGGTATTTTGAAGATAAGAATATTCTAACCCCATGTGGGAAAGAATGGTGTCATTGTCAGCACATTGAAGGACATTAATGATTGAATAATATTCTTCTATCATTTCTAGATGGCGAAGGAAGGTACCTAGTCTGATTTTCACACTGATAAGTGACCAGTCCCAAAGTTATGGTGGAGAATAAAAAAAAATTCAGAAGCAATAGAAATGGTGTCATCCATTTCCATGTCTTCAAAATTCAGCAAAGATAGAGGAGGTGGAGAAGGCATGTCCATGAGTATCTCAGATGGTGGGATGGGATCGGTGGGATGCTCCTGATAGCCTAACCTAAACTTTTTGTGAGGTTTGTGACATTGATCGGGAATAAGGCCATATGGGTCATGCTCATAATGGCCTAGGCTGAATCCTTTCCATGCACAATGATGGAGATAGGTATAGAAAAAGATGGTTTGTTGAGAAATCCAAAGCCACCAAGTATAAATCTTGGCATGTGGAAGATCATTGACATGAGAGGAGGGGGTATTGAAACGCCATAAATGAGGTTGGTGCAAAGATGTGGTGGAACGAAAGGAACAACATCCCCGACATTTGGTTGATACATAGGCACCTTATCGGGTCTACCGATACGGTGAGGAGTAGGAAGGGTGTTGAGTGTGAGAAGGTGATACTCCCCCATTGTAAGTTTGTCCATTACATTATCTAGGGAGTCATCATTAGGGAGTTTAGATGAGGGAATGGCTGAGTTGGTGGATGGTGCAGATGGATCATTTTTAGGAATGAGTACATCATTTGGTCTATAGGTCATGTTGCACCCTGGAAGGAAGGAGTGTCCACAAGAAGTTTCAAGATCTTTCCCTCATCCTCATAGTTAAGGGAATGATGGAGTGTGGAGGGGATGCAATGCATAATGCAGATCCACAATTGTCTAGGGAGAAAATTAAATGGAAATTCCCCCTTAATTATGTCAAAGATCTCATGGATTAGCTTCTCACCAACACATATGGGGAGGAATATTTTTCCCAGCCGCAAGAATGATGACATCATTGAAAGTGTGAAGGACCGTGGGTGTCTCGGAGAAATATTCCTTTGGGATCTTGATTTGATCAAATGTATGTGATCGAAGGATATTAATTCTCACCCCACTGATGATCATGGATCATTGAATGAATGTATCATTGATCCTGACCCTAATAAAGAGGGAAAGATCATGTTCTTCTGCTGGGATATCTGGAATTTCAGTATCGTTGAATGAGATAGCCACATAAGCAGTGAGTGCTCATACAAGAGATGGAAAGGGATGAGCTTTTTACTGAATATAAGAATGCACTTTAAGGATTCAATAAGAGCATGTCAATGATCCGGTGAGCGTGTCTATGATTGGGGCTCGATGAAGTTATCTAACGATACTTTTTCAATGGGCCTAGGGGCAGCTAAGATAGAAACCTTTGGTTTTGATGATGTGGTTAATTCCTTAGGAGGAGGAATGACGATGAAGGTCTTATTAGGGTAAATATATTATTACCTTAATTAATTATGCATTGTATATTAGTTAGTTTATTTATTAAATGTTATATGGTTATATTTAATCATAACCATCTTATTGTTTTTATTCAAACACTAAGGGAGTTGTTATATTGTTTTAACAATATTATTATTTGTATTAGTTCACGGGTGTACCTATGCAACATCCTTTATTGTTTATATCTAGTATGCAATACAAACAATATATATATATATATATATATATATATATATATACATATATTGTAACTCACATGTAATTGATTCGGTTGATTAATAAATATTGTGGGATTCCGTCCCTATTTTACATTTGGTACTAGAGTTGGTTGAATCTCCTGGCAAGGTTGGAGAGAGGTTGCAGAGGAAGGAAAAGTTTTGGAGAAGAAAATGCTTCATAGGAGAGCCAATGTTGACTCGCAGACTTCTCAAAACTCCCTACAGTCCCACAACCTCTTGCATATCTCCAGGTAAATGGAAAGCAAAAAAAAATTCCTTGGTGCTCTCTGCACTAGGAAAATTTATTTATGGAGCTAATAAATATACATGAATTTCAAAAAAATCATTTTTCCCCATCAGGGGTTTTTGTCTAAATTGTTTAGTTACTGAGATGATATTATGTGTCGTTATTAAATTTGGAGGGTCTCTGCTCAGGTTGGAGGAACCGAGCTCCCACAGAATTGTCAGACCGAGCTCCTGATCAAGGTGATATCCCTTCTCACCAAGCTATTTGAATGCATTTCATACTTCATACTTTTCACTTGATAATCGAGCTGTTTTGTCATGTGAATTGAGGAACTTTGGTTGTGTGAGAAGAATAGATATAAACCAAAATAGGCATACAAATTTGGGCCATAACATCAATTTTAATGTGTTGCATTAGGGGAAAAGATCAAACCGAACTATTGAAGACTGAGATCCTACAAAAAAATGTTGAGATCTAAGGGACATTCAAACAAAGATATTTTTCCTACACCGAGACATCATATTGGTGGGTGTTGATGTGTTTTCAATGGCCCAACCATTCATTGTTGAGTTAAAGGCTATGACCCCTTACCATCGGGTTGATCAACCATTCCCACAAGTGGTGTCCAAATTGCAGCCTAGCTTGAATCACATTCTCCCTCCCCTAGCATACAATCCCATTACGGTGAGTACCATGCAGCTAAGAATATCAACATTAATAATCATGTCCCACACTCTGCAACCTATGTGAAAACAAAAGAGGAGGAAAAAATTCAACTTAAAACATAGTGGATCGATCATGGCAGGAGAAAGTAAAAGCAATAAGTGGAATCATTTATAAATAAGATCCACTTTATTAGGCGAAACCCTAAATCAACTTCCACTCAGTCACAGACACGTGGATCTCTCATGCTTGGTCATTGTTGCAAAAGGTTAGCATTTTTTACATTACTTTAAATTGAACTTGCTTCATTTTATGCCATAAGTGCTACATGCACCAAAAAGTATAGTGCAAAGGATTTTGGTGTGGGAAGTTTGGGGTTCAAGTCCCACCCCCAACCCATTTTTTTTAAAAAAATATTTTTAGTGGAAAAATCGGAAAACCACCAAACTTAGAGGCAAAACTAGTGGAAAAACATCAACTAAACCTCTATTCACAGCTAAACAAACCCCTAAACTTTTAGTTAGCAAAAACCTATTTTAGGGCAATTTTTTTCTTCTAGACCTCTTGTTTTTTCATTCCAAGCAACTTTTGCTAAAGAAGGTATACCTAAAAATTACATTTCAACTATTTGTTTTGCAATTTTTGACATAGAGGGTTGTATTGGGCTCCAAAGGCCACCAAAGACCGAAAAACAAAAACAAAATTTCCTGCCATTTAAGTTTTTCAAATTTTGAATGTAATCTGTATGCTTCAATATATTATACTAATTTACTGGGTTACCATAGTCAACTGCAAACATTGTAACTACTCATAAACTAGAAGAGAATTGTAATAAAAAACAATGAAATTTGGTTCTAAATCACTCACGAGATCCTAGATCTCATTCACAGCGGTTGGTATATATACAAGTGCCTCTGGGAAGCACTTATGGGTAAAGCTATTACAACTACTACTACACTTAACACCTAATAATGCTGCAACATCTTCATTCGGGCATCAACCCTTTAAATTGAAGAGGAGTAATAAGGACATAATGCACATACTATGAGCCATCCCATCTATCTATGAATGATTGCACAACATAAGTCTCAACTGAGAAATTATCCAAGTGTATAGTGAAGTTACGTGTGTGTATGACAATATTTATTTGAGCCGGTGTCAATAATCACACAGACCCCTTTCAGTATTGTCTTGGTACCACGTATCGAATTATTTCATGTATTTTAATGCCTCTTTCACATATTGTTTGGTATATAGAAATGGTGAGCTTCTTCCACATACCAACAAGTATATCGGAAGGGTGTGTATATAGAAAGTTTCGGTATATCATACTGATGATATATAGATTGGGGACCTTATACCTGGAGTGATAAGATCCTAACCCTATTAGTGAATTCTGTAAAATGGGCACCAATGCCTCCAAATTGTTTCTTCCAAATTCACAACTACTCGGAGGAAATAATTATCTGCATACAAAACAAAAATAAAGACACAGCTTGAGTTTGAAGAGATTTGTCCTATTGTGAATGGTACTCTAACTAGATCAATTACTGATACAACACAACAACATAAATTTTATAGATCATATCAAAAGGCCAAGCTCATGATCTTGTTTGGAGTGTTCAACGATGTGCAACCCCACATTCAAGATGCCAAAATAGATAAAGAAGCATGGGATAAGTTGAGCACAATATATGAGGCCAAAAACAAGAATGTCATACTGAATTTGTAAAGTTAGTTACACACACTGAAGTTCAAGCAAAATGAAAAAATCAAAGCTTTCTTGAGAAGAGTTGCAGAGTTGAGGGCTTCACTTCTAGCCCTGGGAGAAGTGGTCACTAATGAATCTCTCGTTCCCATTATTCTGAGATCTCTCCCTTCTTCTTACAACATTTTTCTAATATCACTAAGCTTGTCAAATACGATATTTAGTTTTGACAAGATGGTAAACCTACTACAACAAGAGGAAGCCATGTATAATAAGGATGATGAAGAAGAGCAGGAACTTTCTTCTCATCAAAAATGGAAAGGAAAAGGAAAGACAAGACTAATTCCTATCAAAAGTCCCAACATCAAGGGGACAAACAATAGAAGAAGCAATGTCCAATCTGTAAAAGAGGACATGAGTTGAAATATTGTTGGTATAATACATACAAGAAAGGTTCATCAAGTAATTATAGACCTCAACACCAACAATCTCACAAGGGACATTCAAACTATAATCAAGGGAAGAAAAAGGGGAACTGGAAAAGAAGACCCCATCAGCAAGGAAATATTGTTGAACAAGAAGAACATTTAGATAATGAAGAATACTTATACATTTCTCGATCAAGTGAACCTTCCAAATCATCTAGTGATGTTTGTATGTTCATTCAAGACCCAATTGACACATGACTAGCCACACAGTCCTGGTTTACTTCAATGAGGGACAAGCCTCAAAAACCATGTTTCATTGGGTGATGATTCTTCATATACATTTCGGGGATTGGGAACATTTCTCTACCCCTTGGTTCACACAACTGTAGACTATCAGATGTCTTATATGTCAATGGGTTGAATAAAAATTCTACTTTCATTCAAATCAAATCCTAGATCATAAATTGAAAATTGACTTTTATAGTCATTTTGGCAAGAAAACATGTTTAATTTGAGACAAATCATGAGGCTCGAAAATAGTTACAAAATCCTCCAATGTGGGACACATGTTCCAACTTGATTTTGTCCACAGAGATGATTAGGAACTTGTGGCTAAGAACTCTACCTCTACACAGTTGTGGCATCAGAGACTTGGTCATGTTAGTTTCAAGTATCTCAAGACACTTCACCGGCACAATATGGTACATGGGTTACCATATCTTCAAAAGGATACAAACAATTGTCCTCACTACCTAACAGGTAAAAAACACAGAGCTTCATTCCAGAAGATTAATTTTTGAGCTCATGGTAAACTTGATTTGGTTCAAAATGATATTTACTGGTTTGATGTAACCAATTCATTCTATATTTCAATACTTCATGCTTTGTGTTGATGATTATTCGAGAAAAATGTGGATATATTTTCTTCATAAGAAAAGTGAACCTTTTGAAACCTTCAAAAATTTTAAAGTAGCTTTTAAGAATGAAATTGATTGTCACATCAGAACTTTCCACTCAGATCGAGGGGAGGCATTCACCAGTAATGAGTTCAAATACTACCTATAAGCTCATAGGATTCGTCGACAAATGCCTCCTCAACACACACCACAGAAAAATGGTGTTGTTGAGAGAAGAAATCGTATTATCATGGAAATGGTGCAATGTATGATCGATGACTCTAGACTATCATAGACATTTTGGGGAAAAGTAGTAAAGACAATAGTTTATTTTTTTGAATAGAGTGCCCATAGTTTCCCTTGACGGAGTAATGCCACATAAAGGATGGTCAAAGCAAAAACAATATGTTGCACACATCAAAGTATTTGGGTGTAAATCAAGTATGCACATACCCAAGAAGAATAGAAAGAAACCTGGATATGAAATCATAACAACTTATCTGGTGGGTACAATGAAGAGACTCTTGGGTCAGATTGATGGATCCAAAGACTACGAGAGTCTACGCTAGCAAAGCTATTGAGTTCTTAGAGAATAAGGAAGAAAAGTATCCTCCTCCGGACTCACCAAATGTATATTCTTCACTAGTTATGAAAACTAAAGCTGATGTTCCCATTGATGATGAAAGTGATGATGGGGATGATGTTGATGATCCGATAGAACCACAACCATGGGAGCTTCTCAAAGATATGCCCAAGTGGTATATTAGGACATTATGAGATGAAATAATGGATGCTCCACGAGATACATCTACCCCTGGACCACAAACTTGCAAAGTAAAGAAAGAGAAGAAGTTAAATTTTCTTTGATGAGTAGAGTTATTAAATCGATGATCCCTTTACAGTCCGGGAAGCCCTACAAGTAAAAAGCTTGGAAAGATCTCATGGACTCGAATATTAGTCAATAATGAAAAATAACACTTGTGCAACTTGTCGATCTTCCACCAGGGAATAAACCCATTGTATGTAGATGGATATTCAAAACAAATTACAAGGAAGATGAGACAATAGATCAGGTATAAAACAAGACTTGTAGAAAGGGGTATGCAAAAATAAGGCATTGACTATGAGGAGACATTTTTGCCCACAACTAATATCAAAATGATCAGGATGATCTTTGTGCAGCTGCACACAATTGGTTGGAAAGTCCATCAAATGGACGTAAAAAGTTCCTTCATGAATGGATATTTATAAGAAGAAGTCCAAATGACTCAACCTGAGGGATATGTTGTTCCTGGTAAAGAAGCAAAGGTATGCATACTTAGGAAATCTTTGTATTGCCTCAAACAGGCACCTAGGGCATGGTACATCAAAATTGATGAGTATCTCGTATGACATGGATTTGTAAGAAATCCATACGATCCCAATATTTACCTCAAAAAGCAAGGGGGGAGATTGTGATTGTTGTTTTCTATGTCAATAATCTAGTCATCACTGGAAGTTTAGTGAGGATGATCGATACAACGAAGAAAGATCTTAATCAATTGTTTAACATGACAGATCTTAGGTTGATGCACTATTGTCTTGGATTAGAAGTATGGTAGAAAGAGAATCACATATTTGTTTCTTAGACTCAATATACTAATAAAACGTTCAAGAAATTCGGGATGATGGATTGTACATCGATTATTACACCTATGGAGAATAGATTGCAGTTTTCTTATTTAGATCCATCTCCTAAGGTAAATGCCACTCTCTATCAGCAGATTGATTGGGAGCCTCATTTTCTTAACCTACACTAGACCGGATATCAGTTTTGTAGTAAACTATCTATCCAGTTCATGCAGGAACCCAAAGTTTGTCATTGGAAAGTAGTAAGGCGCATCTTGAGATATCTCAAAGGATCAGTGGATCTTGGTCTAGAATACAAGAAGAAAAACAACATCTTTTTGTCTAGATATTTAGATTCGAGATCATGTAGGAAATATTGATGACAAAAATCCACTTTAGGGTTTGTGTTCTTTATGGGATCTGGATCCGATATCATGGAGAAGAAAGAAATAACACTTTTTTCTCTCTCTTCCATAGAAGTCGAGTATCATTCTATAGGAGAAGCTATCTATAAAGTGATTTGGCTACGTCGCATACTGGAAGGACTTGGAATACCATAGGAAAAACTAACCACCATGTATGTTGACATTGAAGGCATTCTCAAAAAAAAAAATTATATCCATTTTTTCATGAAAGAAAAAAACACATTGAGGTAAAGGTAAATTTCATAAGCGAGCATGTCTTGAAGCACAATATACATCTCCAATTTTATTCGATAGCTGAACAATGAGTAGATATCTTCACAAATTCACTTACACGTGACAAGTTTGAGATGTTTAGAGAGTTCCTCTCCTCATCCCTTGAGGCAATGCAAAATTAAGGGGGAATGTTAGGGTAAATATATTATTACCTTAATTAATTATGCATTGCATATTAGTTAGTTTATTTATTAAATGTTATATGGTTATATTTAATCATAACCATCTTATTATTTTTATTCAAACACTATGGGAGTTGTTATATTGTTTTAACAATATTATTGTTTGTATTAGTTCATGGGTGTACCTATGCAACATCCTTTATTGTTTGTATCCAGCTGTGTAATACACACACACACACACACACACACACACATATTGCAGCAGCACCTGTGTAATTGATTCGGTTGATTAATAAAATATTGTCAAGATTCCGTCTCTATTTCATAGGTCTTGGATTTTGGTTTAGAGGTTGATTTTGGATCATGTGAGCCAAATCAAGTAGTTACCCAAACCACATTAATAAAGAAATGGGTATTATACCTAGAAGAGTCATCTCTGAATGAGAAATGGTAGGTATCGGACTAGACATGGAAGGAAGAGATTGGATTGGTCCAAGAATAAGTCTTTCCTCTTCAATAAGGTTATGGATAGTGGTTTGGAGCACTCTACAATGTTTAGTATCATGTCCAGGGGTACAATGAAAGGTGCACATAAGGTTATAATTGAACCGTGAATGTTTCTTTCCTTTTGGTTTAAATTCCTTAATAGGTAGAAACATGAGGAAAGAGGTTTGTAGTAAGTGTTGGAATATTTTTGTATATGATCGAACTAAAGTAATAGAATATAACTTATGAGATATATTTGACATTTGATGTAAAATATGAGTATATTGATGTTTTGATGACTTGGATTTAGTTTTAATGTTGGTTAGTGTTTTAACATTTAATGGTTTTGGATTCGTGGGTTAGAATGTCTATGGTCCTGAAATAGACGATTTTGGATTGGATGGTTTAACTTTAGGAGGGATTATAGATTTTGTATGTGAAGATGCATCCTTGGGAGGAGTGACAACAACCATTCTTCGGGGGTTAGATGGTGATGTTATGGTTGGTTCAAGTGTAAGAATGAACATTTTCTAAGGTGATCTACGAAAGGTGGAGATTGATGGGATTGTGTTGATGACATGGAAGGAACATTTGAGGTCATTGCAAGGTGAAGTGATTTTAAGAATTCCTCAAATGATGAAATTGGTGTGAAGGAAGAAGGTGGCATGGATGTGACCACAATAGTTGACATAGGTAAGAGAGAGGGGGAACTAGTATAGGTTGTCTTGATGGTATAACGGGAAAGGGTGGAATGGATATAGGTGAGGTGGTCAAACCTATTGGAATGGATGAAGTAGATGATGAAGTGGATGTAATAGGTAAGGGAGTTGATGAAGGACCAACACCAGATGTGGAAATAGGTTGGAATGGTTGCTTCATGAATGTCTCTAGGGGTATAAATGATATATTCACAAATGGGGTCCTAGCAGTTGTAGAGGGAGTGGACGTCAAGATAAATATAGGTATAATAGATGTAGGAAGGATATCAAAGGGAGTGGATGTGATCAACGATAAAGGATAGGAAGTTGTGGATGGGATAGGTTCCTGATCAGTAGTGTTTAGGGTGTTTATAGTGTGAGCATTGGGTGCTTGGGTTATAGTAGAAGTGGTGGCTTGGCTTGTTGGTGTATGATTTCGAGAAAGGTTGTTTAAATATGTCAAGTGGTTAATTGGGTGAAGTGTTTGGATTTTCCACTTGAAGATCACCCATGATTGATGAGTCTTTGGACCAAATCCTTGAAATTTCGACATCTCTCTATGTCATGTCCTCAAAATTAGTGGTACTTGTAGTAATGGTCTTTATGATACCACACAGGTTTTGTTCTTTACTCATCAACTAGTCAGATAAGAGGAAGTGTGATAAGGTTTCTTTGCCATCACTTTTTCAAATATTTTATTATATGACTCCCAAGGGGAGTGTAGTTATGTTTTGGTCAAGTGATTTGTTGTTGAGTCCATGTGCTAGATGTAGATGTGGGAGATGATTTAACGACCACAACATTGGCCGCATCCTTTGATTTTTGTTTTGGTGTGGTTGGTTTAGTAAATTCATGTTTAGGTTTATTTGATTTTAATTTTAAATTCACCTACTCAAGGGTGCATGTTTTACGATTATGATCTATGGTGAAGGCTTCATCAAAGGTTCATAACGATTGAATTTGTAAAGTAGAAGATATATTCTTCACACACAAATGTGGTAAGATCTCGATGAGATCAGTATGTGGGAGAGGGAAGGATAATTGGTTTATATTAATGTGCCATCATGTGAAAAAATATATAATGGACTTATCTTCATTGTTGGATGTCATATATATTGTTGATAGTTATTTTATTCGCAATGTTAATTGAAAAGTGTTCTAAAAATAGTTGTGTGAGTTAGGAGTAGGAAAATATCAAATATTGAGGGATACGATTGTACCGAAGGCCAACGTGGGGCTAGAAAAGGAAATGAGGAAAGTACAAAGCATAAATTCTTGATCATGTGAAATAATATAACATGCATGTTTAAATGCACGAAGGTGTTATTATAGATCCTCTTTGTTGTTAAACTTGGAAAATTTGTATAATTCCCAGTGTAGAGTATATGGTTTAATTGGCATAGATGGGTGAATACGATCATTAAATATTTTCTCATATGATAATGAGACCTTGGATCCTAAAGTATTGGCCTTAATTTTGGCAAACCTATTTCACGAGGGAATGCATGAGATCATTCAAAAGAGTTTTTGGGGGATGAGAGGTTGTGGTTGCATGTAAGAAGTGGTCGAATGAGTTTTTTGATGAACTTATGGATGGATAGGTGTTTGAGGATTTTTTAGGGGTGAGTGTAAATCATGGGCTATGATTAAAAGGGTGGTTTTTGAGAGAATTTTTTTGGGAGATGGGAACATGATAGGATTATTGGATTGGGTAGGATGTTGTGGCAAGTGTTGAGTGGGAATGTGGGTATGAAGAGATTGAAACTATTTTTGAATAGGGTTAGATACTGAATAATGTAAAGCACCTATGAAAGGGGGTTGGGAAGTATTGAAAGACATGCTAGATGTGAGAAGGTCATACTTTCCAGATAGGGGATATGATTTTTGGGCATATTGGTTAGGGACACTTGTGGTAATAGTGACCGAATAGGTGATGGGAAAAGTAGTGTTTATTGTCTTGTTGATTGGAGGGAGATTAAGAGGAATAGGTGTGACTATTTGGGTAGTTTTATGGGATGAGGGATTGGTGGAAGATCAATCAAGGTGGGTTATAGTAAGCTCATTTATGAAAAAGCGGGTAGTTTGGGGATTGGTTTGATAAGGATAAAGTTGTTGGAGTGGCATACCCTCTAAGGGAATCTGAGTTGATATCTTAAGGAGATAGTCTTAGAACACTGCTTGATTGGAATCCAGAAGATCTTGGAACATCATATCAACAAGAGGGACCTTAACAAGTCCAAAAGACTCTAATAAAAAGATGGTGGGGTATTTATCCTAAACGGGATAGATTGGTGGTGCAAGAATGGGTTAGTCTCACCTAAATTTGTAGTATGAACATAGGGTTATGGGTGAGAGACATCGATGAGAGGTTGATTGCTCATGAAAGGACCACTCAAGGGAATGGATGAGGTATTTTTATCGTGAACATTTGTTGAGATAAGGAATTTCTTGAAGCAAATTTTTGTTTCATTCTTTTGGCTGTTAAATGAGTAACTACGGGCATGAAATAAGTTTTACCTAAGAAAGTCAAGAAGAATATTATTTTTATGTTCTTAATTTATTTAATAAAGTGTGAAAATAAAAGGCTATGGATGCCTAGAATAAAATGGAGACTATGTTTGGTCTTAGGTTTGTTATGGCTAGGAAGTCTTAGGCGACTTCTGTTTGGTGATGAAATCCCAATCAATAAACTAGGTGAAGAGGATTTTTATGTGTTAATTTGATTTTGTGGTTTAGGTTGTGTGTGATAAAATGTGATATGCAGTAATTTAAACCCCTACTTAAACTATATGAGCAAGTAGGATGCAAAAATAATGTTCTTTTTAAACCCAAAACGAAGTGTGATATTCGATGAGGACATGAACAAGAATGGGAAATTACGATGAAAAAGGAGTAAATAGCGAAAAATCGATAAATGTCTGGATAGAACTTTTCCTATTTGTCTACATTGTTGAGTGATGTTCGATCCAAGCCATGAACTCAACATGAGAAAGTAATAAATTGGAGCCTCACGTTGCACTATGTTAGTGGAAGATAGAAACAAAATATAGACAGAAAAGAAAGAGATCACCCAAAGGGTGGTCCCACCAAACGTGCAATAATGTTTACCAAGTTTCTCGTTTGTTGTCAAATGAATGCACTAGCTACTGAATAAACTAGAAAAATCAGAAATGATGGAGTATTTAAGGTACCTCTAACGCGAGATGATGGATTCTGCTACTACAAGATGATAACCTACAGATAATAATCACTAAAATAAAAATGATTAGATGTCTTATGTGGGGTTTCTTGACAAAAGTAGACCCGAGAAGTGTCAATTGTCTTGGTGGATGTCAACCCCCATTGTTAAAAAAATTGATATAAAGTAAAGATAAGTTGAAAATATGCAGAAAATGAAGGAATTACAAAATATGAAAGAACTATTGATTGATTTAAGTATTGATCTAATCAAAATAAATGAAAATTAAATGTACCTAGTCCTGGATTGGTGGGTCAAGAGGCGAGTCAATGGTGACTGGAAGGTAGATATAGAAAATAAGTGAAATATGCAGATCCTACAAGATCTGGATGTAATCTGAATACAACAGAAATTGGTGAATGTTGGGATCAACATGTATTGGGGAATATGAGGAAGAAGAAACTAGGAAAATGATAGAAAAGGAAGGCTAAGAATGGTAAGATAGGAATTAGGACCTTGATCGATGAAGGCCATGGTGTAGATAGAATTTTTTTGATATAATGAGAGGAATGGATGAGGATTCAACAAACTAGGGAAGAGACTAAACACATGCGCAGAGGCTAGAGAAGGTTTTGAAATAGAAATCAAAAGCTACGAGAAGGCCGTGTCTATGGTGAGTTAGATAGATCCGAAAAAGGAAAGCCGGAAGATAAACCTACAAGTATGAATATGAAAAATTAGGTTGATGACGAAGTTGTGAGCATTGTTGTGGATTATATGCTCCTAAAAAAGGTTAGATACCAACAAAGCAATGATAAAAATAATAATATTGAAATAAATAAATTTAAAGATAATGACATGCTCACGAGGGATGATCGTGAGAGATGCAAGAATGTTCCAACAAGGTCTAAGAGATCTATAATTGCTTATGTAATGCACATACATTCGAGGGATTTCTGACTCACAAGAAAGTTTGAGGATTTGCATGCATATGATGAAGAATGGAATGAAATCACTTAGCTTTATAGGGTCGACAATGAATGGGTTGGGTCACTACCAACCATGGGGATAGTTTCCCCAATGAGCCAAATTTTCCAATTTTGGCATGATTTCAGGTTTTTATAGATTGGCAAAGTGATTTAAAGCATTAGGAGGGAAGAGGATATTTGGGGGTGAGGTGTAGGTGATTTGGTAGTAGAGATAGGTTAGAAAAAGCATAGGTATGGGAAATAAAAAGTCCATTAAGGTAGGGGATAGGATATTAATTGATTAATAAGAATTAATTAATTAAATTCAATAGGGATGGGATAAATGGGGGGCATTTTAATAAATTAAGGGGGATGAAATAAATGAATATGCACACGTGGGTAAATAATGGGTATAGATACCGAATTTAGGTATCTACATAAGAAATGAGTAGGAAACACACATGAACTAACACACAATGGGTAGACTTAAATGTACTACATCAAGTTCTATAGATTCATATCTAAAGGGAATTTATCCCTACTATAGATAAACCTAGGGTTTTCATGGCCCCTGATTAAGATAAATGAAGTAACCCTACCTTTGAGATATTGATAGTTACATGAGGAGAGGTATGGATCAACAATTTATGAAAAAATGTATAATATAAATTAAATGAAAGTAATGACAACTAAGGAGTTGATAATGAATAATAGCACTATGTTAACTATCATTGAGACATATATAATACTAAGCTAACATAACACAATGAGGGAAGGAAATGAAATTATCTATACAAAATGAAAAAATATGGTAAGAGCAATCATCTTGTACTTATAAGGTGGTCACCGATACATCTATCTCTATAAAGAACAACAAGAGGAGAGAGATAATCACTATTAGGTGGAGAAGGGAACAAAATCCTAGTCGTAAACTCACTATAGGTGACGTAATATCTGTAAGCAACCATCCATGAAGAATATTATCCAATCCAAACCAAGAAATATGAAATATGAACCAAGAGCTAGGAGAATAGATGCAAAGATGGTGTAAAAGAGCATAGTAGATGGTTGTTCCTATTATTCAAGATACCTTTCTCTATGAATGTCAACTGATTGACAAGTATATATAGGATGCCATCACCAACATGTGATGACATCGGCTAAGGAAAATATAACACCTAAACCATCACCAATGAGTGATGGTATCAGCCAAGGGTTCTAAAATGATGAATGCATCATAAAAAGTAAAACTAATGTCTCGTAGATCATGGATATGGATAAACAAGATACGAGGTGGTGAGATTCAAGAAAGAAGTTGTGAATGCAATGTATATGAGACCTAAGAGGAAAAGAGAGCTAGTGGAGGGACAACTAGGCTAAGACCAAATAGTGATACTCTTTGTGTATTATATCTAACCCATAATAGCTACGTTAATAACCATTCCCCATTCTTGAAAGCCCCCTTAAGGCACCCACTCTAGAAATAGATACATCAGTGACCCTTATCTACACAAAGGAAATTGTTTGTAATAGATATGAAAGATGAAAATTGAAAATTTAGATGTATACATAGCCCTTGAAATATGGTTTTCAAAATATTAATGTTTTTATTAAAATGATTGAGATCAAGAGGGTGAAATGTGGTGCACACACAAAATATTTCTCTTTGTGTCTCAAGAATATAACATAGTGTTGTGTGTGTGCAGCCCCCTCCCCCAATTTTTGAGTTTAGTAAAATATTTTTCAAATATGTTTAGTTGAAAGTTAGCTAAGATCATGTATTAGATACCACTAATTTTCATTTTTTCAATGAATATATTAATTTTTTACTAATTTTCAAAGTTAACACATCTCAAAAATGAAATAATCATATGTATACCCTCCCAATTTCAAAAATAAAACTATTATTTTTTAGTAAAAGGAGCGATAACCAAATCGTACCAAGCCAAGAACAAAGATGCTAATCAAACACGATCAATAAGATGAAAGTAATTCGCCAGAATAACTTTACATAAACCTTTGCAAAAAAATGAGCAATAATATCATATATTATTATGGAACTCAATGAAATACAATGAGAATGGGCCTTGCTTATATAGCCAAGGAATAACAATATAATAACCATTCAAGTTCGTAGATAAAGCCATAAATCAAGGAAATAACTAGTCATCAAAGAACTAATTAAGACCATAGATTTAGGAGAGAACTAGAGATCAAGGATCTAGTCAATACCATAGATCAAGGAAAGAACTAGTCAATATCATAGATCGGGAAAGAAATATACCTAACAACTGGATAATATCTCCTAATATCTAAATAAGATAAAAGAAATATTCACACACATAAGTGGGTGAGGATAAATACAATAAAGGTAAATAAAGTACCTAAGTGAACATGAGCTAAGTTAAATACCTACTCTAACACCCCCCCTCAAGTGAAGCTAGGGGCCAAAATAGAAGTGGCATGTCCATAGTATGAGTCTCGAAAACTAGTCCTAATGAGGTACTCATGTGCAATAACTGGGAAAAAGGGACAACACAAGGTACCTAGAACCAGTAACAACAAAGTAAAGAGAGTAAAAACCCGTTGCAAGGCATCCTAAGAAGCTTGGCTCAAAAAATTTGTACAATCTTTGAAGAATTTTGATGGAACTACGGTTTGAGTCCACTACTCAACCACAAAACTCAAAAACAACTAATATTGGGCTTCAAATGAGAATAGGTCCATACAAGGAGACTATCAATAGAGTGATGTCGAAAGTGCAAGAAAAAACACCAAACATAATTTCATCAACTCTGCAAATAGGTGTGCCATGATCCAAGAACAATAACCAAAGCAACAAGGCAAGGACACAAAATCCAAGTGTCACAATCCAATAACAAAGCCAAGGTAATAAGGTAAGGAAACAAAACCCGAAGAAGCAAGATCAACACCACACCCTCCTTTACTAGCTTTGAATGGGTGGAGTGACATCACAGATCTGTATGAGTTGCCCAAAATCATCTACTCAAACACCGACAAAATAACACTGGGATTCTCTAAAATAGCTCCCCACAAGAGAGACTATGAACATGCTAAAAGTGTCAAAATACAGGAAGATACAAAATCTCTCAAAGAACTAAGAGAGATACACTACACCTGCTAAAGAAAAATTCTCAAAACAAGAAGCATTACAATGTAGAAGGTATAGAAAGTGGAGAAAGAGGCCGAATGGTGGAGGAGCCATGCATATAGATTCCTCTCAATGAATGCCTATGTCACTGCCACAAGTGATCAGATATCCACCCCAAATCAACATGGATGGATGAAGAAGATGCCTGCATATGACTTGGTGTAAAATGCACAATGTGTGCATGCAAAGGAACATCAGAATGTGTTTCAAGTTGATCATGTCTGATAGCTGAAATATTAGGTTTCTCAAGCCTGAGTGAAGGTACATAACTCATACGTTTCTCGTGATCCTTAGAAAGAGATGAGCGAAAAAAATAGGAGATTTGTTAATGTGTGATTCTAATGAAGTACTTGCTTGAAAACCAATTTGTCATGGTGAGAATTCCACTTAACATGTGTAATAGGGGAAACAATACCCTATGAATGTCTACTAATACCTCCACCAATGAAACCCATACAATAGATCATGTGATATTTGAATGCAGTGGTATTCTTCTCAAAAGAGCAATGCATATGAGTAGAAATAGGATACATAACAAGTGTTACTCGAATAGGCACAGATGTGGAAGAGCATGTAGTAACAAACCTCACAAGCTTAGGAGCATCAAGATAAGTAACGGGCTCAAAGACTGACATATCAAATTCAGTGGGTATAACAGCAACAACTACAAGTGGACAAGGAGCATGGACATGGTTGTCCACAATATGATGGTGATGTTGTAGGCTAGCAAGTGTTTGCTACAGGGAGTGTATTAGTGTATCCTTATCATGAATGAGTGATTGTAGAAGAGAATTTCACTTCTTGAGTGATCTATTTTCTTCCACAAATTTTACAATATCCTCTTGAAGTCCACACACTTCAGAGAAAATCATATCATTTTTAGAATCCATGATAGATAGAATAATGCAACTCCCAAAAGTTTAGGACATAGGACTCAGCCGAAATTGCGTCCAAAATTGATCACAACACTCCTCCATATTTGGAACTTTATAATTATATTGAAATTCTCAAAATAAATATTTCCAATGGAAATATCATGAAAAAATAAGCACTTTTACAAAAATGGCACTCAAAACCGAGTTACCGATCAAAATATACAAGCTTCTCAATATTATGCTCTGCTATTTATTTTAGATGCCACTAAAACAAAATAAAATGTTCTTGCCTTCACCACATAAATAAAATTAAATGGGGTTGGAGTTAAACACCCACTAGTAGAAATCACAATATTTAAGCCCTCATATGACCAGTGGCCTAAAATAGCAAGATACAAAATTACCAAATCATGCACGTCCGTCTTGGTACCCTGCTAAAAGAGGAAAGAACCAAATTCCTTTACGCACGTAACCCAAAAATGTTGCAATGCACCAGAACAAAACCTAGTGTAGATCTCAAGAAATCCAACAAACCCAAAAATTGATTTCCTCTGTTTCTTTCCTATCTTGTGTGAATCGGAGGCTAACCAATGTGTTTCTTTACAACCACCAAAAAAACCCAAAAATTGACTACCTCCATAAATGGTCGAGTCTATAGTCGATATTATGGTTTTCACACCTTTCGGATCCAATGGTGGCCTCTATTTTGCATAAAAACACACGCAACAACAAAATACAAACAAATCCCGAATATATGAATATACAAAAAAATGCTTGCAAAATGAAACTTACAAACAGATGTCAACAACAATCTCCTACTCTGATACCATAAAAGGAATGATAACCACATCGTACTAAGAAAAGAACATATATGCTAATAAAACACCATGATCAATAAGATGAAATTAATTCACCGAATAACTTTACATAAACCTTTAGATATAAATGAGCAACAATATCATATATTATTATGGAACTCAATGAAATACAATGAGGATGGGCCTTGCTTATATATGCAAGGAATAAAAATCTAAGAACCAGTCAAGGTCATAGGTCAAGCCATAAATCAAGGAAATAAATATTCATCAAAGAACTAGTCAAGACCATAGATTTAGGAGAGAACTAGACATCAAGGATCTAGTCAATACCATAGATCAAGAAAAGAACTATACCTTACAACTAGCTAATATCTCCTAATATCTAAATAAGATAAAATAAATATCCACACACATAAGTGGGTGAGGATAAATACAATAAAGGTAAATAAAGTACCTAAGTGAACATGAGCTAAGGTAAATACCTACTCTAACATTGAATGCATATACAATGGAGCATAGACCTTGTCAAAAAAATTTGAAATTTGGATGAGAAGATCATAAATTATGTTTAAATAATAATATTTGTGTTTTAGATAAAATTGAAGACACCATTGAAAGAAACTAAGGATCAAAACATTAATCTATTCATATTTTATATAGAAATATATTGAAAAAACCAAAAGACAAAATTTGACGTTGTAGTCATATTTTTCAAATATTGTCTTATAACACATGATAAATCATGGAATAAAATAAAATTCTGATTTTTATGTGCAAAACACGAATTCAGCCTTGGAATAGATAGCCCAACCCTTAGATACAAACATCCTATCCAAATCCAATTCTAAGGGTTAGTAATTTCAAACCCAAATAAGATATAACACAAGCATGTTATAACATGCTCACATTATACCCTCTTTAAAACATTCATAAACACATAAATAAAATCACTCATGATTTTGGTCCAGCAATACATTTGAATTGCATTTTTTCTACACATACATGCAATTATGTATTCTTTTGAGACATTTCGCATGACAATTGAGTATTTTTTTACATTGATAGAACATTATTATTATATCTATTATCTTATTTTCAATCATTATTTTAAGAAATTTATTATCATTGTTTGATATTTGAGTGTTTTTCATTATTTCTTATATTCCTAATAGTCATCAAACATTCTTTTTGTGTCAATTATCTTATGTTGATATATATTTGAGAATTATGGGGAGGAGACCATGGAGGAAAACACTTGGGATCTAGAGAAACAAACAGAATGGATGCAAAAAGGACCTTGTGAAAAAATGAATTGAACACATATTTTCTAGAGAAATTAGATGTTTACAAAGATTGCCTGCTATCCACCAAATCCAAGAAATAAATAAAACAAGGAATGAGTGTGAAAAATTGAAAGAAAGAAATCAATGTATGGAGGTGAAGGTATGTCATATCTTCCAAATTAAATTGATAGTGAAATATATCCTAAAACATCAATTGAATCAATAAATAATCAATGTTCAATGAATGATGATACAATGCCAAATTTAAACATAGATGTTACACCAAATGACCAACCTATTCAAAACACACAAAATTTACCAAATTATGAAGATGAAAAACATATAAGAAATGAAAAATGTTTACCTAATGTTCAACCAACTTTACCATTGAGATCGCCAATTAAAATTTTACATAAAACACCTAGGATTTTACTTGAAATTGATGAAAATATTTTAAACCCAATGAGTGATAAGATTTGTGAACACATTGTAAAAGAGAAAATAATATATGGAAAAAACTTTTAATGACTTAAATAAAACAAGAAGATGTTGATTGTTTGTAAAAATGATAATAATAATAATAATTTTAGACCCACTATGAAGACCCTTGGTCTAAGAACATCTAAGACCAACAATGAAAAATTGATTGTAAAAAATCTAATGAATGCATACCAAGCAATAGGTCCAAACTCACATACTAAAGATAGTAACACTACGATATGTTATTACATCAACTATAGTAAGTAAAGCAACAAAGAAATATGGTTTAATTAGGAAAATAATTAGTGCACTAAAAATAAATAGAAAAACACTATTGAAAGCTATCAAAAGACATGAAAGAGTTGAGGATCCCAATAACAATGATATATGAACATTGTCCCACATTAATACAAAGACATATTTGAAGAGTTAAAATCCAAATTTTTTTTTTTTTTGAAAACTAATACAAGGGTTTCACCTAATGAAAAATATGGTATAAAAAGAAGAATTGGTTTTCAAAACCATGAATCGCGTCATGAACATTTTTTGGGATATGACACAAACATAACTTTATAATAATTTTAAAGATACATGTCTTGATAAAGAAATTAGCTAAAGGTAATTTGAAATGGAAAATCCTCTTTATGTTCAAATAAAAAACTCACAGACTACTTGTTGTTGTAGTCTCCCCATTGAATTCACTATGCGTTATGATGTTTTTGGATTACAAGTGTTACTTTCACATACTAAGAATATTGTGCAAAATTGTATGATAAGTGTTCCACCTAAATCAGCTAGAGATTTATCTCAAGTTTTTTTTGTACAAAAGGACACTATTTTGTAAGAAATCATGTTTACATAAAACCCTGTGATAGTTGTGATGCTTTGCAATGTTTAAAAATTGTATACATATATATATATTATATATATAATTGGAAATGAACTAGATACTATTGAGAAATATAAGTCGGTAGCATACACTTCAAAATATGGTAAAAGGACAAGAGGTGTGAATTAGTGAGTAAAAAAATAAGTTTATCATATATTATGGCTATGTTTTTAATGATGATAGTGTATGAGTATGAAAGGCATACACACAAATATAATTGGGTAGATGAGTAATTCATGTTAGGAAATAATAAATTTAATCTTCGTACCATTGTGTCGATTTTAATTTTGTACGTAACTACACCTGCAACCACATAATGAAGTTCAATTATATTACCACAACTCTATCCATGTTTCAATAATTTTTCATATAGAATTCACTCATGCTCCTAAAATAATAGAGGAATTTTTGTCATGTAAAATTTGTATCATGAAAATTTCAAAAAAACAATTCATGATAACCTAAGCCACATTTCACAATCCTTCTAATGGTCAATATAAACTTTTCATCCGACCATCTAAGTCCTTGTGTTACCCTCATAATTACCAGGAAAAATGTGCTAATGTGATTTTTAAGTGTGTTTCATGTATAGGGGATGTTATTCAAGTTTATTCATGAAGGTATTTGGGTCTAAGATAAGATAAGTGATTCTAGAGGCTCCAAAAGGGTTATTTTTGGCCTTTTGGCACCTAATGAGCACCCTCAAGAAATGAATGGGGAAAATATAAATCATCCAAGAAGTGTGTGGTAGATAAATTCAATCATCTGAGGTAGTTTAGGAAATTTCTACAAGAAAAATCAAGTTTAGGAACAAGTTATGTAACACCAGGCTAGTTGTAGCATGGTGTAAGGAAATGAAAGTAGTGAAAATATAGTTGGCTTGCTCCATATGTAACAAGAGGATTGAGATGATTTGGAAAGAAATAAGATACTCATAAGAAATATAATAATTCATACTTCACATTGTAAAAGGTTTCAATATATTCTAAGTAGCATATTTTAATATTTTGCCCCAACAAAGGTGCAGATGGAGATCTCTAATCCTATTCATGACTCAATTGAAGATTATGGGACTTAAAATGATATTATGAATCTGATTGAAAGGAAAAATTTAATTCAATTCAACCCTCTGCATGTTCCATGTTTTTATTTTGGTAAAAATTATATTTTCTTTGGTGGAAGTTGAAATTTTTGGGAATCGAATGTGACCAAGCTTAAAAAAGGAGCGAGAATTTAAAAAATGGGGAATAATCGATGTCTTAAAATTGTTGAAATTTATTCCTTCATTTTTTTCCACTAAAAATCATATAATTTTTTCATATGAAACACTAAGGGGATCTCTTAGGGAAAGAAGACACTCTGTCAGGCTATTTTTAACGGTCAGGTAATGGTAAAGGCAAGCTTCTAAAAGTGGTAATTTCACATTTGGACACCTATGATATCCATTTTTATTTATAAAAACTACAAATAAGACATAGGGGACATAATGATGTGTAACCATAGTGAGAGATTCATTTTTGAAGGTTTTTTCATTTAAACCCTCACTTGAAGTGTTAGAAAGAGGTCCTCCACTCACAAGTTAACTTGGCCCCTTCCTCATGATGGGAAGATCATAAAAACGCTTATAATGGTTTGATGTAAATTTTCCCCCTTTAAAAATGGACATGGAGGACAAAAAAATTGATCCACCATGGATGAGGGATAATTTTCTTCACTCAAGTTGCAAACTTGATGGTTAGAACATGTTTTTAACCTCACCTTTTAAAGTTGGTCCCTTCCTCACGATGAATATACCCATGGCACATTTTTCAACACCTCTTGTCCATTTTTCCATTTTTTCCCTTACTAAATGAGGTAAGGGACATGAGTGGGTATGAGACCCATTTAGTAAGTATGTCCATCATGTGGAGAGGAGAACTTTCATCACTTAAAGTCACAATATGGGGTATCGGGTTTATGTTTTCAACTCTCCAACTTGCACCTTTTGATCCCCTCCTCATGATGCATCCACCCATGGTGAATTTTGACATCCATGATGTCCCTTTGTCCCTTAATAAATTTGTTAAGGTACATGGGGACATCCAAGATCCATTTACTAACATTTAACCCACTCTCTCATGTCAGTTAACCCGGGTTAGGAAGGGTGAGTTAAGATGTGAGTTAGCTAGTCTAGTGAGGGGAGGCGAGTATAAAGAAAGTACATGGCCATTTTAAATTACTTTTCGTGTTTTTACCTCATTACATTTATTTTGTTATTCTGTTATGCTTCTAAATATTCCATAAACCCCCATTATTGAAAACAAAAATTTTCTCATATCTCCTTGATCTTTGCTCCATTTTCCATGAAATTTTGCTTGTTGCTTAAATTCTGGAACAACTTGAAGATTACGTAAATCTCATTTCCATTGATTAATTTTATTCTTTATAGAATCTTCATGAAATATCTATCAATTTTTTTTCCTTTTCATATCCCTAGAGTTCTAGTGATTGAAAACACTTAAAAATTGGAGCATGAAATCACATTGAAAAACCTAATCTAACAAGACAATTTTCAGCTCAATTGGACACCTAGAAGGAAAAATTATATTTTTATTAAGTTGGCACTAGATCCATACTAAAAATAGTAAGTTTTGAAGACAAATAAATAATAATTTTGAAACCTTTGTGTAATTCTCCAAGTCTGGAACTCAACATACTACAAAATTTGAAAATTTGGGAAGTTGGCTAAAAATAGAAACTAAGGGTGAGGTGTGACTTAATAAAAATAGTAATTATCTAGATCAAGTAAAAATTTCACATAAAAATTCATCCCCCATTTTTATCTCGAATTTTTGCAGATAATCATCTTCTCTTTTCTATGATTTCATGAATGATAAAGAAACATGTGACATCAAAGAAAGAACCATGGATGTTTCGGGAAAGATAAAGAAGGAAGATGTTGATAATGTTGAATTACATCCTTCGTGAAGGTCTATAAGATTTATAAGGTTTGATAACATCCTCAACAATAAAATAAACTAGGAGAGATTGATCCTTCTTGGTCTCCTAGCCATCCGGTAGATCTAGGTGTTCCTGTTGAAGCACTTGAATCAACCCATCTCGATCATGCTTTGGTCCCTTACCAAACACATGAGCTATCTAGTTTCATTTCCACACTTGATGAGCCTTTTCAATGGGTAAATGAATTACTTGGAGAATAATCAAGGACAATTCAATAATCAGTGACACCTAACTTCAATTCCATCTCGAAATACATAAGGACCAATAAGGGAAGGAAAGCACAAGTAACTTCTTGTTTCTACACGAAGAAGGCATCCAGAGCTCATCATGTGGAGATGGAACATCCAAAGGTAAATAATCCTATGAAATAAAAGACACCTACTGATTATGTAATGATGAAGGTATCTTTGGGTCAATCTACCTATGAGGGTGATACTCATTTTTTCAAGGAGTCTTCAACTTGGATCCTTGCATGAAATGAGAAATACAAGAAAACCATTTATCAATTAGAGGAGCATGTCAAAAAGTGTCTTCATATGTATAATCCTTTTTTGAACTAGGATCATCATCCTTACATCTAACTAATGCAATCTCTCCCATTTGCATCTTTGATTCCATATAATCAAGAGAGCTCAAATGCTTTCCATGTAGGGAAGAGCCGATGATAAATGGGTGGACATGAATATTAAAAAGGGGAAGACCTTGATTCTTGATGTGCTCTCACTATTCCATTGTCTCGACTATTATGTCAAAGATAAAGGATACTAGGAGGGAGATTGAGAAGGAAATTATATTTGGGAAATTCTTCTCCCACTAGTCTCTAAGACAACCTTTCTTATATCTTACTTCTTATAAATCATAATGTGTTTTCATCTATTACTAAGAATTTTTCCCCATTCACGCCCGAACAATGATTGTGAGGTGTGATGTGATGAATGATTCCATTTTTATCTTGGGCATGTGAAGAAAGTGTATCTAGGATCTTAGATAAGATTATAAAAACTATGTAATATCTGGTAACACCTTCACTCAATGAGAACACATCCTCAAAAATACTCTTGATTTCCTTTCAAGAGCTAGTCTAGATAGCTGTAGGAGAACCCTCTTCATTCAATGAAAATACTTTGGAATCTCTCGCAAAGATTAGGGGATCTATTTATAACACTAAAAAGGACCATGATAATTAGTTCACATAGTGTAGAAGGCTTGGTAACATTCCTAAGACTTGGCTCAGTACTTTGGAACATGTGCACATCCCACATTCTTAGAGGATAGCATTTGAAGGTGACACATT
Organism: Taxus wallichiana var. yunnanensis; assembly: GCA_018340775.1. Lineage (NCBI taxonomy): Eukaryota > Viridiplantae > Streptophyta > Pinopsida > Cupressales > Taxaceae > Taxus > Taxus wallichiana. The sequence continues at coordinate 204,146,829 of CM031240.1, forward strand.
CAGCAAGGAGGTAAAGGGAAAAAATTTCATCATCGAGGATCTTGTAAGGGAGCCTACTAGAGTTGATTATTCATCAGAGGATAATTATTCATTAAATTGTTAGTCAACTCCTTTCCTCTTTTCTCTTTTTCTCCCTCTTTCTTCTCTCCCCCTTTCTAATTATTCATTGTAATCAAACATGGTATTTCATTTTATTCACTTTGGTGATTTTCTAAAGTTACATTGTAAGAGTCCCTTTTATTTATAAAATGGGACTTATTCGCTCACTTCCTAGGAAGATGTAAATTCACAAGTGGAATAATAACATGAGAATTCATGTGGGAGATAGATGAAGAGACAATTCACAATGTTATAAAGAAGAATGGCTTCTCCATTCCAAGGGAGATGGAATGTTAGTTTTCTATAGAAATTATGAATTATTATATATTGTTGATATTTGTATCACCACTACACAAGAAATAAAATATGCATTTCTTCAATTTCCTTTTCTTATGATTTCCTTTATTCCCTCTCTATTCTACAACTTTGCAAGCATAGTGATCTTGAATAATCAAGAAGGAACTTTGTGTCCTTGATTGATGAATCTAAAGAATTATGTGTCTCTATTTTTGTTAGTATTGTTGATTACCGACATTGTTTTCCTCTAATTGAATATGGACATACTCGGTTATTGTGTTTCAACTCTACTAGTGCCTAGTAAAAAAAAACCCCACCCCACTCCTTACTAATTTCTCAAACTCTCCTTTATCCATAATCACTTTGTAAATTCCTCTCTTGTACTCTATACAAACACCCATCCATGGGCTTAGTGAAGTGTTCATGTGTGATCCCCGACCTATTGGCCACCCCAAAAAATTAGAATAGTTTACATTCAATAATGTGAGCCTCCCCATACCCAAGAAGGAAGGGATTATCCTCCCGACCATTATTGGAAACACCTAATTATCCCACCTAAAAAATTATTTCACTAACTATTTTTGGTGTCTCTAGTGGGGAGTGATCTTCCTTTGTGCACCCATAAACATATATTAGAAATTATATATATATATATATATATATATATATATATATATATATATATATATATATATATATATATATATATATATATATATATATATATATATATATATATATCTATATCTATATCTATATATATATATATATATATTCCAGGTTTCGTAGTCATTTTTACCCCATCACAAAGAAAAGAAATCCCATGTGTGTCAACCTATCACATAGCAAGCATTAGGAACTCACCCAAGGCATGTGTGGGCACCAAGTATCTCTTTTATGTGGTTTTAATGGGAAACATAATCTATGATCTAAGTGTGAGATATTTTGAAAAGAAATAAGACATACAAGCACCATAGAGCTCTTAATGACTTCTAGATCCTTGTAGTTATTCAGGACATAAAGTAATTTAAAAGATAAAGGAAATTACACCAATAGAAAAAGGAAATCATTAAAGCATTCATACTAGTTCATAAAAATAAATAAGAAAGAAATATGAAGAAGGATGTATGTATCAGAACCATTAATGCTCATATTCATATCAACTGGTAACCTTATTACATTCATTAGGCCATTACAAAATGTCACAGAAAGGAAGACCCCAGTCATGCATTATAATTGGACTCATATAACTAGGCTTACAAAAGACAATTTATAATTCCCAACTCTGATACATCCTTTCCTACCCTTATTTTCCCAAACTAGTAGAGTCCTTGTAGTATTTTTGCAAAGCTCCGCCCTTTCTCTATATGTTCAGGTGTGTCTTTTTACTTCTGCATGAACTTGTATATATAGCTTCTTTGATCTGCCAACTCATTCTCCTATGGCCTCAGATCCGTCACCAAGTGTTTGAATGTGGTCCTCCAGGAGCACATGCTCCTCTAGGCCTGAGCTCACCACTTCATGTCATGATGTCCTTCTAGAAGCCTCTACCATAGGGCATATTCCTTCTTGGGCCAACCTGTCACCAGGTTGGCACCTTATCCACTCCACATGCGCAGTTGGGTCATGTTTTCCTTGTATCCCGACCCAAAATTCCCAATATGGCTAAGTCCTAGAACCTTGGCTTTGTCCGCGCGCACACCACGGGTTTCCTTAAACCCTTCCCTAAACCCTTTCCCATGCACCTTCTCCTTGTGCACCTTTCTTCAACTAGGCATTGCACATCTACGCGCCCTTTTTACTTGGGCAATATTTCAGTGGTTCCAACATCACCCCACACTACACCTATTCTTCACCCTACTGAACACTTCTTATATGAATAAGGAATCATAAAAGCTTACACCTTGGAAAAATAAAAAAGGGATGAAGAATTTGGGAAATAGAAAGAATGGGATAGTGATGAGATCATTGTAATAAACTAGGAAAATATTTTGTATATCGGCCTCCAACTTGTTCCTGCATCGACTTCGTTCTACGCTCTCTAGAAAATACCACCCACCAAGGTGCTCACATGTTCAAAACCTATCCCATCCCCTTGTGCACTCATGGTGTCAATAATCTTTTCTAACTACTTTCCTACATCCTCCAAAGCGCATTCATCCTTCATGTAATCCGTGGGTATAGTTCCTTTAATGGTTTTGTATTAAACCCCTTCGAGTTTTAATGGCCTTGGATTTATTTTTGACCTGGCTAGGATATTTTCCCACTCCACTCTGTTTCCCTTGTTTTTCTCCTAGAACTCTTTAAGTTCCACTACATACCTAGTGACCAACATGCTCGCCACTTTGTACCTTTCCGCGTAGTTCTCGTATGCAGCCTCAACATCTACGGAAGGCAATATTCACATCATCATGGACCTTGTTGTATTCTGCTATGAGCACCATGACTTTCAACTTATCCTCCTTCTTTAAGCATGTGACCACCTCTTCGTAGACTCCAAAGCTAGTGGTTATCTCTCCATGGTGAGAGCTCTTGTTAATTCCATGGCTTCTGCTCCTCTATCCTCCACCATACTCCATATCCATCCTTCAGTAGATGGATCGCAACACAAGATTTCATGTTGCTAGAACAAGGACAAAGCTTGAAGCAACCACTCAAGCTAACTAGTCAGGCCTCTGCCTGGAATCCCCCTGTGTCACCTGAATAATGTGAGGGTCTAAACTTCAGGATCTCCCTGATGTGATCCTGATTGTGGCTTGACACCTCCGGGCCTCTCTATAAGCTCATCCCTAAGCGTAGGGCTCCAAGACCTCTCTATGCTCCAGAACTCTGTCACCCTACCTCCTAGGTGGTGAATCTACTTTGACTAACTCTACATGAAAATTCTCTCCTCCATCCTCCTCACTGAGTGGAGGGGGTGCATGTCCCTCTATGGAAATATCTCTGTCATGTCTGCCTGAGTGCCCTCCTACTGATCCTCCACATAGGGAAGCATTAACATCCTGGAGGGTCTACAAAATATGTGGTAGGATAGTTGTTAAACCCTGATCCGGGGTGGTGGTGGTGGTGGTGGTGGAGGTGGTGGTGGTGACTCTGAGTCTCTGTGAACATTCCTCCTACTCCTCTGAGCTCCCTACACGACTAGAGTGGGAGTTAGTTCATTACCTTGAGTTTCCTTCAGTTTTCTAAGTTTACTAACATGTTCAATTTTCAATCGGTTTTGCTTTCTAGATTATCAATTTGTTAGTTTTAGGTTTCAAGTCTCAATGTTTCTAGTGTTCCCAATGGTCCAAGCTTTTGAACCTCAGACCTGTGGGTTATGGTCCAAGCTCTGATACCAAGTGTAATGCCATCTTCAACTACCACTTGAGACCAAGAATTATGGAATAATTTTTTTATAAGAAGAGTCTACAACTAAGTTACAAGACATTAGTTTGAACTAACATGTTCTGGAATAGATTCGATTAACCAAACACAAGGTTTCCATTTTTAACTTATAGTAAGTTCACAAGGTTCCAAAATTAGGGTTACATGTTTTACTTAGGTTCAGTGGAGCAAATCTCCCTCATGCCCGCTCTCAGCAGTTCCAGAAGTTCAACTAGATTTTTACATATTTAGAGTTATAAAAACTTTGCTAATATAGACTCATTGGATAGGAAATTTTCTCACCTTTCCAACCATATAAATAAGTCCTCCTAACTCCTTATAAAACTCAAGTTATGGCCGGGCGGAGTTTTAGGGGAAAATTTTCCCTTGGATGTCCACGGGGTTAGGGAGAAAATGCCTTCGCGCCCCCAAATGCCATGTGTCATCACGTGATTGGTCCAGATGGTGGGTCACATGGAAAAACATGAAATTTTTCCCAAAACCAAGTTTCAATTTTCCAAAGGAAAATTTTCCTCCATGCCTCCGCACTTGACCAAATGGCCACGTGGCGCCTTGTGATTGGCCGCAGCCGCGGGGAATTTGGATTTTGGATTTTTTTTTCCCAAGGGGTTAAATGGTTAAAATAATTTCATGGACATGAGCACCCATAGAGACATGTTTCATCACCCCATTACCTGCGGGCGAAAGTGCGGGGCCATGGAGAAAAATAAGAAATTGTTCCAAAGGGGCAAAAGTTAAAGTTTTCAATTCTAATCTCGCAGTTCCCCCGCCACGTGTTAGCACGTGATTGATGCGGGAGGCAGAAGCGGGAAATTTTTGAAAATTTTCCAAAGGAAAAATTTTCAAAAAGTCTAAGTTTTCAATTTGAACCCGCGTACCCTCCCTACCACGTGTCAGCACGTGATTGGTTGGGGGCCATGGGGTGCGGGGAAAATTGGGAAAATTTTCCCAAAGCAAAATTTTCAAAAAGATAGAGTTTTCAAAAATTCTACCCCTCCAAGATGCCACATGGCATCATTTGATTGGATAAGAGAGTAGCGGGGTGGCAGAATTTTCATGGAAATTTTTCCCACGCTAAAATTTAAAATTTTCTAAGTTTTATTAATTCATTTTTGGTTTTGGATGGCCATTTTGAAGTAAAACTTCAAATGGCCATAACTTTTGATTGGGAGCTCCATTTTAGGCAAACGAAGACTTTCCGAAAAGCTCTCGGAGTCCTCTTTGCACCAGAGTTGTCAATTTTGATTTTTGTTAAATTTTTTCAAGGTCAATTTTTAGAAACCAATCTGCAGGGTTTCCATTACAAAACTGGCAGTTTTTATAACTTTTAAGTTTGGCTCAAATTGATTTCTTTTCTCCTCAACATGCAAACAAAACATGAAGGGATGGTCTAGGATGAGTTTAAGATTTTTTCAAGATTCAATTTGTTGATTGCTTTCCCATTTGCATTTTTACATCTTTTGACAAAATTCTAATTATGCAAGTATAATTTCTAGTTTTGAAGGGGATCTTGTTGTTCATTTTAATTGTTGAGTTCCACAAGGTTTCTTATACATTAATACATCTTAATTTCATTATCTCATTCCTTAATTTTAGTCATAACTCTAAATCTGTACATTGGTTGCATTATTTTTTAAAGCCAGAGTTACAAATTAAAATAGAGTTCTTTCTTCCACGAGTTTACAATTTAATATGCAGATTTCAATTAAGGGAAAACATATCAATTTCCTTTCTCAGAATCTAATTGATTCAACACACACTTACATTCAAAATGAAAAGTGGATTTCAATTCTAAGAATTATTTCAAAGTATCCAAATTCTGTTAATTTCCTTTATACGTACTCTCTTTTCTAAAACAGAATTTGCATGATATAATAATCCTTAAAATTTGCAACACAACAATGCAATTGAACAAGGAACATGATTCTTTCATTGATCTCCAATAACAATGTACAATTTAACTCTTTCTTTACATTCCAATTTGAATCTTACAAACTGTAAGATGTTCTTTTTCCAAAACAGAGGAAAGAAAGTAACTCTTCACATTTCAAAATACAACATATAGGATATCATTTACATTTCTCAATTCATATACAACTTTCAATTACAATATAAATACTTCATATTTCCATATCAATACACTCATCCACTAAAAGTGGGAAGGGTTACAATGATATTTGTTCAAGAAAGGAGAACTGTCAAAAACTAATTTCTCCAAACTCCAAACAACAAAATGCTGATTTCTCCATCTTTTCAACTTGATCACAACAATGAAGGGGGAAAGGCAACACTCTCCACCCAACCAAGAAATCCAATGGGAAAAGAGAAGCCATCTTTCCCCATTGGCCCCCGAGCCCCAACCATATTGGAATGGAACATGATAAAACAACACATGGCAACATAGCTTCTTCACATATAACATACATTCACATGCACAAGGAAATGCACAAACAAAAGAGATGTAGTTCTCAACTACAACAAACAACTTCAATCAAAACAAAGGCTCCTTCTCCAAGCAAGCAAGCCAAGCAAGAGCAAGAACTATGGAGGTCTCCTTATGCCTCCCATGTTGAAATTGGGCATCCACCTAAAACAAACCGCCAAAACATAACCATCCCATAAACCTTATCCCTCCTCAACCCCTCCTTATCCCTCCTCCAAATTCATTCCTTATACCTCCCAAAGTAAGAAATGCAAGCATATTATTTTCCCTAGGTGGATCCCAACCAACACTCCCTCCACAAGACAAGTGCCAATGGAAAATCCCTTATCCCTCCTCTGATAAACCTCATAGACTTCTCTCTACACCATGCCCTAAGCATTCTACCCATCCCTCTAAGAATTGAAAACACAAACACTTTCAAAATTCATGCTAAAAGAGGGGAAAACAGCAATTTTAAAAGAGTGAGAGCCTACCTCTCCATAATGGAGACTTGTTTCCAAAACAACAGTCTTTATTTCACCAAAAACCAGTCCCAAATCAGCAAGGTAAATGTATGCACAAGAAAATCCACTTCTTCCACAAAGTAAGCTCCAAAATCCAAGAGGAATTCACCCCCAAGAGTGAAATCACAAACTTTCAACAACCTCAAATGAGGAGGCAAATCAAATTTTTAAAGGAGAAGGTGGAAGAGGATGATGTGGATTCCAAGTGGGATGCCACATCATTTTTCCTCATCCAAAAATGCAATCAACATCAAACAAATAAATCACCATAAATGTGAATGACAAACCACTTAATACTTCAAATTTAGCCCATACTCAAAAGGAAATGCATTTAAAATTTGTAAGACAAGTGCAAATCAATACTTACCCAAATTTATGTCAAAATACAATAAAATAGATTGATTTTGACTTCAAATCAATAATCATGGTTGGTGGAGGATTTTGAGAGGTGTGGGACAAGTTTAACTTGTCCCACAAGCCTCCAAATTTGTCCTCCAAGCTCAAATTCGAATTTCAAGAGAGATGGAGTGTTTGACCTTCCAAAATCAGCCTTACAACTATTACAAAATCTTACACAATCTATCACTTCACTTACACAACCTTACATGGTAACTTACACACTCTTTTAAAATGCATTAATTTCTATGACATTTATTTATTACAAACTTTAGACACAACATTTATTTATTTATCACATGGTTACACATAATATAAATCAAGTCAAATTATTAATCAAGACAATAACATTTACTTTTACATTCCACATCCCATTTAATTTAATTAAATTTTAACTATATGACTCTCACATTATACTATCACATTTAAATAATTAAAATAAAGAGCACATTACAAATAAAATACACACAACAATAACATAATCAAAACACATACATGTCCCATGGTCACAATAATGGAAATCCCCCCACGGGAAGTCCTAACATAACACCACACACAAATCAAACACAGTTGCCATGGTGACCTTGTTGATTTCACACTGAATTCCAATATGGTTAGTCTCCAGTCCCCTGACATTGTTGTGATTTTTAACCTGCAAAATAACAATACCTCCTTCGGCCTCGTGACCATATCAGAACATCCAAGAGATATAAAATCAACATATAATTATCAAATCCAAATCACAACAATATCAAGGATTTAACATTTATCATTTAAAATTCAATTTGCAACTATATCATCATCCAATAGATCTCTATACTAGAGCTATTCATAATACCAATGTCACATGTCTAAAATCAACATCAATAACCTGTCCATGTCAACCAATATGTCATCATCCACATAATAATAATAATGTCTCCATGATCATCAAGCATAATAACTGAATCCAGATCAATGTTAATCCATAGTCTAACATCTAATCATCATACTGAGAAAAATATAATAATGTCCATAGTAATCCATGATCTAGTATATACACATCATACTACATCAAAAACATAATAATATCCAAAATATGATCAAATAGTGTCGAGGTGTCGAATAGTGTCAAGGAAAGTGGGCACTATAGTAACTCAAGAGTTACAATAACCCCGACTTCTCGAGCTTGACCTTTACATCATTATCATAGATGGGTAGACCCTCTAGTGTCTTTTTATTTGTTGGGTGCACTAAATATAGTGCCATCTCCTTATTGATTGTTCTTGAATGATGATTGTAATCATTTACAGACATGCTTCTCAAATGGGACTCCCATCTGGGTATTGCATTTCGTGTACCACTCTTCATTTGTATGTGCGACAATTTCTTGTTGCTTGCCATTTCCCTTACCCTTCTTAGGTGTGCCAACTAGTTTCTTGGGTGCCATTTCTTATTTTCTCTTATCACTTCAATCACTTGTTGTTACTTTGTTCTTCCACTCCCTCAAACCTTAGATATTGAACTTGAAAAGAAAACCCTTTAAACTCGTGCCCTATTTCTTCAAACCCTAATTGGGATAGTTCCTTTACAAACAACACCTTCTCACTCTTTCTCTTACACCTATGAAATCCCTTCTCTCTGGTTTTCAAATCCAACTAGTTACTTATTCTCACACTTTTCAAATTTTTCTTCACATGGATCAGTTCTGGAAGCCCTAGTTTGCAAAGATGTTACAAGCGCTTCTTTCTCCTTATACGCAAAGTGAATAATGAAATTTCTAAACCTTTACTTATAGTTTTTTCCACTTTTAAGAATTAAATGATACTTCACCTACCACCATACTTTTAACATTTAAAGCATATTTTTCAAAAAAAGCCTCACTTTTGTGCCCTAACTTATGCGGCCAACCCACGTGGATGATCCCAAACATTCGGGTGCACAACCAATCCATCTTGATAGGAGAATCTTGCATACACATCACTGCACCAAAGGCACTTCTTCTGTCATGATTTTTCTTTCGCCTACCTCATGTTGTTTATGCACTTCTTCCATTTCGTATGTGGGATCCGAAAGTAGCCTTATCTTGACACTAACCATCATTTTCCACCTTTTCTTTCATGCACCTCTTTCAACATGGCCATTCAATCGGGATTTTAACAGAATCCTCCTTGGTACTTTACTCATGCTTTCCTTTTACATCTCTCCACCCTACACTTAAATGATGCACGGCCCTCTGCACATTCAAAACCCTAAAAAAGTAACAAGGTTACTAGTGCCCAAGGTGAAAAAAAAAACAACAACGCGAAAGGGAAATAAAAGAAAGGAAAATGCATAAAGTAAATTCTAAATTATCTGGAAAAAATGCCTTATTTACAAACACCAAGACTCCTTATTTATAGTAGGGCATTAGCCTACTCCCATTGAAGTGTCTAGGAAATATCATTCCATCCCGCGCCAGAATCGCATGTGCCTGAATCAAGGATGGACAATATTGTGTAGGGACCCAACAAATGGACTTTCAACTTCTTAGGGTGGCACAAAAACTTATAATCATACATTAAGACCATCTACCCAACCTCAAATTTCTTGTTTCTAATGTGGCGATCATGCCATGATTTTTCCTTTACTTTTTTTGTTGTTTGAATCCACCTGGTTAGTGATTGTCTTTCATCTAGCTTCATTAATTCCTCAAATCTCTCTTCCATTGCTTGCTCATTAGCCAGCCCTCTTGTACACACTATTCACAGAGAAGGTATCATGAACTCAACTTGCATAACAACTTCCGTGCTAAACACCATTAAAATAGTGTGGATTTATTCATCCTTTTATAAGTTGTCCTATAAGCCCATAATACGGTTGATACCTTGTCATCCCAATCTTGTCTTTCGACATCACAAATTTTTATTAGGGTATGACTCAAGTATTTTGTTAAACCCTTCTACTGAGTTCCATTTAATTGTGGGTGATAAGGCATAGTCTTGTGATGAGCCACCATGAACTCTGCTAATAATATCCTCACAGTCTCATTCAAGAAAGGCGTACCCTATCACTTTGGTTAAATTTAAAGGGCATCCATACCTTGTGATAATGTTTTCCCACAAAAAACTTGTTGTTGTAGCTACTATGAAGTCTTTAGCTAGGGTTTCCTCTGCCTTCCTTGTCAAATAGTCCGTGTAAGTGATTATGTAGCATGATCCGGTCCTACATGCTATTGGTGCAATACGGCCTACAAAGTCTATTTACCATTTCTCAAAAGGTTTAGTGCTAGGGATAGGGCACAAATGAATTTCATCTCTTCTTCCTAGCTTTCCAATGTGTTAATAATGGTCACACGCTTTAAAATAGTCCTTGCAATACTTATACAAAGTTTCCCACCATAATCATGTCATTAATATTTTACGTGCGGTGGCATAACCTACATAATGTCCACCTACACTTCCTCTGTTTGCTTCCTCTATTCTCGGCAAGGTTCTCATGCTCTAGCACACACTGCACAAAACTTAATCACACCCTAATTTGTATAAGTCCCCACTGATCAACATGTAGGGCACGGTGTGTATGGCTTGTTGATTCTTATCTAATGTCTTCATCCCTTCGATGTCATGCCTTCTTTTAGAAATAATGCAATCTCCTTCAAATCGAGGGTGTGTGCCTGACCTAAATAGTCATCCATCCGGCATTGTCTCTCAATGCTTTGTGTGTCCTCCCTAAATCAATCCTCGACAAATGATCAGGTCCACAGTTACTCTTTCTAGACTTCACAACTATCATGAACTCAAATTCTTGAAATAATAGCACCCACTGGCATATGCACCCTTGTAGGAAGGGCTTTCCATCAAGTACATTAATGCCATGTGGTCAGTGTAAAACACAAAGGGAGTTACCAGTAGATACTCTCTAAACTTGTGAACTGTAGATCATTGATAATGCTTCATGCTTGGTCGTAGTATAATTTTGTTCTCATCGGTGTCAAATTCCTACTTGCAAAGCATAGGGGATGATTAAAAATTCCCTCCCCTGTGTTGTGCAAGCACTTCCCCAATGGCCATTCCGAGTCATCTACATGAAGATGGAAGGGCTTATCCCATGAGGGAAAACATAAAATAGGCGTGGTGACAAGTCTATCCTTCAATGTATCAAACACCTTCTATTGTGCCTTTCCCCAATGGAAGGTACTTTTATGTCTAAGAAATTCTTCTAAAGGCACATCGATCTTGGCATACCCCTTGATGAACTTTTGATAGTAGCCCATGTGTCCAAGAAACCTACGCACTGTGCTCAGCTAATGGGTTCCCACAATCACAAAAACTTTGGTAGGATCTACTAGCAAGCCCTCCTTACATATGATATGCCCCAATAACATTCCAAAGGGGGTAGTAAATACACACTTCTTAATGTTGAGGGATATCCTTAAATGCCGACACCTCTCAAACATCAGCCTCAGATTATCACAATGGTCTTTTACTAGCCCATACATTGTCTAATCATCCTAGATAGACCTCAAGAAATTTTGGATGAAGTCTTGGAATGCCTGTACCACTATACGTGAGAAAATAGCAAGAACATTCTTCAACCTAAAGGGCATGACTGTGTATGCAAAACTTCCCCATTCAAAGTGCCAAAAGTTGTCTTCTCCGGGCTTCCTTTGCAATCCAGACTTGATGGTACCCCAAAAAATCCATCCGTAAAGGAATAGATTTCATGCCAAACGAATCCCTCCAAAATGTTTTCAGTGAAGGGGGTTGGAAAAGGATCAATGACACACACTACATTCAGCTCCCTATAGTCCACGCAGATCCTAATCCACCCATCCTTCTTGATGTTTATTACCATCGGACTTATCCATTTCGATTCTTCCACAATTTCAATGATCCCAAAAGCTATCATTTTATCTATCTCTTCCTTTAATTTCACACAAAAATTGGGATTCATCTGGTAGGGTCTCTTCTTGACCATACACACATCATCCTTATTTTTACCCTCATTTCCCCAAGGAATGGTGGACTCCTTTGAGCTCATTATACCGCGTGAAAATAAATCTTCAAATTTGTGCAAAAGATCAATGATCTTAGAGACTTCCTTCTTCGACTAGTAATCTCTAATGATAGCTTCCTTAGGTTCTTCTCCTAAGCTGATGTTAACCTTTTTAGTTTTTAAAGGTTCATGGTAGGCATGTGTGTGAGTATCAACATTGTTACTCGTGCGTCCCTACATAATGGTTAACATCCAAACTTTCTACTTCCTCCCCATCAATCACATAAACAAGCTTTCCTTTATCCTTTTTCACACATGCGTGCATAAATTGATCCTCCTTTATTTCTTCTTCCTCAAAGTTCTTCCCCAAACCTGGTTCACCAAGCAAGTCCAGTAGCCTATCTTCTATCATGGCACTATCCCCCATGGTAAGGTGATTGACAACCTGTAATTCATTATCAACTAATGGCTTGGTACTTCGATACTCAAATGCCCGAACTAGGTCAACCACTACTATTTCTTACCAATTTCCTATTTGGCGGTGTGTCTCAAAATCTATGTACCATGCGCGCGTGTAACCCTGCATTGTAGAATACAGTTTGTGCACCTAGAGGGATGGTGGCAAAGCTTCCACGCCTTCTCTATAGGTTCTTTCACAAGCTTGGACATGGAAAGACGTGGGCTCCTTACCATGGTAGTCCTTGATGGTGGTGGCACATTGCTTCTAGAGAAACGAACACGAAGGAAATTCTCACTTCACGTCATTCGAATAGATTATCCCAATGTGTCACCCACCAGCATGCAGCAATTCCTAGTAGGACGTAACTTAACATTCCTCTTATTTAATTTTCTTCCTTCTACTGAGCTTCCATTCTCTACAAAAATACCTCAGGGAAGGCCCCTCCTGAGTACTTAGGTAGTTCTTTTCTCCCAGCGCTGAATGTGCACACATTTTTCACCTTTGTCACCGATCCTCTTAAATGTTCTCGATCAATTTGTAGGTCTCGTGCACCCAATTATCATATTCTAGAATAGTGGTGTCACTTACCATGATGGCCATCTTCAAACCTGGATAACTCCATCATTAGGATGGATTATCTCTGGATCCCTGATTGAGCACACATATATTTTATCCAAGACCTATTCTCCTAAGGGTTTAGTATAGGGTGTTGAATTCCCATCAACCAGGGGTATGATGACTTGCTCCTCCTCATTTTCAAAGCTGATGTACCCTTTGTTGAACCAAAGATCCATATTGTTCTTGTAACACCATGGTTGTCCAAGTAGTGCTAGGAAATTGTCTGCCTTGGTGAGTGCCAAGACTTTGAAGTCCTCAATAAACTTCACTCCTTGAATGGTGATAGCCACATCTTGTAAGACACCAATGGGATTTTCCTTTTCTTTGTTTTCCATATACAACACATTCCAAGATGGCTGTAATGCAAGACTTCCCATCGATGCCAAGCATCCAAAGGTGTGAGAACATTGACCTTCGTGCATGTGTCAATGATGATATTACTCAACAACCATCCATCCACTACTACATTCAACATGATATCTCTATCATAGCCAAGGATGTGGGGGAAGGTTTACATGTAAGACCTTCCTCTCACTCTCTTCTCACAGTGCATGGTACATTCTCCCTCAACCATGCTTCTAGCAAGGAAATAACATTCTCTTGCCTCAAAGATCTTACATACTTCCCTGACCTCATCTAGGTCATCTCTTGGCACCTTGACTTTCATCATTTTCTCCTCCCTCCCTGGACTACTCTTTTAGACACTAGATTTCTCTTTGTAAAATCCAAATGGCATCCATGGTATCTTGATAAACCTCCTTCGATGAGTAGGATCTAGGTACTTTCCATGCACCACTTCTTCTCTTGAAACTAAAGTCCTCTTCCTTGGAATTTCCTTTGTACATACGCGGCCTCCGATTTTGTTGTTACTAAAACAGTTCCAAGATTACATCACGTGTCACCCGTGACATCCATTGTGTGTCTGTCTTCTTAATGTTTACCATTGCAGTGCCCTTGTCTTTACATTGCTAGTGATTCACGTGCTCAAATAACTTAGAGCACTCCTCATACTTGTGTTTCTTCCCGCACCATGAGCATTACAATAGGTCTAGGCACTCTCGTTTGTAATCCTCTATAGACCCATGATAAAACATGTTCCACATGGGAACTCACTTCTTCCTCCATAGTTACCACGACCATGGAATCCTCCATGAAATCTCCTTCGCACAAGCCTCCATCTACGTACTCCTCATAACAGTGATCATCACTTTTAGAACTACAGTAATCCTAGTTTGGCGAACACCATGATCAATGGCCTCATGGATCTAATCAATAAGCCTACAATCCTTAGTATCATGGGTTGTAGAGGTACAAATATTACAGTAGCAAGACACATTCTTCCGAATTGTGCATTGTAACAAGGGACATCTACTTGCATCATGGTCCCCATGACAAATCTCATAGTCTACTGTCATGGCATGTACTATCCTCTAGGGGAAACTATCCTTGACATGCCCCTCTACTTCATAATCTGTACACCATAAACCACCACTGAGTCTCATGGGTTGAGTTTACGAGAAAAATTTATTAGCCGCTTAGCCATAATAGAAATCGAGCCTCCAAACACATGCTAATACCAGTGTCAACACTTCCAATAACCTCGACACGCGAGAGCAGATTCTAACACCTTGCGGCGGGTCTATGAAAGTCTTATGAGATAAGGCCCTTCTAAAAGGTGTGATCAACACCCCAATAAACCACCGAGCATGCTTTGAAGGGTGAATATCAAATGATAATCTAGGCAAGAGGGTTTTAAAGCACGCATCATACTCCCTGCACACTCTCTACCATTCCCTATTGAATCTCCTTGAGTGCGATGTTCTTCTATTCAAACTCGGGGATGTGGAATTCTACCAAGAAGGCATTCTTTACAAGTAGTATATTCCACCACCATTTGATGAGGGTCATTTTTCCTATACTAGTTATGCGCATTGTGTTCATGGATAAATTAGATATGTTATGGAAATGAAGTTAAAACCTATAACGTCAAAGCATGAAGCTAATCTACACTAAACCATCATGATAAGAGATAAACAAGACTACCATCTATCATTGTATGAACTAGATTAAATCTAAAATAACATGATAAAGCTACTCTCTACTCTTTAGATCACTTAATTAAACATTGAACCTAAGAAGATCAACTTAGCAATCAAAGGTGTGATGTTTGATATGAAACTCAAGCTTTCAAGAATGGAGTCTCACCATTAATGGCTTTAAGGCCAATGGTTCTCTCCATATTACTCAAACCTGAGGTTATGGAGTGGATGGATGCAAGATGGGGGAGATCTCAACAATGGATTATGGCCAAGATCAAAATGTTCTATAGTTTAAAGCTATCACAAATGATTTCTAATTCCTTTCCAAAGTGCTTGAGAGAGAAGGACTTGTGAGCGAAGTTGCAAGGTTGAGAGGGAGGGGTGACCCTTCTATTTATAGTTTTCCAAATGGAAGAGTTTGAACTTTGGGTGCATGTGGGACTAAAGTCTAAAAAGAACTTTAGGATTAGATTAGGATAAACATGCTTTAGGCTTAGTTAAGCTTGGTTTAGGCTAGTTAAACTTGATTAGCAAGTGATTAGAGACTCATTGAGAGTTGGGAGGGGTCTGGATAACCAATTGTGACTGATAGATAGCCTACGAAGCCAATAAAAGTGGTCTAGAGAGAACTAGGGAGGTTTTGAATGGTCGAAAGGAGGAATGTTTAGCTAATAAGAGAGATATTAGCCAAATAATCTTATTATGGGAAGAATACGACTGAGAAGGTGTTGTAAATGGGCATATGAGAGTGGATCAAAGAATGGGGAATTAATGAAGTGTCATTAATTGGTTGAATTGGAGGAAATGCTAAGTGTAAGTATATTTTAGGTGTTTAAATTTACCCCTCTTTGGGTTGACATAAGCGATGTCACTTCAAAGAAAGTAGACAAGCATAAACAAGTATAAATTTTTGAAAGGATAGAAGAAAATATTTCAATGAAGGATGCCTCCTCGATTGTCGATTGGGTGATAGAAGAAATCGATCAATGATTGAAAATATGATAGAAAGAGAACAGAAGAAAGAATAGTGTGATGAAGAAAAGGGGGTATAGAAGAAAAAGGAGTATGAGGAAGAGGGAATGAGCTAACATCCATCCAGTTCCTTTTAAACAACTTTATTTGTCATCATATTGCTAATGTTCTTCATCATTGATCCTTATTAAAAAGAATGAACAAAAGTGTAGTTGACATGAAAAGCCATATATGAACAAATGTCCATTGTTAAAAACACCAACTCCATGCAACATACAAAATGCAATGCAATATGAGAAAGTAAAAGATTCCTAACTCCATGCAACATACATAATGCAATGCAATATGAGAAAGTAAACAAGATAAACTAATAGAGAAACAAGATGCAATGTTTTTGCTTATCAATCTTGAGGGCCCAACCTATTGCAAATTAATGACAAGGGTTATGATGGTGCCCCAAGCAAGGATACATGTGAGGGGAATAATGGAGGACACTTGGGTCTGATGAAAAAGCAATGTGCACTATGAAACAATACTAAGAAACTCATTATGCCCCAGTACAAATGAAGTAAGTTGACCTAGCTTTTTTCAATGGAGGTAGATCAAGATGATCCACTAGTCACACACATGAATAGGTGAGAACCAAAGAGTGACATTTTTAGGATGAATTTTATTGTTTTTGAAATTTTCTGAAAAATATTTTAATGTTTTTTTATTTTTCTAACATATTTGAATGTTTTTGATATTTTGAAAGTTTTTGAAACTATGTACATGAAGACAAGGAAGCGTGGATGCCCCTAGTGATAGATGGGATGTACAAGGGCATAAGGCCATGTGCGTATGAGAAAGGTGAAGATGAAAAAATTTCCCAACGATTAGGTGGGAGTATTCAAAGGAAAAATCTTCACAAGTAGAAGTGGGACCCAAGACCATTATGGATAGGTTCAACATGATGGTGAACATAAACCAATGAAGTGTTGGGAAGAAGCAAGGATGCCCCCAATGTAAGTTGGCCTAAAATCACATGATAGAAAGGAAGGGGAAAAAAGTGTCTCAAAACATGGCAAAAAGTAATCTTATACACATGGATGTTTTTAACGAATTAGAAGAATGATGGGAATGATGTAAATGTAGCTTAGAAGCCTCACGATGAAGAAGTGATTAGCCTAAGGCACAAATTGTGAGACGAGATAAGGACTAAAGTAAGATTTTGGACAAGGTCCAAAAAAAGACATTTGGTAACATACTAATCCTACCTACTCATAGAGATCCAGTGTGTGCACGTGGAATTTAATTACCTCTTAAAGGGAAGATTTAATAGACAACAAGTGAAAACACCCCAACCAATGTGTAGGAATGATTTATTTTGAAAGGTGATAGGTGATTTGTGAATGAAGGGTGGAAGGATAGCCGTACATTGCTCCGTTGCCAAGCGTCCATAGCCCCGATAGAGATGTATTTGATTCTAATCACAACATTTCTCTACTGCCAGTCAAGCATCCATAGCCCTAATAGAGATGATTGGAAATACCCCAAGAGAGAGTTACATATCAAATTTCTTTCGCTTTACAACATTTAACTTTTGATTTTTTGATTGATTTTGATTCTTTTTCTTTCTAAAAACTTATTTTAGATCTCTTGTTGGAAAAGGGGTTAAGAACCACTTAGGTATTAATGGAAGGATGTGGAAGTGATTGCGATGATGAAATTAGCTAGTGTCAACAAATATGTCCAAAATTTCTTTGTAACAATTTTATTATATGTTGAATGTGATAGGATCTCTAAGAGGTTAGTCGTTCTTTAATTTACCAAGGTGATAAAAGACTAGGGTCAAATGGATACCAGAGATATAAATGTCGTAAAATGTGTGTGAAAAGGCTAACCACAATATCACTGAAGGGATGAAAATGGTAGGAAGAATTGTAGAAGAATGATAAGAAAGGGAAGAAAGAAACACCCATGTGTACGCAATACCTGATTGAATTGTTTGATCTTTGTACCTTTTATTTTTCTTGTGTTTTCTCAATGTTTTTGTATTTTTAATTTTTTTTTATTTTTAGCTTTTTGATAGTTTTAAGAGGTTGGAACTAAAAAAGTCACTCTGTGTAATAGGATCCAAAATGATGTATGCGACTTCCTTGATAAGGGATACTAGGCGTGATTATTTATCAAGAGTCATGTTATATCCGATCTCGATGATCGAGGTGAGCTCATACTCAACAAATGACTGCAATTTATCCTTAAACAAGGATTGTTCATGCGGGAGCTTGAGTTCCTTACATAGGTTTTTGTAATTTTCACCATACTTGATGGTTACATTGATGTGCATTCTTGAATCATGCTTGATTTAAAATTTTGATATCATTCGAGTTGTTGGGAAGTTTTAAACTCTTGGAATTTTGAATCGAGCTTGATAATGAACTGTTTAGGTTTCTTATAAGTTGACGAGTGACTTTTCTGATCCCGAGAAGGAGAATGATGTGAACGTTTATGATTGATGATAGGAAGCGAGAGAAATGATAGTGGGCTTGCCTAGTCATTAGTAGAAGGATGATGTGATGGATGAATAGGATACACTCCAAAAATTGAAGAGGATGGGCTACGAGGAGGTGAGCCACTGATAGAAGGCAATGAAGGGCTGATAGAATATGGCCCTAAGATGGAAGAAGTTGGGCTATGAGGACATGGCCCGAGAATAGAAGAATATGACGAAGGGCTACTAGGGTGTGACCCAAGTATAGATGAGGAGGGACTACTCAGAGGTGTCCTATAGATAGAATAGGATGAAGGGCTACTAGGACGTGGCCCAAGAATAGAAGGTAATGGGCTACCAAAAGGTGACCCACAAGTATAAAATGGAAGGATACTAGGATCTGGCCCCAAGATAGAAGAAGTCAATGGGATACTAAGATATGGCCCCATGATAGAAGAAGATGATGGGCTACTCAGTAGTGACCCAAGGAGATATTTTGATTGAGGAATAATGATAGATAATGAATGATTTGGTAATGAGAAGATAGGCCATCGCTCAATGTTATACCCCGACATCTCATCATGCTCAGAAGAAGGTGAAGATGGAATAGAAGAAGAATCAAGTTCCATGACCTTAGGATTTTCCTCTATGTTCTATTGAAAAGGATCAATTTATTTTCCCCAATATGCAAGTGTATCGAGTTCTAGAAATAATCCTTGTTTACAATCCTCTAAAGGGATATCATCATGTAGTCTAATTATTTCTTCATTCTGAGAGAAATCAATTAGTAGAGGTTGTTGTTCTTTGGCCATAGAAGGTTGAATAGAAGAAACATGTCCGATAAGTGGGGAAGATTGATTGACAGAAGAAGATGACTCAAGAGAGGAAATAGGATTTTTCGTAGGCATCTCATGAATGGATGATTTGGATTTGGACCTAGATTACTTTTTTAGAAGATGACGTAATGTAGGTTGGAAAGTAGGATCACATAGCCATCCATTAAGTTACAACATAGGATTCAAATTAGATGATTGACTAGAGGGAATCCGAGTCATGGAACTCTTTGACGGAGGAAGAGGTCATTGAGACGACTGATGAATGAGGTCCTACGAAGAAAGGGAGGACCGTGACTCAAGAACCAAATTAGATCTTCGATCGACAGAACATGGGGTCACATGAGTCTTCAAAGGAGTAAGATGTCATTGAGGTGATTTGGAATAAAGGTCCTACGAAGGAAGGGAGGAATGTGATTCAAAATTTGATCTAGGGTTATCCAAAAAATAGTTAGGATCTCGAGTCTTCAAACAAAGAGTAGGAACCCTATTAGTAGTTTGGATCTCGAATCGGAAGAAGAAGAGTGGGGGAACCTAAAAATTAATTTAGATCATAAGCATCCAAACCATACCACCGAATATGAGCTGAAGGTGGGGAACAGGGTACCCAGATGGGCCCTCTAGAACAAAGAACCAAATGAGGTTTAGTTGTAATTGGAATATTTTGATTTGAATTCCTAAACCT
Organism: Taxus wallichiana var. yunnanensis; assembly: GCA_018340775.1. Taxonomy (NCBI): domain Eukaryota; kingdom Viridiplantae; phylum Streptophyta; class Pinopsida; order Cupressales; family Taxaceae; genus Taxus; species Taxus wallichiana. Next base: position 204,166,990 of record CM031240.1, read on the forward strand.
AGGTTTTGTATTGTAGTAAGTGTGAGAAACCATGTGATAGTCAGTCATTGTTGGTGTCGTTTAGGTGTGAATGAATAGACCTAGATAGCATGATTTAACTCCTTCAAATGGAAGGAAGTGACATGTCAATTTGGGTAGAATAAGGTCAACCAACTAGACATTTGGTAAGTATGGAGATGTGTGCATGATTTTCTGAAGAAGGTATAAGGAAAATAAACATTGTGATGATGTAATCTCGATGAGATAAAAAATGATTGTCCTAAAAAACAATTTTTCTAGATGAATAATCACAAAGAAAAAGCATGCAAGTGTGAAACACAAATCCAATCAACAAGGAAATACACCCTATGCAAATGCATGTGTAAAGTGATAGTTCGATGTAAAGATGATCAACACAATGTCAATATTTACATCAAGCTTGAAATGAACAAGGCGTAAATATTAACTAAGGGTAGACATGATTCCCAATAAAAAAATACAATGACATGTTCAACAACCAACAAGGCCAAAATCTTAAAGGGCAAGGATCACAAATGTAAGCCACGTAACCACACCAATTAGAAACATTAATCAAGCTTCATGAAGAAGTGAGATATTAGTGTCAAAGTGGTATCGAAATGACACAAACAAAGTAAGTGACACTCGTCAAGATTTTGGACAATGTTTGAAGTAAAAAAATTCAAGGTATATTGAGGATGTGTTAAAATGTGCACAACGTAATGCCATAATGCAGATACTTAGATCACGTTTACAAAAAAACATGACATAAGTATCTTAATTGTGTTGAGACAATGCGAACAAGGTAACACGTCAAAGGGAGATCAAATGATGAATCAATCCTAACTATGATGATGATCTTGAAATCAAGATCAAGTGGCCATCAAAGATATGAGGATGCATCCACACACTTTAGACGTTTAACAACTCAGCCGCAAACATGGATGAGCGTAAACAAATAAAAAAAGTGGTGAACACTATCTATGACAACACTCTCGAAAGATGCCTTCTGTTGCCCCAAATGGGCAACAAGAACGCAAAGGTGTAGATCAAAATATGGAAATGAACTAAGTGTTACTTGGGCAGAGCTTCACCTCGTCTGAAGGTGAGAAAGAAGCTAAGCTAAGTGAAACGTCATCTAATTTCTGTGATGAAAGGCACTTAGATCCAACTTAAGTGGATTCTTTTCCTTGTTCGAAAAACAAGGTTCTAAATCCAAACAAGTTATCACTTCATGATGGCTAAGACATGACAAAGGACTAGTAAAGTGGGCCTCAAGACAAAATGGCCTCCTTAATAAGTTCTCTCAACTAGGTGTTACAAAGTTTTCTTAAGCGAGTGCGATTTACCCAAATAGTCCCTTGCCTATCTTGGGAGTATCTCGGCTTTACTTTACCCCCTTCGAGCACAAAGGGAAACTAGTGTGTCCACATGTGCTCTCACCTTGGGGTCACCATATGGACAACTAGTAACTCTAACTCACAAGGCATACTAGTCAAGTGGGTAAGCGAAGTGCTTCCTATTTCATCCACGAGGTTACTTAGTGGTGGATTACTTTAGGGTTCCTAGAACCACCCCCATTGTTGTAGCTTAAGGCGTTATGCCAAAGGGGTTATGTTCTAGTTGAGCGGATAGGGACATACCCTTTTTAAAACCTGCAATATAGTGTGATGAAAGTGGTGTATTTTTATCTTGCTTAACTTTAATGTGGTTTTAAGTAGCACATCATTTGGAAACATGCATAAAACACGTGTATTAGAAGTTTTTGTGTTTTGTCTTAGCTCCTCCTTTCTTTGACAATCGTTAGGTCCTATATGCAAGGAGTTAGTATTTTTCCACAAAAGATCATGATATCAAAATAGATTTTACGTGTTGCTTTTGATTCCTAAGATCACAAAAAGGTGTGAAGGAAGAGCATACACAAAATGAAAAACTCAACTAAAACAAGTTTTATGAAAAAATACATTATGTGTGCCTTGTAAAAGATAGAGTTCGTTTTTAACCAAATTTGAAATGTTCATCCATTAGGAAGTGTAATTTAATTTTTTTTTGAAAGTGATAAGAGGGTTTTGGAAGTTTTTTTAGTTCCCAAGATCACCTAGAAGGTGCAAGGGAAGAGCATACACACTTCGAAAAACCTCTATCAACTAAGACATGGAACACAACTAATTTAGTCAAAAATAACACCAAAATAACCATGCAAACAATTGATTATTGCTACAAAACTTTTCAAAGTGTTAGAATGGCCAATAAGACAATTTTTCAGACTTTAAGACACGTTAAAAAATGAATATTTACTTAATAATGTAAACCATAATTTTTATGTAATTCAAAATCCTAATTTTATGATTCCATTGTGTAGTTCTCTTCAATACCTTTCCAACACAACAAAAATGGAGTTGTTTCGAGCTCGGGAGCAAAATTTATGGCCTCCAGAAGATTGGTGGTGAATGCAGTTCGACACATATACGCACCCCCCCTTTGGCGACATGTACGCCCCTATTGCAATGTAGATGTGCCCGAGAATGACACCTATGCGCACCCCTTGTAAAACCTATAAAAATCATGGAATTTGAAAATTTTCAAAAGCAAACAGGTTAAAGGTTAGTCAAAGAAGCCTATTTCTATATCAAACCCACAAAATACATGCAAATGAAGGTCATTTATCTAGTGTTAGAAATAGAAATGAGGAAATAACAAGTGATTTGATCCAAAAAACTTGAAAATGAACTTTGAAGAACCTAAAAGAACTCCATTAATGGAGGATGGACATAAGTGTCCCACTGGGCGTGCCAAATGTGTTCATGGATAAATTAGATATGCTATGGAAATGAGGTTAAAACCTATAACCTCAAATCATGAAGCTAATCTACACTAAACCATCCTGATAAGAGATAAACAAGACTAACATTTATCATTGTATGAACTAGATTAAATCTAAACTAACATGATAAAGCTACTCTATACTCTTTAGATCACTTAATTAAACATTGAACCTAGGAAGATCAACTTAGAAATCAAACGTGTGATGTTTGATATGAAACTCAAGCTTTAAAGAATAAAGTCTCACCATTAATGGCTTCAAGGCCAATGGTTCTCTCCATATTACTCAAAACATGGATTATGGAGTGGATGGATGCAAGATGGGGGAGCTCTCAACAATGGAGTATGGTCAAGATCGAAATGTTCTATAGCTTAAAGCTATCACAAATGATTTCTAATGCCTTTCCAAAGTGCTTGAGAGAGAAGGACTTGTGAGTGAAGTTGTAAGGTTGAGAGGGAGGGGTGACCCTTCTATTTATAGTTTTCCAAATGAAAGAGTTTGAACTTTGGGTGCAAGTGGGACTAAATTCTAAAAATCACTTTAGGATTAGATTAGGATAAAGATGCTTTAGGCTTAGTTAAACTAGGTTTAGGCTAGTTAACTAGGGTTTAGGCTAGTTAAACTTGATTTGCAAGTGATTAGAGACTCATTGAGAGTTGGGAGGGTCCGGATAACCAATTGTGATTGATAGATAGCCTACGAAGCCAATAGAAGTGGTCTAGAGAGAACTAGGGAGGTTCTGAATGGTCGAAAGGAGGAATGTTTAGCTAATAAGAGAGATATTAGCCAAATAATCTGATTATGGGAAGAATACGACTGAGAAGGTGTCATAAATGGGCATCTGAGAGTGGATCAAAGAATGGGGAATTAATGAAGTGTCATTAATTCGTTAAATTGGAGGAAATTTTAAGTGTAAGCATATTTTAGGGGTCTAAATGTGTGCCCTTGCAATGTCATTTCAAATTGACTATCCTTCCACTTTGAGGTTGTGATCCCCTTTGTATGCCATAGCAGCTCACACTTGTGAACATGTTCTGCAGCATCTTCAATACCTCTATAATCTAGAAAATGTAAAGACATCTCAAAGAAGACTTGAGGGGGTGGTTAGGGCCCTTGTCCTCTTGAGCCAGATCCTTGGTTCCCTCCAGTGTTTCCTCCGCTACCAGATCCACCAGGTCCTATGCCTTCTGAGACATTAGAACCACTAGGTCCACTAGGTCCTATTCCTCTTGACCCACCAGATCCACCAGGACCACTAGGTCCACCAAGTCCTATAGTGGTTGTGCAAGTGTTCCCAAGGTTCCACTAAAGCGTGTGCAAATGACGGTCATGATAATGCCCCACTACCACTATTGTACCCTACACCACTCCTAGATGCAAGAGGCGGAGGCTTGTATACTTGCTCCTTGTCCAAATAATCCTCACGAATACTAGAATATGCGTAGCCATAGAAGTGGGAAATGAATTTTTTTCTCCTAGGCATAGATTTATCACTTCCACTAATATGAACTCGGGTCAATGATACTCCTTCATTGATCAGCAAAACAAAGTGCCAAGGTTTTGTCACTAGGTGAGTTCGAGATACATACCAATGACTCTTCTCTCTCCACACAACAAACTCTCATCACCGGAAGTGAAGGGGTCTCTCTTACATGCTTGCTAAGATGGGGTAGAACAGATCTTGGGTTCCACATCCTCCACATGAACCTCAACTTATTCATGTAATGTCTACCTCCATAGATCTATCACACTTGCAGCCCCGCATTGTCAAGTAATATCCCTTTCACATGCTTCACTATACTTGAGCCATATCTCCTCCCTTTCTTTTTTACGTCATAATATTTGCCATCTTCCTTGATCATAGCTTCCTCACCCGGAGCTCAAAATGGTTTAGCCAGCCATTGGAAATTCCTCTAAACTTTAAGTAACAATAAATATCTTCATTGGTAGAGGGATACTACGCATATATGATCCTTTGGGTTCCCACAAAAATTCAATCTCAAGTAACCACTGGGAAAGTATATGTTGAAATATCATACTCTAGAGTGTAGTTAGCTAACACACCCTTCCACCACTGATCCACAACATGATTCCACATTATATATGCATCCTACAGACCTCTGGTATTCTTCTTTGGTCCATATATGTGATCTATACTACCAGCTTGATCTAGATGCATATAATGAGAGCCATTCGTAGAGTTTCTTTGGGAAGCAATAGAAAAGTGTTTCATATAAATCATGGTAGAGGTTCTCTTCTACCCACCTATGTGCATTAAATTCAGGTCCAATTTTGAATCTCTAAGCAAATTCATCCTCCTTGCTCTTGAACCATGACTCAACACTTTCCAGATTTAAACGTTTTGTCATTACTCATTACCTAGATCATGATGTATACCATTTCCCAATATAACTTTGAAAATAGGTCCCGGAAATGGAACCAAGATGTAGTAATTTTTACCCCATCAAAAAGGAATGAAATCCCATGTGCATCAGCTATCACCTAGCGGTCTCTTGCTTTAAACAAAAATCTGCAATCGATAAGGGAAATAAGATCGGCATTGTTTCTACGGTAGCCATGAAAAGAATGTCTAGAATGGTAAAAAATAAAATTATGAAGATCATGTCATCAAGTCTGGTGGCTCCAATTCAAGAGGATTGATGCTAGAGGAAAGAAAATGGGAATTACATATGTTAATGATGAATAATCTAAGAACTTGATGAGGAATACTCATAAGTAATATGAATTTTTATGGAGGGTATGATGATGAAGAATCTACTGAAGGTAATATTTTCAACTTCACATAGGTGAACAAGAAACTCATATCCATGTCTTTTATCTCTCTTCCTTTAGAGGATTTTCTTACATATGGAGATGAAGAAATGGAATCCTTGAAAAGAGAGTTTGTGCAAAGGATTTTGAGTGTGGAAGAAGGAAATTATGATCCCAAAACCTACCATGAAATTTTGAATTATGCATTGTCCTTGAAAAAAGGTATGAGCATCTTGAAGCACTTCATAATTTTGAGGAAGAAGAAACTCATCTTTTGGAAGAACATAGTGATTATTTGCCATATTACAAGGTATTTATCCCTAAAATATTCTTGTGCACTTTTGATGAATGCCCTATCCTTGAACCTTCCGATGAGAATCAAATCAGCACCTTGGAGGATGATGAAGAAAACATGATAGTTGAACCTCCATTCATCAATTCATTTTGGCTCAAGGAACAACCCATTAGAGAAACAATGGATACGAGAGAGGAAGATTCTTGTTCTATGATAAAGGATCCATCACTTGCCAAGGACTCCACCAACCACGAGGATGTTCAAGAAATCAATCCTCCATCCTGAATTTATATTCTTTAAGAGGATGGATTTGATGTAATCATGGACAAGTTTCTTTCAAATGTTGAATCTTCACTAAAGGCACAAATTCACAATGATGAAATGGAGAAAAGGGTAGAATCCAAGTTGCCTCTTGAAACAATAATAGATGAAAATAGAGCATGATCTATTCAAGGAGATGATTTTCACTAAAGGAGTGTAATGATTATCACTATAACAAGTATGGTGTCATTCCTATTCCTTAAGAACAAGAAGACTTTATGAGTAATGATCAAGATGGAGAAGAATAATTTTTTCATGTTGTAGCTCCAACATGGTATTATTCCCCTATCACGAGGATTATTCAAAGTGCATCTCAAAGTAAATGGTGTACCCTTCCCAATTAGTTTGGATCTCTTCTTCATGTCCAAAAAGGATAAAGACCAAGTATTCCCAAGCTTTTAATAAGGTAACTCATGGATGGAAATATGTTTGTAAATAAGGAAGAAAAATTATCAAGTGAATTTTGTCCATGTATAGATCATATATCCACCCATCTCCTTGTGGCTCAATTTTAAGACTCTTCAAATGAAATTGAAATTAAGTACATGGCTGATTTGAAGGAGGATTATGTCTAAAAAGTCTTAAAGCTTGCAGAAGAGATTGAAGACCCTCAACTAATTCTCAAGATCTTGACCCATGACATGGATATGTAAGATAAGTATGATTTTAATCATGATCCTTCTTTTGATGCACAAGTACTCAACAATGAGATAAAAAAATGGATGGGCTTAATGTTCTTGTTGAAGCATTAACAGATGAACATGAAAATGAAGGTGAATCTTCTCCTTTCCCATTTTATAAAGTATATTGCATCCATGATGAAACAAAAGGAAATGAAATTATTGAATCTCCTATTAATGTTTTCCCTCACGAAGAAATCATCCCCACCATGGAATGTGATATCATGGTTATTGATGAGTTGATAAGTAAAGATCTAAACATCTACTAGAACAAATGAATGAGAATATGATAAAATCTTGTGAATGGAGTAAGAATCATCTTGCTTTCACCAATTCTGAAACCTCTGCTGATTTTGAACATGATTCCATGCTGCAACATTCACTCAAGGATGATTATTTCCTTCATATCAATAACATAGCCTCTATTTTTTAAAGTAATTATTTAGAACAACAAAGTGAGAAGCTAGAAGAGGCTTATGAATGGGAAAAGAATCAAATTACTCTCACCACTTCCAAATTCCTCACTAATTCTAGGAATGATTTCACACCACAGCCTTTATTTTTGGATGTTGAATACCTTCATGATAAAGGAAATGATTCTAATTTTGAGAATAGGGATAAATAATTTCTTATGATCATGAAATATCAAGGTGAGAATAAAAATGAAATTATTCTAAGCATGTTACAAGGTTATCACTAGATACAAGATTATTTTCCATGCAAGTATCAATTTGACGATGGAATCTTAGTTTTTCCCTTTTTCTTAAACCATGAAAATCCATTAAAAAAATAATTGCATGATCGAGATAATTATCATCAAGCTTCAGAGGTTGAAATGCACCCCATTGTTCCATAATGGTACATAAATCTACAAACCTTTTTTGGGTATGTATACATTGTTACCCCACCTCTATAAATTTCCCTCCCCTATAACATAGTTTCCTTTTCAGTTGTGTGTATTTTTTCCATTTTGGTGTGTTTTTACTTGTGTTTGTGGTGAAGAAATGACTTTATAATCCCAATGGATAAGGAACTAGTCCATGTAATGTCTTGAGATTTTGGAGTTCCTACTTGTCATGTCCTCACTATGATTGATCAAGAACAAGTCCCCAAAAATATCCAATTGTTTTCATGAAAAATGTATAGCATGAAAAATTCAAAAATAAATTCATGACAACATAAGCCACATTTTAAAATCATTCTCTCGATCAATGTAAACTTATCTTCCAGCCATATTAATCCTTGTGTTACCCTCAAAATTTCAAGGAGGAATGTTCTTATTTTATCTTCAAGTTTTTTTCATGTGCATGTGGTGTTATTCAAGTTGATTTGTGAAGGTATCTGGATCAAGAGAAGATAAGTTCTTCAAGAGGCCCCAAAATGGTTATTTTTGGCCTTTTACACTCATTGAGCACCCTCTAGGAATGAATGGGGAAATTATAAATCATCCTAGAAGAGTTTGGTAGAAAAATTCAATCATCTAAGTCATTTCGGGAGAGTTTTGTAAAAAAATCAGGTTTGGGAACAAGTTATATAACATCGGGCTAGTTGTAACATGGTGTAAGGAAATGAAAGTAGTGAAAAATCTAGTTGGCTTGTTCTAGATGTATCAAGAGCCTCAATAAGATTTTGAAATTAATAGTGTACTCATCAAAAAGATAAGAACTCCTAATTCATAATGAAAAACTTTCCATAGATTCTAAGGATTGTATTTTAATATTTTGGCCCAAAGTGGACATGAGGATCTTTGATCCTAATGATGACTCAGCTAAAGATTTTAGGAGTTAAAAATATATTTGGGAGCTTATTCAAAGTACAAACTGAATTAAAAAATCATATTCTCTTTTGGTGGTAGTTAATATTTCTAGTAACCATTCGTGACCGAGTTTTGAAAAGGGGACTAAATTTAAAAAGGAGGAAGAACCAAGGTATAAACATGGCTGAAATGGATTCCTTAGGTGTTTACAATCAAAATAATATAATTTTATCTAATGAAACACTAATGGAAACTCTCGGGAAAGAAGACACTCTAACATACTATTTTTAGTAGTGCAGTGGTGAAGGAAAACTTCCAAAAGTGGTTATTTTGCACTTAGAGACCCTGATGTACATTTATCCCCTTTAGATAATTCAAAGGGTAAATGGGGAACATAATAATGTGCCACCATGGTGATAAATTCATGTTTGAAGTTTGTGTCACTTAAAACCTCACTCGAAGTGTTAAAAAGAGGTCTTCCAATCACAAATTAACTCAGCCCCTTCCTTGTGATGGGAAGACCCTAAGCACAATTATGAGTGGTTAATTTCCCCTTTTCCCCTTTCTAAATGGATATGGTGGAAACAATATTGTTCCACCATGGTGTTGGACAATGTGTCATTTTTGTTGTCATTGATGTCAAGTAGCATTGATGTCAAAGGGTGTTCGGTTTTTTAAGGTCTATAAAATTTTAGTAACAATGTTTTTAAGTAGGTTTGGAGTACTTCAAGTTTAAAAATTACTATGTTATCATCATGAGGAATATTAAGGTCTCCCATTTTGTTTTGCAAAGATGTTTAAATCATTACGCCATGATATAACTCTGGAAAATAATAGATAATATTCTTTTAGCATATCATAAAGTATCTTGGTGTCTTGAGTATGAAGTATGAAGTTTGTAGTAACAATGGGAGTGCTTGAAGATGATAATAAGGTACTGATAGTTGTGATAGATAGTATAAGCTATGTTCATATTGCTATTGTGTCTTGAGTAGAGTATAAAAGTTGCATGAAATCTTAATAGGTCTATAAGAATGAGGAAAGTATGTTTTAGTGGGAACAATAGTGTAAGACCTTATTTAGGTTTGTAACAATATTTGAGAAGTAAGATGACAATAAATTTGGACTTAATAAGTGATGAAATAGCTAGTAGTAGAAAATATAGTGTACAAGATTGTTTGGACAAAGTAGTATCTTTGGTTTAGTATTTTAGATAGTCAAAGTTCTCCAAATGAAGAATATAACCGAGGGGAGTTTTTGGATATTGGAGTCATTCAGGATCAATAGGATGTTCCAAGATTCAAAAGGTAGGTTGATAGGTTTGATATACAAAACAGTAAGGTAATAAAATAGGAAAAGATATCATTTGACAGTTCTAGAAGATGAAGAGAGCTTGAGAAGCATGAAATTTTGAAACAAGAGTGAAACCAGGACATTCAAGATAATTGAGAAGATCTCCTGGGTATGTGTACAATCATTTTGTATGAAGAATGTAATCCAAGAAGGGAATTTTGGTACTTATAATTATTTATTTCTAAGGTACAAGTATAAAGGTGTATGATGACATGCATTTAATGTTACTATCTTAATGGTGTATTGCTAATAAAATGATGCCTCAAACCCTATATGTTGTTTCAAGATGATTTTAAGGTTTGACATTAAGAAATATGACTGAGTATGAAGGATGAAGGGCTATATAGTAGAACCGTATGGTTCTTTGTAGTATGAATTGTTGAAGTTAATTAAAAGGTAAGATTCATAATTGTATTTTGGGTATGGAACATTTGTGATTAGTTTTTTTATCCTTGAGTACATATGATAAATAAGGCATAAATTCAAGGGGAGTTCTAAATGTATGAAGGTGAGGTCTACATTCTTAGTATTTAACAATCAAGGAAATTTGTGTCAAGTAATAGTTGAAGTTGGTAAATTTTCACTAAGTGCAAGACGATGCATCATCCTAGTGGGAGATGGTTTCAGTTATACATGTTATGCAAGTGCAAGGTCTAAGTTTTGCACAATCAATCCCATGTTGAAAAAGATAGTCAAAAGGTATAAACAGTTGTGGATTTTTGTTTTGTGCTTCATAAATAGTTTAAAAGCATGTGAACAAGTAGTAAGAAGTAAAAATGGTTTGTTATATGTTGAGAAGTCTAGCAAGTGCTGTAATGAATTAATGGGAGTCATTCATTTGTCTCATCTTGAAGAAGATATGGTACATATGTGTTTGGTCTATAAAGAAGTTTTTTTCTCAAATAAAAGAAGAAAACGGTAAAAATAAAGCATGAAGACCAAAATTGGTATGTATCTATTCATGGGGAACAATGATGAGGGTTAAAGAATAGCTCCATGGGTTTTCTATTGTTCTTGAAATCAAGTTGCACATAATCTCACGGGGAGCAAGTATATGTGCATTGTTGTAGTTGCATGTCAAGTTATTTTAGGATAATTTTTCATAGATTTCAAAGGGGAAGAGTGAACTCGGAAAAAGAAAACAGAGCGGTGTATGTGTGTGCAATTTTTGTTTCCATCAATGTTTCTAAAGATGGTTTCCATCAATGACAAAAGGGGAGCTTGTTGTATAATGTGTCATTGATGTCAAGTAGAATTGATGTAAAAGGGTGTCCATGGTGCATAGGTGAGTGCATGATATTGTCATTTGTTGATCATTTATTTCAAATAAGGTTAAATGAGTGAAGGTTTATTGGTATTGAGGTTTTCAGTGTCATAAACTATTTTAGTGGCATGTTGTCTTGGATTATATGCATGTTCTTAGTGCATGGTTCATCTTATATTGACTAGTGAGTGAGCTCAGATGTTGTATGAAGGCTATCTAATGTCTAATATGTTTAGTAAGATGTGTTAGAGGTGTATGTGAGTCGAAAGGTGATGTCAAAGTCAATTTAGTATGGCATGGGTTGAAACAAGAAATTCTAGGCCTATTCCTATACCTAGTGTAAGAAGAATGTATGGAACCATGAGATATATAGTAGATCAGACCTATTTAAGAATGTGAGGAGTTATGTGAAATTTCATATCATGTGTGGAAGGGGTACAATTCCATGGTTCAAGTGTATATGCATGTTCAAGGTCCTCTTGAAGAAGACATTGAAGAAAAGGTAAGAAAGCATGGGAAAATCAAGTATCATAGTGATTTTAAGAGGTAAGAAGGCATGGATGGGCATTGGAAATCATGGATGAGGTCATTATAGAGATGTGTGTCAATTTTTGGGTCAGAATTCTAAATATAAGGCATGAAAAGTTGTTTTGATCTCTACCAAGCTCTCGAAATTGTCATTCCCAACTCAATGGTCAACTTTGAGTAATCACCAATATGTGTGTACTTTGCATGGGCACCTAGGATTTTTTTGGATGTTATTTCATGGATACAAGAATTTTTCCAAGTGGAATGGGTTCATTTGGTCATCAAACTTTTATGAACCATTGTTAAGAAGCTAAGTGGGTTTAAAACCCTTGTATAACCATAAACTTATAGCAATGGAGAAAGTATGAAGGATATGCTCTCTAAATGGCATGGTAAGGATAGTATAATGGTTAGCTAATGTATAGAACTCTTCAAATCTCATTTGGTGGTAGTGGCATGCTCCAAGTGTGTTGGTAAGCTACACAAAAACCCTTGTTTTGTGGAAATTTGCATATGCAGGCATGTGTTTCTAGTGTCATGGTGAAATACCTATGGTGTGAAAAAGAATGGGATTTGTGATAAATGTTCATGAAAAGATTTAGATAGGTTTTTTGTAAAAAAATAGGTGAAACCATTCTTCCAATGGTGCCTACCATCAATGGCCTAATGAGGTCAAAACCATTAATGGAGGTCTAAGAGGTTTGTGATGTTTTTTCATGGTGTAGAAATGAAATATGAGCATAGATAGTTTTTTAAGGTCCCTCATGATGTATTTGAGCTCATGTTTTTATAATATGAGTATTTTTCATGTGAAATACCTAGTAGCCTTATCAGTCCAATTAGTTTAGCTAAGAATGGTGGTTGGAATATGTATGCAAGTATGGTTTTATTCATGTGACATATGCATGCGAGTACTTGAGGAGGTGTATCAAGTCCTTCGTGAAGTGTTCCATTCATTGGTATAGTGTGGAAGTATATTTTGAGGTGTTAGAGGCCAGATTACTCAATACTGGTTCTTGGGACCTAATAACACGTTTGAGTAGTTTCGGTGAAGGAAGTTATAAAAATAAGCCCCCTGCTTATTTTGGCTAACTTGTCTTCATTCTTTCCTTCCTTGTGCCTTAGTCAAATTTTTGCACATTTTAGGTACTCAAAATTTTATAGTATTTCCTCATCGAGATAGAGAATTCTTTCCCACTTCTAGAAAGGTAAGCAAGTCCTCCTAACTCCTTGTATTTTGCAAGTTATGGCTTGGCAGAGTTTGGAGGGAAAATTTTCCCAAGGCGGGCCTGTGGGAAAAATTTGGCACTTAGCCTTTTGGGGTCAAAGGGTAAAAAGGAAAATTTTGGCCCGAAATCCTACAAGGAAATGAAATGGTGCCACGTGTAGGGGTGGAGTGGCAGGGGTAGAAGGACTTCAATTTTTTTCGGCATTTGGTCAAAGTGTGTCAAAGGGAAAAATACAAGCGCATCCCCACCGAGCAATGAGAAGATGCCACGTGTCCTATCAGTCGGCGGGAGTCGAGGTGGCATAAGGAATTTGGAATTTTCTCCAAAGTGGTTAAAGGTGTAAAGGTAAAAATGGAGCGCATCCCATGGCAGAACTGAGAAGGTGCCACGTGTCCCAGAGTGGCGGAGGCGCAGAGTATTTTTGGAAAAAATTCCAATTTCACAAAAGGGGCAAAATGATTGTTTGAGCCCATGGATCAACCAGAGGGTGCCACGTGGTAGGGAAGGTCGGCCGGTGGAGGTTTTTGGGAAATTTTCCCAATTTGAAAAAAGAGGGAAAAGTTCAAATTTTGGCCCATGAACCCTAATTTTGCCCTAATTTCGCCTGTTTTGCCCTAAATCTTCAGAGGGCCATATCTTTTGATCCAGAGCTTGGATTTTCACATTTTTGGTATCATTGGAAATATGTTAAAATTATCCACATGATGGACTATTAAATTTTGATTTTTGGTGGGGTTTGGTGGGAGAAAATGAAGAAATGTCTCTAACATGGGAAAAATGCGAACCGACCCCCAACCACCAAAATTGATGAAGTATGGCACTCGTTTCTTCTCCAGCATGGCCAAATGCATCGAAAAATGGATTTTTGAGGGTTTCCTTGCTGTTTTAATGAATCTTGTCGGTGGTTGGAGATCTAAAATCAATTTGCCCGCATTTTTACCTTTCCTTCATTCTGCTTCATCGTTAAAAGCCAGATTTGGCTCATTTGTAAAGGGTTGGACATTTTTGTTCTTGCAGACTCCCCTCTTCCCCTTGGCATGTGAATTCATGGAGTTTTAGGCCTCCCATTGGAACTGCAATACATTTTTTGTCTCTTTTCCATTGTAATGCATCGTATCAAAAACTGGGAATGAGAAAGCATGTTATGTGAATAATTTTTCAATCCTTTCTTTCCTTATAGTTTCCTTCTGATTCTTCATTACTTTTTGGTAATTTGTGCATGTTCTAGTGTTGTATTCTTATGATCTATGTCTATTTTAAAAATAGAGGTCCATCACTCCTTTGGTGTATCACCATTTTTTACTTAGTTTTGTTTCCTTTTGCATCTTTTTAACTCCATCTTCTTGGGATCTAGAGTAGGATTTAGAATTGAACCTCTATAAAATTCATGCATACACCTAAATAGAGGGGTAAGAACTAGCTTTCTCTAGAGATTTTTCTCACCTTGCAAGGTCCCACACCTTGGAGAAAACTCAATGTTGTGCAATCACACTAAATGACCCAATTTTGGACTGCAGATCTAAAGGTCATTTAGGGGTGCTGTAGATTTGCACTAACAGTTTTGGCACACCCAGTGGGACCTTAGAGGTCTTCATCTTCATTACAAAAAGTTGATGTGCAATTGTTGTAAGTTTCTTTCTTGAAAGATCCTTGATTTGCACATTTGGCGACTCCAAAAGGATAGAATCAACTGGTTTCATGACCAAGCTTGAAGATTCATGAGAAGGATCCAAACAATTTCAAGGACCAGAGAGGAGGGATTGTTTAACTATCTATAATTATCCCCAAAAAGAGGAGAAAGAGGAAGAAGGATTCAAAGGTCTCCATCTCCACCAAACAGAACTCTATCAACTCCTCCACCTGGTAGACCTTTCATCCAATCAACAAGGGTTCTTAGGCCAATCAGAATGGCACAACCCAATCCTTATGTCAACTTTATTGGCAGCAGCCCACTTTCTCTCAATGCACAAAACCCAGTTCCAATTATAGCATTGAAGAACATCCCATACTTTACTGGAGAAAATCAGACCAATCCTGGTGATCATGTCAAAGACATTGCTAATGTTTGTGTAATCCATGAGATTTTTGAGATGGAGATTATCAAATTGTTGGCATCTTCATTTAAAGGGAAAGCCTTACAATGGTTTAAGAGCCTTGATCCAGGCTCTATCCAAAATTGGAACCGGTTGTACAACCCTCCATGCTTGATTTGAGAGAAAGGGGACAACTTGTCTCTATTGGAGAAACTGACAACTATCAAGAGAGCTCCCAATGAGCAACTGACAAACTTCAATTTCAGATTTCAAAGAACATGGGTTAGAATCCCATTAGCAGTGAGGCCATCAGCTCAAGGTGCTTTCTTATACTTTCTCAAGGCTTTAAATTCTAACATTTCTATGTTGATCCAATCCATGGGAGGTGCAACTCTACCTGCAGCTTACAACATCACCATTAGGGCTGAGAATTGTTTGATCCAAGCTGGTAAACTTGCACCTAGGCCTCCTATGCCCTTATATCTAGAGTTGGGAAGCCCAAGTACTAGTCAAGCACCTACTTTAGCTCCTATTCCCACTCCTAGAAATTAAAGTTCAAATGAAACTTCTACTTCATCCTCTAGTGCCTCAAATGAGCTTCAAGAAGTTATGAAACAATTGTAAAATTTGGGCAATGAGTTGGTTATGCTCAAGAGGTAGTAAGCTCAAAGTTTTAGGCCTTCTTATCAACCTCAAACTCAGCCTAATAGATAGCCATATCAACCTAATAGGCCACCTAACGTAGCTGCAAATCAAAATCAAGTAAAGCCTCCTACCAATAGACCATTTCAGCCCTATAACCCCAATGTTGCATCTAACTCTAAAGCCTTAGTGCCAATGTAAAATAATATAGCTCAAGAGTATGATTGGTGTTTCCCATGGAATGAACCTCAAAACTAGTCTATGTGCTTCAATGGTGCTTTGAACCAAGCTTTGATGGTGACTACTGGTGTAGAGAGTGAGGCGAGTCAAGAAACAAATCAACAACAAGGGACATCTCAATAAGATACAACTCCAAATGACACCACACTTGTGAATTGGAAAGCTGAATATTTTTTTGGCATGAATCAAACACCTTCTCGTGTAGAAAGTGCCAACACATGATCAAAGAATAGGAATATTGGTGAAGGGAAGTCATTAGATCTAAGTGATTCACAACCTTCCATCACTCCACAAGGTATTGGCAAGAAAAATGTAGTTTCAAATTTGTAAGGACAGCCCAAGCCACCTTCTAGACCAGTTCAAATGCCAACTATTGTAGCCCATGTATAAGAAAATAATGTGCAGACTAAAGGGCGAGAAAAGATATTATTCATCCCCATTTAACATCATTAAACAAATGAAGAATACTAATGTGAACATATCTATGTGGGAGTCACTATCCATCCTAGGACAAAGGGATCTACTACAACCTGCCATGAAGAATTGGTCAACCTCAAATCAGCTAGCTTATATGCAAGAGAAGATACTCAAAAATGCTACTCACTCGGCTGGGGAATCATGGAGGACATGAAGGTAAAAATTTGAAGCCCCCTCCATTCTATGTTTCATTGATCATTGGGGATAAACTAGTACATAATTATATGATTGATTCTGGGGCAAGTAGTTTTGTGATGCCTAAGAAAATAGCTTATCAGCTGGGCCTTCAATATGAAGTCATGTCCAAGGGGGTGGTGCAATTAGATGGGACAATAGTAGCCACAATTGGGGTAATTAAAGATTTGAGCCTTACTTTACATGCATGCCCCAATGTCACTATTTTGCAAGATGTGTCGGTGATAGATTTGCCACCACTCTTTGCCATATGTTTGTCAAGGGATTTCACAGCTAGAATTGGAGGCTACCTATCTACTAATTGGTCACATATGTTGTTTAGGACAAGGTATGGAGCTAAGGCCACAATCAGGTCCAAACCTATTACAAACTTTCACATTGAGCCTCATACTCCAAGCCCAATCAATGCCAACTATTTAGCATTTGATCAAGAGGACTATCCAAGCACACATGAAGCTGACACCAAAGTTGGAAGCATTCCAGATTTGAATCTTGATGAATGGGAAAGAAAGGTACATGCTTTTGATCCCTACAAGGAAATAGAGGAATCTGAACTAGGATTCTATTACATGCATGAAGAAAATCAGCCTCTTCCTAGCATCACCAAGCCAGACCATAAAGATGACAATGATTTATGGCAGTTGTTCTTTGATGTATCAAGAAGTAGACAGGGTGCAAGAGGAGAAGCTATGCTTGTTTCACCTCAAGGCATTAAGTATTATTCATCTTTTAGATTTCAGTGTGCATGTGCTAACAACACTGCTGAATATGAGGCTTTGATACATGGATTGCATTGGTCAAGGAAGAGAGGCATCAAAAACTTACAAGTCTTTGGTGATAGTGATCTGATTGTTAATCAAGTTAAAGGACAACATGCTACCAAGAATGACCTGCTCAAGAGTTATAATAATAGGGTGTGGGACCTCATTGAGGATTTTGAGGGCTTTGGCATCAACTCCATTCCTAGGAAAGAGAACCAAGTTGTTGATAGGCTTACAGTAGTTGGAGCAACCTTTGATGTTGTGGAGAGTATCAAAAGAGATAAAATGCAGCCAAACATCCATGTGATTGTGAGGCCATCAGTGCCAGACAATAATGCAAGTTGGCAAGTGTTTGAGAGTGACCAACAAATCATCAATTTCTTACAAGAGGAAGCTGAGTTCTCAGCCAAAAATCAGGAAAAGTTAGAACAAAGTAGTATGGTGATCAAGTGGTACAACTAAGAACCAAAAACTACCAAAGGGAATTGTGACTTTAGAGTCTATTTTCAATCCTAATGATCAATTTAGGAAGGAGAAAGAAAACATCCAAGTCAAGGGAGAGGATTCAGAGCCCATCTTAGTTAGAGAAGGCAAGTCACTTCAAATTGGTAAAGTGGCAACCGAGCAAGAAAGGTATGAATTCATGTAACTTTTCCAAGAGTTCCCGGATGTATTTTCTTGGAGCTATGAAGACTTGAGAGGTTTCAATCCCAAGCTAGCTCAACACACAATTGAACTAGATCCAAGTGTTAAGCCCATCAGGAAAAAATAAAGACCAGTCAATCCACACATTGAGCCTCTCATGAAGAAGGAATTGAATAAGTTAATAGAGGAAAGTATCATATTCCCCATCAAGCATTCAAGCTGGGTTGCAAACTTGGTTCTAGTTAGAAAGAAGAGTGGAGAAATTAGGTTGTGTGTAGACTTTAGAGATTTGAATAGAGCATCCCTCAAGGATCACTACCCACTTCCTTCTATGGAGAAAATTTTACAAGTTATTGTTGGCTCTAAGAGGTTTTCATTGCTAGATGGTTATTCAGGGTATAATCAAATCATGGTAAAGGAAGATGATCAGTTCAAAACAGCCTTCACAACCAAATAGGGAACTTATGCATATAGAAAATGCATTTGGGTTGTCTAATGCCAGAGCTACTTTCCAAAGGGAAATGGATATGGTGTTTAAGGGATTGATCTACAAAATAGTGCTGATATATACCTAGATGATATTACTATATTTTCTAAAAATGTAGTAGACCATCTATTTCACTTAAGACAAGTGTTCCAAAGATGTAGAAGATTTGGGGTATCCTTGAACCCCAAAAAATGCATATTCCTAGCTCATGAAGGCAAGCTCCTAGGCCACGGTGTTTATAGAGAGGGTTGAAGTAATAAGAGCACTACCATTGCTAAGGCATAGGAAGGCTCTTTAAAGTTTATTAGGAAGAATCAATTGTGTTCGATGGTTTGTTCCAAACTTTTTAGCCCTTGTCAAGCCAATAACTATGATGTTGAAGAAAAGTGTGGCATTCAAATGGATAGTTGAAGGTAAGGCAAGTTTCGAGGAAATCAAAGAAGTTATCTCATGGGCTCTAACTCTCATTAACCCATATTTCTCCAAAGACTTCATCCTTTGTGTATTTGGCAGTGATGATATAATTTCTGTAACTTTAGTATAGCAGAACGAAGAAAATGTAGAGTAGCCAATTGCCTTCTTTAGCCAAATCTTGGAGGACTATGAAGTAAGGTATTCCTTCATTGAGAAACATGTTCTTGTAGTGATTAGGAGCTTGAAGAAATTTAAGCATCTAGTTTCAAACAACAAGGTTCAACTATTGGTTTCTCATGTGGGAGTTAAAGACTTCCTCCTCAACAAATATCTAAATGAAAAACATGTAGGGTGGATTACTTGTGTCATGGAGTATGACATTGAGATAAAAGTCACCAAGTTGGTCCAAGGAAAGGGATTATGTGAGCAATTGGCCTTGAGTCAATCAATTGAAGAAAGCAAAGAGAAGAATGTTGTTTTGGTGTTGTAAGATAGCCAAGAACAAAGAGATATTCAAGAAGAAAATGGTGGTGTGCTCACTCCTTGCTAGACCCAAGACATAATGCAATTCTTAAAAAAATTCCTATGCCCTCAAGAGATGAACAAAGCCAAAAGAAGACACTTCATATTGCAGGATATTTCGTATGTACTTGTTGATGGTGTCTTGTTCAAAAAGGATATCAATGGAGTTTTGTTGAGATGCATTGACACAAATTAGATTGAGAAAATGTTAGAAGTGTTCCATAATGGATTAGCTGGAGGTCATTTTTCTCCAAGAGTGATAACTCTCAAAATCATGAAGGTTGGTTATTATTGGCCCAAAGTGTTTAGTGATTGTTATACATGGACCAAGAGGTGCAAGAATTGTGCATTCTTCACGGGGAAAAGATAAACTAGTAGCACTTCCATTGCACCAAATTTCAGTTGACCATCCATTCATGCAATGGGGTTTGGACTTCAATGGAGTCATTAATCCAAACTCAAGACAAGGGCACAAATGGGTTCTAATAGCAACAGACTACTTCACCAAATGGACTGAGGTGGTGGCACTCAAAGAGGAAAATGAATTTAGCATTCTAGACTTCTATGAGGGGATAGCAACCAGATTTGGTATACCTATTACTATAATATCAGATAATGTGTTGGCATTAATAGGATCAAAGGTAACTAAATGGGTTGTTAGAAATGGGATCTATTTGAGCACTTCATCAAATTATTACCCTCAAGGTAATGGTCAAGATGAGTCAAAAAAAAAAGAATCTATTAAGGATCATCGGGAGGACTCTTGATGAAAATCGGAGGACTTTGCACAATAAGCTCAAATCAGTTCTATGGGCTGATAGGATAACTCCCAAGAGATCCACGGGTAACTCTCCATTCAAACTTGTTTATGGGAAAGAGGTAGTCTTGCCTATATCACTTGATTTGCCAACATTGGAACTCATGAAGCAATTAGAATTATTTTATTTTGAGCCCATGGAGGTTAGATATGCATAATTGATGAAACTCCAAGAAATCGAGAGAGCATGTAGCCCAAACAATGGAAAAGGTCCAAGCTTTGATCAAGAGAATCTTCGATAGGAAAGCTAAGGCTAGAAATTTCCAAGTTAGAGATTTAGTGTTGAAATGGGATGTAGACTGAGAAAATCCATGAAGGAATTTAAAATTTTATGCCATTTGGAGTGGCATCTACATGGTCACAAAATGCAAGAACAATAATGCCTTCTAATTGTCTACATTGCATGGTGAGGAACTGCAGATTCCAATTAATGGAATCCATCTAAAGCATTGCTACTAGAAGGAAACTTCTCACCTTGTACATATTAGCTTATATTTTCATTCCTTCAAGTTCTTATGTACATTGTTTTGTTGTAGCTTAGATTTACATTTCCCTAAGTGCTTCGGCACAATTTTTGTTGCCCCAAGGATGCATCTTTTGCAGATCATGTTCCAAGTCAAAGTAATTTTCTACTCTCACAATCTTCATCTTAGAGATTTTCTTATGAATTGGGAGTAAAGATCAATTACTTTCATCACTCCATTTCCCAATGGATTTCTTTAGGCAGAAAATCACTTCATTTAGTAGGTAGATGACCCTCTACGAGTCGCAAAATTGTTATCCAAAATAAGCCCCCTGCTTATTTTGGCTAACTTGTCTTCATTCTTTCCTTCCTTGTGCCTCAGTCAAATTTTTACACATTTTAGGCACTCAAAATTTTCTAGGTATTGCTTCATCAGATAGAGAATTTTCTCCCCTTTCTAGAAAGGTAAATAAGTCCTCCTAACTCCTTGTATTTTGCAAGTTATGGCTCAATGGAGTTTGGAGGGGAAATTTTCCCAAGGCGGGCCTACGGGAAAAAATTGGCACTTAGCCTTTTGGGGTCAAAGGGTAAAAGGGAAATTTTTTTCCTGAAATCCTGCAAGGAAATGAAAAGGTACCATGTGTTAGGGAAGAGCGGTGGGGGTGGAAGGACTTCAAGTTTTTTCCGTGTTTGGTCAAAGTATGTCAAAGGGAAAAATACAAGCACATCCCCACCGAGCAATGAGAAGATGTCATGTGTCCTCGTCAAGGTAGTGGGAGTCGGGCAGTGGAAGGACTTTTGAATTTTTTCCAAATTGGTTAAAGGAACAGAGCTAAAAAATGGAGTGCATCCCCGCCAAGCAACTAGAAGGTGCCACGTGTCCCGGAGTGGTAGAGGCTCGGAGTATTTTGGAAAAATTTCCAATTTTACAAAAGGGGAAAAATGATTGTTTGAGCCCACGGATCAACCAGAGGGTACCACGTGGCAGCAGAGGTAAGGCTAGTAGAGATTTTTTGGGAAATTTTCCCAATTTTAAAAAGAGGGAAAAGTTCAAATTTTGGCCGCAAACCCTAATTTTACCCTAATTTCACATGTTTTTCCCTAAATCTTCAGAGGGCCATATCTTTTGATTGAGCTTGTATTTTCACATTTTTGGTATCATTGGAAAGCTATTAAAATTATCCACATGATGGACTATTCAATTTTATTTTTGGTTGGGTTTGGTGGGAGAAAAATGAAGAAATGTCTCTAGCATAGGAAAAAATGCAGAACCGACCCCCAACCACCAAAATTGATGAAGTATGGTGCTCGTTTCTTCTCCAGCATGGCCAAATGCATCAAAAATGGATTTTTGAGGGTGACCTTGCTGTTTTAATGAATCTTGTCGGTGGTTGGAGATCAAAAATCAATTTTCCCACGTTTTTTTACCTTTCCTTTGTTCTACTTCATCGTTAAAAGCCAATTTTGGCTCATTTGTAAAGGGTTGGACGTTTTTGTTCTTGTAGACTCCCCTCTTCCCCTTGGCATGTGAATTCATGGAGTTTCAAGCCTCCCATTGGAACTGCAATATTTTTTTTCCTCTTTTCCATTGTAATGCATCATATCAAAAACTGGGAATGATAAAGCATGCTCTGTGAATGAATTTTCAATCCTTTCTTGCATTTATTGTTTCCTTCTGATCCTTCATTACATTTTGGTAATTTGTGCATGTTCTAGTGTTGCATTCTTATGATCTGTGTCTATTTGAAAAAATAGAGGTCCATCACTCCTTTGGTGTATCACCATTTTTACTTAGTTTTGTTTCCTTTTACATCTTTTAACTCTATCTCCTTGGAATCTAGAGTAGGATTTAGCATTGAACCTCTGTAAAATTCATGCATACACCTAAACAGAGGGGTAAGAACTAGCTTTCTCTAGAGATTTTTCTCACCTTGCAAGGTCCCACACCTTGGAGAAAACTCAATGTTGTGCAATCACACTAAATGACCCAATTCTGGACTACAGATCTAAAGGTCATTTAGGGGGTGTAGATTTGCACTAATGAAGCATTTTGAGGTCTTGTTCCCGAATTGGTGGTTGATATGAGTTTTTGAGTTTCCTGAGGATGAGTTCTTTCCAGTGATGTTCCATATGTTCCTTGAGAACATGATTTGATATGTGAATTTTTTCACTTTTTGAGAGTGATAATTAGGTGTTTAAGACCTAATTGATGGAGCTTTTTTAATGGTGAAGTCCACATTGAAGATGAAGGTTGAAAATATATTTGTGATTTTGGTGGTTATGAGAGGATGTTGCTGAATTTTTATATATTTTGAACTCATAATAGAGCTTCTATGTGCACTTGAAATTCAAATTGTGACCGTTGGAGTGAAGACCTAATGTTTAGGCATAGTTTGGGAATGTTAATGTTGTAAGGTATGCTGACCTAATGTGTCATGTATTACCATTTGATTATGTTTGTAATAAGTCTTATTATGTTTTTTATGACTGATATTACATGGTCTAATGGTTTGTGTTGACATAGAATGATTTGTGGCATGAGTCAAGTATATAAAACATAGAGTAAAGCTCATTTGAGCTAGTGAAGATGATGGATTTTTGAAAGAGTAAAAGGAGAGGGTGATAATGTTGTGATGGATTTAGAGTAGAGCATAAAATAGTAATAGAAGTTTATAAATGAAGAGGAGAAGAAGATACAATTTCACTTAACCTAATCAACACTATATCATGCATGCATAAGTGGAGAAGGAGAGATTTGTTTGAGAGGGTTTTAAGTGAAGAGAGATGAAATAGTGATCACAATCAATTGGTTGAGCAACATGGACATCATGTGATATTCATACTAAGTTGGATAAATGTGTGTTTGGTCATCTTAAGGGGGTATATCCTCCTTGTAGAGGGGGTTTTCTACTAGATAGGGGTTGGTGTTCCTTGTGGGGTTGGTGCCTCACTAAAGAAATATTTTGTGATGTGTAATATTCACAAGAGTCCTTTGTGTTGAGTAATATATGCAGAGGTTTAGTGGGTTTTCTTCCCCTTCAGATTTTCCAACTTTATATCTTATGTTCATGTGTTCTCTCTTGCTTCATGTTCTTTTGGATGGTTGTTTCACACTTAATAAGCTCACATTGGTTAATGAATGATGAATGGATGCTTTGAATGATGTATATAATTTAAGATAAATGAAGTAAAAAAATTAAATGACTGATTCAACCCCTAGTCACTTTACTTTCAACCCATAGAAGATAGATATTTTTCATCACTTAAGTTACAAAATTGATGGTTAGAACATGTTTTAGGTCTCACCTTTCAAAGTTTTCCCCTTCCTCGTGATGAAGCTACCCATGGCACATTTTTCATCACTTATTGTTCATTTTTCCCATTTTTCCCTTAATAAATTTGGTAAGGGATGTGAGGGGGTTAGAGACCCATTTAGTAAGTATGGCCACCACATGGAGAGGAGACACTTCATCACTTAAAGTCACATCATGGGGCGCTATGTTTGTGTTTACAACTCTCCAACTTGCATTTTTTGACCCCCTCTTCATGATGTTCCACCCATGGTGAGTTTCTACATTAAAAATGTTCATTTTTCCATTACTAAATGTGGTAAGGGACATAGGGACATCTGAGATCCATTTAGTTACTTTTAATCCACTCTCTTATGCTAGTTAACTTTGGGTTAAGTAGGGTGAGTTAATATGTGAGTTAACTAGTCTAGTGAACAAATGTGAGTATGAAAAAGTAATTAGCCATTTTTAAATCACTTTTGATGTTTTTACTCCCTCCATTGTTATTGGTATATTGATATTCGCCACAATTTTACAAACCCCCATTGTTGAAAACACAAATTTACTTATATCTCCTTAATCGTTGCTCCGTTTTCCATGAAACTTTGCTTATATATTACATTCTAGAATGCCTTGAAGATGAAGTAAACCTCATTTCCATTAATTCCATGTATTTTTACAACATCTTTATTAAAATTCCATCAAAAATGTTTCCTTTCTAATCCCAAGAGTTACAATGATTGAAAACACTTAAAAATTAGAGCATGAAACCACATTGAAAAACCTAATCTAACAAGACAATTTTCAGCTCAATTGAACACCCAGAGGGCACACTTATATTTTTAGTAAGTTGGCGCCATATCCATACTAAAAATAGTATGTTTTGATGAAAAAGAAATAATATTTTTGAAATCTTGAGCAATTCTCCAAGTCTAGAACTCGTGTAGGCTACAAAATTTGAAAATTGGGAAATTTGGCTAAAAATAGAAATTGATGGTGAGGTATGACTTACTAAAAATAGTAAGTATCTAGAACAAGTTCAAATTTCACACAAACCTTCATCCCTTTATTTTGATCTTGAATTTGCAGCAGTCCAATCATCTTCTCTTTCCTTTATTTCATGAATGATAAATAAATAGGTGACATCAAAGAAAGAACCATGGATGTTTTAGGAAAGATGAAGAAGGTGGATGTTGATAATGTTGAAGTACCTGCTTATGTAAAGGTCTATAAAAGGTCTAAGGTTGGATAAAATAATAATGAACTTAAACTATGTGATATTTAGATTTATGGGTATCCTAACCATCCGGTAGATCTAGGTGCTCCTCAAGTATTTAAATCAACCCATCTCAGTGATGCTTTGGTCCCTTACCAAGAACCTGAGATGTCTAGTTTCATTTCCAAACCTAATAATAATTTTTCATATGTAAATTAATTAATTGGAGAATAATCAAGGAAATTGCAACAAGAATTAACACCTCACTTTGAGGCCATATTGAAATACATAAGGACTAAGAAGGGTAGGAAAGCACAAGAAATTTCCCATTTCTACACCAAGGCATATGTACCTCAATATGTGGAGGTGGCACTTCCAAATGTAAATAATCCCATGAAAGGAAGGACACATTTTGATTATGTAATGATGAAGGTATCCTTATTTTGAGCTACCCACGAGGGTGATGCTCATTTTTTCAAGGATTCTTCAACTTGGATTCTTGCACAAAATGAGGAATACAAGAAAACCATTGATCAATTGGAGGAGCATGTTAAGACTTTGTATTCATATGTACAATACTTTCTTGAACTGGGCTCATCATCCTTTCCTCTAGCTAAATAAGGCTCTCCCATTTGTAGCTTCGATTCCCAAACAACCAAGAGAGCTCAGATGTTCACCATGCAGGGAGGAGCCAATGATAAATGGGTGGAAATTATTATTAGAAAGGGGAAGATATTATTTCCTGAGGTACACCATTTTTGCTATACTTTCATGTGTTCCTGCAAGTCTCATGTCTACATACCCAATCCTTATGTGCCTTTAGTACATAGGTTTTAATTCATTAACCCAACATTACCCCACACTTGCTTCATTCCCGCCACCAACAATGGGTAACCTTTCCAAGAATAAATAAGAAGGAAAAAAATAATACCTATACATAAAAATGAAATAATACATGGGCATGCTACCCTTTTGAAGGTAGAATCAACTTTGATATGTACTTTTAATTTCTACCTCTAACTCATTCCAATCACTGAGTACCTTATTAGTTTTATCAAGGATGTCTATAAGTACCCCATCCATCTCATCCAGGGTCATGTTCTCTCCCTCGTTCTGCAATAATCTAAGGATGTTCACCAGACTTGAGACCATTCCTTCCATCACATCCATCCACCACGCGATGAGTTTCCCAATTTTTGGATCTTCTTCTTATAAGGGTCCTAGGCTACTGTAAGTGCATCATGCTTTTCTGCTACTAAAGTGAGCCTCTCCTCATGCCCAAGTGTCTCATCTTATTTTGCTGTAAGGACTGCATTCTCTTCCACCAGATTCCTTGTTTTGATTATTATCTCAGGTTTTGCACGTATGTTTAGCGTCAACTATGCCCTTTTTAACTCATCTTTCAATGCCTACAATAAAGAATCATACCCACTTATCTTGTGTGTGATGGTTATATTTTTATTTCGAATATGTTGTTACATCCTTTACTTTCGTAATCCTTATTGTACTTTCATCCATCACCATATGAACCAATGTGTACAAGTAATGCATAGCAGATGGAAACCTCTCTACCACTTTCTCTTCTAGATGTGGCCTTGCCTTCAAAATTTCATCACCTATCTGCTCTACCATACTAAGTATCTCTCGCTCCTTCACCTCAGTTTTCTCCTTTTCTTCTGTCAGAGCTTAATCTTTGTTTCTTTATCTTTTCTATCTTCCAACAAAGCATTAATATTTTCCACCTTATCAATGTTTTTGTGTGTAATCTCTGCAGTCACCTTAGTCAATGCATTATTTACCTTTTGATATGACATGTAAGTTGGCTTGACTATCACATGGCTAGAATGAGGTGCTTTTTTAATTCTTCATGACACACATGATTCTTCACATACATCAAATTCAGGCTCATCCATGTGATTCTGCATACTCCATGACAACTATTTGTGGATGCATGTGGTCACCGTTTCGGAATCCATCGATTCCCAACCATAAAGTTCCTTGGGTTCCAAAGTACTTTGGAACCTAGCGTGGATGATCTTAGTAGGATCATTAATATAACCTATTGTTGGAGTTTCATACGTTTCTCCATCCTTCTCCTTTCCGAGCACTTACCTTTTGGAATGTGCACGCCCGCATCAAGCACTGGTCCCTCACTAGCATGCACACCGAATGACTTGCCCTTATTTTCACTCATCTCTGTATCAATGGTGCCATTTCCTACCTCCAATTCTTCTAGACCTTGTACATCTTGTTTCAATTATTCACTCGAGGTTTCTCTCGCATCTTTAGTGTTAATAGGAGTATTTAGTGCATTGTCCTTAGGTAACCGTGGTTCGGGATATGTCCTATCGGATATCTAGCTTTGTTAAAGCTAGAGACAAAGTTTCACAACTATTCATGTTCATATCGAACATGAAGATGAGTCCCATAGTATCGAGGATCAACTATAGTACATTTAGAATCCCCGTGTAAATAATTATGGGGAGGATTTTTTGTTTCGATTAATACCTCGATGATGTGGATGGAAATTTTTTCTATGACAATTTTTCAATCATGAGCATAGGCATGCTCATTACAAAATTAGTTGCATGTTTACAAGTTACAAGGAAGGAGAGCTAATTTTCTCTACGGGTGTAGGGTTATTTTGAAACCTTCTCTCTCTCTTGTTAGTGTAGGGTAGGTGTAGATTATTTTCAGCATAAAAATTACTTTAAGACACTCGCATGTCTTCTTAGACATGTATGATTTGATATTTTGTACATATTTTTTATTTGTATTGCTCAAAGTATAGTGCATTGGTGTTTTCAATATGCCCCCACATGCAATGATACAAATAAAATCTCATAATTATAGGGAACAATTACAATCTATAAGTCAAAACAAATGCAGAGAAACTAAACTTGATAAGGGACAATTTTTATAAGTTTCACCCTCTTGTTCCTTCAATATCGGTCATTGAGCTTCTATGACCAAAAGTCAGCCCCAAAGATAGTTGTTGTATGGAAAATGATAGGTTTCACAAAGAACATCAAGTCTAGGTTTCAGGAGAAGCCTTCTAATCATTCAAAGTCCCCGATGTTCAAAAGTAGAAGATTAACCTCAAATTTCCCTTGCTCACTTTTCAAGTTCATTTCGGTTGAAAATCCAATGAGAATAAACAGTGATGGCCTTCGTCGGTGTTCTAAGAAATAATTTAGATGAAAGAGAAATATCAAAATTTAATAGAGTTTCATGATGTCTTAATTCGTGGAGAGTCTTATTTAAAATCCTATAACGTGACACATGTTCTAGGAAAGCATGGGTTGTAGTATGTTTCATGCTTTACGAGGATAGATTCATAATAGGTACATGGGCCCCAATTTTAAATACTAACAAGTTTTACTGCAAGGAAATGGAAGATAGAAATTTT
This sequence comes from Taxus wallichiana var. yunnanensis, assembly GCA_018340775.1. Taxonomy (NCBI): domain Eukaryota; kingdom Viridiplantae; phylum Streptophyta; class Pinopsida; order Cupressales; family Taxaceae; genus Taxus; species Taxus wallichiana. Next base: position 204,195,620 of record CM031240.1, read on the forward strand.
CAAATCAAAACAATTTTCCACTCATAAGAGCTTTAAGATTTTCTTACTAAAATTGGAAAATGAAAGCAGTGGCAAAACAAGTCTAGGGCTAGCATTGCTTCAAGTGATTTTCGGGGGCAAGTTTCAATGTTATAGCGATTACGAGTTATCGGTTGTGACTCTATCGATGGACATATCAACGCTATGTTATTGAACATCTATCAAGAAGATGTCCCCGCGAGTCACCAAATTTTTATCTAATTTTTCCCCTCAGGAAAAGTTAGATAATGGGGACCTAACAAGATCCAAATTGCACTGCATAAGGCCCCTAATGATGAAATTGAGTTACGTGTAGTTTTGGGGATTCACAAGCACATTCGGTGGATTCAAGAGTGAAGATCATCTGAGGAAATTTTCCTCTTCTTGGTCTTGATCTCTAAAGATCAAATTTAAAATGATGAAATGCAAGCCCTATCATCCCGCATCTCGGCCAAAATGGACAAGAAAGAAAAAGGGTGAAAAAATTGCCACATGACACGCTATTGATTCTCCCTTAGCCTCCACCTTTAGAAAATTCATTAAGAAATCAGGAGAAAGTAAAAATTTTCCCAAATGAGCCTTGAAGGAGCACCGAGCTAAAAGAGATCTCACTGAGTAGCTCTGTGAGCTACTTGGTGAGCTGCTTGAGTTGCATTGATGGTATCGGTGTATGGTCGGCAAGTCGAAGCCGAGCTCCTCAAGCTTGGCTATGTAAAAGGGCATCGATGGGAGATGCAAAGAAAAGGGACCCCGTGTGTGGATGAAGGTCGATCGTGAAACTGAGTTGAGTTGATGAAATTGAGTTCATTGGTGTACTACAAGAGATCTCGTCGAGTAGCTCGGCTAGCTACTCTTCGATCCGAGTCGATGAAGAGCGGCATTGAGGGGAGGCAATTTAAATTGCCTACAAAATGAGACAATATCTTTCTGCAATAGTATGAGCTATGTCGGATCATACAAAAAAATTCACAAAGAAGGACACATAGGCTCACTCAACATGAAATAGAGGTTGGGAAACCTCGTTGGGTAAAGAAAATGGACTCAGCTTTGAGGAAACTCACAATAATGGCATGAGGATCACGCTACAATGAGTCAAACATAGATGCAAATGAGTAGAGGCATTGAAAGGGATCATCAAAAAGTCATGCATGGCCTTGATGGGAAGATGAATGGCGTGGAGTTTGGATGGGACCGGGAAGTGTCAAGGGAAATCGATCTAGGTCCACTATGGAACCCGGATGGCATCGAGGTAATGATAGGTCTCCAAGAGCTATGAGGAGAGATCAAAAAGGATTGAAAATAGAACAAAGAGCTCACAAAAGCTCGATACAACCAAGCCATGAAACCAACACGTGAAGGAAAGGAGGAACTCAACCATTCAAATCAGCACAACAAAGTAAGAAATGTTGGGGCCATTGGGTGGAAATTTAGATGGCAGTGAGTAAGCACCTTGGGCTCGTGAATGTATTCGAGCCATGGTTACCAAATACGGCTGTATTTTAGATTTTTACCGTATTTTTGCGTTTTGCAGTGTCCACCGTATGGAACTCCGAAATTTTCGGGATTTGATTTTAAAAAATTAGAAAAAGCAAAAACTCAGAAACCAAACCCGTAAAAGCCAAAAAGTGAGGAATTACAGGGAATTGAGGGCATTTGTTTAGAATTTTCTATTTTTATAGTAGCCCGCACCATATTAATTAAGGGCAGTTAGAGAGTGAAAGTGCATAGTGAGCACCATATTAATTAATTACCATATTTTTTATATATACAAATTATCGTATTTTTTTCCGTATTTATCGTATTTTTTCTATGGACCGCTTTTTTTTCCATATTTTGTGTCCACCGTTTAATACTCTCCGTACGAAAGTTGCTACTATGATTCGAGCTCACATGGGAGATAGTGGAAGAGTGTATTGAAGCTCATTGGTTTCAAGGTGGTCCAATAATTGGCACCAATGAGGATGGAGCTTGAGTTGGTACAAATTTCGAGTCGTGGGGAAGGGAATTCATCTTAGTGCAATAGCGGAACAACAAAACGATGGCAAGGCAGGTCTAGTCTTAGAGGAGTTTGAGTCGTAGGAATTTCGGGGAAAAAATGAATGTTGACTCCCAGGACAGGTGAATGTAGCACACGAACGATGGATTTTGGCCATTGAGATTAAATACAGCTCGTGCGATGAGCTATGAAGATCTCGGGCCCTGTCCACACAAGATGGCTTGTTGAATGCAAAACAGGTTGGGTAGGGTCAAGCCCGCGGCGAAAAAGAAGAAGAGATCAGACTAAGCTGTGATCGTGAGGGAAATCATGATCGAGAGCCAGTGTTAGGGAATGAAACTCAGTATTGCAAGGGATTCGAATCATTCATACAAAGCCTAATCATAAACCAAGCTCATGCCACGTGAAAATGGAGAAAGCTCGTCGAAACAAGAGAACCGGGGTGAATAGGACAGTCCATATTCCGAAGACTTTGGACTTCAGACGTTTCGAGCATTTCGGGTTTTCGCAAACACCAACTTCGGAGTTGGGTGAACAAAATTTCCAAAGCACTGAGCTATGTTTCTTTGAAGTCGGAGAACTCAAAAATCTGAATATTTCGGACTTCGGAAGTGGGCCAATTCGGGTTTGGCTTGGAGTTTTGGAGCGGTAGATCTCTAAAGTAGCGTGGGAGGAACATCCAAATAAGTAAACCTCCAGAGCCATAAAATTTTAATCCCAAATTCAATACATTGATCCCCGAGCTAGTTAACATGCCACGTGGAACATGTCAAGGATGTGCTGATCTCCAAAGAAATGCAAAACAGATCCCAGTAAGTGCATGCGGTGTGACAGGAGGTTCGAGAGTAAAGTGAGATGCTCGAGGAATGATCAACTTGGCTAAGTGTGAAGAGGTTACCATGGGGGAATGTGAGAATGATCTAGCGGGAATACATTACAAGTGGCTCGCCATGAGAAGTTATTTTTGGAGCTCCCAATCAAAGCAAAATTCAATAGGCCACGTAGAATCCATCACGAGAAATCCAAATGTTGGCCTATACATGCGGTAAAATAGGGATTTCCTGAATGAATCCGTTCAATGATGGGTAGCTGCGAGGAGATCTGAGGATCCTGACAGTCAATGTAAGGTTCATCCAATACGTGACAAATAGGAGACTTTCGAGGAAAGCAGAAATGTGGAGCTTGAAGTATGATACGAGAAAATCAATGAGCTCACCAAGGAATCAAGGAGGGGCTCGCTCGATACAGTGGCCAGAGTAAAGAAAATGGCGAGCATAATCCCACCATGGGAAAAAGTGAGAAATCCTAATATGCAAGGTCGATGAGCTTGATAGCTTAAAAAGCAGCTCTCTCAGCCATGAATGGGTTCGAATGTAAAGAGGAAGGGGTGAATACCAAGCCAATGGCATACAAAGAAAAGGATCTCGATGAGGAGCATTTTTGAGGTTAATGAGTTATCCTTGGAGCTTGGTAGTGGTAAGAGATAGAGCGAAGAGGGAAAATTTTCATAGCTCGCCGAATATCTCAGTGAGGTGGCTCACCAATGAAACATTGCACAGGCCCACTGTTGCTAAAACCCCCCTTCCCACTCAAAATGCCATATCTTGAGCTTTGGTCCTCAAAATCTCAAAAAATCATAGGAATTAGAAAGGTATGAGAGAGGGAAACATAATGAAGACATGAAAATGGATTTATTTGGAGGTTTTCCAAATCCTAAAATTACAGAGATCCCAAAGTCTGATATAGCATAAATTTCACCTTGGGAGTTTGTTTCTCCCAAACAACTAGTCGTTGGAAAGCTTAGAACAAGGCCTATAGCTTGACAACATCAATTTTGTAATTTTGGAGGTTTTGGACCTTTGAAATTCATGAAAATGAACATTTCACTTGGTAGGTGAAGTGCATTAATGGGGGTATGGCTTGTTTCCTTCTCCAATAAGGAAATGTAGAGAATGGTATGGGCTTTGCAAGTTTTCCCATCACTCTTGCAAGGATCACGATGAATTTTTTAGATGGTTGGAGTAATTTTTTTATTTTCTCTGTCTCCTCCTTAAAAATTCTTCTATAAAATGTAAATGGGTTGCAATAAATAAAGAGTTGGTCATTTTCTCCTCCCATACACCCCTATTCTTCTAGGGATCTAAGCCTTCCTCTAAACACTGTAATGGCTTCATGCCTTCCCCTACTAGGAAATGTATTGTGTAAATTTTAATGGAGCAATAAAATCATGTTTTTGTTAATTTATTAGCCTTCCATGGTGGGTGGCTATGTATATCTTTGTTCATTACAAATTTGGTGTGTTGTGCTCATTCGGGAATGGTGTATTGAATGTGATCTAGTTTTTGGTGCAGGATCACCCTTTCTAGGTTCATTTATTTCATTATTTTGTAGGTTGGGGAAGTGATTAACCCTCCTTTTCTTGGTTTATCACCACTCTTATTGTAGGAATCATTTCATGCAATCCCTCTCTCTACCTCCTTGGAAGTTTAGAGTAGGTTTAGATAAGTTATTTCCTTGCATTAGGAGAAGTTTTTGGTAGGTAGGTTTAGGAGCATGAACTGGCCTTCTTCAAAGAGATATCCCATTTCAAAGTGTCTCACACTTAGGATAGACCATTTTTGTAAATGACATCGAATACCCCATCAAAAATAGGACCATTCAGGGGTGCTTTGTGATTTTACACAAATAGGTACTACATCTCAAATTAAATTTCGTCTAGTGGGTCCTTAACCTCAACCTTCTTCATTCAACCCTTGCCTCGCCCTTGGTGATGAAGAATTTTATTTCTTTGGTTTTATTCCTCTCAATTCCACCATGCTATATAATCCTTCTTTGAACCCTACAAACCCTAGCCACTCAACTTCTAATCCTGCAAACCCTACATCCCGTGCCCTAGCTTTGCACTTAGTTCTCAACTCAAACTTCCACTTTTCCACAAAGGAGCCTCATGCAAACACTTTATGCACACTTCGCACTAGTTTTCTCATTACTTAGCTTGCTCTATTGCACTAGGTCACCTGGGTTGCTCCTTTTCTTCAATTGTAAGGTATAAAATGAGTTAGTTTACCCCCTTTTCATAGATTTTCTCGTACTTTAAAAATTTTGCTGCTTTTAATTTTTCAATTTTAAAACACTTTTTCTCACTTTAAAGTTTTAAAGTATGTTTTCCATTTAAAAGATACTTTTTCTATCTAACACATGTTTTACTTCCTCTATGCATCATCTTCATGAACGATATCTATAACATTCAGTGCAATTACTAATTACCAAGACTGTAGACATCCATGCGTGCCCTTCTCCACGAAGAAAACTTACTTCCTCTCGCACCATATTCAAAGTAGCATATCCTACTTCCTCTAACCTTGCATTATAATGCATCGCATTCCATTACATGGGTTCCCATATCGAAACTCCTATCATACACCTTTTTCTTAGGTACCTGTAATATCTTCCTCTACCTTCACACCTTCATAATTTTGATTCTATAAGCACCTACCTTTTTATTCATGTCACACGCCTCACCATATCTTCTCTAGAGTACTTTAATGAAATCATCTTGTCCTCTCAAAAAGATACCTACTTCTTGACACCTACGTCCACCCCACACTAAAACTATTCACGGTCCTCTGCACATGAACTAAATAGATAGTAATCAGCTTCCTACGTGCAAGAACACTTATTACAAAAAACAAAGGAACAAAAAAAAATGGAAAACAAAACATGAAAGGAAAATCTAATCTAAGTGGAAATACTTTCTTATTAAAAATACCAAGAAGCTTATTTACAAGTATGGATTCATCCTAATCCCTTTCAAGTAACCAAGAAACATGGTTTCATCCAAGGTCTTAGAATCGACATGCATCTCGAGTCAAGTATCTTTGTTATGACAAAAGGTCCCAACCAATGCACCTTCAACTTCCCTAGATGGTGCACAAACTTGGAGTCATAAAGAAGTACTATCTTTCAAACTACACATTTATTATTCTTAATTTGCCTATCATGCCACACCTTCTTTCTTTCATTCTTAGTCTTATGGCTCTAATATGCTATAGCGCACCTCTTATTTCGTTGCATTAGTTTTTCAATGCGCTCTTCTATAACTTGTTCATCATCTAACCCACCTACGTGCGCAATACATAGGGATGGCAACATGAATTTAACTAGTAGTATCGCTTGCATCCCAAACACCAATTTGAAAGGACATGGCCTTATTCAACCTTTCATAAGTGGTCCTGAAAGCCCAAATTACATATGACACTTTATCATTACAATCCTTTCTTCCAAAATCACAAATATTCGTAGGATTTTTTCCCAAAATATTGTTGAAAGCTTCACCAGTACCATTAGCTTGAGGGTGATAAGGAGTTGTTTTATGGTGTACCGCCATAAACTCTACCAATGGAATCCTAATTGTCTCATTCAATAAATGAGTTCCTCTATCACTTGTCAAGCTCAATGGAAAGCCATACCTACTAATAGTAGTTTCCCATAGAAACCTTACTTTTGTGGTTGCAGTGCAATCCTTTGTATGTGTAGCCTTTTCCCACCTTCTCATATAGTTTGTACAAGTGATTATATAATGCACTACAATCGGCGTGTGGGTGGTGCAATAGTTCCTACAAATTCAATATCCCATTTCTCAAAAGGTTCCACACTCGCAATAGGTCTAAATGGCATCTAATCTCTATGTCCAAGGAGTTTTAAGGCACTGAAAATGATCACATGATTTCACGAAATACTTAAAATACTTATACAAACTTTCCCACCAAAGTCCATCCATAAGTATCTTGTGTGTAGTCGCATCACCAACATAGTGTCCTCCTACAATGCCTCCATGAGCCTTCTCCATGATGGCTTCATGCTCATGTTCAAGCACACACCAAAGACAGAATTTTTCATGACCCATCTTATACAAATATCCTCCAATCAAATGATAAGGAATTACATGTATAGAAGCTACTTTTGTTCTAATGTATTCATTCCCTCATGCACTAGTCCAAGACACAAGAATATAACTATATCTTCCAAATCATGGGTGCATGGTTCAACCCGAACAACTTTACATCTAACATAGTGTCTCTAATTCTCTACATGTATTCTCCAGAATTGATCCTTGAGAGATGATATGGCATGGAATTTCTCTTACCCGGTATGAAAAAAATAGTGATATCAAACTACTTTGAAACAAAAGTATCCACCAAAACTTTTCCTTGCAAAAAATTATCATTTCGAGTACTTCAATTCCATATGATTTGTATAGAGGATAAACATGGTAGTTAAAAATATTATTTTAACTTATGAAGAACGTACATCATAAACAAGGCCTCACACTCAATGATAGTGTAATTCTACTCTTTCGGTGACAAATTCCTACCGTAATGTAGACACCAAAAATCTACGCGCTCCTCACTATCAATATCTCAAGCCCATTTACAATCAAAACATGTAACTTGCGACACTCTACGACACTAGGTCACCCACTTTTCCCCTTTAATTAAATTAATTTAATTTGCACGCCACCACATCCCTAGGTCTAATTAATTAATTAATTAGATTAATTAAAATAAAATAAATAAACCCTCACACCTCACCATGTCAACTTACCTATGCTCACTAGTTATAACTAGTTATTTTAGCAACTTTCTATAAATGACACCTAACTACCTCTAACTTATCCCTAACCACCTTCCCACACTTAACTAGTTAGAACTAACTTAAAATTAAAACCTTCTGAAAATTACCTCTATCTTCATCCTAGCTATCCAGTCTTAGTTCGAGTTTCTCCCACTTAACATCCCAACTTCCTTTGAAATCCTCCCAAATCAACACCAAAATAGTAGGAAAATCACTCCATTTGATCCCCTAACTTTACGAAATCACTTATGATTCTCCCGATCGTCAGTGACTATATAAACAAGTTTACTAGCCTCTTTATTAGGGGTATTTTAACATTTTACTTGGGAAATTACGTTCATTCAAGAGAATTTTAGAAATCTAAAACCTTCAAAAATATCTACTATGTTACGCTACACTAGAACAATCAACACGATCATCATATAGCCCATCATTATCGTCAATCCTTCCTCATTCATTCAACGTCCAATTCGATCAATCCTCCGAGGTAATTTTTTTGTTGGTTTATGTTCCTATTTTTAGGTAATATTGATCATTTTTTAAATTTCATTTCATTACACTTTAAAATTCATTTAAATCATAGAATAATCAGTTATAATATTTATTTTTGTAGTTTGTTAGAATTAACACCAATCACTTGTGATTTCTGAATCTTTATGATTCTTGAAAAGTATTTTTCTATCCCACATTTCATATAATATGCCTAAAAATCTTTATTTATTTTCTGTCATTTTCTAACATGTTGTCAAGCATGATGATATCATATGGCCATAGGAGGTGAAAATTATCCTATTACCAACATTGATTCACTACCCATCGTCCGTCATCCTTTGCATTGGGAGCAATACAATTTTTACATGATCTAGAACTTTGTGCCATCCACATTGCGTTCTTTGATCATTTGGAGACCATATTCACATCCACTCAATGCATCCATGAAGCAACCAAAGAATTTTTGGATGTGTATTACGAGGTTCAAAGGATCCAAGTTGACCTCACACAGTTTGAATACAACTATGAAGTTGGCTTAGACATACCAAAAGACTACCACACTACATCTAAATCTGAGTTTGAAACCAACACCCACATCAACATTCCAGATACTGACACCAGTCTTGCACACCTCTACAATATTGAGGAAGAAATATCGACTTCTTTGTAGAGGATTATATCTCCGAGCCTAAATCCTACTTCACTGAAGAAGAGGATCTAGTTTGTTCCATAGGCTCAAATTTCTCTAAGAACTTGTACACTGACTTAGATTCCAACTTTAGATTCTAGTCTTGTTTTTCCATCATTATCATCTTATGTATGTAATCACCTAAATAAGTGATAACAACTTATCACATTTTCCATTTATCATATTTGACTTCAAATTTTTCATCAATAGATATTAATTGTTTCAAAAGAAGGTTGACATCCACATAAGGGAGTCTCTTCACTTCTAGAATCGGTGATCCATAGTGATCTATAAAAAACACACCACTTCATCGGTTTCCATCAGCACCAAGAAGGAGAGTTGAAGAAAATGAAGAAAAATGAGGTAAACAAAGGTTTTGGACATAGTTACCGCTTTATGCAGAGTGGATGTTACAAAACTTCTACCCTACGGTGGTGGTGGTCCTGTAACCTCCACCTAGCCAGCTGGGCAAGAAGATTAAAACCTCTTATCTACTCAAGGTGGCTGTCCTGACACTTTTGAATAGAAAAGAACAATGGATTACGAATGGAAATGAATTTGAAGTGCCTAAATGTGTCTCTTCCCTCCTTAACCTTTCCCATTCTCCAGTGCATGAGAGGACATAGGAGAAGGCTATAAATACAAGGATGAGAAAGAGAATCGATCATTCAGAGATCCAAATAGATCAAAGGGAAAACATTGAAGTTTAATAAGAGCAATTGAGTAAGATATTCAGTGTTAGAGTGGAATTGTAGGAGCAAGGTGTAGAAACAGAGCAAGTAAGCATAGGAAGGGAGAGGTTTACATTGTTGTCTCCATTTTATACTTTTTGTAATCTATAATGGTCTATAATTGACCAATAGAAGTGGGAAGAAAGCGAATTTTTACCTTCTCGACTAGTTTTCCTCTAGTGGGTGTTTCTAGGATATAATTGTTGGTGTTTGGAATTTGAATTCTTTCCTATTCTCTGAAATTTCCTATTTATAGCACTAGATAAGCAGTCATTAAATCCATAATATTTAATCAATCTGTCATTTTGGAAAGTTGAAATTAGAACTACATAATTGTGTGATTTCATAGAGTTATAAAGTAGAATTTTACCGATTATTTTGGTATCGAGCTGATTATATATCCATGAATGTGGTATTCGATTCTTTCTTGTGATTTGTATGGTAGTAACAAGGTCCAAAGGTAAAGAAGTTTAACCTTACGAGACAAATATTTCTACAAATAAGTGGAAACAGAGAATTCGAGCTCAAATGGAGAAATAGAACTTGGTCCGTATGGTCGAAATGCTAGAAACCATGATGGATAGGTTGCATAAAAAATAAGAAGAGATTTCATATCTATAAAATACGGCTTCGATTAAGAAATATTCCATGGACTCATTGGTTTGAGCACTCGGCTGAAAATTTTGGTATTGGAAAGATCCGCGAAGAGGAAGAATGGGAAGAGCATAAAGAAGAGACACCAATTATAAGCAAGAAGGTAAAATCTGCCCATACACCTTTTAAAGTTGTAACAAAAGTAGAAATAAAGAACTTTAAAGGAAAATAGATGAAAAATCACTTGATAATTGGCTAAAATAGTTGGAAGTCTATTTTAGTGTGCGTAATATTATCGAGGCACAAAGGATTACCTTTGCACATCTTAAAATGGAAGGTCATGCTCTTGTTTGGTGGGAAACCCATCTAGTCACTTGTGAGAAGAAGAAACATCCTATTGTTAGTAATTGGAAAGGTTTTAAAGAATTTCTTACATGCTAACTTCTATGCTATTGGACATAAGATTTACATGATGATTAAGTGATGATTACTTTAGACAGGGCAAGCGGTCAAAGCATGCAAGACTACACTATAGAGTTTTAGAGACAAGTCATGTTGCTAAATATGGACTTGGAGGATGAGGAAATTCTGACAAAGTATTTGGGAGGACTTCACACTCACCTTTAGAGGAAGGTAATCTCCATGAATCCTAACTATCTCAATGAAGCTTGTATACAATCATACTACATTAATGATGAGAAGAAGCAAGGAGAGACAGAGCCAAAGGGAGACTAGTCAATGATCAAGTAGGAAAAAGAATAAGAGAAGACAAGTAGCAAAGGTAAAGGGAAAGGTATACATGCTCCTAATAGTTTTAATACTTGTAAAGATCCTAATAATTTCTATAAGAATTATGATATAAATGAATATACTTGATGCCACATGTTGGAAGTTACATCCATGATTGCACCCAAAGCACTTGAACCAAGGATTCCAAGAAATCCATGGCCATTGTGAAAGAAGATGATCTGAAAATGGTACTTAATTTTTTTTTGAAGTACTTAGAAAATTTCCAGATTTTGAAATTTACAGACTCAACATTGATCTTGAGTTAATTTGATCCAATTTTTAGGTGTCTTGAAACCCAAATCCTCAACTCTTCCAAAAAGACCAATTAATCCGATTTTTCAACTTTAAGTGAATCGCTTGAATCTAATACAAATCCATTTTACTTCACAGTTGATTTTTAATCATACACTCAAACTGACATTTGAATCTAAGATGATAAGTGTATTCAAATCTTGTTGTGGGTTATGGATACTGAAAGTTCCTTCAATCCATTTACTCCAGTTTTATACTTATTTTATCAATTAATAAAATTAATCCAATGATGAATTTCAACTGATAAAAATCTTTTAAAAACTGAAATGCACAAATCCACAAAACAAGAAATTGATAACGGAGTTCACCCGAAGGCTACATCTCCGGATTCACAAAAAGTGAATCGATCCATTAAACGTCCAATGAAGTACAATATCCCTTCAATCTTGACTTAACAGACCTTTATACCTGCAAATGAGCTGATTCAAACCTCATGGAACTCTGCAATTTACCATAATCATTCCCAAGTTCATCCGTGGCTCCTACAGTATTTCTTCTGTTTGTTCCCTGTGCAAATACGTTCAAAAACATCTACAACTTGAAATATAAAAGACCTATACAAATAAGGTTTACATTTCTGGAAACTTTAGGAAATTATTAAAAACTTCCCTTTTTACTTCATGGTCTGATTCGGATCAGAAGTGGATGCAAAATACAGATCTCTGCTTGCCCCTCGTGCCTGTTCTGTGAAACTGCGATGGAAAAATGCCTACACAGAAAAATATATAGCACTTCATGCAACAAAAGTTACCTTTCTGGAAATCTCTCATAATTTTGAACAACTTTTATTTTTACACCAAGTCCTAATTCGAACCATAAGTGCCTCGAAAATTGTGATCTCTGCAAACTGGTCCTTCGCTGTCCCCCTTTCCAACCTACCAAAAGCTTCCCTTTAAATAGATGTGATCTCCTTCTCTATCACTTGCTACAAAGTGGCGGCTTGGTAAGGCTGATTACTATTTTGGAAAGGGTTCAAATCCCCCTTCCATAGGTTTAGGAGCCCAATTTAGCCATTGACCCCACGTTTGGTGGGAAAGAGATAAGATAAGCCTTAAAATAGCTTTTTTGGCCACAAAATCCTCCTTATACCATGGGATTTGAATTTATTCACATGGAATGGATTAAATAGATTTTTACAATTATTATTTTTAAATATAAATCCACTACAAACCTGCCAAGTGTCACGCCCATAATACGCCATTTGTCCACGTTAGAGTGTGCCACGTCATCATTTGACCGCAACATTGACTATGCATATCTTTCGCATACGAACTCAGATTTGGTCCGTTCAAAATGCGTCGGAAAGCTTGCGATGAGCTCTATACCATGGAACTGATTTTGAAACATTACAGTACCATCCATTTTTCCTTATCACCAACTTCCACGTGTCACCCTGTCATTGGTCCACTGGTTGACCTATTGACCAGAGTTGACCCGTTTGGAGGCCCATCTTTGACCGGCGATAGAATTTGCATACGGACTCTGTTTCTGGAGTTCAGCATACCGTCGGAAAGGTCTCAATAAGCCCTTCAGCATGGTCCAATTTTAGGGAAGTTTAGGGAAAATTTTCATAGTGAAAAATCCTCCGGATCGGAAGAAGGAGAGGTAGGGATTGAGGATGATTCAGATGTAGACGAAAGGATAGGATGCACGTCCATTAACATGTATGGGGAGAAGAAGAAGAACATATGAGTAATATTTTTCAAATCATAATTCAAATCAAGAAGACTAAGCTAAACACTTTAGCATATTTTGTTTCTCGGTCAAATTTTATTTCGATGCGGTTGTATAACACTTGTCTAGAGATACGTGCATCCACATCCATACCAATTGGGATGGGTGAAAAGGGTGTAGAAATACACATTACAAGGAAGTGTAAGTTTCATTTTGTGATAAATTCCCAATGCATAGATGTATTAGAGGTTGATATCATTAAACTTGATCCATTTGATGTTGTCTTTAGAAGTCCTTACTTGTATGTCGGGATACGGTGTTCACAAGGAGGAAGATCTGGTATAGATGGTTTAAATATGGAGTCGGTTTCAACATCCAAGCACACCAGAGCAAATTAAATAAGGCTATGTTAAGTACCAACCAAGAACAAATAATTATTACGAGAAAATGATTAGTTTTGTTTACTTTCATTGGAAGAAAAGCAAAATGGACTTGAGAGCATGGATATTTTGGATAACACTTGTCATTTTTGTAGAAGAAGCCACCGGAAGAATTTCTTATTTTAGGAATAAAAAAACTTCCGCTACGATCCACCGTATCTACCTACAGATTTACTAGACCTGTCCATTGGGAGGCAATGAGAAGAGGAGATACAAGGAACACTGGTGACTATATCAGTAGCATACACGGTAAGGATTAGGCCAATCCATATCAAGAGATAATGAAAATAAAGAAGGAATACACCACTACAGTATGGGACCTTCACCATACTTGAGCAGGCTCGAAAAGAAACCTTCAGGCCAAACTTCTTGCAAATGCACGCAATAGTAATTTATAAGAGCTCGCACCTGCTAAAGCCATCTATGCATGAAAAGATAGAAATATATAGAAGCTTCCTTCCAAAGAGGATTTTACTCGAGGCAACTCGGAGGAGGATGTGGCACTAGACCAAAAAACTAGAGATCCACAAGAGTCTTGGTAGGTTAGACGAGAGAAGACACCAAGGCAGAACAAGTGGTACTCGAAGGAGAAAGAGAGGGAGTTGATTCCTCTACTAGTCCCCCAATAAGATTTTATGGGACTAAGAGCATACTAAACAGGAAAGGTTTGATCCATAGGGATCTAGAAAAACACACCACTTCATCAGTTTCCATCAGCACCAAGAAGGAGAATTGAAGAAAATAAAGAAAAATGAGGTAAACGGAGGTTCTAAATAGAAGCTGCTACTCTGTATAGAGTGGCAATTGCAAAATGGACACCCTACGGGCAGTGGTCCTATAACCACCTCCCGATTAGGACAGTGGTCCTAAAACCACTGGTCTAGTTAGGGTAGAGGTCATGACACTTTCGAATAGAAAATAAGAATGAAGAATGAATGGACGTGAATTTGAAGCGTCCGACTGTGTCTCTTCCCTCCCTGACCTTTCTCATTCTCCATTGCATGGGAGGACATGGGATAAGGATATAAATACAAGGAGGAGCAAGAGAATTGATCATTTAGAGACCTAAAGAGATTAAAGGGAAAATGTTTAAGTTTAATAAGAGCAAGTGAGCAAGATTTTCAATGTTGGAGTGGAATTGTAGGAGTAAGGTGTAGAAACAGAGAAAACAAGCATAGGAAGGGAGAGGTTTACATTGTTGTCTCCATTTTCTACTTCTTGTAATATGTAATTGTCTATAATTGACCAATAAAAGTGGGAAGAAAGAGTGTTTTTCCCTTCCGGCTAGTTTTCCTCCATTGGAGGTTTCTAGGATAAAATTGTTGGTGTTTGGAGTTTGAATTCTTTCATATTCTCTCTAATTTATTTTCTATAGCACTAGATAATCAGTCACAAAATCTTTAATCTTCAATCAAATTTTCATTTTCCAAATTTGAAATTAGAACAACATAATTGTGTGATTTTTTAGATTTCCAAAGTAGAAGTTTATGGATCATCGGCCCTTTATAGGTAGCTTTCCCACTTTATTTTCCTAACTTTATTTTGTTCAAGTATTTGTGATTTGTAGGATTACTTACATGTAAAATAAATCTAGTACATTTATTCACAGAGCACAAAAACATCCATCACATCTCACGGGTATCTTGAAAACCCCACCATACTAAGATTGAGCTAAGATTTACCCCCTTGACACATCAAGTAAACCCCCTAGGTAAAATTATGCGCAACATTTTGGCACACCCGTTGGGACCTGAACCTGTCCATTTTTATTTTTGTTTTACTTTTTCAATAATATATTCATCGTTTTAACTATCTAGTAATCATCTTCGATTAGGCTAATCACCTGTGCTTTACCAAATCACCAATGATTGGATTGTGTTTTTATTTTTTATCATTTACTTCACAATATGTTGTTTTCTGTTCCTTGTTTTCTCTAATCTAGTTAAAGGGATTTTTCTTGAAAATTCATCGATATACCTACTACTTGCTTAGTTTAAAATTTTTTAAAATCTAAAAGAAATAGAGTGCTCTCATGGTAAGTTTTAAAACCTTCCATTTTCTTTCATTCTTACATCTTTGTTTGATTGTCCTCATCAAAAATAAACATTTAATTTTTGATCTTAACACAAACCATTTCATACTTCTTGATCATCTAGTCTAATTAGGATAAAAATTCATTGCATTCACTTATCCTCCCTCACACACAACCAAACCAATATCAAATCAAAAATGCATTCAAAAACACCCACCCAGGTGAAACTGATTAGAATTTCATCACCCAACAAAAATATAAATCGATGTTACGGCCAATAATAATCTCTGTCTAATGGTATATTTTGGCTCAACGGTGACTCCCTTATCACAGTGAGACCGTGAAGTGAGGGGGTAGGCCCCAATATACATGCCCATACAGAAGTAGTACAGAGTTGTGCCTCATGTACCTTGGTATATCGAGGACTCCACCCTTAAACATACCTGAAACCATCCATAGCTTACCATTTCCTAGGACCCTCGTTAACCATCTTACACATTTCACTTTTTTAATCAAGATTAATACAAAACAACACTTTGCTTGCTTTTTCTTATTGTTTATAAATTAACCCATCTAGTTATTTTCCATTTTCTAGGAACTTGTTTGTTTGTTTATCGTGGTACTTACTAGAAAACAAGCTCGCGACCAGAATTCTAAAAAATGTTTACTCCATCACCTACATTTCAACATGTCCCATATTACACTACAACACTATTGATACCAACACAACAATAAATCCCTTATCATCAAACAAATACATCCAATCCCTTTTCTGACACCAAAAAAACTTGGAGTGAATCAAGGATCAACTATAACAACAAAATGGGACAACAACTCTTCATTCTCGGCATCTATGTCATGGTTGAATCCCTCATACACTAGAATCTAAACATCCATTTTCTCCTAGAGAATCTGAACCTGCCTTCTATAATAGGGGATACCCTATCTTTGAATAAATTCTAGACTCTAACACTATTTCTTGCAATTCCTACCAAGCAGCTAGAAATTTTAAAATGCAACCATTTACACCCTAATCCATTCCACATACCTATAATACTTCATATTCCATTGCAATTCTTGTCTACCAAAATACGAGATCCTATCATCTAGCAGATTATTGTTATCCAAATTTCACCCCCCAGAGTTAATTTGATAACATGCATCAGAGTTTTTAGTTCCAAGCAAGTAGATTGATTCAGGAGAAAATCGTAAAATTGGCTAAGTCCTACTCAAGACCACCTTTGGAGCAGTTGGAACAATTATACGCAGAAGGCGTGGATCGGCGAAAAGCCTCCGAGCAACCCAAACAGAAAAGGGACATCGGGACAAATGGACGCGAAATGCCCAAATCGGCCAAAAGAAAGAAAAATTTTCCAAGTCCTTTACCGGGGACAAGCGGGAAAAGAGTGTGCGGAGGAACGCGAACCGGCCGAATCGGACGAACCGGAAGAATTTATCCTAGGATAAAGACCTTCAGGACATTTGGGAAAAATGGATGCGAAGGGACGCGAACCTAGGTGGTTTGGCCGAAAGCGGAAACTTCATCACAAGGACAAGTGGGACAAAGGGACGTGCGGGACGCGGATAGCCGAAGGAGCCTAAAGCCAATCAGATCACGCCACGTGTCACCAAACAGAAAAGGGACATGGAAGCCCATTTCGGTTGGATCAGAGGATTTGTCCCGCAAAGAACAGGGACATTCGGGACAACGGGGACGTGGTGGGCGAAAATCGCGAGGCCGTGGACAAATCACAACATGACATGTGTCGCCAAGGAAAAAGGTCCAAAAAGTCAAAGGGGCGAGTTTTCGAGCACTGATCCGAACCAATGAAATAGTGCCACGTGTCCAAGTTTAAGGGACCCACAAGAAAAGCCCACAAAAAGGTGGAGAGAGAAAATTGCTCAGTGAACCAAAAAATCCTAGCACTAGTCAAGCACCCACTTTGGCTCCTGTTCCCACTCCTAGAAATCGAGTTCAAGTGAAGCTTCCACTTCATCTCTAAGTGCTTGAATGAACTCCAAGAGGTCATGAAACGATTTGCAAAATTTGGGAAATGAGCTGGTTACTATTAAGAGGCAACAAGCCCAAGGTTTCAGACCTTCCTATCAACCTCAAGCTCAGCCTAATAGGCAGCCATACCAACCACAAAGACCACCTAATCCAGTTGCAAATGTGAATCAAACAAGGCCTCCCTCTAATAGACCATTCCAGCCCTATAATCCAAATGCTATATCTGCCTCTAAGGCATTAGTGCCAACACAGAACAACATTTCTCAGGAATATGACTGGTGCTTTCCATACAACGAGCCTCATAACCAATCCATGTGTTTCAATGGTGCTCTCAATCAAGCACTGATGGTGACAACTACTGGGGTGGAGGGAGAGGGTAGTCAAGGAAACAATCAACAACAAGAAACATTCCAACAGCAATCAGCCCCAAATGACACCACATTGGTGAACTGGCAAGCAAAAGATTTCTGTGGCATGAATCAAGCAATTTCTCAAGGTGACGCAGCCAAAACACAAGGTCAAAGAGGAGAAATTTGGGTGAAGAACAGCCATTAGCCCCCCCAATCCACCACCTTCCACAGCTCCACTAATGATTGGCAAGCGAGTCGAGTTTCAAATACACAAGGGCAACCAAGAACAGCCCCCTAGGCCAACTCAAATGCCATTTGTTGCTGCCCACGTGCAAGGAGTAAGTATACAAATCAAGGGACAACAAAAGGATACTTCATCCCCGTTCACTATCATTAAACAGATGAAGAAGACTAACATCAATATATCAATGTGGGAATCCCTATCCATCCTAAGACAAAGAGATCTACCGCAAGCTGCCATGAAGGATTGAAAAACTTGAATCAAGCGGAGTTCGGATGCAAGACAAAGTGCTTACAAATGTTTCCCAGCTGAAGGAAGCCATGGAGGGAAACAAGGTAAAATTTTGAAGCCCCCTCCTTTCTATGTTTCATTAATCATTGGGGATAAACTAGTACACAATTGCATG
Organism: Taxus wallichiana var. yunnanensis; assembly: GCA_018340775.1. Taxonomy (NCBI): domain Eukaryota; kingdom Viridiplantae; phylum Streptophyta; class Pinopsida; order Cupressales; family Taxaceae; genus Taxus; species Taxus wallichiana. The sequence goes on from CM031240.1 coordinate 204,214,028, forward strand.
ATTGATTCCGGGGCAAGTAGCTCAGTGATGCCCAAGCAAATAGCTGATCATTTGGGTCTCAATATGAAGTAATATCTAAAGGGGTAGTGTAATTGGATGGGACAGCAATAGCAACAATTGGAGTGATTAAAAACTTGAGTCTTACCTTGCATGCATGTCCAAATGTTGTTGTCTTACAAGATATATCAATCATAGACCTTCCACCACTCTTTGCCCTTTGCTTGTCGAGGGACTTCTGACCAAGATTGGGGGTATTTGTCTGCTGATTGGTCTCACATCTTTGTTTAGAACAAGGTATGGAACTAAGGCTACAATTAGGTCTGAACCTATTGCAAACTTCCATATTGAGCCTTACACTCCTAGTCAGATTAATGCCAATTGCTCAGCATTTGATCAAGAAGATCACCCTAGTACTGATGAGGTGACACCAAGGTTGGAAGTATCCCGGACCTAACTCTTGATGAATGGGCAAACAAGATACATGCTTTTGATCCCTATCAAGAAGTAGAAGAATCTGAGTGGGAGTCTATTGTATACACGAAGAAAATCAACCTCATTCTAGCAACACCAAGCCAAGCCATAATGATGACAATGAGGTATGGCGGCTGTTTTTTGACGGATCAAGGAGTCGGCAAGGTGAAGGAGGTGGAGCCATGCTTGTTTCACCTCAAGGCATCAAATATTATTTAGCTTTTCATTTCCAGTTTTCTTGTTCAAACAACACAGCTGAATATGAGGCCTTGATTCATGGACTTCATTGGGCTAGGAAAAAGGGATAAATAACTTGCAGGTGTTCGGGGATAGCGAGCTAATCATCAACCAAGTTAGAGGACAACATGCTACGAAGAACAACTTGCTGAGGAGCTACAAGAATAGGGTATGGGACCTCATTGAGGATTTCAAAGCTTTCAACATTGTGTCCATACCCAGGAAGAAAAATGAAGCCGCGGATAGGCTCGCAGCAGTTGGAGCAACGTTTGATGTGGTTGACAACATCAAAAGGGAAAAAACACAGCCACATATCCATGTGATTATGAGGCCAGCAGTTCCAGATAATAACACAAGCTGGCAGGTGTTTGAGAATGATCAACAGATCGTCAATTTTCTACAGGAAGAGGCTGAATTCTCAGCTAGAAATCAGGACAGATTAGAGCAGCAGTATGGGGATCAAGTAGTGCAGCTGTGGACAAACAAGCTTCCTAAGGGTTTAATAACATTGGAGTCTATCTTCAACCCTAATGACCAGTTCCGTAAGGAAAAGGCTAACATACAGGTCAAGAGAGAAGATTCAGAGCCAATTCTAGTTGGGGAAGGCAAAATACTTCAAATTGGTAAAGTGGCCACTGAGCAAGAGAAATCAGATTTCATACAGCTTTGTCAAGAATTTCCAGATGTCTTCACTTGGAGCTATGAAGACTTGAGAGGATTCAATCTAAACTTGGCACAAAATACCATAGAATTGGATCCAGGATGCTAAACCCATCGGAAAAAGTAGAGACTGTCAACCCTCACATTGAGACTCTAATGAAGAAAGAGCTTAACAAGCTAATAGAGGCAAGCATTATATTCCCGATCAAGCACTCAAGTGGGTTGCAAACTTAGTTTCGGGCGGGAAGAAGAGCGGAGAAATCAGGTTGTGTGTAGATTTGGGACCTCAATAGGGCATCTCTCAAAGACCATTACCCACTTCCTTCAATGGAACAAATATTGCAAGTAGTATCCGGTTCGAGAGAGATTCTCTCTCCTAGATGGCTACTCGGGGTATAATCGGTGATGGTGAAAGAAGATGACCAATTCAAGACGGATTTCACCACCAAATGCGGGGCACTTATGCCTACAAGAAGATGCCATTTGGACTATCATATGCTGGAGCCACCTTCCAAAGTGCAATGGATATGGCATTTAAGGGGTTGATCAACAAAATAGTTGATATATCTTGATGACATCACTTTGTATTCTCAAAAAAAATGCGCGAGATCACCTCTGTCATTTGAGGCAAGTATTTGAGAGATGTAGAAGATTTGGGGTATCATTGAATCCCAAAAGTGCATATTATTGGCTCACGAGGGAAAAATTCTAGGCCATATTGTTTCAAAGGAAGGGTTGACGATTGACCCAGAACGGGTTGAAGCAATTCAAGCATTGCCATTGCCAAGTCACAAGAAGGCTCTTCAAAGCTTCTTGGGAAGGATCAATTTTGTCTGCAGGTTTGTTCCAAACTTTGCAGCTCTCGTAAAGCCAATAACACTGATGTTAAAGAAGAGCATGGCATTTAAGTGGACATCTGAAGGAAAGGCAAGTTTTGAGGCAATAAAAGAGGCTATATCTCAAGCCCCAACTCTCATCAATCCAGACTTCTCCAAGGACTTCGTGCTATATGCCTTCGGTGGTGGAGACACAATTTCTGCAATCCTAGCACAACAAAACAAAGAAGGATTAGAACAACTAGTTGCTTTCTTCAGTCAAGGCTTGGAGGAATACGAAACTAGATACTGTTTCATTGAAAAGCATGTACTTGCGGTGATAAGGAGTTTAAAAGAAATTCAAGCACCTAGTCTTAAACAACAAGATCAATTATTGGTCTCTCATGCTGGAGTCAAGGACTTCCTTCTAAACAAGGATCGAATGAGAAGAGTGTAGGGTGGATAACTCGTGTCATGGAATATGACATCGAGATCAAGGTCACCAAACTAGTACGTTGAAAGGGACTATGTGAACAGCTAGCCTTGAGTCAACGAGTTGAAGTAGGTGATGAAAAGAGAATGTCTTAGTACTACAGGATGGCCAAGAACATGAAAATGATGATGTGCCTACTCCTTATTGGACTTAGAATATGATACACTTCCTATAGACAGGACTATGCCCTCTCGAAAATGAGCAAAGCAAAGAGGAGATACTTCAGATTACAAGCCATTCCATATGTGCTTGTTGATGGTGTTTTGTTTAAGAAAGACATCAATGGGGTTCTATTGAGGTGCATTGGGACTGGTCAAATTGAGAGGGTGTTATGAGATTTTCTCGATGGAGATTCTAGAGGACATTTTTCCCCACGAGTAACAGCTCTCAAGATAATAAAGGCAGGGTATTATTGGCCCACGGTGTTCAATGACTGCTATACATGGATAAGAAAGTGTAAGAAATGTGCACTCTTCACAGGCAAAGAAAGACTAGCAGCGCTTCCATTGCACCCAATCTTGGTTGACCAACCATTTCTGCAATGGGGATTGGACTTCATTGGGGTCATCAACCCAAACTCAAGCCAAGGCCACAAGTGGATTCTCACGGCAACGGACTACTTCACCAAGTGGTCAAGCGTGGCGCTCAAAGAGGTAAACGAGTCTAATATCTTTGGGATTTTATGAAGGAATAGTGACCAGGTTCGGTGTGCCGGCCACTATCATATCAGACAATGCATTGGCATTCGTAGGTTCCAAGATTATAGAATGGGCTGTCAAGAATGGAATCTACTTGAGCACCTCTTCCAATTATTACCCACAGGGTAATGGACAGGCAGAGTCCACGAACAAAAATTTGTTAAGAATCATCAGGACTCTGGATGAAAATCAAAGAACATGGCATACCAAGCTAAAATCAGCATTATGGGCTGATAGAATAACACCAAAGAGGTCTACAGGTAATTCCCCTTACAAGTTGGTCTATGGAAAAGAGGCAGTATTGCCTATATCATTAGAACTTCCTGCATTGGAGTTCATGAAGCAGTTGGAGTTGGTGAGTTCGAACCAATGGAAGCGTGTATGCGAGTTGATGGAATTGGAAGAAATTAGAGAACGTGCAGTTCAAACAATTGAGAAAGATTAGGCCTTAGTGAAAAGATGGTTTGATAAGAAAGAAAGAGCAAGGACCTTAGGGAAGGGGACTTAGTTACGAAATGGGATGCAGATCGGGCAAAACCAGGAAGGCATTCCAAGTTTGATGCCATTTGGAGTGGCCCCTACATGATGATGGAATGTAAGAATAGCAATGCCTTCCAATTGTCTACATTGGACGGAGAAGAACTCCGATTCGGTCAACGGAATCTATCTTAAACATTCTTCTACCGAAAAGAAAAAGTTTTACCCTTGTAAATATTAGCCTAGATTTCAATTCCTCTAAGTGCGTATGCACATTGTCTTGTTGTAGTTAGGTTTCAATTTCCCTAAGTGCTTTTCACATGTTTTTTTTTCTCCCAGGTTGGTTTTCTACGATTCAGCGTGCTCTCGAGAGAAGGAGTTACGGTATCGGGCTGGGATCGGGCATCGGGCTCATTTCGGGTTATTGCTTATGACTCCATGCCCAATGGATTGCTAAAAGGCCAATGATCTTTCTACCTAGCAGGTAGGTGACCCCCAAAAAGCCACCAAATTGTTATCCAAATTTCACCCCCCAGAGTTAATTTGATAACATGCATCAGAGTTTTTAGTTCCAAGCAAGTAGATTGATTCAGGAGAAAATCGTAAAATTGGCTAAGTCTGCTCAAGCCGCCTTTGGGGCGGTTGGAACAATTATACGCGGTAGGCGTGGATCGGCCGAAAAGCCTCCGGGCGGCCCAAACGAAAAGGGACATCTGGGACAAATGGATGCGAAATGCCCAAATCAGCCGAAAGAAAGAAAATTTGTCCAAGTCCTTTACAGAGGCAAGCGAGGCCAAGAGTGCGTGGAGGAACGTGAACCGGGCTGAATCAGACGAACCGGAAGAATTTGTCCCAGATGAGCACTAGCACATTTGGAACAAATGGATGCGAAGGAGGCGTGGCGGCATTTGGTTCGGCTGAAACAGGAAACTTCAGCACAAGGACAAGTGGGACAAAGGGACACGCGGGACGCGGATAGCTAAAGGAGCCGAAAGCCAATCAGATCACGCCACGTGTCACCAACAGAAAAGGGACATGGAAGCCCATTTCGGGTGGATCAGAGGATTCTATCCCACGAAGCACTAGGACATCCGGGACAAAAGGATGTGGTGGACGTGAAAATCCGGCAGGCCCATGGACAAATCACACCATGACACGTGTCGCCAAGGAAAAAGGTCCAAAAAGTCAAAGGCGAGTTTTGAGCAGCGATCCGTACCAATGAAATAGTGCCACGTGTCCAAGTTTAAGGGGCCCACAAGAAAAGCCCATGAAAATGTGGAGAGAGAAAATTGCTCAAGCAAACTAGAACACCGCCACGTGTCCTCCGGATGGCGAGCATGGGAAAAGGAATTTAAAAATCCGTTTTCACTGTTTTGTGCCCTAAATGGTTAGATCATCATATCTTTCGATCCGAGCTCGGATTTGCACATTCTTTATATCAACGGAAAGATGTTGAAGTTCTCTACATGATTAAGGATCAATCTTGCATTTTGGTGTAGTTTGGAGGAGAAAATTAAGAAAATGTCTCGACGCGTGGTGATAGCGAAGTAATGCTTCAACAACAAACTTTAATGCGGCAGAGACTGACTTGCCGCTCATGTTAGACAAAGCCCGTCGTTTTGCCAGAATCCGCCGCTTCTGCCATAATGAGATGATTTTAAATGCTACCAAGAAGTGGTTGGGGCAGATTCTGGATTTCCTCTCTCTCCCCTCTCATTTCTTCATATATATTGTAAAGAGGAGCTTTTTTAAGGTCGGACATTTTGTTTTGCATCCTCCCTTATTCCCTCGCTTGCCAGAGAATTTGTGGAGCTTTCAAACCTCCCATATGGGTTGTAATGCCAGTCTTTTTGCCTCTTGTCCACTGCAATGTACTATATCAAATCTTGAGCAATAATATATGTGTTGTGATTGACTCTCAACCCTCTAATGTATTCATTGCTATCATTTTGATCTCTTATTGCAGTTTGGTTACTGTGCATGGTGGTTATATTGCATCTATGTGGTCGTGTTAAATTTGCAAGATGAATGTCTAACATTCCTCGGTGCATCACCTTTTAGTTTAGGTTTTATTCTATGCATTTTCTTACCCTGTCTCCTTGGCAAGTTAGATTAGGTTTTAGCAAACCCTCTGCATTTTTTGTGTGCATCTGAACAAAGGAATAGGAACCAGCCTTCTCTCGGAGAATCTTTTCTCATCTTTACAAGTCCCACACTTGGAGAAAGGATTCCATGTTGTGTAATCACACCTTTGGATGCCGAACATCAACCTAGAAGCTGATCTACATCCCGGGAGAGTCTTTGTGAGTCTACAACAACGGTTTTGCACGCCCGATGGGACCCTAGAGGTCTCATTTTTATTGCAGCAAAGTTGATATGCATCTGCTACTGAGTTTTCTTGCTTATAAGAGCTATTATTTGCATATTTGGTGACTCCAAGGGGAAGAATCAACTGGTTTCAGCAGTGTAGGCCTGAAAACTCATGAGAAGAATCACCACAAGGTCAAGAGTCGGAGAAGAAGAAGTGTTGTTTGAATACCTGCAGTTATCTCCAAGAAGAAGGTAAAGAGGAAGAAGGATTCAAAGGTCTCCATCTCCACCAAACAGAACTCTCTCAACTCCTCCACCTAATAGACCTTTCATTCAGTATACAAGGGTTTTAAGACCGATTAGAATGGCTCAAAACAATCCCTACGTCAACTTCACAGGCAGCAGCCCACTTGCTCTCAATGCACAGCATCCAGTTCCTATTGCAGCCTTGAAGAACATTCCCTACTTCACCAGAGAAAATCAGACTACTCCAGGTGATCATGTTAAAGATATTGCTAACCTTTGCGCAATCCATGAAATCAATGAAATGCAAGTGGCTGTCAAGTTACTGGCATCTTCCTTCAAGGGTAAATCATTACAATGGTTTAGGAGCCTTGGAGCTGGTTCTATCACAAACTGGAATCAGCTATGTATTACACTTCACGAGCAATTTGGAGAGAAGGGATACAACTTGTCTCTTTTGGAGCAGCTAACAACTATCAAGAGAGCCCCCAACGAGCGGTGGTGACTTCAACTTCATATTTCAAAGGTCTTGGGATAAGATTACGGTGGCGGTCGAGGCCAACATCAGAAGGTGCTTTTCTATATTACCTTAAAGCTTTGAATTCTGATATTTCTATGTTAATTCAGTCCATGGGAGGCACAACAATCCCTATGGCTTATAGCATTGCCATTAGAGCTGAAAATTGTCTTATTCAAGCTGGTAAACTAGCTCCTAGGCCTTCCATGCCCTTGTATCCAAACTTAGAAAATCTAAGCACTAATCAAGCACCCACTTTGGCTCCTGTTCCCACTCCTAGAAATCAGAGTTCAAGTGAAGCTTCCACTTCATCTCCAAGTGCTTGAATGAACTCCAAGAGGTCATGCTTGAGTTGTAAAATTTGGGAAATGAGTTGGTTACTATTAAGAGGCAACAAGCCCAAGGTTTCAGACCTTCCTATCAACCTCAAGCTCAGCCTAATAGGTAGCCATACCAACCACAAAGACCACCTAATCTAGTTGCAAATGTGAATCAAACAAGGCCTCCCTCTAATAGACCATTCCAGCCCTATAATCCAAATGCTATATCTCGCCTCTAAGGCCTTAGCGCCAACACGAACAACATTTCTCAAGAATATGACTGGTGCTTTCCATGCAACAAGCCTCATAACCAATCCATGTGTTTCAATGGTGCTCTCAATCAAGCATCGATGGTGACAACTCTTTTGGTGTGGAGGGCGAGGGTAGTTAAGGAAACAATCAACAACAAGAAACATTCCAACAACAATCAGCCCCAAATGACACCACGTTGGTGAACTGGCAAGCAGAAGATTTCTGTGGCATGAATCAAGTAGTTTCTCAAGGTGTCACAGCCAACACAAGGTCAAAGAGGAGAAATTTGGGTGAAGAACAGCCATTATCCCCAGCCAATCCACCACCTTCCATGGCTCCATAAATGATTGGCAAGCAGAGTCCAGTTTCAAATACACAAGGGCAGCCAAGAACAGCCCCTAGGCCAACTCAAATGCCAGCTGTTGCTGCCCACGTACAAGGAGTAAGTATACAAACCAAGGGACAACAAAAGGATACTTCATCCCCGTTCAGTATCATTAAACAGATGAAGAAGACTAACGTCAATATATCAATGTGGGAATCCCTATCCATCCCAGGACAAAGAGATATGTTGCAAGCTGCCATGAAGGATTGGACAACTTGAATCAGCGAGGTTCGAGATGCAAGACAAAGTGCTTACAAATGTTTCCCACTGAAAGCAAGCCATGGAGGGCAACAAGGTAAAATGTTGAAGCCCCCTCCTTTCTATGTTTCATTAATCATTGGGGATAAACTAGTACACAATTGCATGATTGATTCGGGGCAAGTAGCTCGGTGATGCCCAAGCAAATCAGCGATCATTTGGTCTCAATATGAAGTAATATCTAAAGGGATAGTGCAATTGGATGGGACAGAAATAGCAACAGATTGGAGTGATTAAAAACTTGAGTCTTACCTTGCATGCATGTCCAAATGTTGTTGTCTTACAAGATATATCAATCACGAGACCTTCCACCACTTTGTTCCCTTTGCTTGTCAAGGACTTCATACCAAGATTGGGGGTATTTGTCTGTGATTGGTCTCACATCTTTGTTTAGAACAAGGTATGGAACTAAGGCTACAATTAGGTCTGAACCTATTGCAAACTTCCATATTGATCCTTACACTCCTAGTCGATTAATGCCAATTGCTCAACATTTGATCAAGAAGATCACCCTAATCGATGAGGTGACACCAAAATTTGGAAGTATCCAGGAACTAACTCTCGATGAATGGGCAAACAAGATACATGCTTTTGATCCCTATCAAGAAGTAGAAGAATTTGAGCTAGGAGTCTATTGTATACACGAAGAAAATCAACTTGTTCCTAGCATCACCAAGCCAAGCCATGATGATGACAATGAGGTATGGCGGTAATTTTGTTTTTGATGGATCAAGGAGTAGGCAAGGTGCGGGAGGTGGAGCCATGCTTGTTTCACCTCAAGGCGTCAAATATTATTCATCTTTTCATTTCCAATTTTCTTGTTCAAGCAACATGACTGAATATGAGGCCTTGATTCATGGACTTCATTGGGCTAGGAAAACGAGGATAAATAACTTGCGGGTGTTCGGGAATAGCGAGCTAATTGTCAACCAAGTTAGAGGACAACATGCTACGAAGAGCGACTTGTTGAGGAGCTACAAGAATAGGATATGGGACCTCATTGAGGATTTCAAAGCTTTCAACATTGTGTCCATACCCAGGAAGAAAAATGAAGCCACGGATAGGCTCGCAGCAGTTGGAGCAACGTTTGATGTGGTTGACAACATCAAAAGGAAAAAACACAGCCACATATCCATGTGATTGTGAGGCCAATGATTCGAATAATAACACAAGGTGGCGGTGTTTGAGAACAATCAACAGATCGTCAATTTTCGGGGAAGAGGCTGAATTCTCGGCTAGAAATCGGGGCAGATTAGAGCAGCAGCAGTATGGGGATCAAGTAGTGCAGCTGCGGACAAACAAGCTTCCTAAGGGTTTAGTAACATTGGAGTCTATCTTCAACCCTAACGACTAGTTTCGTAAGGAAAAGGCTAACATATAGGTCAAGAGAGAAGATTCAGAGCCAATTCCGGTTGGGGAAGGCAAAACACTTCAAATTGGTAAAGTGGCCACTGAGCAAGAGAAATCAGATTTCATACAACTTTGCCAAGAATTTCTAGATGTCTTCGCTTGGAGCTATGAAGACTTAAGAGGATTCAATCTGAAGTTGGCACAACATACCATAGAATTGGATCCAGATCTAAACCCATCGGGCGAAGTAGAGACACATCACCCTCACATTGAGCATCTAATGTAGAAAGAGCTTAACAAGCTAATAGAGGCAAGCATTATATTCCCGATCAAGCACTCAAGTGGGTTGCAAACTTGGTTCCGATCGGGGAAGAAGAGCGGAGAAATCAGGTTGTGTGTAGATTTAGGGACCTAAATAGGGCATCTCTCAAAGACCATTACCCACTTCCTTGATGGAACAAATATTGCAAGTAGTATCCGGTTCGAGAGATATTCTCTCTCCTAGATGGCTACTAAGGGTATAATCGGTGATGGTGAAAGAAGATGACCAATTCAAGACGGCTTTCACCACAAATGGGGACCTATGCCTACAAGAAGATGCCATTTGGACTATCAAATCCTGGAGCCACCTTCCAAAGGGCAATGGATATGGCATTTAAGGGGTTGATCAACAAAATAGTTACGATATATCTTGGATGACATCACTGTATTCTCAAAAAATGCAGCAGATCACCTCTGTCATTTGAGGCAAGTATTTCAGAGATGTAGAAGATTTGGGGTATCATTGAATCCCAAAAAGTGCATATTCTTGGCTCACGAGGGAAAACTTCTAGGCCATATTGTTTCAAAGGAAGGGTTGACGATTGACCCAGAACGGGTTGAAGCAATTCAAGCATTGCCATTGCCAAGTCACAAGAAGGCTCTTCAAAGCTTCTTGGGAAGGATCAATTTTGTCCACAGGTTTGTTCCAAACTTTGCAGCTCTCGTAAAGCCAATAACGCTGATGTTAAAGAAGAGCATGGCATTTAAGTGGACATCTGAAGGCAAGGCAAGTTTTGAGGCAATAAAAGAGGCTATATCTCAAGCCCCAACTCTCGTCAATCCAGACTTCTCCAAGGACTTTGTGCTATATGCCTTCGGTGGTGGAGACATAATTTCTGCAATCCTGGCACAACAAAACAAAGAAGGATTAGAACAACCAGTTGCTTTCTTCAGTCAAGGCTTGGAGGAATACGAAACTAGATACTCTTTCATTGAAAAGCATGTACTTGCAGTGATCAGGAGTTTAAAGAAATTCAAGCACCTAGTCTCAAACAACAAGATCTAATTATTGGTCTCTCATGCGGGAGTCAAGGACTTCCTTCTAAACAAGGATCTGAATGAGAAGAGTGCAGGGTGGATAACTCGTGTCATGGAATATGACATCGAGATCAAGGTCACCAAACTAGTACGTTGAAAGGGACTATGTGAACAGCTAGCCTTGAGTCAACAGGTTGAAGCAGGTGATGAAAAAGAGACTATCTTGGTACTACGGGATGGCCAAGAACATGAAAGATGATGTACCTACTCCTTGTTGGACTCAGAATACGATACATTTCCTACAGACAGGACTATGCCCTCCGGAAATGAGCAAAGCAAAGAGGAGATACTTCAGATTACATGCCATTCCATATGTGCTTGTTGATGGTGTTTTGTTTAAGAAAGACATCAATGGGGTTCTATTGAGGTGCATTGGGACTAGTCAAATTGAGAGGGTGTTACGAGATTTTCACGATGGAGATTCTAGAGGACATTTTTCCCCACGAGTAACAGCTCTCAAGATAATGAAGGCAAGGTATTATTGGCCCACGGTGTTCAATGACTGCTATACATGGATAAGAAAGTGTAAGAAATGTGCACTCTTCACAGGCAAAGAAAGACTAGGAGCGCTTCCATTGCACCCAATCTTGGTTGACCAGCCATTTCTGCAATGAGGATTGGACTTCATCGGGGTCATCAACCCAAACTCAAGCCAAGGCCACAAGTGGATTCTCATGGCAATGGACTACTTCACCAAGTGGACTGAAGCAGTAGCGCTCAAAGAGGCAAACGAGTCTAATATACTAGGATTTTATGAAGGAATAGTGACCAAGTTCGATGTGCCGACCACTATCATATCAGACAATGCATTGGCATTCGTAGGTTCCAAGATTACAGAATGGGCTGTCAAGAATGGAATCTACTTGAGCACCTCTTCCAATTATTACCCACGGGGGTAATGGACGAGCGAGTCCACGAACAAAAATTTGTTAAGAATCATCAAGACTCGGATGAAAATCAAAGAACATGGCATACCAAGCTAAAATCAGCATTATGGGCTAACTGAATAACACCAAAGAGGTCTACAGGTAATTCCCCTTACAAGTTGGTCTATGGAAAAGAGGTAGTATTGCCTATATAATTAGAAGCGCCACTGTATTGGAGTTCATGAAGCGATTGGAGTTGGTTGAGTTTGAACCAATGGAAGCGGGTATGCAGAGTTGATGGAATTGGAAGAAATTAGAGAATGTGCAGTTCAAACAATTGAGAAAGATCAGGCCTTAGTGAAAAGATGGTTTGATAAGAAAGCAAGAGCAAGGACCTTCCAGGAAGGGGACCTAGTTCTGAAATGGGATGCAGATCGGGCAAAACCGGGAAGGCATTCCAAGTTTGATGCCATTTGGAGTGGCCCCTACATGGTCATGGAATGTAAGAATAGCAATGCCTTCCAATTGTCTACATTGGATGGAGAAGAACTCCCGATTCCGGTCAACAGAATCTATCTTAAACATTGCTACTGAAAAGAAAAAAATTTACCCTTGTAAATATTAGCCTATATTTCAATTCCTCTAAGTGCGTATGCACATTGTCTTGCTGTAGTTAGGTTTCAATTTCCCTAAGTGCTTTGGCACAGGTTTTTTTTCTCCAGGGTTGGTTTTCTACAGTTCAGCGTGCTCTCAGAGAAGGAGTTACGGTATCGGGCTCGAGGATCGGGCATCGAGGCTCATTTCAGGTTATTGCTTATGACTCCATGCCCAATGGATCACTAAAGGCCAATGATCTTCTACCTAGCAGGTAGGTGACCCCGAAAAGTCACGAAATTGTTATCCAAATTTCAACCCCCAGAGTTAATTTGATAACATGCATCAGAGTTTTTAGTTCCAAGCAAGTAGATTGATTCGGAGAAAATCGTAAAATTGGCTACGTCTGCTCAAGGCGCCTTTGGGGTAGTTGGAACAATTATACTGCAGAAGGCGCGAATTGAATGAAAAGCCTCAGTGCGGCCCAAATAGAAAAGGGACATCGGGAAAAATGGACACAAAATGCCCAAATCAGCCGAATGAAAGAAAATTTTTCCAAGTCCTTTACGGGGCAAGCGGGACAAGAGTGCGCGCGGAGGAACGTGAACCGGCCGAATCGATTTAAGCGGGAAGAATTTGTCCTAGACAAGCCTGGGACATTTGGAACAAATGGACGCAAAGGACGTGAACCGGCCGATTCGGCCAAAGCAGAAACTTCAACACAAGGACATGTGGGACAAAGGGACATGCGGGATGCGAGATAGCCAGAAGGAGCGAAAGCCAATCGAGATCACACCACTTGTCACCAAATAGAAAAGGAACATGGAAGCCCATTTTAGGCGGATCGGAGGATTCTGTCCCATGAAGCCTTTGGGACATCTGCGACAAAAGGATGCGGTGGACGTGAAAATCTGGCGAGGCCGTGGAAAAATCACGCGCATGACACGTGTCGCCGAGGAAAAAGGTCCAAAAAGTCAAAGGGGCGAGTTTTGAGCACCGATCCGAACCAATGAAATAGTGCCACGTGTCCAAGTTTACGGGGCCCACAAGAAAAGCCCGTGAAAATGTGGAGGGATAAAATTGCTCAACGAACAGATCTGCCACGTGTCCTCCGGATGGCGAGAGCGTGGGAAAAGGAATTTAAAAATCTGTTTTTACTTTGTTTTGTGCCCTAAATCATCGAGATCATCATATCTTTCGATCTAGAGCTCATATTTGCACGTTCTTTATATCAACGGAAATCTGTTGAAGTTCTCTACATGATTATGGGATAAATCTTGCATTTTGGTGTAGTTTGGAGGAGAAAATTAAGAAAATGTCTCGATGCGTGGTGATAGACGAAGTAATGCTTCAACAACCAACTTTAATGCAGCAGACATGACTCCGCTCTGTTAGACGTACCCGCCGTTTTACCAAAATCCGTCGCCTTACGCCATAATGAGATGATTTTAAATGCTACCAAGAAGTGGTTGGGTCGATTCTGGATTTCCTCTCTCTCCCCTCTCATTTCTTCATATATATTGTAAAGAGGAGCTTTTAAGTCGAGACATTTTGTTTTGCATCCTCCCTTATTCCCTCACTTGCGAGAGAATTTTGGAGCTTTCAAACCTCCCATATGGGTTGTAATTCTAGCATTTTTGCCTCTTGGCCACCTTTATGATATCTTGTATCGACTCTTGAGCAATAATATATGTGTTGTGATTGACTCTCAACCCTCTCATGTATTCATTGCTGTCATTTTGATCTCTTATTGTAGTTTGGTTACCTGTGCATGGTGGTTGTATTGCATCTATGTGGTGTGTGTTAAATTTGCAAGACAAATGTCTAACATTCCTTGGTGCATCACCTTTGTAGTTTAGGTTTTATTCTATGCATTTTCTTACCCTGTCTCCTTGGCAAGTTAGATTAGGTTTTAGCAAACCCTCTGCATTTTTTGTGTGCATCTGAACAAAGGAATAGGAACCAGCCTTCTCTGGAGAATATTTTCTCATCTTTACAAGTCCCACACTTGGAGAAAGGATTCCATGTTGTGCAATCACACTGGATGCCTAAACATCAACCTAGAAGCCTGATCTGCATCCAGGGGTGCTGTGAGTCTGCAACAACAGATTATACCCATATACTTCAAACCAACTTGAAACATCAAACAATATTCAACCCCATTTATCTAACATCTCTACTAACCCCTTTGAAACATCAAATGAACAACCTTCCACTAGTCAACCCAAAGTACCTGAGGTCTCCTTGGTCCCCGTTTATGACCTCCACATGATTTCATCACAAAACACATCTACTCAGCAATCCACATCTTCACCAAGTCCTTCTATAGGATCCACACCTCCTCTAAGTAGTGTCATTGCTTCCTCATCTACCCCTCTAACTTCCTCACAGGTACAAACATATCCACTAGGTTCCATGACCTTTTCTACTATTGTACACTCCCATCATGTTACTAGTCTCATCCGAACATTACCATGCCCATTCCTACTACTACACCTTCGATTAATACTAGTGCAATAGCTAGCACTCTCTTTGTTTCACACAACATTCCACAACCTTCACAACACTTGATCTCCATGTAACAATCCACACCCCGTAATTCATCGACAATATAGTATCCCAAAACAAATAATTCCACAAAGGAACCATCCTAGTCCGCCTCCACTTTTTCTTTCCAACAATCACTTACATATTCACAACCACTCACTCTACACGTTAATACCATTACGGTATCGTTACAAGTACATAAAAACCTCTGACTATAACCTCTCAACATGGATCTCCATCCCATAAAAATATTCCACAACATAACATCCCTTACAAAAAATATCCCTCAACAAAACATTACCTATAAAAAAACATTCCTCAATACGACACACATTAACAATACACACCTCAACAAAACGTTCCATAATATAACATCCCCCACCAAAATAACTCTTATCGATACAATATATTGTATCAACAAAACATCCCCTACCAATATAGCACCAGGCCTACTCATAACCTAGCTAGTCCTTGTTCCAACTTGGTTCATCTTCACAACATTAAATTCAAACCTGATCCCTTTCAATCCCTTTTAATATTCATATCTAATCTAGAAAGCTACCTCATCCTCATCCAAGAATGTTCTCTCTTATGATCAAATTTTCAATGATCCCATTCACCCTTCAGTACCATATAAACCGTATCCACCCCACTGGGAACTTCCTAAGTTTATTAAGTTTTATAGTATAGAATATCCCATTCGTGCTTCCATCATACATGTTATCTAATAGCTCATGATCAAGATCTAATGTTACTGAGGACCTTTCCCATGTCCCTCACGGATCCCGCCGTAGACTATTACAACAACATTCCCTATTATCCTTTACACATATTTCCCAACTTTTCTTAGATCACTTTTCCATCAACATATCCCATAAAATCACTATCAACGACCTATATGCCATCAAACAATTTGAAGATGAATCCATCGCTGACTTCATCACTCGTTGGAGGGGTGTGACTAATAAACTATCATTTACATTACCACAAACAAAGTTAATCAAGGTAATTTTTCGAGCATGCGCTAAACACATTTCATCTACATTACAAATCTAGTCATTTCAAACTTTCGATGAGGCTTTCACCATGGCCCGTAAACTAGAATTACGAGCTCTAGAAGATGGATGAGTAAAGCTTCATCCTAAGAAGCCAAAATTTGAGTTCCCATCCAAGTCAACATCTAGTCCTGATAATTGAAACATCTAATAATTCCTTCATAGTCAAATCTGATCCCAAAGAAAAACACTGGTGCTAAGCACCTCGTCAACAACGTAGCTATACAACTATAGGAGAGACTTATAGTGTAATTTTTGATAAACTTCTTGCCATAAACATAATATCTCTCCCACCTATCTGACCCATCAAAATATCATTATTGAAGCCTATTTGGTACTGAGATAATGACTATTATAAGTACCATAGGGTTAATGGACATGACATCAAAATGTGTCATACATTCCACAATGTACTTCAAGATTTGATTGACAAAGGTGAGATTCACTTAGATAATCCAAATGCACCTCGAATCAAAATCTTGACATATTTAAGAAACCTTTTCCAAATCACCCTTTGACTTTTGATCAACTACAAATGAATGTTGTCCACACCATCAATATAATAACAAAAATTGAGCATGTCCCTCAATCCACCTTCTCACCTAACAAAACAAAATCCATAGAATCAACACCAACAGCCAATGAGCCTAAAATTATGACTACAGAGCCTCCATCTATTGACAGCATTACTAAAACCCTTCCTACATCCTTTCCACTTACCAAATTAAAATCCATAGAATCAACATCTGAATCCAACGAGCTCAAAGTGGCTGAACCACTGCCTTTTGAGAATACTACTAAAAACTGATCCCACGCCCTTGTCACATGCTACTACTAAACCCCTACCCACATACTCTAATACTGTTGCACCTACACTTGCATATGGGTTTACAAATATAACTATGATACCTCTTGAAACATTCTTAGCACAACCACCTCCACCTAAACCAACCATGGGTTGTATTCATCCTCAATCCACAAAAACAAACAATAAAACCTACAAATCATTTAGATTACATTAATGCTTCATCCAAATTCCTCTTCCTTTATTAGCATCAAATTAAACAAATACACCTAGTTCATGTAAAACCTCAAAGGGACCTAACAAGTAGGGTGTCATTTAGGTATTTAGAAGTCCTTATTATGATGAAACATATTGTTTCTATGGCCCTCTACCTTTTCATCCACCTCCTCCTATGAGGGGAATTCCCACTCTAGGATACCCTCTTTTCATGACAAGGCCAAGGCCTATGAGACCTTATAAACAAGACACCATTTAATATTTTAAGGGCCCTTACTATGTCCCTCCAGATCAAAATCCCTATACAGTCCTCACTCCCTTATACTAGTTAATCACCCTATTATTAAAAGGACAAAACCCATCCACCAAGCTCCCACATTGAGTCTATATTCTACATCCATCACTTTGCAGCAACCACCCATATATGATCCCTATCCTCCATTTGTTGCAATAGCTAGAAAGCCTCCATGGATAACAAATAAATAGCTCACTTTGCTAAACAACCCATCTTACTTCCTCCTAACAAGAATATAGACACAACCTTGTCACCATCTACGTCTACACCTAAGGGGAGTTACGCCACCATATTAGATGACCTCCTTCAGCGATCACTTATTACACTACCACCCCTAAGCCATCAGATCATCACGGTGGAAACAAAATTTGTACAACTTTAATGTTTTTGTGATTGCCGCATGACACATGGCCACTCCATAGAAAATTATAGGGATTTTCACTTACATGCTCAGGAACTTAGTGGTCCACTCCTCTTGCCTTCACAATCAAATATGATGTCAAAATAAACATCCCCATCAGCAAGGTCTAAAAAACCATGTCTGAAACTACTTCTCATCAAATTGACATTGTCCACATCACCACCCATTCAAAAAACTACAACAAAGAAACATTGGAGCCTAAGAAAGGTAAAACCTCCATCGCTATATCTCCACCTCCTAAACTATCAACACCACCTAGTAAGCCTAAGGTGTCCATTTCCTTAGCTCTTGAAGAGTCTAATAAAACTACCCCATCAAAATCCAAAGTTTCCATACAAGCAGCAACACCCCTTTCACCATGGTACAAAAATTTGTTATCAAACAATTACATCAATCCCTTGTCAGAATGTCACTTTATGAACTAGTTCAAACATCACCTCTCCACAAACAAGCTATGATGGAAGCACTCCAATCTATAACCGTACTATTCAATGATCAATTCCATTAACAAACGTCATGGGTACTCTCAAATCATCCACCTCTATATCTTTCGAACCATCTAAAATTCCCTCTCTCAGACTAGAAGACCATGACCTACCACTCTTCATCATTGTTCAGATAAATGACATCTCTATTAAGAGAGTCATGATTAATAGTGGTGCTACCATCAACATCATATCATCCCTTGCATTCGACTAACCCAACCTATCCAACACTTTCATCATGCAAACGCCATTTCTTTTACAATCCTTTAATGACACTATCACACCCACATTAGGCACAATCATACTTCCACTTAAATTTGGCGTCAAAACCTTACCCAAACTCTTCTACATTATTGAAGGAGAATTCCAATACAACATGTTATTAGGACGCCCATGGATACATACCATGCGCTACGTTCCTTCTACCCTCCATCATTGTCTCAAATACAAATATGAAGGATGGAATTTCATTGTTCTCGTTGATCCAAATCCATTCACTGACTGCTACATGATGTACCACCCAAATGACATCCTTGTACCTAAATCCACACTTGGGTCATCGAATGAAGCATCCACTATCACATATATTCCTTCTTAAAATTTAACGGATAATTCCTCTTTTGGTGAGGTCATAAAATTGCTAATGCTTGGGGAATATCATTTCCTCATGCTTAATTCCATACGTTCACCTTGACAGTAACCCATGTTTGACCCAAACGTAGGAAATGTTATTTCCTATAGTCCTTCTTATCTCAAAGAAAATCTCATTTATGGGGGACTCAATAATCCTCCATACCATGCCATTAACCCACACCATGTTATTCCATTCACATTAAAATTTCAATCTCTTGATAATCCAAACTTTTCCGTATGTATCTTCTTCATTTTGTATGCAAAGGTTTTGGCCTTAGGCATTATGAACAAGGAACCCATGACCAACCCATCGGCGATCCCTTAAAGCTCATAAGAAAAGGTGATTAATCCATAAAATAATCACCTCCAATATGTGCAAAGCCACTACGTCCAAACTTGCTACATCCCTAACTATTTATAAACTAGAACCACCATCGTCAACAAACCTTGAATATCCCATGGATGTAGATGACATTGTACCCATCCTACCTAATTTTTTTTTAATCAATGTTATATCTTTAGGGCCACTTACTTATCAATCCAACCATTCCACTAAATTGTTACCACTTGTTTGGCTAGAAATGGTTGAAGAAGATTCACCTACCTTAGATATCCTCTAGTGTCATGATGACCAAGAAATCCTTTCCCATATGGGAACTGAAGATCATTTCCTTAAAAATTCCTACCATCTAAAACACCAACACTCCTTAATGAATCCACCCTTGATGTTAACTTAGGCTCTCCTCAGGATCCTTGCATAGTTAAGGTTGGTAAATCTCTCAATCCACAAGAATTAAATGATTTCACCTCATTCTTAACAAAATATCACCAAGCCTTCACTTGGTCATACAATGATATTCCTAGAATCAATCCTAACATTTTTATACACAACATATTCATATATCCCAATGCTAAGTCGGTCAAACAAAAACTCCATAAAATGCATCCTCATATAGCTCTCCTTGTTAAGGAAGAGTTACAATGCCTCTTAGCCACTAACTTCATCATACCCATTGACTATCCACAATGGGTTTCCAATGTCATCCCCGTAACCAAATCCTCAAGAAAAATATGCATCTGCACAGACTTCAAGGATCTCAATCTTGCTTGTCCAAAGGATGATTTCCCTCTCCCAAACATAGATCATCTCGTCAACTTAACAATAGGCCATGAAATGTTTTCCCTCATAGATGAATTCTTTGGTTATAAAAAAATCCTCATCATGCTCGAATATCAATAAAAACTACTTTCGTCACACCTTGAGGGACCTTCTATTACCATGTCATGTCATTTGGTCTTAAAAATGTAGGAACCACTTACCAACACACTATGACATACATTTTTCATGATCTTATCCACAAAATTATCGAAGACTACATTGATGATCTCTTAGGGAAATCCAAATCACGTAAAAACCATCTTGATGTCCTTGATTCAATCTTAACTCATCTCATCCAATTCTATCCTCATCTTAATCTTATAAAGAGTCTCTTTGGTGTCCTTATTGGAAAATTTTTGGGATTCATCATATTCATCCAAGGTATTGAAGTTGACTAGGAAAAGTCGGGAAATCATTGAAATGCCTCCTCCATCTAATCTTAAGAAATTATGTAGCCTATAGGGTAAATTACATTCCATTCAACATTTCATATCATAGCTCTCTAACCATTTTCAACCATTTCACCATTTGCTCTGCAAAGACATAGAATTTCATTGGGATTCTAATTGCTAGAAATCCTTCAACGAAATCAAACAATATTTATTATCACCACCTGTGCTTACTCCACCTCATGAATGGGAGCCATTTTATTTATACATATCCACTTCTAAACATGATCTAGGAGATATGCTCTCCCACCATGATAATCAAGGTCGTGAAAAAGTTGGATATTATTTTAGCGATATAATATATGAATATGAGACATGCTACACTGAAGCTAAAAACTATGTTGTGCATTATACTTTGCAACTTCCAAACTTTGACATTACCTTCTTAATCACAAGAAATATTTCACCGCTAGTTTTAATTCACTTAAGGCCATAATGATCACATAACACGGTGGTTTATGCTCATGATTGCATTTGACATTGAAATTATACACACATTCTAGATAATCAAATACCTCATGAACATTTTCTTGACAAATCCATTAACAATATCAATGAATCTGATAACGATGAATCTGATTTCATCCTTGTCAAAATGACCCTCTTCTTTGATGGTGCTAAGTTCCAATAAGGAGGAGGAATTAAAGTCATCATCATACCACCTTGGAACATCCCACTCCCATTATCATTTAAAATTAACTTTGAATGTACTAACAACATGGAAGAATACAAATCCTTAATCATGGGTCTAAACACCACCATTCTCCTAGGTGCCCACATCCTGGAAATCTACGGAGATTCACAACTCATCGTTAGTCAAGTTAAAGGAGAATATCAATGCAAGAATGAAATCCTACAAAAATATAAAGTTTTCATTGACTTTATCCTTGGTACCTTTGATCATTACACTATTCAAGCCATCCCACGATCTTCCAATAGGTTTGTAAACACTATGGCATCCCTTGGATCCCTCATCCCTTTTGAAATAGAAAAGTCAAAGGATAAAACCAAGATGTTTGTGGTTGTTCAACACTTAGATCATCCTTCACATCAAAATGAGCCACCTTCCATCAATAATATTGATAATTATCCTCCTAATCTATGGTACATACAAATATTTGACTATCTCATCAAATGAATACTTCTCTCGGATCTATCACGGTCTGCTTTAAATGATCATTCCTTCAATGTGTCACCCACTTCGTTATCATAGGGGGAATCCTTTACAAATGTAGTTTTGATGGTATATTACTACGGTGTCTTAAATCTTATGAATATACCGAGTAATCAAAGAGATCCATGATAGAATTTATGGTGGTCAAGAGGAAACTCTATCGCTATATTAGGTTGTGGAGCCTATTTTCATGTGAGAAAGTCTTGAAGACTATACACTAAGATTATTGTACACTTTCCATAGTTGTCTCGCCGGGGTTCGGGGTGGGTGGGCCCAGTAGGGGTCGGGGGTGGCAGCCCCGATCATGAGGTTTGGAGGTGTAGCCCTCGAAAAAAGGGCCTTAAAGCCTGCCTAATATATCGGGAAATGTTATTTTCTCATATGGGCGGAGTTTTTGACCCATAGGTTTATGGGATGGTTTTGTCCCATGGTTTTGATACCCACGGTTTTGTAAAACTACTTAAGCAGTTGTCTATTTATATGGTTTTGTGCATATGGTAGATATAATGTAAACATTGCAGATGTGCTTTGAATTTGGGTGTGAATTCTGTAGAGTTTGTTGAGCATAGCTCCAAATAGATTTAGGTATTATATTGAGAGAGTGGTGGCTTGTAATAAAATATGAGCAAGTGATTCTTGGTGGATGTAGCCCAAATTGGGTGAACCACATTAAATATTGTCTCTTTGTGTTGTGTTATTTTATTCTACACTTTTATTTGAGATCTGTAATATTTTTGCATATTAGTTTCTACTATTGTGATTCTATGAGGGATTATTCCACATATTTTATCCCTTATTTCCTAACAATTGGTATCAGATCCTGGTTTGGTTTGTTGAAGTGTTGAATTATAGGGAAAGTTTTATCTTGAGTGGGAGCTATGGAAAATGATGGAAGATCTAGGGTTGATAAATTCAACAGGCGAGAATTTCGAGTCTTTAGAAGATGCATATGGAATATTACCTTTATCAGAAGGATATTTATATTCCCTTTGTCTGAGGAGGTGAACAAACCCTTGAGCATGATAGATGTAGAATGGGATTTTCTGGATAGGAAGGCACTTGGGACAATCCAGTTGTGTCTTGCATCTTCGGTATTATTTAATGTTTTAAAGGAAAAGACTTCAAAAGAAATGATGGATGCATTAGGAAGTTGTATGAAAAACCATATGCCTTTAATAAGATATTTTTAATAAAAAAATTGTTTAATATGAAGATGTCGATAATGGTTCATAACATATCATCTAAATGATTTTAATACGATTGTAAATATGTTAGCTTCAGTTATAATAGAATTTGATGAAGAAGTTAGAGCGTTATTAGTTCGTGCTCTTTACCTGAGAGTTGGAATAGCTTGGTAATGGCGGTAAGCAACTCGGTTCCAGCTAACTCAAAGTTGAAGTTTGAGGATGTTGTAGGGTGATTCTAAGCAAGGAAATGTGAAGAAAAGATCTAGTTAATCTTCTACTTGGGAATGCTTTGAAAGTGGAAACTAGAGGGACACAGAAGAATAGAGGAAGTCGTGGAAAATCAAAGGATCGGGCAAGGTCAAAATTCAAAAACAAGATAGTATGTTGGCACTGTGGAAAGTCTGGGCATGCAAAGGAATGTTGCGAACTTCAAGACAAGAAGAAACAATAAGAAAAAAATAAGGAGGAAAATGTGGCAATGGGTAATGTATGCCAGGATGATTTGATTCTTTCTTTGCACAATATTACTGAATCTTGGGTTTTAGATTCAGGGGCTTCTTTCCATGCTACTCCACATAGGCATTATTTTGTTGATTATGTTCAAGGATATTTTGGGCATGTTTTTCTTGATGATGATGAGCCTTGCAGCATAGTTAGAAAAGGTTTTGTTCAGGTGAAAATGCAGAATGGGAATGCTTGGCTATTGAAGGATGTCAGACATGTGCCTACATTAAGATGAAATTTGATATCAACAGGCGGTTGGGAAGTGATGGTTGTCTTGTGATATTTACTGAGACTCTTGGAAGGTTACAAGGGTGCTCTTGTGGTGGCAAGAGGTAAGAAGGTTGGAAACTTGTATTTAACCGTTTATAGCACTAATGTTAGTAATCTTGTGTCTTCAAAAATAGATACAACATTATGGCACTATAGGCTAGGTCATATGAGCCATAAAGGCATGGAGATCATAAAGAAGGATTTTCTCGGATATACAGAAACAAGTTTAGAGTTCTTTGAGGACTGCATATATGGGAAACACAAGCGAGTAAGGTTTCTCAAGGTTAGACCTACAAAGAAAGAGAGTAAGTTAGATTTGGTGCATTTTGATGTGTGGGGGCCGGCTCAGGTATCATCTCTTGGGGGTTCAAGTTATATTATGTTACTTTTATTGATGATGAAACAAGGAAAGTTTGGGTTTATTTTATTAGAAACAAATCTGATGTATTTGACACTTTTTTAAAATGGAAAGCCTTGGTAGAGAATGAAATAGGTCTTAAGCTAAAATGTCTCAGGTCAGATAATGGAGGGGAATATTACAGTAATGAATTTGATGATTGTTATTCTAAGAATGGAATCCACAGGAAAATGATGTTTCCAGGAACTCCACAGCAGAATGGGGTGTTAGAAAGGATGAACAAAACAATAATGGAACATGCTAGGAGCATGAGGTTATATGCAGGACTACCTCTTTCTTTTTGGGCAGAAGTGGTGAGCACAATTGTGTACTTGATAAATAGAGGACCCTCAAGTGCCTTAGATGGAGGCATACCTAAGGAGGCTTGGTATGGTAAGAAAGTTTATTATTCATTTCTTAGAGTCTTTGGATGTGAGGTGTTTGTCCATATAGACAAGGATGATAGGACCAAACTAGAGGCTAAATCAGAAAAATGTACTTTCATTGGTTATGGTGGTGATGACTTTGGATATAAATTTTGTAGTATTAAGGACAAGAAAATCATTTGATCTAGGGATGTGGTCTTTAATGAGAAAGTCATGTATAAACATCGGTTGTAAGAAAATAGGGAAGAATCCATAAAAGAATATGCGGTAGTAGAGGATCTTACGGATGGGAGAGTGACACATGAATCGTTCGGAATCTCCTCAACAAGAACCCCAAACTCCTATATTGAGGAGGTCTTCTAGGGTAAGAAGAGAACACAACATTTTCTCCTTCTCTTTATTATTTATTTCTCATTGATAGTGGAGAGATAGAGAGCTTTGATGAAGCAATGCGGGTAGATGCCGGAAGAAGTGGGAGCAAGCCATGGATGAGGAGCATCGAGGCTCTCATGGAGAACCGGACATGGGATTTGGTGAAGCTACCTAAAGCAAAAAGAGTATTATAGAACAAGTGGGTGTTGAGTCAAAGAGGAAGAAGGAGGAAAGAAAAGACACAAGGCACGGTTGGTGGTCAAGGGGTTTGCAGAGAAAAATGGTGTAGATTTTGATGAGATTTTTCTCTTGTAGTAAAAATGACTTTTATTAGAATTGTTCTTAGAATAGTTCTGAGATGACTTGCACTTAGAGCAGCTTGATGTAAAGGCGCATTTCTACATGTTGATTTAGAGGAGGAACTATATATGCAGCAACCAGGGGCTATGCTATGAGGTCAAAGGTAAAGAGGAGATGGTGTGCAAAATGAAGAAGAGCTTGTATGGCTTGAAACAAGCACCACGTTAATGGTATAAGAAATTTTATAGCTTCATGATGGATCAAGGTTATATTAGATTTCATTCGACCATTGCATGTATATAAAGAAATTTGAGGATGGAAGTTATATTATCCTTTGTCTGTATGTGGATGACATGTTGGTTGTAGGTAAACACATGTAGGAAATAAAAGTACTCAAGAAGTAGCTAAGTGAATCCTTTTGCTATGAAGGATTTGGGGGCAGCAAACAAATCCTTGGTATGAGGATATCTCGGGATAGGAATGAATGGAAGTTGACTTTATCTCAGGAAGAGTACATTAAGAAGGTCTTGGAGAGGTTTAATATGAAGGATGTTAAACCGGTTGGGACTCCTTTGGCAGGCCATTTCAAGTTATCAAAGGAACAGTGTCCCAAGACAAAGTAGGAGAGAAACCAAATTTCCAAGGTACCTTAATCATCAGTAGTTGGTAGTTTGATGTATGCTATGGTGTGAACCACACCGATATTAGCCATGCGGTGGGAGCAATGAGTAGATTTATGAGTGATCCAAGTTGAGATAACTAACATGCGGTAGAAATGGATCCTTCGGTATTTGAGAGGGATCATGGGGATAGTTTTGTGCTACATGATGAATCAAACACTACTTTGTATGGTTATGTAGATTTAGATATGGCTGGAGATGTAGATAGCAGGAGGAGCACAATAGGTTATGTTTACACGGTAGGTGGGATAGCGATGAAGCTAGATTTCACGACTACATAAGTTGGTGGCTTTGTCAACCACGAAAGCCGAGTATGTTTCGCCACAAAGGAAAGAAAGGAAATGATTTGGTTACAACAATTACTTGAGGAGTTGAGGCATAATCGGTAGGAAGGAAAGTTGCATAATGATAGTCAAAGTTGCATAATGAAAGTTGCATTAAGGTACCATTTCATCAGGACAACTTTGGAGGAAGAGAAGTTGAAGCTAGAGAAGATTCATACCAGTCAGAATCTTGCAGACATGATGACCAAGGTGGTCACAAGGGAAAAACTGAAGTTGTGTTCAGCTTTGGTTGGTCTCACGAAACTAGTGAAGGGTTGAGAAGCTTGCTCAGAGGAAAACTAGTCTCCAAGTGGGGGATTATTAGGTTGTGGAGCCTGTTTTCATGTGAGAAAGTGTTGAAAACTATACACTAAGAGTACTATACACTTTCCATAGAAAAAAATTGGGCCTTAAAACGTGCCCGATATATCGGGAAACATAATTTTCTCATATGGGCGGGTTTTTTGACTCATAGGTTTATGGGATGGTTTTGGCCCATGGTTTTGATACCCACAGTTTTGTAAAACTGTTTAAGCAGTTGTCTATTTATATGGTTTTGTGCATATGGTAGATATAATGCAAACATTGCAAATGTGCTTTGAATTTGCGTGGGAATTCTATAGAGTTTGTTGAGCATAGCTCCAAACAGATATGGGTATTGTATTGAGAGAGCTATAGCTTGTAATAAAATCTAAGCAAGTGATTCTTTGTGGACATAGCCCAAATTGGGTGAACCACATTAAATAATGTCTTGTTGTGTTGTGTTATTTTATTCTACAATTTTATTTGAGATTTGTAATATTTTCTGCATATTAGTTTCTACTGTTGTGCTTCTGTGAGGTATTATTATGTATATTTTATCCCTTATTTCCTAACATGCTAAACACATCATACAGCTAGGGTATTAGTAGCCTACTATCACTAAAGACTATTGTGTATACATAGAGAAATGTGTCAAATTCCAAATCCATTCAGAAATTATTCACGTCCCTAGTCAAGCATTACAACCCGCTCAAGACCTATGGCCTTTCTCTCAATGGGGGTTAGACCTCATTGGCATAATCAATCCAAAATCATCCCAACAACATCATTCCATAATCACAACAACTGAATATTTCACTAAATGGGTTGAAGCCATCCCTTTAACCTTGAAAAAATCCGAGACCCATCATCAACTTCATATATCAAAACATCATATGTCATTTTTGGCATCCCGCACAAACTCATCACATAATGGAAAATATTTTAAAACAAGGAATTTAAACACCTTTGTGACACATTTGATATCCAACTCAATTTTCATCACCATACTATCCTCAAGAAAATAGGCGAGACGGAGGCCTCTAAAAAAGCACATAACAAAATCCTCATGAAGACAATAGATGATGCGGCAGAAATGACATCTCCAAATGCCATTCACACTGGGCATATCAAACTAGCATCTGCACACCTACGGGTGCTATCATCACCAATCCGATACTATGATAATTCTTCAGGGAACTCCTCGTCTTATGATTATTTACTAATGTACATCTTTTAGTTTGGTGGATGAAATATGGAAACACAACAACAAACATAACACAATAATACCATAGACTATGATAAGAAGGAATGATGATAAATCTAAAATATCAATGTAAATTATAATATCAACATGAAATTGTTACAATCTCACCCATGAGGTACTTCAAGTGTTACTAACTTCACTTGCCTTCCAACAATAACTATGGGAGAAACTTTACAATTACACCTCATAATGGCTTCTTTAACACACCTTCAAAATGATGGCTTCCTTTACACACTTACTCATACAATATTTCTCACTACTTCCTTCTATCTTTGAATGAGGGGGTGGCCTCTTTATTTATAGAACTTCCAGGCTTATCCATCTTATCTCTAAGATAGGATAAGAAATCCCTCTGACGAATCATATTCCATACCTTAACTCTTATCTCGTACATGTAAGCTTATCTTTTAAGATAAGATAAACCTTATCATTTCACATGGGTTCCACATTTTTAGACTTTTTACAAATAAAATACACAAAATATTTATGACCTCACTCCTTGCCCTTATTACCAATATAATATTTCTAATCCCTAATCATGTAGACCCTACTTCTATACTTACCCCAACTTTGACATTTTAACATTATCGGACCACTTATGACAAATATTTACTTTTTACCACAACATTCCTATTGTACTTTTGAATATTACCATACTATACATTATTGGCGGCATCGATCGCAATGCCGTTATCTTCTATCGAACGCTACTACTAATTATACTTAACAACATCCTATTCCTAATACATACATTAATGAAATAGAAATTATGGAGGAAAATTTTAGTGTTGACGGTGCAACACCCTACTCACTTGTCTATGGTTCGAAGCCATTGTACCTCTTGAAATTAAAATTCCATCACTATGTGTATCCCTCAAAGATTTCATCCCTGATGAAGAATATTGTCAAGATCACTTAGCATAACTAGAATTATTAGATGAAAAGCGTCTAACATCCCTTGAACATCATCAATTTTATCAAGAACGAATCAACAGAGCATACAACAAACATGTCAAAGAACGCAATTTTAAAATTGGTGATCTTGTACTCAAAGAGAATCAAAATGTCACTAAATTGGAATAGATTAAACATGGAAAGTTTTCCCCAATTGGATTGGTCCATATTTTATCACACAAAAGTATGGTTTAGGAGTGTATCATCTTGCTTCTCTTGATGGGGAACTTGAGGCGCAAACTTTGAATGCTTTGCACTTGAGGTATCTCTATTGTTAAATAATTGATTTTCATAACAGTAGTTAGATTCAAATCCTATCACACCATCACATTATTGCAGTGATTTCCTTCCTTTGCACAAGTTCTTTAAAATCATTTCACTTATCCATCTAAACCATGACAAGGGGCATGTATGTGTAGTATGCAAACATGCTTGTCCCCTCTTGAAAGATTTATTAGGGTTTTTTCCCTCAACTCAAAAATATATAAGTCATTGGATGTTTATATTATCAAGTTATAATAGACTGATCCCCTAAAGGAAAACTATTCACAGAGCATAAATCATTATCAAAAATATCAAAAAGTAGACTTCTCCCTCAAAGGACAGCTACCCATCAAAATTATGGACCGATCCCTTGAAGGATGACCATTCAGTCAAAAATCAAAATATAGACCATACCCTCAAAGGATGGCTATTCATAAGGCTTCCCATATTGATCAGCCTTCAAAATAATGAGCATCCAGGAAAGCTTCCCATATCGATCAACTTTCCCATCATAGCAAGCTTCTTGCATCAATCAGTTTACTTCTAAATAATATGTAAAGGTTGGGGCATCAAATTCTTATAAATATGTTGAAAAGGAGAACCCTTTCTCCCACATTTTCCTATACACACAAAATCCCTTTTGTCATTGAGATATTTTTTAAACCCTCATTCCTATCATAGCTTGCATAACTACCCATTGATAGTTTTATTTAACATCGAAAGGCTACAAGTGTAAAAAGTGTTTTTCAAAACCCATCACATACACCAATTTCATAGTGGGGTTGTCTTTCCATTTTTACTCTATTTTATTTAGTTACATTGTTGATTTGGCATGATTATTGGATCACTTTTTCAAAGACATCTAAATCAATCAAGTATCAAAAACCACATTTGAAACATGTCTAATAAAACATCCTAACATATACCACATCCATCAAAATTCATCCATAATATAACACACAACATATACAAATTGAATCACAAGAATAAATCATAAACCATCATCACACACACACACACACACACACACACACACACATAGAGTCTGAGATACATAAAAAATGTCTGAATATGAAATGGGATTTAATGAGCCTATAATATCATATATAATCATGTGGTAAAGTCAACATCTCCTAACACCATGTTGGCACCACCCTCTCCTCTAGGAGCAAGAGTGCCTCCACCTACACATGTATCTCTATGAAAACCCGTAATAATAGCTCCATTACTGGATCCTACCTCACCATCACCCCCCCTCTTCAGCCTCCGAGCTTGATGTCCCATGCTCACCATGATATCAATAGGCCTCGCTCTGTTGTGGCTTCCCCTTGGGTAGCTACATGATCAACATACAAAGTGGCATTAGGATATCTCTTGATGATCATGTCCACATAGTAGTCTCTCTCTTCTCGCACAACCTCGTATTGTGCCACTAAAATCATCCCAGGAGCAGGTGCTATAGATGCTCCCCTTTGTCGAGTTATCACCTTTGCAAAATATACGCCATATATGGAAGGCCTTGTGATCCCCAAGGCCTTCCTTAGTATATCTCTATGTGCCTCATACTTGTCTTTATCATTAGAGACTTGTACAAACTGCACCTGAAGGCTATCATGCTTAACAATTAAGCCATCCCTCTTTATGATGAGGGTATTTGGAACTTTTCTAGATCCTCTCCCTCTCTCGAGATGCATCTCTCTCCATCTCCACCACCGCATTCTCAGCCATATATACCATAATAGTTATAGCAATAGCATCATCACCCTCACCTCTCTCCTCCTCTGGTGATGGTGCTCCTCTTACTACCTAAGCATGCACTTGTCTAACTATTTGAGTTTCCTTCTCTACTTCCCTAGCCTTCTCAAAAGTCATCAATGATTAAACCCACCACGTAGTAAATTCTTGAGTCACCCAAACATCATCAAGTGGGAAAATATGTCTCCCCTCATCGGGACCCATAGCCCATGGCTACTCATTAATAATTGCAGGCCTCACTACAAAAGCCTATGGAGTCTCGGTATTTCCATCTTCTCATTTGTACTATACTAGATCCTTGAGAATACCCAGAACAGACAAACTATCTCCGACTCGGCTAAAATGTAATATCTTATCCTCCCCACTCTACGACCACGAATCCAAATATCATCTTATAAAATCAACAAATCCTAATGGAATTCGGGCCAATCATGAAAGTCTAAGTACGTCCTCCTTATCATGTCCCCCACCTTTAACCCTAATATCAAATCTCTATAATAAATAGGCCCCTTGGCCTTCTTTGCTCTACCTAGACTCGGCTCCATCTCATAAAACTAGGATGTATCACATTAATGTTGCAAGGAAACCCCAATGGATGAGAAATCACAATATGCTCATGTGCCCAACACTACAATAGAAATCCAACATCAATACCATAGCGCTTATAGGATGTCCAAGCCTACAACTCTTTGAAGGTATGTGCTAGAAACGGAGGTGTCCACTCAAATAATGTGCGGTACTCTATCATCTCGCAACAAAAATAGTCATCATCCAAGGGAAACACCCACCTCCTGAATCTTGTAAAGTAAAAGATGAAATGCCTATCATCATCATGGTCATCTGCATACAACCAAATCTCCTAAGATCATATAATGCCTAGTAATTAAAGGCCCCTGATGGAGTATCTCACATCCCGAGCATCCCCTCCATATAACCTTTGCATGGTGTCTTCCCTCTCATCCTCTGTAATACAATAAATGGCCTGTCCATGAACTGGTAATCTAGTAATCGATGAACATCCTCAAGAGTGATGGTCATCTCCCCTGTAGGAAGCTAGAAAGTGTTGGTGGAAGGATTCCACCTCTCAACAATGCCAATATTAGACTACGACATATGTGAACCCATCGGTAAAATATCATACCACCAAATCCCATTGCCTCTAGATGCTCCCAATCCTCATCAGATAAATCCTCCCGCACTTCATCTAACATCAAAGGTATGTTGTCACGAGATAGTCAATTGTGCATCCACCTACAAAACACAAACACACAAAATAAACATCAATATTGTCACACTAGTATTGAAAAACAACATTCATTTTGAATATTAAAACACCAACTATAATGTCTCAAAAATATCCTACAAAGAAACATCATCAATATCAACATAACAACCATAAACACTCCCCAAGATCAAAAACACTTATTAAAAGCTTGACCCTTTTATTCAACATGCAAACTATTTTTATCACAGGTGAATCGTTGTTGATTCACCTCAATCACTCAAAATTAGTAGAATCGCAATGATTCATACAACTCTAAATTAGGGCATTAGTGTGCCCCAACATGGCATCGAACCCACTAAAACCACAAAACTTCATAAAAACAAAACAAAAATGGATTGAAAACTTACCTCAGCCATCCTGGTTTTGCTTCCTGCTAGAGGATGCCATTCTGACAACCTTTCACCTCAAAACATGTTTTTTACACTCAACAATCACTTTGACAAGTCACTTTCACCAACAGTCGCAATAAGGTAAAATAAAAATACCTTTGGGTTATTTGTAACCCCCTTTTTCACACAATGCAATCATCGGTGATTGCACTAATCACGGATGATTCACCTTCTTTCATCATTCATGCCCACATTGCTCTTAAACTATACCATTTTCATCATTTTTTACAAGTGTGCCATATTTTCATTAGGCCCTAGCCCTTGAAATCCTTAACCAAAAAAATAAACATTGGGATTTACCATTCATCTATGGGAGATGAGCCCTTTGGCCCCCATCACTTGGTTTTCCCATTTTTCTTTTACTGGTAAAGATTCAACATTTACAGGAGTTTAGCCCTTTGGCCACCATGTCAATTGATTCTCCAGGACTCCCACTCTACACCCCCTTTTATGGGGAAGCCTTTTGAAACAAAACACATCAGTTTTCACTATATTGCGCTACAATAGAATCACCCATACCAACACAACCTTCTCATCATTTTTGTCTAACAATTTGCCAAAAATCATCAGACAAAAAGGGGCAAATGTAGACACTAAAAATCTACACTCCTCACTATCAATATCTCAAGCCCATTCACGATCAAAACACACCACTCACGACACTCCATGACACTAGGTCACCCACTTGTCCCCTTTAATTAAATTAATTTAATATGCACACCACCACATCCCTAGGTCTAATTAATTAATTAATTAAATTAATTAAATTAATTAAATTAAAATAAATAAACCCTCACACCTCATCCTCACACCTCACCATGTCAACTTACCTACACTCACTAGTTATAACTAGTTAGTTTAGAAACTTTCTATAAATGACACCTAACTACCTCTAACTTATCCCTAACCACCTTCCCACACTTAACTAGTTAGAACTAACTTAAAATTAAAACCTTCTAAAACTGACCTCTATCTTCATCCTAACTAACCTAGTCTTAGTTCGAGCTTCTCCCACTTAACATCCCAAATTCCTTTGAAATCCTCCCAAATCAACACCAAAATAGTAGGAAAATAACTCCATTTGATCCCCTAACTCGGATTTTCTGAAATCACCGATGATTATCCCGATCATTGGCGATCTATATAAACAAGTTTGCTAGCCTCTTTGTGGGGGAATTTTCACATTTTGCAGGAAATTACGTTCATTCATAGGAATTTCAGAAATCTAACACCTTCAACAAATCTCTACTAACGGACGCTGCATTAGAACAATCAACATGATCGTCATATAGCACGTTGTTATCATCAAGCCATCCTCATTCATTCAACATCCAATTCGATCAATCATCCAAGGTAATTTTTTATTGGTTTCTATCCTATTGTCAGGTAACATTGATCATCATTTAAATTTCATTTCATTACACTTTAAAATTCATTTAAATCATAGAATAATTAGTTATAATCTTTGTTTTTGTAGCTTGTTATAATTAACACCAATCGGTGGTGATTTCCTTACTCACCTGCAATTCTTACACACTATTTTTCTTGTCCCACATTTCATATAATCTACCTAACAATATTTTCTTATTTTCTGTCATTTTCTAACATGTTGTCAAGCATGATGATATCAGATGGCCATAGGAGGTGACAATTATCCTATTACTAGAATTGATTTTCTACCCATCCTCTGTCATCCTTTGCATGGGAGAAATAATATTTACTACATGATCTATAACTATCTTCCATCCACGCTGCACCCTTTGATCATTTTGAGGCCATATTTGCATCCACTCAATGCATCCGTGAAGTAACCAAGAAGAATTTTGGGGGCATATTTCGAGGTTCAAAGAATCCAAGTTGACCTCACATATTTTGAATACAAAATTTTATGAAGTTGGCTTAGACATACCGAAAGACTACCATCGCATCCGAATCCAAGTTCAAAACCAACACCACATTAGCATTCCAGATATCGACACCGGTCTTGCACACCTCTTAGATACTAGGAAGAAATATATGACTTATTCGTAGAGAATTATATCTCTGATCCTGAATCCTACTTCACATAAAAAGAGGATCTAGTTTGTTCCATAGGCTCAAATTTCTATGAGAAATTTTACACCAACTTAGATTATGAATTCGGATTCTAGTCTTGTTTTTTCATCATTATCATCCTATGTATGTAATGATCCGAAAATAATTAAATTTTTATCTACACGATTTGAGACCTTATAGGCTTTAATTATTTCTTTGATAATTTTCTCCTTTTTAAGTAATCAATTTAAAATTAATGCAATACAATCAAGACAATTACACAATAATTGATTACATAGTTCAGCAATTACCTACGTCTCTGGGTTCTTATCAAACCATTCCACTAGTCAAAACTTGTAAGTTATAATAGTACTTTCACAAGAAAACCTAATGGAAACTATTAAGAACTTGCTTAGAAGAATAACCAGACCTTCAGAAGACAAGGGTGAAATATAGCACCCGACTTCCCTTTCCTGGCGTATTTGGCAAGCTCTATGGCACCAGCTCCATTGTTTGGAATCCTTCGGTTCTCGATCGGCCTTCCAGATGCTTTGTAACACCCTATGACACTCCGGTCGATATTCCAAGATTCACAATAATTTGGTGTGGCGCTATGGGCTGACTAGGTAGTATTAAAAACTCCTAGCCACAATAATGCCTATTTAAATAAATAGGTCTTCACAACTTTATAATAAGCCTAAAAAAATAGTTGATCACATTTTCCATTTATCGTATTGTACTTCAACTTTTTCATCAATAAATCTTAATTATTTCAAAAGAAGGTTGACATCTACATAAGGGAGTCTCTTTACTTTTGGGATATGTCCCTTTCTAGGAAGCATGCACAATTTTTTTACTAACTCTATTTTGTGTAAGAGGTTGTGGTATGCGGGCTTACTTATATGTAAAATAAATCCAGTACATTTCTTCACGAAGCACAAAAACATCCATCACATCTCGTGGGTATCCTGAAAACCCCACCATACTGAGGTTGAGCTAAGTTTTACCCCCTTGAAACATCAAGCAAACCCCTAAGGTAAAATTGTGTGCAACATGTAAAACATATGCGATGATCTACATTTCTTTCTCCAGTTACACTAAGACTGCACCAATCATTGCACCAAAGATGTTAACATGAACATGAGAGGAATTGGTCCAAGAAGGAAAGCACAAGATAGGATTAGTAACTAATATTTGGTTCAAAATCTCAGATGCATGTTGCTACTTATCACCCCCATGAAACTTTCCTTTAGCCTTGATAAACTCCTCTAGCGGGCGGAAATTTTTTTATACCCCTTCATGAATTTTCTTTAATAGCATGTATGCCCCAAGAATCTACACACTTCAATTTGATTTGTAGGTTCTTATAATCCCAAAATTACTATAATCTTTATGGTATCTATTAATAAGCCCTCTTTATAAATAATTTTTCTAAGAAAGACACCAAAGGGTGTAGCAAATATACACTTTTTAATATTTAAGGAGATGCTCAATCTCTTGCATCTCTCAAAAATAAGCCTCAAATTATCACAATGATATTTGACTAAACCATGGCAGTTCAATCATCTAAACACACCTGCAAGAACTTGTGAATGATGATGAGACCCTCTAATAACCATTTTAAGCTATGCTCTTGTATTTTTATACCCTCATACTTGTTATCTCTATTATCCTATTAGACATTATCACCTAAACTTAAGTTTATGGCACTTATATATTAATTATTATAACTATTACTAAGTTACTTTATTTCATGGATTTTAAATGTGCATGTTAAAATATTTAATGCAATGAATGATTATTAGTGCTTTATCTTAATGTCGTACTTATTTGTAATAAGTTTTTATATATTATTTATAACATGCAGCCAAGGAAAAGCTAGTACAATGCAAGGGGACTTTCCCATGCAAGAATCGGCATGCAACAATGGGACTTTTCCATAGCAATGCACCTATAAATAAAGGAGAAAACACATATACAAAACCATGATTATGATAAGCTTGATCAAAAAGGATGTTTCACCTCAGTTCACATCTACTAGTAAAGAAGTAGTTATTACAACAAGATTGGATATCACACCAATGCCTAATTATTCTCTGAAACTACAACTTAGAACTAGTTGATTTAATTTACAATTGGTTGTTTGAATGAATAGTTAGTTATGTTGATGTATTAGAAAACTTTTATTCTATTCGATTGCATGCATAAGAATCTACAGATTTCTTGGGAGTGATCTAGTACTTAATAAAAATGTAACTACTAGTTGAAGGAGTCTCTTCACGTATTTGCTAAATATAAAGAGAATGATAAGACTGTAGTAGATATCGATCCATAGGAAGGAAATTGTTGTAAGTTGTATTTTGTAATCTTCATGTTGGTGAATAAAAATTTGGGTTCTATCATTTTGTTGTAGACACAAGCCTTAGGAAGGGATAGCACCTAAGGCAAGGCCCACTTTTGGTTCACTAAACCCCTTTCCTTTTTCTTTGTTGTTTTAAGTTATGTGCATGAGTAGATTAGAGTTGCAACAAATCATTTCTTTACTTATGATTCATTTTTACATGTTTTATTCATTAGTTGTAGTATCTATTTTTATTTGCAACCTAGTTTAGTTCCAACATTATATTTTCCATTTATTGTGACAAAAATCCTTTAATTATATCTCTTGAACACTTATAACTATGTATATAGAACTGGAAATGTTGAAAGTATGCATCCTTAGGTTTGATGAATAAATGATTGTGGATTAGTGAACAACATACTAATTTTCACAAGTTAATTTTCACCACCAAATAAAATCCTAAAACTTTGGACAACAACACATGAAAATTCATCGTGTGCATTCTTCAATCCAAAAGGCATAAGTTTTTATATGTAAAACTTCCCCATTCATTAGTTAATATTTTCTTCTCCTGATCCTCTTTTGTGATGTGCACCTCGTGATAGCCTAAGAACCCATATGTGAAAGAACATATCTCGTGCCTAGTAATGCCTTCAAGAATTTACTCTATGAATGGGGTAGGGAAATGATCTATAACACATAAAAATTGACTTCCTTGTAATCCACACAAATCTTGATCCTCCCATCCTTCTTGATGCTTATAACCATAGGGCTAACCCACTTAGACTCTTCAATTGGATCAATGATTCCAAACCGAACATCTTATCGAATTCTTCTTTCAACTTCACGTTAATGAGTCACGCACATTATTTTATCTTAATCTTCATCTCACCAAGAGAAGGATGCACACCCTTCAATTCATGGTAACCTCTTGGGAATATATCCTGAATAAAGTACAAGATTTCAATAATATTCACTACTTCTTACTCGACCAATAATCAGCAATGATTTATTCCTTACATCCTTTGTGTCAATGTCAACCTTCCTAGTTTTCATAGGAGCATGGTACATGCACGCCTATTTATCTAAAGTATCCATCACCTCACGCGCACATTCTATATGGATAACATCTAGGTTCTCCACTTCTTCATCATCAATCATGTACATTAGCTTTCATTTTTCCTCTTCCTTCCATGCGCGATCCAATTTCATTTCCTCTATCTTTAATATATCTTCTCATGTCTTAGGATCAGTTCCCAAGTAGTTCTAACACAAGATCTTCTACTTTCATGTTATTCCCCAAAATGATGCACTTCATAATCTATAAAGCCTCATGTACATGTGGCTTATTAGAAAAATAATCAAATGTTTGAACAATACCTATAGTCATCTCATGTCGGTTTCATCTCCTTTTTAGCTCACCGTGGACGTACCATGCGTGGGAAAATCTGCACAACATGGAATAGAAATTATATACCCATAGAGATGGTGGTAAGGCCTCTTGGCCTTGTTCCCATAGTCTCTCACAATTATGGACATGTAAAAAAGTAGGTGTAGATGAAAAAGATGTGTTAGTATAAATTGCAAACCAGGAAATAAACAGGTTTAAATCCCAAACTAACACTTCTAATTGCTACCTTAGATTGATCTAGATGGAAGAAGGAAGATAAATATACCTACACTTACCTACAAGTTGAAGTCTTCCTTCCTTGTTGCTTTGGATGTGCTCAAGATGTTGGATGCTTGATTGTTGCTTCAGATTTTGGAGTCACTTGGGCAAAGCACCTCCCCTTGATTTCCTTTGATTTCTTGATGAAGGATGAAGGATTGATTGTAGATGAATGGATTGATGGAGTGATTGAAGATGAAAATGGATGATTGATTGATAGAATTAGCAGAAATTTGTTATGGATTTGAAATATTGGCTCTCATGGAGGAGGATTGCTTGATTTATAGCTTGTGGGTGGAGGATTAGAGGGTTAAGATTGATCCAAGTAGGATGAGGATAAATGGTGGAGGGTTGATGAGATGAATGGAGAATTCTAGATTTGAAGGCTCTAGAAATTTGAATTCAAAATTTAGTGAGGGAAGAATCTTCCACTAACTTACAAATTCAATGGAAGGAGAAGGTTAGAGAGGCTTCTAGATTTAGAAGACTCTAGATTTTGAGGTGTGAGGATGTGATTAGATTATGATTAGATTATGTTGATTAATGATGATTAGGGGTGTAATTTAATGGAAAGGATATGTGCAGGGATGTGTAGGATAGGTGGTAGGTGAGGTGTAGGAATATTAAATTCCTAGAAAATATTAATGGGGATTATAATAGGATAATAGGATATAATAATGAAATAAAATGGATTAATAATAAAATGGGATATGATGATGGATTAAAAGGATTAATAATGGAATGATGGAATATTGGATAAATGATAAATAATGATAAAGGGGGAAATATGATAAATTGGATTAAATAATAATAATTAATCTTGTGATTAATTACTATATGGATGATGTTGGGATGTTTCTTTGGATGGGTTAATCGTAATTAATCACGTTGATATTTTAGATGTATATAGTAGGAGTTTGCCCATGAAATTCACATATGTGTGTAGGTACATTTTTATGAGTAAGCCTTTTAGAAAATTATGTGATTTTCACTTCTCGCCATTCAAAAGGTTATCTCTATGTGTTTCCCACTAGCGTGTTATTGTCTCATGCAAGGTATAGAACAAAATGTTTCTTCTATCCCCTTCATTCTACCACTAAGTCTCCATGGCATGCAAGAATGTATTGGGTTTCCCTTCACCATTATTTTGTGGTACCAAAGTTGAGCCTAGCTACCTCATCATGTGTGGCTTGATCTTCCGGGTGACTCATCCCTTAACTTCACACCCGACCATCTTGTACATTCCATGAGCCTAGTTATCACAAGAAACACTAGTAGTGTCACTTACAGATTGCACATCTTCCCACTGAAGTACACCTTCCTTTGATGGTTACACATTTTCTGGATCATGCACTTCGTCTATGCATAGATTCTATTAAGCTCTTCTTCACTCAAGGGCTCAACATAAGGCTCTTCCTTCACATCATTTAGAGGTATGATCATGTGCTCATTTTTGTTTTCAAAATTGATGTACCTTTTTTAAAGCACGAGATCATAACTATTAGCATAATACCAGGATCACCGATGTAATGCTAGAAAGTTGTCTACTTCAGTGACGCTCCCACAATTAGCTTCTTAATAAGAAAATGTCAAAATAAATTTTCTGACAATCATGTACTCATGTTTACAAGGTTTCTCTATCATTATTTTACTTGGATAAGTTCATATGATGGTTTTCACCAATTAGTTGCAAGTTTCCAAAAACGTCAAATTTAGACAAGTTTCTCAAAAATAAGCATTCAAAAACCATCTTCGAGACTCAAACAACCATGGAAAAAAATTCCTACCTATTCCCTTAGATCTTGGGAAATACTCGAGTTTTCAGAACCCTAAACTATAAAATAGGATTAAAATGGTAATCATATTTTCGGAGCTACCGATCGTAAATGCACTCAAACAACTTTGTCACCCAACAACTAGATACCTACAAAACCTATCAAGAAATATATCTTGTGGGATGTTTTTCTCCAAACTGAGGGTTTGTAGAAATTTTATTATAGAAATATTAGATGTATGTGGAAGCCAAAATCTATTTCGACATACAGGCTAAAATGGCGCATTAAAACCAAACTACATTTTTCACTTTTAGCAGATGTTTAAAGCTGCGAAACAACCCTATGGGCTCCTAAACGTGTTACAAAAAAATTTCAAATAGACTTATGAGGAACAACCTGTAGGCTTGGTGGGACACTCCACATGACAAGATACATGGCTAAAGTTTGTTTTTCTTGTTTTGGGGTTCACAAGGATATTTGTACCTCCATGAAAAAAGATTATTATTAATATTGCACAAAGTCATCTAGTATTAGTTTTCACTATGTTTCCCATTTATCACGCCTAACCGTGTGCTTTCCAAGACCCAAAATAGTATAATATTTATACCAATGTCTCACAAGGTAGATAGGGAGTCGAGTTTACATTCCAGATTACGGTTCTAGTTGCGTACAAAAACAGAGGTAAATTTTTTATAAGCCACTACATCTCATTTAGTTCATCGATAATTTATTCTACTTTAGTTTGATTTTCAACTACATTTAAATAATAAAACTAAAATCATTAAAATTGTGCAAGAAGAGAAAGATGACCATGTCTCGATAATCAAACTAATGAGTTACAAGGGTCAATCTTTACTCAATTCACGGTCAAAGCAATAACATCAATCTTTTATTACTAGCTCATGTGTCATACAACAAGTATCTCATCAAGCCAATGAAACTGAGTTAGAAGAACGATATCTACATTACATCCTAACTCGCATTCTTAGATCGAGCTATAAACATACCAATATTAAATAGACCAAATCCCATGCCACGGTGGATGACTCACCGCTCGACACCCAAGTCAACTAGCACAAAAGTAGGAATATATGTGATCGACGTCACATTCTTATTTCAATTTCCAACACATAACATTAGACATCCAGCCATTCCCACTACCAATCAATACATCTCTAACATCACATAAAAATTATACCCTTAAGAAAATCAACCTCTCCAATAGA
This sequence comes from Taxus wallichiana var. yunnanensis, assembly GCA_018340775.1. Classification (NCBI taxonomy): domain Eukaryota; kingdom Viridiplantae; phylum Streptophyta; class Pinopsida; order Cupressales; family Taxaceae; genus Taxus; species Taxus wallichiana. The sequence continues at coordinate 204,255,250 of CM031240.1, forward strand.
TTGGTGACAAGACCATACCCTACTCCATAGACCCCATTTTGGCATAAGTCGAGAGGATACCGCCAAATGTTGAAAAACTATCTTTAAGTCTAACAATTGGATTTTTTTGAAATTTTCTAGTCCCTTTTTTAAAAAAAACCATTTTGTTCAATTCCCCTCCAATTTGGTGCGGTTGGGTAGGGTAAAGACAAAGGGAGGTGTCCGACATTACACCTAGAAATTACATTTATTTTAGAGTTTCTAAAGCCACTTCAACAAATTAGTTTTGTGCTAGACGACTTTTCATTCACCTTGCACATCCTTCCATACTTTTCCACAAGCCCACATTTCTTTTAGGAATTTTTTCAAACAGTTTACAAGCCCTATGCATTCTTCCAATGCCTGCCAAATTCATTTTATAAGAAGTTTCCAAATCCTTTTCAACAAACCATTTTGTCAAACCGTATACAAATATTGTGTTGGGGCCAAGACAACCTCCTAAGTGGCATCCTTGATTTAATTAATCATCTTACATTCGGACACACCTCCCATCAAAAATAAAATAAACTAAACAAAAATAAAGACATATATGTCATTGTTTTCCTCTGCTAGCTCCACTCAAGAACAAATAAAAGTGCTCAGAGAAAGGAAATGATTGTTACCGCAGGAGTAAAGGGTTTGGATTTACACTGGCCCAAAATCCATTTGTTCGAAGGTCTCAAGCTGCCTTCAACAAATACATTTGTCAAGATTACCTCCCTCCCAATGCATGGCACACAATTAACACCAAATTCAAGGCTCATTCCTATTCGAAATCTACCATTGACATAGGCATGATGGTTATCAGTAGGTAGATGCATCCATATAGAGCATAGTCAATTAATTCATTTAACAAATTTCACCTTTATTTTTAATTTTACCATGCTATATTGATGTCTACACCTTATCCAAGGATCCCAAATTGGCACATGTTGGACACATGTTGGCAAAATTGGATTGGTCAAGATAGAGGTTTACTTGATGCACAAGATGGAGTAATAGCAATAGCTTAGATAACCACAAAATCCTCTTATAAAAAAATTAAAAATACCCTAAAGTTAAATCCTCTCACACAAGCCGATTCACAACATCCAAGAAGAATTTTCAAAAATACTCTCACGAGAAAACCAATTCACCATGCCCAAGAAGAATTTCATTAATTCTTTCCTTGAGAAGAGGTTGGCCCAAGCTCCAAAATAAATTTGGAGAGATTTTAGGATAATAATGAATTATTTATTATTTTAAATGAAAACTCTTTTATTGTGTTCATTCCATGATTTATTTAATTATTTTAACATTTTCTTTAACCGAAACCTCCACCGCTCCTAATACAACCCTTATTTAACATGTAAATATCTTCATTGAGAAATGTATTTAATCATTTTATTGATATAGTAAAAAAATTATTAGGATAACGTTAACGTAATAAAAGCTACATACATAACTCAAACTCAAACCTCAAAAATTCTCTCAAGTTGAAAGAATCGAAATACAAATGACATCACCTCATGAATTAAGGACATGTAAATACTCTTAGTCTGCAAATGGAAACTTTATCGTTACCCTCTTTACATTATTATCACCGTAGTTTAAATTTATTTTATTTCTAATTTAATATATGCTCCCCCGTCGAGTGGTCTAAATGATTACCTAACACAATCCCAACATTCAATGACCATTCCATGGTCCTTGGGAAAGGGTTCCAAATGTATTTATTCAAAAATTGGGATAGGGTTATCATGATCCCAATGACACACGGGGATTGGAAAAACATGAGCACATAGGGGGAACTACATCCTCCTCCCTTGTAAAAGCATCATGCACAATGTGACACACTCTAGGAACTAAGAGGGATGAGAAAATATGAGAAGCCAACAAAGAAAATTTTTAACTAGTGAGAAGAGTTATGTTTCTTAACACGCAACCACCAATAGGTTAAACATACTTTAAATAATTATTAAATTCTTATTGTTCTGCAAAGATTAGTATTTTTTATTACTCTTTTAATCTTTTCCTTAATAGAGATTCTTAGTTTCTAAGCTCAAAATACTTCGTTTCTCAACAGTTCAAATCCATAGTGGATTTAAATACAAATCTTGATTATTATTTCAAAGCACACTCGCATGTGTATTCTCATAAGGGTATTCAACATTTAATAGTGTACCGAATACCCAATTTACTTGTTTAGTGTTCATAATGTTATCACTTGTTAAGGATTTTAACTTTCAAAGTTCCAATAGGTTTCCCAAATAGTTGACCTCACAATGTCACACAAGGTACAAAGCACATTACAAACGACCCACAAAACACATTTTTAGCACATTTTCATGACTGAATCATATCACAAGACCTCTAACTCCACCATGGAAAGACAACAAGTAGTCCACCTAACATATAATTTCCAACAATTATGTCCCAGACATAGATCCAACACACACATGTGACTAACAAACAATGAAGCATCACGCTGAGACATATGCAACTGGTATTAGATGACTCAAAAACACGACTATACACACGGCAGTAAGGTAAGATCCAATAGTACATTCCAATAAAGAGGAGCGTCAAGCCTCAAACATAAAAATGCATAACAAGACTCACAAGAGTAAATCATGAAACACAAATACCAACTCCATATGCCTCCCAAATATCCATATGACTCCCAATAGAAAAAATAATAATCATAGTTCCAAAACCAAGCCAGGACACTCACCATAGATCCCCATATCCTTATTTATCCATGTTGGGTCACTCACCATAGAGCCCCATATCCTTATTTCTTAATATCTGGTCATTCACCAAAGAGCCTCATCACCTTATCTCTTAGTTTAATTAGATCAGGTCACCCTATGGCTCTAGACACATAAATCCCCATCACCTCCACAAAAGTGGCATAATAACCTATAGCTCAATACTACTCTCGGTCCCATGACCCCCTGGGGTATACCCCATACACCGAAGCGGGTCCATAAGTCCAACCTTTCCATGTTTAATCCCATGACCTTATTCCAACACATCACAACACTAGAACCAACATAATAATCAAATTCAAATGCCAATTGGAAAAAACTCCCAAACCTTGGGCTAGGCTAGAAAAAGTTAAAATTATAAGAGAAATTTTTAAACGAAGAAAAATAAGCATCTAAACAACCATAGTAATGCAAAAGCCTCTTGTTAGCTCAAAATCAAGTTAAATGCCCAAAATTTAGGAATACATCAATCAAGAAAATTGTTGGTTTTTTAACAAAAATGATCAATTTATGAAAAAAAAACATTGAAAGATCATATTACAATCACTACATGGCCATTATGTGTCCAAAAAAGGGGTACTCATCAAGTCATTGGCAACGTGGATATCAAGCCTCGACTCATAAAATACATATAATCATAATAAGTATATCTCCGTATATCTCCAAATCACACATACAAGGATCCATATAGTCAATATCACATAGGATTTTTGATGTATAACCCAAATATAAGAGAGAATAGAGACACTAGTTTACATAAACATGAGCCTAAGGTGGTGTACATCCACAATATATTGAGCAAGCTCGAGGTATACCAAACGGATAGAGGTGGATTTTCAGTCTACATGAGACTCCACTTTCAAACTCGTACTTGGCTCAAGGTTATGGTCACCTAGTCTACAACTTCTCTCTCCACACATACACTTTTGGATGCTACCCATAGGGATCAGTAGTGTAGGGTACACAACATAACACATAATTACATTACTAACACAATGATGATTTACACATCACAACCATGGCATCTTACGCATAGTAAAATATACAAAGGTATAACATAAAAATATTCCATGGCCTTGCGACATGTATTTTTCCACCTAACACACCAAGAGTACAAGTAAAATACATTAGGGGTGATGAAATCACCATATTTCCCCAAATTCATGATCTATATTTATCACATAAGAATATTAGTACATATATCACGAACATAGTTATTTCACATCATGTTATCAAATTCACATACAACGCATCATGGTGACATAATGACATAGTACAATACAACATGGTGGAAGTTTTCATGATGTAACATATTTCACTATGAAGTAATTTGGCATGCAATATGTTGTTCCAGATATAAAATATCACTAAAGAATGAAACACTACAACACTTCGTGGTTCACTAAGCATTCCCTTCACACAACAAGGTGGTAATACACATGAATTTCACATTGAATTCACAAGAGAGAGAGAGAGAGATTACTCCCATCAAGAAACATATCAACATCATAGAAATTCCACACCAAGTGGTAAGCACAACAAGTGCATTCACATGATCACAATTACAAGTTTGTCACATCACACAAAAGAACACATTACTCCTCCACCATCATGCATAATCACCACAACACAAAATTGTCTAATATTTTTGAGATTATGAACCTTTAATATGATACCAACTTTAGTGTCCACCCATGAGGGACCCAAACATAAGACCAAACATAACCGATTTTTTTTTCTTTCATATTACTTGATACAACTATGCGACACCAAAAGACTTGCAACATTTTTCATGACACCACAAGTAACATTTACACCAACATGTAGAACATGCAAATGTCAACATGACACAATGTGCAACCAATGTCACACTTAGATAAATGAGCAAGTATGAGACTACGACACATTCACGACATGGACATCACAAATTGGCACCTTTTACACTATCACATTTTAATGATTCAATATTTGTTTTTTTCATATTCTAATTCAAGCCTTAAAGGTTTGAAGAGCATATAGCATGAAAAAAAAAACATTTTCCTTTTTCTCTAGATTGCATTTCCATTACTTCGTTTAGCAATTAATTAAGTTAATTCCCTCTTCACTACCATTTACATTCCCTGATTTAACCTTATAGTTCTCAAAACCATTAATCATGAGAGCATGTAGTTTCATTCACAATGATACACATTATTTATTTTGTTTCAAGTTTAACTTATAACAAGTACACTTAATCACACGAAAGAGTTAACATTGGTTTAAAGTAAAAGGGTTTTGTATTATGATTTACTCAATAGGAAAACATCTTAGGGAACAACTTTTAGATAGACATAGTTGGATAAAGGTTTAAACACCAATGTCATAAAGAAAGGTCCCATGTTTTAATTAACTTCCACTTGCACTCAAGGACTCTACGTCCAACTAAAAGTCAATTTTGGAGTGGTTCAAACACCTTTATCTCACAAACATCCAAGTTTTACTTTCTTTCAACAATCGCACCTCATGAATGCAATTTAAGTTCTAAAGGTTATTAACAATTTCATTCACCTTAGACTCTAATTGTCGCAATCAAGAACACAACTTGGACAATGGGACCTAATGCAAATCACATCCGTAACTAAACCTTCTAAGAGATCTCTCAACAAACATCTCCTATTTGAGTCACCCTAGACTCTCCAAAACACTCACGTACAAGAATTAATTAACCTATAATAAGTTTGAGCTAGGTTTCTTTTGAGATAATTAGAAACCTAAGGGAATCACCGTGTTATGTGGTTTACCCAAGTTTTATTGATCACAATGCAAGGAATGGTATTCTTGTTGTATATATTTACCCCCCAGGTAAATATAGATAAACGCAAAGGGAAAGCGGGTTTCGGAGGTGGAGAAACATGGCGCAGAAGCATGTCGGAGGGGCGGATAAACCCGACAGCAAAGAACATGTCGCAAGGGTTGGAAAACCCGACGCAAAGGGAAAGCGGGTTTTGGAGGCAGAGAAGCATGGCGTAAGAACATGTCGGGGGTCTTCAAAACCCGACATCAAGGAAAACATGTCGGGGGTCTTCAAAACCCGACATTAAGGAAAATCGGGTCTCAGAGTCGGGGAAACAAGTTGGAAAAGCATAGGTCAGAAGCATGTCGAGCACCCCTTCGAACCCGATGCACATGCAGTTTCATCTTCCGCCCCAAAACAAAGGAAATCTTGGAAATACTGGTGGAAGTGGGTTTCGGGAAAACACGAGCATCAAACACATGTCGAGCCACCTCCCAAACCCGATGCAGATGCAAAGGAGAAACCCGAACCCGACTGGAAACGGACCCTGACGCGGGAAATATTCAGATCGCCATAACTTTTCACAGGGAGCTCGAGATTCACACAAGGTTGGACTTTTCGGAAAGCTCTCGGCGTCCTCTACCCAACTACGACTGGATATCTTTAATTGGGTGGGAAAAAGTTCTTAAAAATGCAAAAATACAGTTCGCCATGTTTTGAGTTGTAGAGGATCCCACCTACCACCATTATGGGATGAGTTAGGCAGTCTTGGAGGTGGTTGGGGCAGCATCCGAATCATTCTCTTCTCCCTCTTTTCTCCTCATATAAATGGCCGGGAGAGGCTCTAAAAAGTGGTTAGACATTTTTTTTTTGCATCCTCCCTTCTCTCCTGCTTGCAAGAGAATTTGTGGAGTTTTCAAGCCTCCCATATGGATTGTAATGTTGTTTTTTGCCTCTTGGCCATTGCAATGTATTGAATCGATCCTTGAGCAATATATGTATGTCTGTGATTGATTTTAAACCCTCTCATATATTCATTGCTGTTATTTTGATCTCTCATTGCATTTTGGTTGCTGTGCATGGTGTGGTATTACATCTATGTGGTCTGTGTTTAATCTTGCAAAACGGGTGTCCAACATTCCTCGGTGCATCACCTCCTTAGCTTAGGTTTATTTTTATGCATTTCTCTCTCCCTGTCTCCTTGGTAGTTAGATTAAGTTTTTTGGGTAAACCTCTGCGTTTTATTGGTGCATCTGAACAGAGGAATAGGAGCCGGCCTTCATCCGGAGAGCTTTTCCGATTTCGCAAGGTCCCACACTTGGGAAAAGCTCCATGTTGTGCAATCGCACTGAGATTCTCAACCCATCATGTTGCAGAGTCCCAGGGGTGCTACGATTCGATGCCAATAGTTTTGGCACACCGGTGGGACCAAGAGGTCATTCCATCAAAATTTGAAGGAGTTTTCATGAAATTTGCACTAAAAATTGCAGTTTTTTACAAATTTTGGATTTTGCACCTCCTAGCCTGAACTCCAAAATCATTTTTCAACGGTTGGTGGATCTCGAGGGTAATATTCAAAAGGGTATCTTTAGTTTTTGATATTTTGACTTTCAAATTTCGGAGTTTTTGTGATTTCGGGGTTTTGGGATCCAAGAACATCAAAGCAGAATTCGGGTTTTGGGGGATGCATTGCATGGTCCTATTCCCGACAACAGTGATTTTGGGTTTTGAGGGATGTCGGACATGTTCCAAGTTCCGACACATGGCAATTCGGGTTTTGTGAGTTGCATCGCATGACTTGAGTTCCGCATGTACTTTTCAGGGATCCACAGCTGCACAACAAGGCCCGAATTCGAATTGAAGATTGTCTCCTCTGGGCCCTTCAAAGCTTAAATTATATTTTCAATATTGTCAAGTTTGGTGTGTAACTTGGCAAAATCCAGCCTTTTAGAGGCTTATTCTCTAACGCATCTGGCGACTCTAAAGGGATAGAGTTCAACAGTGTAGCAGCACAAGTTGCCCAGGCACATGAGAAGAATTCGAACCAGGTCTAATACTCAAGAAGAAGGGCTAGTTTTCCACTTGCAACTTTCACCAGGCAGAGGAAGGAGAGGAAGAAGACCACAAAGATCACCATCTCCACCTAACAGGACTTTGTCTACACCTCCACCTGGTAGGCCTTTTCTCGCATCAACTAGGGTTCTTAGGCCAATCATAATGGCACATCTACCACCGAATCCCTTTGTCAATTTTACAGGTAGTAGTCCACTTGCCCTAAATGCTCGAGAATCAAATTCCATTGCAAATAGCTTAAAGAATATCCCCTATTTCACAGGAGAAAATCATACTACTCCTATTGATCACATCCAGGATATTGCTAATGCATGTGCAATCCACGAAATAAATGAAATGGATGTTGCAGTTAAGTTATTGGCTTCATCTTTCAAAGGTAAGGCCTTACAATGGTTTAGGAGCCTAACAACAGGGTCTATTACGAATTGGAACCAACTTTGTTCAGCTCTTTGCAACCAGTTCGGGGAGAGGGCAGACAATTTGTCCTTATTGGAACAACTGACAACAATCAAAAGGGCTCCTAACGAACAAATGACAGATTTCAACTTCAGATTCCAACGGACATGGGACAGGATTCCAATAGCCGTTAGACCAACCGCCGAAGGAGCATTCCTTTATTTCTTAAAGGCTATAAATTCAGACATAGCCATGATGATCCAATCAATGGGAGGGACAACGCCGCAGGGGCCTGACATGACACCTATCGAGAAGAGAAGCTGTTTGATCCAAGCTGGTAAGCTTGCACCAAGGCCGCCAATGCCTCTCTATCCAGATATGGGAAATCCTACAACCAGTCAAGCACCAGAGTTGAATCCCATTCCAACTCCTAGAAATCAAAGCAATAATGAGGCATCCACATCTTCAAATACTTCAAAGGAATTGCAAGAGGTCATGAAGCAACTGCAGAACCTTGGAAATGAGCTTGTGACTATCAAAAGACAACAAGCTCAAAGTGCTAGACCGTATCAGCCTCAAGCACAGTACCAAGCTAGGCCCTCATACCAACAGAATAGACCACCACCACCTCAGGCTGCAAATCAAAACCAAAACCAAGGACAACCTCAAGCTGCCAGGCCATTTCGGCCGTATGATCCAAATGCAACGACATCCTCAAGAGCCTTGGTTCCAACACAAAACAACATGGCACAAGAGTACGACTAGTGTTACCCTTGCAATCTACCCTACAATCAGTCAGCATGTTTCAATGCTGCACTGAATCAGGCCTTGATGGTGCAAAACATTGGTGTGCCTCAAGAAATAAGCCAAGAAGGGAACCAGCAGCAAGAAACGCAACAAGAAGGACCTCCGAAAGAAACCACATTGGCCAATTGGCAGACGGAAGACTTCTTTGGAGTTAACCAATAGCCTTTTCAAGGCGTGGCTGCCAACACACGGTCAAAGAAGAGAAGCATAGTAGAGGGACAACCGCCTAATCTAGTTGTTTCTCAACCCACTCTTACACAACAGGGGGTCGGCAGACCAAACATAGCTCCAAATGTGCAAAATCAGCCTAAGGTACCTATTGTAGCAACACATGCACCTGTTCAAGTTCCAGAAAAGGTTGCACCAAGTAAGGGACAACAAAAGGAAATTTCATCCCCCTTCAACGTCATCAATCAAATGAATAAGACACATGTGAACATTTCCATGTGGGAATCACTTGCGATCCTAGGGCAACGAGATTTATTGCAAGCTGCAATGGCTAATTGGTAGTCTGCCTCAAATGTATCAAACCGGGGACATGAGAAAGTTCTCACTAATGCAGTGCAACATGATGGGGGCCAGACAAGAAAAATTTGAAGCCTCCACCTTTCTATGTTTCATTGATTGTTGGAAACCACTTGGTACACAACTGCATGATAGATTCAGGAGCAAGTAGTTCGAGTGATGGCGAAGCAAATAGCGGATCAAATGGGTCTGAAGTATGAGCCGATCTTGAAAGGAGTAGTACATCTAGATGGAAGCAGCGGTAGGAAGCTGTTAGAGTCATCAAGGGGTTAAGCCTAACACTACATTCATGTCCTAATGTTATAGTTTTGCAAGATGTGTTTGTGATTGACCTCCCGCCACTCTTTGCGTTGTGTTTATCAAGAGACTTCACTGCAAAATCGGTGGATATTTATCTGCAGATTGGTCACACATGATTTTCAGGACAAGGTATGGGGCTAAAGCAGCAATCAGTCGAGAATCAATTGCCAATTTCCATATTGAGCCTTATGTACGAGTCCTATCAATGCAAATTGCTCAGCTTTTGATCAGGAGGAGTGTTCAAATGATCTAGAAGTAGGTACTAAGGTCGAGGGAATTCCTGATTTAACTTTGGATGAATGGGAAAACAAGAGTCATGAATTTGACCCATATAAGGAAATTGAAGAATCTGAATTGGGTGTGTATTGTATACACGAAGAAAATTCACCCATTCCCGACATCATTCAGCCTGAACAAAAGGATGAAAGAAAAGTTTGGAAATTATTCTTCAATGGTTCGAGAAGCAGACAAGGTGCTGGAGGTGGTGCAATGTTGATTTCACCACAAGACATAAAGTATTATTCAGCTTTTCGTTTCCAATTTTCTTGTTCAAACAACACAGCTGAATATGAGGCCTTGATTCATGGACTTCATTGGGCCAGGAAAAAGGACATAAAGAACTTGCAGGTGTTTGGAGATAGCGAGCTAATCGTCAACCAAGTTAGGGGACAACATGCTACAAAGAACGACTTGCTAAAGAGCTACAAGGATAGGGTATGGGACCTCATTGAGGATTTCGAAGCTTTCAACATTGTATCCATACCCAGGAAGAAAAATGAAGCCACAGATAGGCTCGCAGCAGTTGGAGCAACGTTTGATGTGGTTGACAACATCAGAAGAGAAAAAACGCAGCCACATATTCATGTGGTTGTGAGGCCAGTAGTTCCAGATAATAACACAAGCTGGCAGGTGTTTGAGAACGATCAATAGATCGTCAATTTTTTACAAGAAGAGGCTGAATTCTCAGCTAGGAATCAGGACAAATTAGAGCAGCAGTATGGGGATCAAGTAGTGCAGCTACGGACAAACAAGCTTCCTAAGGGTTTAGTAACGTTGGAGTCTATCTTCAACCCTAACGACCAGTTCCATAAAGAAAAGGCTAACATACAGGTCAAGAGAGAAGATTCAGAGCCAATTCTAGTTGGGGAAAGCAAAACACTTCAAATTGGCAAAGTGGCTACTGAGCAGGAGAAATCAGATTTCATACAGCTTTGCCAAGAATTTCTAGATGTCTTCGCTTGGAGCTATGAAGACTTAAGAGGTTTCAATCCGAGGTTGGCATAACATACCATAGAATTGGATCCAGATGCTAAGCCCATCAGGCAGAAGCAGAGACCAGTCAACCCACACATTGAGCCTCTAATGAAGAAAGATCTTAATAAGCTAATAGAGGCAAGCATTATATTCCCGATCAAGCACTCAAGCTGGGTTGCGAACTTGGTTCCGGTCAGGAAGAAGAGCGGAGAAATCAGGTTATGTGTGGACTTTCGAGACCTAAATAGAGCATCTCTCAAAGACCATTACCCGCTCCCTTCAATGGAACAAATACTGCAAGTAGTATCCGGTTCAGAGAGATTCTCTCTCCTAGATGGCTACTCAGGGTATAATCAGGTGATGGTGAAAGAAGATGACCAATTCAAGATGGCTTTCACCACCAAATGGGGGACCTATGCCTACAAGAAGATGCCATTTGGGCTATCAAATGCTGGGGCCACTTTCCAAAGGGCAATGGATATGGCATTTAAGGGGTTGATCAATAAAATAGTTTTGATATACCTTGATGACATCACTGTATTCTCAAAAAATGCAGTGGATCACCTCTTTCATCTAAGGCAGGTATTTCAGAGGTGTAGAAAATTTGGGGTATCATTGAATCCCCAAAAATGCATATTTTTGGCTCACGAGGGAAAGCTTCTAGGCCATATTGTTTCGAAGGAAGGGTTGACGATTGACCCAGAAAGAGTTGAAGCAATTCAAGCATTGCCATTGCCAAGTCATAAGAAGGCTCTTCAAAGCTTCTTAGGAAGGATCGATTTCATCTGCAGGTTTGTTCCAAACTTTGCAGCTCTCGTAAAGCCAATAACACTGATGTTAAAGAAGAACATGGCATTTAAGTGGACATCTGAAGGCAAGGCAAGTTTCGAGGCAATAAAGGAAGCTATATCTCAAGCTCCGACTCTTGTCAATCCAGACTTCTCCAAGGACTTCGTGCTATATGCCTTCGGTGGTGGGGACATGATTTCTGCAATCCTAGTACAACAGAACAAAGAAGGAATAGAACAACCAGTTGATTTCTTCAGTCAAGGCTTGGAGGAATACGAAATTAGGTACTCTTTCATTGAAAAACATGTCCTTGCAGTAATCAGGAGCTTAAAGAAATTCAAGCACCTAGTCTCAAACAACAAAATCCAATTGTTGGTCTCTCATGCGGGAGTCAAGGACTTCCTTCTAAATAAGGATTTGAATGAGAAGCGTGCAGGGTGGATCACTCGTGTCATGGAATATGACATCGAGATCAAGGTCACCAAACTAGTACATGGAAAGGGACTATGTGAACAGCTAGCCTTGAGTCAACAAGTTGAAGCAGGTGATGAAAAAGAGACTGTCTTGGTACTACAGGATGGTCAAGAACATGAAAATGATGATGTGCCTACTCCTTGTTGGACTCAGAATATGATACACTTCCTACAAACAGGACTATTCCCTCCAGAAATGAGCAAAGAAAAGAGGAGATACTTTAGATTACAAGCTATTCCATATGTGTGCTTGTTGATGGTGTTTTGTTCAAGAAAGACATCAATGGAGTTCTATTGAGGTGCATGCATGACGGTCAAATTGAGAGGGTGTTACGAGATTTTCACGATGAATATTACTCGGGTGGACATTTTGCCCCACGAGTAATGACTCTCAAGATAATGAAGGCAGTGGTATTATTGGCCCACGATGTTCAATGAGCGCCATACATGGATAAGGAAGTGCAAGAAATGTGCACTCTTCACAGTGCAAAGAAAGACTAGCAACGCTTCCATTGCACCCAATCTTGGTTGACCAACCATTTATGCAATGGGGATTGGATTTCGTTGGGGTCATTAACCCAAACTCAAGCCAAGGCCACAAGTGGATTCTCACAGCAACAGACTATTTCACCAAGTGGACTGAAGCAGTAGCGCTCAAAGAGGCAAACGAGTCTAATATACTAGAGTTTTATGAAGGAATAGTGACCAGGTTCGGTGTGCCGGCCACTATCATATCAGATAATGCATTGGCATTCATAGGTTCCAGGATTACAGAATGGGCTATCAAGAATGGAATCTATTTGAGCACCTCTTCAAATTATTACCCACAGGGTAATGGACAGGCAGAGTCCATGAACAAAAATTTGCTAAGAATCATCAGGAGGACTCTGGATGAAAATCAAAGAACATGGCATACCAAGCTAAAATCAGCATTATGGGCTGATAGAATAACACCAAAGAGGTCTACAGGCAATTCCCCTTACAAGTTGGTCTATGGAAAAGAGGCAGTATTGCCTATATCATTAGAACTGCCTGCATTGGAGTTCATGAAGCAGTTGGAGTTGGCTGAGTTCGAACCAATGGAGGCTAGGTATGCAGAGTTGATGGAATTGGAAGAAATTAGAGAACATGCAGTTCAAACGATTGAGAAAGATCAGGCCTTAGTGAAAAGATGGTTTGATAAGAAAGCAAGAGCAAGGACCTTCTCGGAAGGAGACTTAGTTCTGAAATGGGATGCAGATCGGGCAAAACCGGGAAGGCATTCCAAATTTGATGCCATTTGGAGTGGCCCCTACATGGTCATGGAATGTAAGAATAGCAATGCCTTCCAATTGTCTACATTGGATGGAGAAGAACTCCGATTCGGTTAACGGAATCTATCTTAAACATTATTCTTTCGAAAAGAAAAAGTTTTACCCTTGTAAATATTAGATTAGGTTTCAATTCCTCTAAGTGCGTATGCACATTGTCTTGTTGTAGTTAGGTTTCGGTTTCCTAAGTGCTTTGGCATGTGAGTTTTTGCTCTTGGGTTGGTTTTTCTGATTCGGCGTGCTCTCGGAGAAGGATTTGCAATATCGAGGCTCGGGATCGAGAGATCAAGATGGTTTCGATTATTGCTTATGACTCCATGCCCAATGGATTGCTAAAAGGTCATTGATCTTCTACCTAGCAGGCAGGTAACCCCGTGAGTCGCCAAATTGTTGTATATATTTACCCCCGGGTAAATATAGATAAACGCAAAGGGAAAGCGGGTTTCGGAGGCGGAGAAACATGGCGCAGAAGCATGTCGGAGGGGCGGATAAACCCGATAGCAAAGAACATGTCGCAAGGGTTGGAAAACCCGACGCAAAGGGAAAGCGGGTTTCGGAGGCGGAGAAACATGGCGTAAGAACATGTCGGGGGGTCTTCAAAACCCGACATCAAGGAAAACATGTCGGGGGGTCTTCAAAACCCGACAGCAAGGAAAATCGGGTCTCGGAGTCGAGGAAACAAGTCGGAAAAGCATAGGTCGAAGCATGTCGAGCACCCCTTCGAACCCGATGCGCATGCAGTTTCATCTTCCGCCCGAAACAAAGGAAATCTTGGAAATACTGGCGGAAGTGGGTTTCGGGAAAACATGAGCATCAAACACATGTCGAGCCACCTCCCAAACCCGATGCAAATGCAAAGGAGAAACCCGAACCCAACTGGAAACGGACCCTGACGCGGGAAATATTCAGATCACCATAACTTTTCACAGGGAGCTCGGATTCACACAAGGTTGGACTTTTCGGAAATCTCTCAGCGTCCTCTACCCAACTACGACTGGATATCTTTAATTGGGTGGGAACAAGTTCTTAAAAATGCAAAAATATAGTTCGCCATGTTTTGAGTTGTAGAGGATCCCACCTACCGCCATTATGGGATGAGTTAGGTACAGTCTTGGAGGTGGTTGGGGCAGCATCCGAATCATTCTCTTCTCCCTCTTTTCTCCTCATATAAATGGTCAAGAGAGGCTCTAAAAATGGTTAGACATTTTTGTTTTGCATCCTCCCTTCTCTCCTGCTTGCAAGAGAATTTGTGGAGTTTTCAAGCCTCCCATATGGATTGTAATGTTGTTTTTGCCTCTTGGCCATTGCAATGTATTGAATCGATCCTTGAGCAATATATGTATGTCTGTGATTGATTTTAAACCCTCTCATATATTCATTGCTGTTATTTTGATCTCTCATTGCATTTTGGTTGCCTGTGCATGGTGTGGTATTACATCTATGTGGTCTGTGTTTAATCTTGCAAAACGGGTGTCCAACATTCCTCGGTGCATCACCTCCTTAGCTTAGGTTTAATTTTATGCATTTCTCTCTCCCTGTCTCCTTGGTAGTTAGATTAAGTTTTTGGGTAAACCTCTGCATTTTATTGGTGCATCTGAACAGAGGAATAGGAGCCGGCCTTCATCCGGAGAGCTTTTCCAATTTCGCAAGGTCCCACACTTGGGAAAAGCTCCATGTTGTGCAATCGCATTGAGATTCTCAACCCATCGTGTTACAGAGTCTCGTGGGGTGCTGCGATTCGATGCCAACAGTTACCTTCTTTACTTTCCCTTATGATCCCATACACATACCTTGATTATCCCTTCCAGAGAGGCTTATGATGAGACAAACATTAAAAAAAATGTTGTTAAACATGATATCATTCATGTCGCAAGGTGACATTATACCCTTAACTACCACAACATTCACACTTCCACATGCACAAGAAACCCTTTTTGGGTAAACAACACATGAAAAATTCAATGCTCAAGGGTAACCTTCTCAAGGGATGTTAGGTTAGGGTCAAACAAATAACTTTTAAAATAACCTCCTAATAGAGGTCAAACAATAACCATTCATATATACGACAATTTCTTTTCTTCGAATTTTTCTTGCAATTTAAAAAAGAAACACACAAGGATACATGATCATCACTTTCACATAGGAGAACATTATAAATGGTCATTTCATTTTCAGTTAAAAATGTACATCTACATTATTAGCAAGATATATGCCTACAATCAAAATTACTCCTAGAATAGAATGTCCCCCATTTTTTAGATACCAATATAATACAATCTCTTACTCATCACAAAATAATCAATAAATAACCTTCATGTTTGTTACAATAGTGTTGATACATCTATTTAATATTACAAGTATATTTCAATGATATCTCATATTACAAAACCATAAGAAACGCTATCATTTTCTTCGAATGTTGCGTACATGTGACCACCGTGTATTCAACACAATTGTTGGCATGGAATCAAACTACAATCAAGAACGATTTATAAGTTCACAATTTTCTAACAATAATGAAACTATATTTATCACACTTCAAAGGAGAGTAAGAAAATACAATTGCCATTTCATTTCATTTTCGAAGCCAAGGAGAGAGATAGAGAGAGGAGAGAGAAAAACACCATTTTTCCACAATCAGGTTCTTAACAAGTAAACTTCAAAATAAATTTTCCTACGGTCATGTATTCATTTTTACAAGGTTTCTCAATCATTATTTTTCTTGGATAATTTCATATGACAGCTTTCACCAATTAATAATGAGTTTCCAAAAATGAAAAATTTAGACAAGTTGCTCAAAAGTCAAGCATTCAAAACCATCTTCGAGACACAAACGACCACAAAAAAAAAAATTCCTACCTATTCCCCTATATACATGGAAAAACTCGAAGTGAACAGAACCCCAAACTAGATTAAAATGGTGCTTGTGTTTCGGAGCTACTAATCGTAAATGCATCAAGCGGTCTTGTCACCCAACGACTGGAGGCCTACAAAACCTATTAGGAAAACTAGCTTATGGGACATTTTTCTCTAAACTGAGGATTTGTAGCAATTGTCTCATAGAAATATTAGAGGTATGTGAAAGCCAAAATCTATTTCAATGCCCAGGGCTAAAATGGTGGGTAAAACCAAACTGTATTTTTCACTTTCAGTTGTTTAAAGTGTGAACTAGCCCACTAGGCTCCTAAACATGTTACGAAACAAGGTCAAATGAACTTCCGAGGAATGACCCATGGTTTGGTTGTACACATGACATAATAAGGTATATGGCTAAATTTTATTTTTCTCATTTTGGGGTTCATAAGGATATATTGCGCCTCGTGAAAACGTGTTCCTATTAACATTGCACAAAGTCATATAGTGGTATTTTTCATTAAGTTTCTTTTTTATCACACCAACCACGTGGTTTCCAAGACCCAAACTAGTATAAGAGTTGTCCCAATACCTACATCTAAATAAGACAACTAGAATCATTAGAATCATTCAAGAAGAGAAATATGACCATGCCCAATAATCTAAATGGTGAGATAAAAGGGTCAATCAAAACTCAATTTGCAGTCATCCATAACATTAATATTTTATCACTAGTTCGGTGTCATATAACAAGTAGCTCATCAAGCAAACAAAACTGAGTTAGAAGAACGAGCTCTACATTACATCCCAACTCGCATGTTTAGATCGAGTTATAAACATACCAATCTTAAACCAACCAAATTCCATGTCATGGTGGATGACTCATTGCTTGACAACCAAGTCAACCAAAGGCACAAAAGTAAGTAGATAAGTGATCGAGGTCACATTTTTATTTCAATTGCTAACACATAAAATTAGACATCTAACCACTCCCACTTCTAATTCCATACATCTCTAACATCACACAAACAACTATACTCTCAAGAAAATCAACCTCTCCAATACAATGGTGACCAGACCATACCCTTCTCCACAATCCCCATTTTGGCCTGAGATGAGAAAGATGTTGGGAAAGGTTGAAATTTATGTCTCTAAGTCTCACAATTGCATTTTTTTAAGGTTCGTAAGTCCCTTTTTCACAAAACCATTTTATTCAATTCCCCTCCAATTTGGCACGGCTGGGTAAGATTAGAAAAAATGAGGCATCATTACACCTAGCAATTTCATTTGTTTTAGAGTTTCTAAAACCACTTCAACAAATAAATATTGTGTCAGGGATGACCCTACTTTCACCTTTCACATCCAGCCATCCTTGTTGTCCATGAGCCCACATTTCTTTTAGACAATTTGTCAAACAATTTACAAACCCTATGCATACTTCCAACGCTTGCCAAATACAATTTATGAGAAGTTTCCAAACTATTTTCAAACGGTCTATAGATCTTGTGTTGGGGTGAAGCTAACCTCCTAAGTGTCATCCCTAATTTACTTAATCATCCCACATTTTGGACAAGCCTCCCAGCTGCAATAAAAACAAACTATATAAAAATAAAGATAGTTATGCCATTGTTGTCCTCTGCTAGCTCCACTCAAGAATAGATAAAAGTGCCCAGGAAAGAAAACAAATTGTTGGCGCAGGTTCAAGGGTTTGGATTTACACCATCGTAAAATCCATTTTTTTGAAGTTCTTCAAGGTTCCTTCAGCAAATACATCTATTAATAGTACCTCCCTCTCAACACATGACATGCAATTAAAACCAAATTTAAGGCTCCTTCCAGCTCAAAAGCTCTCATTCACATAGGCATGGTGGTTAGCAGCAAGTAGATACATCCTTGCATAACATAGGCAATTACAACATCTAGTAAATTTCACATTTATTTTTATGTTTATTATGCTATATTGATACGTACACCCTGTCCAAGACTCCCAAATTGGCACATGTTGGACACACGCTGACAGAATTGAACTGGTCGAGATAGAGGTTTACTTGATGCATTTATTATTTTAGGATGATAATGAATTATTTATTATTTTAAATGAAGACTCTTTTATTGTGTTCATTCCATGATTTATTTAATTTTTTAACATTTTCTTTAACTGAGACCTCCACCACTCTTAATACACCCCTTATTTATCATGTAAATATCTTCATTGAGAAATATGTATAATCCTTTTATTGATATCGTAAAACAAATTGATTAGGACAATGTTAACGTAATAAAAGCTACATACATAACTCAAACTCAAACCTCGAAATGCTCTCGAGTTGAAAGAATTGCAAGGCAAATGACATCACCTCACAAATCGAAGACACAGATATGTTGTTAGTCTGCAAAGGAAACTTCAACGTTACCCTCTTTATTTTATTATCACCATAGTTTAAATTTATTTCATTGCTAATTTTATTTACAATCCCCCGTCGGTGGTCAAAATGAAAACCCAACACAAGCCCAACATTCAATGACCATCCTGCAATCCTTAGACAAGGGTTCCAAATGCATTTATTCGACAACCGGGATAGGGTTATCTTGATCCCCCACGACATACTGGGATCGGTGACAACACGAGCATGTAGGGGCACTACATCTATCACTTCTCAAATAATTATGGAAGAAAGTTGAGAGTTTGAAAATGTTTCTTTATACACAAAAAAATATATAAAATCCAAATCTCATAGTCTATGATGTTAGCAAAAACAACTACATTGTACTATTAGAAGAATAAACCATATGCCAATTTGTAACATACTCAAGCTAAAATATGTGACATATGACCATGAACATATTGCAGCTTAGAAAAGGGGTAAAACCATAATAGGATAAAGTGGTTTTAAAACTTGATTATTTAAGAGGTAGATCACACTAAGAACTAGTAGTTAAATTAACATAGAATTTTTATATGTTCTTATTGAAAAAAATGAGATTCTACAAATTTGAAATAAATTTAATGATTACTTATATGGAACAATATTACCTTCAAGAAAAAATCATAATACATTATTTTACAACTTACGTTATGTTTTCATCGAGTCGTCAAGAAAACGAGAAAAAAATCCATATTAAAAAACATCTTTTATTAGCTTAATTTAAGCTCCACAAATAGAAAAATACAAATAAATTAGAATTGTTGGAAAATAAAATGGTTTTAAAGGATGAGATACATGGAATGTTTACAACACCCTATGTATTAACAATTGAGACAAACACACTCATTAAGGATACAATGAAGGCAACAATTTATGGGTTTTTTTACAATACATACTCGATTTTTTCTATTTGGAGAATTTAATATTTATAGCATATAAAGGAGCATGCAAGATAAATGGATCTAATTTTTGAGCTTACGCAACTTCATAATTTAAAAGGAGTTCCAGGAGGAGGGAGAAATTTCTATTTTCAAGGTATGGGCTACCAACTCACACCATACTCTTGTTTGATTATTAACAATTATTTGTTTATACTATCGTATTATTGATTTTAGGAAAAAAATCAAATTATAAGTGTGTACAAATAATGACCAAGTATCGGACAGGAAATGAATACCAAATATTGGGTGGTTAAGAAGAACCATCAAAGACCATCTATATAGATTAAATTTAGTTCCTATAAAAATGAGTAAAAATATTAAAAGGGTTGTAATTTAATGGTGTAATGACAATATAAAGTGTGTTCTTTTATTATTTATGAAGATATAGAGTTCAAGTATATATAAATGAAGATTGAATTTGGGTTCAAGTCTAAATGAATTTAATTAAATGGATAGTTCTTAGTGCATGGCATTAAGTTAAAAAGTATTTATTCATGTATCAATATTAGTAGATCAATTGAATTTGACCGAATGGATGTCCTTTAATACTTGACATTAAGATGAGTAAAGGATGAGTATTTTTGTGCCAATACTAACGATTCGAGTGAATTTAACAAAAAAATACCCCGCTTAATGGTTGGTGTAGACAAAAATCATGCGCTTGGGTACATTTTTAGATCCTAAAAGCACACTAACATTTACATGATTTCTAAGCAAGAAAACTAGTAATTGACAACTCTCATTGGCCTTTTTCTTTGTCTTATACACTTTTATTGGCTTTATGCATTTGTTACTCCTCCTAAAGCACTTGAATATTTTATTTTTCTATGGATTTGGACACTAGCACCTAGTTAAGAAAGTAGTGCTAGGTTTTCTTGTCCGCATGTGTGCTCTTATTCCTCTTTATCTTTTTCTACCCATTTTGGGCCTCTTTTATATCTTAATTACTTTTTATTTCTATGGGTTGATCTCTTCATTGTCAATTATGAAATTCAAACAAGGAAATTTTATAAATACATAGTTATACTTTCAAAATGAGGTGAAAATAAGATACAAAACACTAAGCATTATTATCATCACCTAAGCTTGCATCCAAAAGGCACTAAGCACTTCAAAGACATCCATCTAGCATCCATAAAAGTGATAAGGGTTTCATAACTTTGCATACACTTTGCATAGGTGGGGCAAGTCTATTTTATTCCATCCACACATACTATTACATTGCTACATTCTAGATCTATCCCGTTATCATTTCGCAACTCGCACAAGGGAATCCTAGGACATCATTTCTACACACACACAAAAAATACATGGGGTATGAGATGTAATGTAGTGCTCGGCAAGAAGTTCACTCTTCAGTGACCATCAAGGTCCTGTCTCGACTCCACATTCTGCATATTTTTATTATATTTGATATGGTTTGTGGACATGTGTAGGTAGTCATTTTGTTTTGCAGGTTACAAGTACCCTCGGCAATCATAGTGCAAATATCAAGCGACATATAGGAGATAACAGCAAAACTTTCTTTGTGACACATAAGAAAGTAGTTTCTAAACATTTGCATGGCCATGAGTGCCTCAGGCACATGATCGTACGTGCCTGAGTTTCTCCGCCCCTCGTAGACACCCCTGTCTTGATCTATTCCCGAGTTCCATATTTTATAGTTATAGAACAATGTTGTCTATAGTTTGTTCAAGCACTCACACTTGCCCAAATCACTTCATGTTCATTTGAAAATTAGCTAAGTCTTCCTACCTCTCCTTCTTGCTTAGGGTTTCACATCTTTCATGCTTATTTTCTTTTTCTACCTATATATTTAACATTTTTATATCACACATTACAAAGTAGTTACTCCGCAATTAGATTTAATTAATTCCAAATTTTAATAAATCATTTGATCAACCCATCACTTGAACCTTTCTTTCCTCATGGGTTTTCCTTTTTATGCCCATCACCCATCTTGGGCATTTCGGTTCTTTGATCATCTTTTACTTCCTCCATCTATCTGTAGGTCCTCTAAATTAATGGTTGAATCATCTAATCCTTTTCTTAATTCCAAAAAAATTCTGCTTGACAACATCAAATCTTTTGATAGTGAACAATCATATGATGAGGACACCAACATTGATCAAGATCAATTAGATAAGCTTACTAATTTTCATTCTGCCTTACGTGATCACCCTACACACATCCCACATGTCCTAAATGCTTTACTTGTTGTTAAACATGCTCGAGATGCTACCTCTCACCCTCTTATGGGTTCCTCCTTGGTTGTCATGGCCTCCACACAACCCCTTAACATTCCTACTTCCATTCCTACCACTACCCCTCCCCTCATTACTCCTAATACTTCAAACACACAACCTGGTTGGACTCTTCAAAGCTTCTCTCTACTAAGATCTGCAAATCCAAATCCATCAACTACACCAAGCTACTTCATGCTCCTCTCCATCTCTTGATTCCTCATTACTCCTTCACACCCCTTTTACACCCACCATATTTGTTTATCCCCTTCCTCCTAACTTCATTACACCTAAGTTTCCCAGCCTCAATGGTTATGGTGACCCTCAAGAGCATCTTTGATCTTTTCATGCATGACATGTTTTGACTATGTAGATGATCATACTTTGCTAGCTAAACTATTTTCTAGAATTTTTCAAGATTACGCCATGTGTTGGTTCTATGATCTACATGTTCACTCGTTAACTTATTTTACACACTTAGTTTTTGTTTTCCTTTCTCACTTTTCTATCTAAATTTGTTTGCTCATTAACTTATTTTACACACTTAGTTGTCCTTAGTTGTTAGTTAACTAAGTGATAGTGTTCTCATCCCTATGTTTTTGGGATCATGTTCTATCTTGCATTTTTTGTTCCCGAGATGATTTGCATGAGGGGAAATAGGGGTAGTTATGCGCACTATGCTATTTCTACATATTTTCTCAAATTAGGTGATTTGTTTCCATGTATTGTGGATGAGATAGAAATTTTCCAATAGCTATAAATATTGCATCTCCCTCATTTGTTTTGTAATGCTTGATTTTGATATTAATAAATACACAAGCACAATCTTGTTTTCGTGCAAGCTTCTATGTCAAATATTGTTTTCAAGTATTCATTGTCAAGATTTGGTATCAGAGCAAAGATTTTGATCCAGAGAGGAGTGTAGGAAGTTTTAGGGAAGTTTAGGGAGATCTGGAGGAATTACAAAGCTAAGAGGAACCATAGATGCCCCCAGTGATTTCACAGCCCCTACCCGAATCCACACCTCGGTTCATGGTTGATTTGTAGTTGAATAACACCTAGAGTGAAATCACAGGACCTTGCAGACCTAGATGTAACTCTCTTGCAAAAGGTGACATTGTTTCATTCTCTGGTATTTTTTTAAATTACTGTACTTGTAAAAAAATTAAATTGCAAGCATTTTAAAAAAAAAGATATACAATATTTTTATCTGTGGGGACCCAAGCTTTTCAATCTCCCCACATTACTTCTTCTTCCTCTTCTTTGTACTTTGTCTTCTCCTTCCAAGCTTTGTCAAAAGAAGTTTAAGCCACAAAAAAGGAGATCCAATCAAACGTGGAAGCTTCTCTATGAACCTACACCTACTAGAGGAGAAGAAGATAGGAGATTTCAACGATCTCCAACGTGCCTGCATCCAAAACAAAGACTACAAATTGAATGTGGAGAATATTTGCAACCCTGCAAGGAAAAAAACTACATTGAAAAAAAGGAAGAAGAAATTGTCCGCAAGAAGAAAAAATACTGCGTATGTAAAGAGAAATAATAAAAGAAAACTGCATCCAAGGATTATTATAATGCTTAAGAAAAGATATTGAACTACAATTTTTCCCTAAACCGCACTACGCATGCATGTAAGTCTTTATTTGCGTTCATTTTTTATAAAAAATCTTCTAAAAAAATTCCATTTTTGGAAAGGGGCTCGGAAAGATATTGAAATCAAAAGTTAAAAATGGCATAACTTTTAACTGGTACCTCATATTGAGTATGCCATTTTTTTAAAGTGTGTGTTTTTGGGAGCTCTACATCTTGGTCTAATTTTTAATAAGATTTGTTTTGTAAAATTGCAGAAATTAGATTTTTTGTATTTGAAAAGAGGCCAAAGAGCCCAAAATTTATTTATTTTTAAATTGGCCAAGACAGCCATTTTACTTTTGCAAATCGCCACAGAGATAAATTTTTACTGTGGCCAATAGTGCCAAAAATTCATTCTACTTGGCCGAAAAGGAGCCCAAAATAAATAAAATAATATTTTTTTGGGGGGGTGTGCATGCCTTAAGCGAAAAGTGTTCAATTTTTTCTTTTACTGTTTATCACTTTTCACAATGGCCACAATTATGTCACCAAAATTCTTTTTTCTAGATTCTCAAATTTTGCGTTCTGATAATTATCCAAAGCATGGAAAACAAGAATTCTCATACAACTTGATTTTGAAAATCTATGGTCCGTTGTTTCGGTACATTAACAAGATCTGCGTAATAGATGTTACACAAAAGCTACATTTGATCATGCAAATCAAAATCAAAGTTAATAATCTTGTTTAGTGTTTGAGATGAGGTACTGACCTCATATTTGTGAGACCACAACAATAAACTAATCTTGGGACAAGTTAAAAATAGTATATGAGTCCAAAAATAAGAACACAATACTTCATCTCCATAATCAACTATCGAACTTTAAAATGCAACCAACCGAGAAAGTTGAAATGTTTTTGAAAAGAATAAGCAACTTTGCATGCATCACTTCAACCTTTGGAAGAAGAATTAATTGACACATCACTCACACTCATGCCTATAGTATTGAGAGTTCTTCCTCCTTCTTATAGTATTTGTGTGACCACGTTAAACATAACTGGTCAAACAATAATTGTTGAAGAGTTAGTGAATATGCTACAACAAGAGGAAGTTATTCACTCAACTACTGAAACTGAAGAGCAGGCACTTGCTACTAATCAAAAAGGAAAAAAGCAGTCTAATTCTAGTAAATAAATGACCTCAAAAGCAAGGTAATACTCAACAATGCCAAAAGGATTAAAAATGTTTTATTTGTGGTGAAAAGGACATGAGTTAAAAATTGTTGGTACAACACATTCCAACAAGGATCATCAAGTGGTAAAAATATTAATTACCAAAAACAAAATCTAGTCAACAACAGAGTAAACAGGGACAAAATAATCAAAAGTGGAAGAAGAAACCAACTCAACAAGGAAATGTAGCCAAACAGGAAGATCAATTTGATGATGATGAATTCTTATATTCTGCACACAGTCAAATGAAGTATCCAATTCTACAAATCAAATTTTGTATGTCAACTTGGGTGTAACTCGACACATGATAGGAAAGAAAGATTGGTTCTTCACAATGAGTAAAACACCCACCAAAAATCATGTCTCTTTGGGTGATGATACATCATACAATGTTAAAGGCATTGGTTCCATTTCACTACTTACTTAGGCATCATAATTGTAAAATTATAGATGTTCTTTAAATCCCCTGGTTTAGCAAAAATATTTTATACGTATGTCAAATATTAGATCATAATCTCAAAATTGACTTTGATTGTAAAGGCGGTAAAAAGATGTGCCTAATTCAAGATAAGTCATGAAGCTCCAAAATTGTTGCAAAAGCTTTGAATTTGGGAAGAATGTTTTAGTTGGATTTTGTTCAACGAAATGATCAAGCACTAGTAGCCAAGGATACATCATTAGCTCGACTATGGAATCAAAGACTTAGACATGTGATTTTTGGCTATCTTGACACACTTCATCGATACGACATGGTTAGGGGTTTATCACCTCTAAAAAAGGGTACAGATAAATGTCAGCATTGTTTGGCAGGAAAAAAAAATAGAGCACCATTCAAACATAGTACATTTCAGGCTAAGGCAAAACTTGACTTGGTGCATACCAATCTATGCGGACCAATGAGACCTAGCCACTCTAGGTTTCAATATTTCATGCTCTTTGGTATTTATTTTTCAAGAAAAATGTGGATATATTTTCTTGCTACAAAAGATCAAATCTTTTGAAAATTTCAAGAAGTTCAAATCCCTTGTTGAAATAGAGTCTAGTAGGAAAATAAAAACACTCTGCTTAGATTGAGGGGGAGAATACACCAGCAATGAGTTCAATGATTTTTGAAAACACAAGGAATTTTTCATCAAATGGCTTCTCCTCACACACCACAAAAAAATAGTGTTGTTGAAAGGTGAAATCATAATATCATGGATATGGTGTGATGTATGATTGATGATGTAGGTTTATCAAAAACATTTAGCTAAAACGGAAGTCTATTTACTAAATAGAGTTCCCACTGCAGCTCTTGATGGAATAACACCTTAAGAAGCATGGTTAGAGTATAAGCCATCTATTTCATGACCTTATATTTTTAGGATGTAAATCGAGTATGCACATTCCTAAGAAATAAAGAACTAGGCTTCATATGAAATCAAAAAAACTTATCTTCTTGGGATACGGTGATGAAGCTCTTGGCTACTGACTTATGGATCTAAAAACAAGGAGGTTATGCACTAGTCATGATTTTGAGTTCTTTGAGAAGAAACAATCAGATGCTCCTTCCATACATTCACATGATGAAAAAATCATCCCTAGATTGAAAATAGAGGATGGTAATCACTTTGATGATGACAAGCGGTGATGATGGGGAAGATGGTGAAATGTAACCTCCCATAGGAACCACAAAAAGTATGCCTAAATGGAATACAAGTATGATTAGAGATGTAAAATTGGATAGTGTCCCCGACACACCTACCAATGGAATGAGGACTCACAGTATGGATCGAAATGAGATCAATTTGGCCTTAATGGGTAGATTTGTTGAAACTACTAAGCCATCCATAGTTTCAAAATCCCTACAGTCTAAACCTTGGAAAGATGTTATGGATGCATAATATAAGTCACTCATGAAGAATAACACATGACAACTTACAAATCTTCCACCAAGGAAAAATCCGATTGGATGCGAGATGGATCTTTAAAACAAAGTACAAAGCAAATGGAAAATTTGATAAAGATAAGGCTAGACTAGTTCTTTGATGGATATGCTCAAAAAGAAGGAATTGATTATGAAGAGGCATTTTCTCCCACAACTAAGATAAAATCTTTCGGAGTTAATATTTTCTCTAGTTACACAATTTAGTTGGAAAATACACCAAATGAATGTGAAAAGTGCCTTTCTTAATGGTGATTTACAGGAAGAAGTTTACATGACTCGACCAGAAGATTTTGTCATACTAGGTAAAGAGGAAAAGGTATGTAAACTCATAAAATCACTATATGGTCTAAAGTAGTCTCCCGAGCACGATACATAAAAATCGATGAGCATCTCATTCAACATGGATTCAACAGGATTTGATATGATCCTAATCTCTATCACAAAAAGCAAGGGGGGAGATAGTGATCATTGTAGTATATGTCGATGATCTAGTCATCATTGGAGGATTAGTGAGGATGATTGAGTCAACAAAGAAAGATCTAACATGATCATTTGACATGACCGATCTTAGGCTTCTACATTATTGTCTTGGACTTGAAGTTTGGCAAAGATAAAATCATATCTTTGTGTCACAATTTAAATACGTCAAGACAACACTCGAGAAATTAAATATAATGGATTGTAAGCCATTTTCCACACCTATGGAGACAAGACTTCAATTGTCTTGAACAGATCCATCACCACAAGTAAATTTAACTCTCTATCGGTAGTTGATCGGGAGGTTCATCTACTTGACTTACACTAGGTCGGATATCAGCTATGTAGTCAACAATCTTTCATGGTTCATGCAAGAACCAAGGGTTTCTCATTGGAAAGCAACAAAGCAGATATTGAGGTACATCAAAGGAACTATGGACTATGGCCTAGAATACAAGAAGAATAATAACTTCTTCTTGACAGGATATTCAGATTCAGATCATGCAGGAAACATAGATGATAGGAAATCCACTTTAGTACTTATATTCTTTTTGGGATCTGGACCGATATTATGGGGGAGTAAGAAGAATACTTTTGTTTCAAGATCCTCCAAAGAATCAGAATATCATGTATCAGGTGTAGTTGTCTATGAAGTGATATGGCTCTGACGTATACTTGAAGGATTGGTAATACCAAAGAAAGATCCAACCATCCTACATGGTGATAACGAAGGATTAGTAAAACTTGTTCGGAATCTAGTTTTTCATGAGTGCACCAAAAACATTGAGGTGCAGGTACATTTCATTCATGAACATGTTGGAAAAACAACATTTGGCTCCAATATTGCTCAATAGATATGCAACGCTGATGATGTCTTCACAAATTCACTTGCTTGAGGTAAATTTAAGTGTTTTAGATCATTTCTCTCCTGTTCACTTGAGACCATGCTGAATTAAGCTAATTTTTATTCCTAACAATTGGTTCTATGATCTACCTGTTTACTCGTTAACTTATTTTACACACTTATTTGATTTTTTCCTTGCTCACTTTTCTATCAATATTGGCACCAAGATCTCTTATGCACAACTTGCTCAAATCAAACAAAGATCTAATGAATGTCTAGCTGACTATGTTTTACGTTATAAGAACAACCTAGATAAGATGACTAATGTACTAGTTAATTCCACAATTGTAAGATCTTTTTATTCAAAGTATCTTATCTCCACTACAAGAGAGTGTTATCTTTGAGACCTCTCTATCCTTTGATCAATTATGCCATACACTCAAAATGTGTGAAGGAAAACTCTTATCTATGGGAAAATTGAAATATTATGACAATGCTTCATCCTCATCTTCTAATCGGTTTCAAGCTAAATCTAATTTCAAGCCATATCCTAAGCCCATTAAAGCAAAGGCCACTATTAATGTTGTTTCTACACTTGAAAATCTTCAATTGCAACCTCCAAAGTGTACTTTTACCAAATTACCCTATGCACCTCAGTTTCTATTGCCATAACTTATCGAAAGCAATCTTATCACTCTTTCACCACCACTCAATCTCGACCCCTCTTGCCCCCATGGCTGCAACTATGATGAAAATGCACAATGTGATTATCACCAATGCGTTGGGCACTACGAATTCTACTGATCATTGTTTCAAACTCAAGCATATTATTCAAGATCTCATTGACAAAAATGTACTTGAGATCCTTGAGCCATCTACTTCCAAGCCGATCAATGATAATAAAAACCTAAAAATATTTTCCTAAGAATGAAAAGCAAGCTACTGATTCTTTTTCCAATCATACATATCGCATTGTGCCTCCTTCATCGGGACTTCTTGAATTCCATGTTACTTCTATTGATGCATCTTCTTCACTCATTACATTATCAAATCACCATTATCATGTAATATTTTCTTAGGATTCTATGTATAGCAATGCTTCTATTAGTTCTTATACTATCAATAATACTATGATCTATCCATTGGCTCCTACCAACATATGCTCCATTGCACTCCTCCTAGAAATCAATTATCCACTATCTAATGTCACATTTCTAGTCCCTAAGTATTTTGGCTATGTCAAGCTTCCCATTACAATTGGGCCCCTTACCATGCTTGTACCATTCGTTGTTGCATCTTCAATCAAAGGTTGTGACATGATCTTAGGTCTCTCTTGGCTCCATACCGCCCAATCTATCCCTTCCATGAATCATTTTTGCCTCAAGTTCATTCACAATAAACAAATTTTTACTATCAAAGGTGTTCCACCATGCACACCATTTCCTCAGCCCACTTTTTTTGATGCACCACCCATGACACCTAGGATTTCTATGCCTCTCAAATCTAAATCTACCTCCGCACCTTGCTCTCCTCCTCACATGTGACCTACACCACTACCTTTTCATTCCCATCGGTATCTTATTCCACATCATTGGCCTAATACCCCTTCTCGTAAAGCACCTTCACATAAGTGTTCACCACCTCCTTCATCACATAATTCTCCTTCACACATACATTGCTACTCTTCTACACCACCACTCTTAGAGCATCATCACATGCCTTTGTCTCCTAGCATATCGGGTGGAGGGTCCTCGTCCTCCAAAGTATCTTTGGATAGATTTATATCCTTTACACACTATGGGGCATCATCTTTCCCTCCCTTACATTCCTATAGTTGTCTCTAGTCTTTACTATTACACTTCATACTATGTGCATCCTATATAATCTTCCTAAGCACTCTCACACATTTTAATACACACATTGTATTGTCATTACCCTACTACGCACTCTAGTTCCATGATTCAAACTCGAATACTGAGGGTATAATTCTAAAATGAACCTCACATCATCTACATTTTATGCTTTTTAATTTAATACATCTTTCTAAAGCATCTATTCACACACAAAAATCATTACCCGATTTAACACTCTTGTTCTATGGTTCATTCTTGATTGTTGAGGGTGCCTATAAATGAACCTAATTCCATACACATCCACTGGGGGGCACTGCGATCCTATAATCTTCACACCTTGCATATTATACCATCTCATTCATGCTCCATTTTCATATCTTGGTTGCATCTACTCTTGCTAGCTTATTCTATTTACATGTTACACTTTGTTTTCCATGCTAGACATGATTCTTAGTATGTCATCATCTTTCTATATATACACATGCATGTTCACTTGGTATTTTGAGGTGAATGCAGATCTCTTACAGTTTTTACATGCTGCAATGATGCTTGACACTGTACCTTTTACCAATCCCACTAAGGCTCCTAGGGGCATCTACTTCCACTCCACTACTATAGTATACTACACAGTTCTATTGCTACATTATTCACTAATTCTCATTATATTTACTTTACTTTTCATCGATAAATACACACTTTGACATACTATTTATCTTTCTAACATGCTAACAGGTTCTTTATGTGTACCATTTTTCTTGTAGGATCAATATAGCCATGTATCTGCCACTTTTTGCTTATTATTTCTGTTATTATTTCGGGATATGCCATATATCTTGATTGATCATTTTTTGCTTGCTTATGGATGCTTCAACCCTTATTATCTTATGACATTGTGAATGATGTCCCATTTATGAAACTCACTTTTTGTAGTCAATATTGTATGTTTACTTACTTCCTCGTTGTTTGTTACATTGCCTTCTTTTGCATGCTAGCTAATTTTACCACTAACACTTGTTACTAGCCCACTTTGTTTACATGTTCCTTTGTTTCTACCGTGATCATCCCCTAACCCCTATAGGAATCCACTTCAGATATGCATCAAGTCCTCTCCTTTGGGCCACATTCTCCTACTATCATCGCATGCATCCCGACGCGGGGGGCATACATTGGGTGAACAAATCACCCATACATTAGCTCGAGCTATAGTTCGAGATCATCACAAGTATAGAAATAGCATAGGCACACAATCAAATAATGACCGAATATGACTTGCATCCAAAACATGGAGCAGACACCATTTCCCATAATCGGATAGGAACGCACGGGTGCTTATGTCCTCCCCGGGTGTTAATGTCTTGGAGTAAGAAATGGGTGATTTCTCATTACATCATAGTCCACATCAGTTTATAGAGAAGTTATATAGTTACATGCACATACATCCATCACAAAATACATTCTATCTTCTACAATCAATATACTCGTAACAATTCGGAACTAATTGGAACAAATGGAGAAAAATAGAAAAATCAAGATGCACCATCTTTAGTGGTGCTTATTGGGCAAAGTCATGGAAAGAGAGTAAAACTATACCTCTCTCCCTAACGCTTTCTCTTGGCGTGAGATCGCCCAAAAAAATCATACTTGGCGTGAGATTTCTAAAAACACTCGCACTTGGCATGACATCACCCAAAAAACTCATTCTTGGCATGAGATCACCCAAAAACCTCACCTTTAGCATTTAGATCAACAACTTCAAACAACAGGACACTTTTCTATCTCTTACTCTCTCACATATCAGGTGCACACTTTCCTTTTTACATACTTATACACATTTTTCTTTGATTTATCATATACGGAAATTTGACTACTTTCTTTCTTTTATTTTTTAAGTCCGTCCTTATAAGAAGCATCTCACACAGGTTACATCAGCATACTATAACACATACGCTTCACCCCTAGGGTCCACTTCCCTTTCCTAGTCTCCACACTTCACTATGTAATCACTCCACACTTCACTTTTCCACTTAGCAAGTGTTGTCTCCTGAAAACTACTCTACGTTTTCATAGCCAAAATCAAATTTTTTTGAGCTCATGCCCTTCATTGGTGTTTAAGCCAAGTTAGATATTTAAGAAATAAGCAAAAGTTGTGCCCTAGAGCTGTTTAAACCTCTGTTTTGCTCATTTTTAGAAATCCTCCATTTCCGGTCTGTGCATGTAATATCCTCTTTGCAACCTCCTTTTTGATCAAAATTGTTCACTTGTTCTATGGCCTGGGTCATCAAATCATTTTTTGCCTCCATGCCTCTGGTTCGTAAAGGAAATTCAAAAATTGGACTCAAAACAATGAATTTTTCTTCCTCTACATTTTTTCCACAATCAAGATGACGGGTGTATTTCCCCATCAAATTTTGACCCCAATGAATGCAGGTACGTGGTTAGATCCTATTGGATGGGGAAGAACAGGATTTTTGGTGAACTTAACACCTTTGGTCACTTTTGGCAAAAATGGTAAATTGTCCCCGGCCCCGAGAAAGTTTGAAGTTGTCAATTTTGGTTCATTGCGGAAAAAGTGGAAGTTTTTGTCCCAAGCTACACAAGTTCAATTAGGACACTTGGGACCCAAAATCCGAATCGACCAAAAAATTCAAAAGCATGAGAGTGGGTTAGTGGAGGAAATTGAGTTTTTGAGCCTTTTTCCAAAAAAGGTTAAAATGTTTAGAAAAGAGCCACGACCCCATCTCCAACCAGAACGTGCCATGTGTCCTAGTCAAATCGAAGTAGTGGGTTGGCAAAGAAATTTGTTTTTTTGAGCGTCTTTGCAAAAAGGTGAAAAGTTAAAAAGTGACCCGCAACCCCAATCAGGATTTTAAGGGAAAAAGTCAAAGTTGAAGCCCGTAGGGAGAAAGTCAAAGGTGAAGCCTGTCATTGAAAAGTCAAAGCGGGAGAGCAGAATGGCAGAGAACTTTGAGTTTTTTATCCTTTTTCCCAAAAAGGTTAAAATGTTGAGAAAAGGGCCGCTATCCCATTTCCAATAAGAATGTGCCATGTGTCTAAGTTGAAAATTCAAAGCGGGAGAGCGGGCGGGCGGAGAACTTTGAGTTTTTGAGCATTTTTCCAAAAAAGGTTAAAATGTTGAGAAAAGGGCTGCAATCCCATTTCAATAAGAATGTGCCATGTGTCTAAGTTGAAAATTCAAAGTGGGGCTACGGGCCAATTTGTTCCAAATTTCCAAATCTCATGAAAAATCAAAAATGTGAAAGGCTTCCCCGTAGCGCTCCAATCCCTTCTTGCCACATGGATGGCCCAATTTTAGAGTTAGAAGAGCAAATCAAATGATCTATATTTAAACTCGCAAATCAAATGTAACGATTACTTTACAAGATCTAGTATTTAACCCCCTATGAGTGTTTTCTTCACAATAGAGGAATTTGAAAATCCATTGAGGATTTGTGAAGTTGTGATTTTTTGCGAAGAATATAATGGCTTCTCGATGTCATTCCAAGGTGGTGATTGACTTCAAAAAATACCAGAGTGCTTTGTACCTTAAAAAGACAAAAAATGCCACACTTCTTCTATTTTCCCTTCTCCTTAGATTTTCCTCTATTCTCAAATCTCTGTACAAATTTTTCTTTAGCTTCAATAATAAAAGAAGGAATTTTTGCCTTTTTGATTGAGGGATTGATTGGTACCTTACGACTAATGAATTTCATTCGGTCTTGTAGCTTCTCCTACGGATTTGTTTTTCTTCTAACTATAAATGCATGTAAATGAAATTTCTAATTAATGTTTGTGGGCATCTGATATTCTACTCACAACATTAGTTTTCTCCTACCTCCATTTCCACTCCCCTTCCCCTTTCCAAGACAAAGTTTCTTCTCTAGTGAGACATTGCTAGCTTTTCCATAGGGTCAATGGAGTGCCCCTGTTGGATCTCTGGTCGAAAGGCCACCATTAAAATCCACCTTTTTGCATGCACCTATGGAAACTGTACCATTCAAGTAGATGGACTTAGATTCCCATAGCGTTGGCTTGAAACCCACTAATTTATCCACAAAAAAAATTTCTCGCGATCAATTTTGGTGCCCACCATGGTGTAGATTTTGCAGCATCTACACCTAAAAACAACCTCGTGGTCATAAAATACAAAAAAATAATTCTAGAAGAAATGTTTCTGGAAATTGAATAATCACACAAACTACATGGATGTAAATCATGGCTATTCTAGAAATCCTCCTATTGAGAGACTTGATTTACTCTTTCACATTCAAGAATACATTACTTCTAATCGAGAGAAGTTATTTGGCATAATAGACAAAGTTTCAATCATTACTGGACTTGGAAGAGGAATGTGTTGTCAAATTGGAAAGGCAGAGACAAATTCCAACACCCCAAAGAAGAGCATAAACTTTCAAGTTGGTTGTGACGAAGATACACCTGGTAACAGAGGCAAGGAGGACAAGTTGATCCCACATTTGAAGATCTTGAAAGAGAGGTAAGAGATGAAGAGGAGATAAGGGCTCAACTTGAAGAAATAGAAAGACTCCAAATTGAAGCAGAAGAAAGAGCAGCAACAGAAGTAGCCTTAGCAAGACCGGAGGCTAGAAATAGGAATAGAATGGGTGATCATGAGCATGAAGTACGTAGGCCTAATGTACCATGGGGAAGAAATACTGGTCCACTTGCTCTTCCACAACCACTTCATGAGCTCCCAAGAGGCTCAAGAAAGAACTTCCCAAAATTCAAAGGGGATGGTTCTCAGCTCCCAAAAGAACATGTAGCAACATTCATCACTTTGCTTGTGAAGTTTGGGATTTTAAAATGAATATGTTTCAGTTAGGCTCTTTGTGGAGTCACTCCAAGAAAAATTTGTTGAATGGTTCTACATGTCACTCCCAAGATCTTTCATATGTTGGGAAGATATTACAAGTGCATTTAAACATAGGTTCGAGAGCACATAATATTTTCAAGATCTACTGGTCCAATTGGTTTAGATGAAGAAGGTGACCTCTGAATCAATGATATATTTTGTAGCAAGGTATGATAGGTTGACAAGAAGGATCACGGAAGATGTGGTACCCTCTAAAAAAACTTGAAAAGGTTCTTCATCATTGCTTTTCCATCAGAAGTTGGTTTCTTCCTCAGAAGAGCCCAACCAAGAACATTGAGGGAAGCTAAAGACTTTGCAATTGAGACTGATGATGATCTAATTCTTTCTAGAAAATTGAAAGGACCAAATGGGAAGAAAAAAAGGTCGAGTTCAAATTCAGTCACCACTGATCCAATGTTCCAAAAAATGGAAAATGACCTAGTTGCTTTGAAGAAACAATTGTCACAAATCACAATGAGGAATTCTCTAAGGAGACCAAATCTTCCTGATAGACCAAGAATTTCTCCACCTCCTCATAGGCTTGCTCTTGAAGCACCACTAGTCAATGCCATCTGTGACACTAGGGAATCAAAAGAAGGAGTAGACATTGAGGAAATTGAAGAAGAAAGCATGGATGACTATGAAAACTATCTTGAAATTGAAGAGGTTGGCATGCACAATGGCTTGATTGAATACGTTGCTGATGAGGAGGAAAGTGATGAAGAAGCTCCAAGTTTTTCATGTGTTTTTTCACTCATGCACAATCCAAGAATGGTGTTTCAACCTCAAGCAGTTGTAACTGAGAGTAGGAAGAACAAAGAAGATATCTCTCCAAAACCTCCACTAAACAAGATTATCAGCAGGGGATCACCATTACCACCTTCCATGGAATTATCTAGAGAGAAATAAGATTCACCAGTTGTCAAGGATCACACTGTTGTGCCAAGTAAGTTATCTAATTCTTCTCCTAACTCAAAATTTGTTAAGAGCAATTCTCTTCTAAATATTGGTTTTACAAGAACATCTAAATTCCAATCAAAGGCTACACCCCATCTCCTTCCAAGCCAATTGCTACATTTGAAAAGGAGAACCCAACACCAAAAGTAACGACGCATCTATCATTTAAGTCCTCATCCATTGCTGGAACCTCTTCCTCATCTACCATAACTTCATTTTACTTTGTAGATCATGCTAGCAAAATCAAAGTCCAGCTCTCTGAAATTGAATACCTTCAAACACATCCTGCCTAATTTGACAGATTCATCAAGGTAGTTTGGGGTGGTAACTCTACATCCCCAATCTCTAATTCTAAATTCTTACTTCCCACACCATCCACACCATCTTCTCAAAACATGCTAGCCCTCAGTGCCTCCACCACTAACGAGTTGAGCCTTTTTACCTGTCACTTCTCATCAAAGGTTTCCAACTGAAAAATTGCATTATAGATTCTAGAGCCTCAGATAATGTGATGCCAACAAAATTTGCAAATTCTCTTGGCCTCACTTTGACCCGAGTAAATGGCACATGCTACTCAATGGAATCCAAACAAGTTCCATTGGTAGGAAGGATTAAGGATGCTCAAGTTGCACTAGCTGATTACCCTAACAAGAAGATACTCCTAACCATTTTGGTGGCAGACATCCCAACATATTTTGGTATGTTATTGAGTATAATTTTTGCAGAGATCTAGGTGGAGAAATAAAAATGGATTGGTCATCTGCAACTATCCCAGTGAAAGGAGAAATGAAGAAGTTGCTACCAGTCAGAAAAATGAAGTTCACAATAAGGAAGTATGATGATCCAAGAGCTGATATCCTTTTTCAAGATTGTAGGCTTGGAAATTACCTCCTTACATCATAGAGGAAGATGACTTTCCACTTCTCATGGAGGAAGAAGAAGACCAAATCTAGACAATGGAGTTTGATGGTATCCATTTTAGAGCAGGTTCAAAATTTGGTGTAGTATTATACTCTCCCTCCAATGAGGTATATCCTTTTTCCTACAAGCTACAATTTGAAAATACAAATAATACAACAGAGTATGAAGCATTACTCTTAGGCATGAATACAGCATAGGACATGGGAATCAATAAGTTGAGATGCAAAGGTGATGTAGAGGTTGTGGCAAACTAGGTCCTCCAGCAATATCAGGTGAAGAACCCTAAACTCAGGCACTATAGAAACAAAATGTGGGACTGCATTGAATTCTTTGATGCATTCTCCATTAAAGCTATCCCTAGGGAGCAGAATGAAAAGGATGATTCTCTAGCAGTGTCAAATCCCTTAGTGACACCTCATCCTTCTTTTGGAAAGGATAAAGTGACCATTGAGATGGTGTTTAGACCCAGTGCACCAAAAAATGCAAATCACTGGCAGGTCTTCAATGATGACAATCAGATCCTAGCCTTCTTAGAACAAAGGGATAACTTCAATAATATTTCAGTTGAAGGAAGTGAAAACCCACACCGTGAATCAGTCCCCAGAGAAGAGAAGGAAGGAATTAAGGGAATTGATGAAGAGGGAGTAATCAAAAGCGAAAGGAAACAAAATCCCCAAAGTCCTAGTTTCTTTGGAAGACCTCTTTGACAAGCGTGACAGGTTCATCCAAGAGAAAGAAAAATAGTCTTCTCGATGTCCATCTGATTTTGATCAAGAAAACATTGGCACTTCAGATAATTCAATGATGGCTAACATTGGTAAATGTTGCTCACCAAAAGAGAAGAGAAAGTTTGTTACTCTACTAAAAAATTACTCATATGTCTTGGCCTATTCCTATGATGAACTCAAATATTTTCATCCAAAGGAAATGCATCACTCCATTCCTTTGAAGCAAGGAGCTAAGCCCTTCAGGAAAAAACAAAGGCCCTATAATCCAAAGATTGCTAATGTTATCAAAGAAGAGGTGAAAAATATGCTCAATGCTAGAATCATCTTCCCCATCTACCATTCAGCATGGGTGGATAACATTGTGTCAGTAAGGAAGAAGAATGGGGAAATAAGGATTTGTGTAGACCTCTCGAAATTTGAATCAGACATCTCTCAAGGAAAACTACCCTCTTCCAATCATGGATCATATTTTGCAAGCAGTCACTAGATCTGAAATGCTCTCTTTTCTTGATGGATTCTCAAGGTACAACCAAATCAAGATGGCAGAAGAGGATTGCAACAAAATAGCCTTCACAACACCTTGGGGAACTTTTTCCTACAACAAAATTCCTTTTGGCTTGATCAATGTTGGAGCCACTTTCCAGAGAGCAATGGACTTGGCCTTCAAAGATTTGAAATATTGCATTGTCATTTACCTTGATGACCTCATGGTTTTTTCAAAGAGGAGGGGAGATCATATCTGTCATTTGGAGCAAGTCCTTGCAAGGTGTAGGAAACATGGCATTTCTCTAAATCCAAAGAAGTGCATTTTTGGAGTCACAAAAGGTAAGTTCTTTGGGACACATTGTGAACAAACATGGAGCACACATTGATCCTGAGAGGATCAGAGCTATCCAAGCACTAGCCTTACCAACCAGCAAGAAGGGAGTTTATTAATTCTTTGGAAAGGTAACCTTCCTTTGTTGTTTTGTGCCTAAGTTTTCTGAACTGACTAAGCATATAACTTCCATGATGAAGCCTCAAGAAGTTTTCAAGTGGAATAAGGAAAAACAACATTTGAGGAGATCAAGAAAGCCATTGCCAAAGCTCCAACTCTTGTATCTCCAGATTTCAACAAGGAGTTCATCATGTATTGCTATGCATCAAAACATACCCTCTCTATTGTCCTTGTTCAAAAAAATGATGAAGGTTTGGAAGCACCCATTTCTTTCATGAGTTGTCCTTTGAAAAATCATGAGCTAAAGTACAACCAATTGGAGAAACATGCCTACGCAGTGGTCAAAGCTATTAAAAGTTTCAAATTCTACATTCTCAATTCCCATATAGTGGTAATGGTCCCTGGAAGTGCAATCAAGTCCATTTTGACTCAACAAGATCCTGGGGCTAAGAGAGGAAGTTGGATTGCAAAGACCCAAGAGTATGACTTGGAGATTAGACCCTCTAATCTAGTAAGAGGAAATGGTTTGTGCCAGCTGATTGCTGAAGATGAAGCTCTCAAGGCTCAACAGGGAGAAAAGGATGGTGTTTGCTCAACCTGTTCAAGAGACAATCCACAAGTTCTCTTTGTCACCACTACTAATGAGTGGTATGCTAATATTGCTTACTACCTCACTTATGGAGAATGCCCTCCTCATCTTGATTACAAAAGAAGAATAACCCTCAAGCTGAAAGAAGCCAAGTTTTTGATCTGGAATCATGCACTTTACAAGAGATGTCTAGATGGTTGTTTCCTCAGGTGTGTGGATAAGGAGCAATAGCAAAAGTTGCTCGGGGCATATCATGATCAAGATTGTGGTGGACATTTCTCAGCAATGGTCCTTTGTGCATAAAATTCTTAGGGGAAGATATTATTGGCCCTCCATATTTACAAACACTCAAGATTGGATTTCCAAATGTAAAGCATGCCAACATTTTTTGGAAAACCACAAATAGTTGCATTACCACTCAGGCTTGTAGTGATTGAAGAACAATTTCAACAATGGGGGCTAGATTTCATTGGTGTTTTGAATCCTCATTCAAGTGCAAGGCATACTTATGTACTCACTGCAACTGATTACTTCACTAAATGGGTGGAAGCCATTCCAACCAAGCAAGCCAGCTCTAAAACAGTCTACAACTTCATCAAGGAGAATATCATTGTCCATTTTGGAGTACCACAGAAGATTGTTGTAGACAATGCCACCTATTTCTCTTCAAAGGAGCTCACAGAGTTTTGTTATGGTTTTGGAATATCCTTATCTCACTCTTTTGACTACTATCCACAAGGAAATGGGAAAGCTGAGTCAAGCAACAAGAACATTGTTACCATTGTTTGCAACCGGGAGATGAGAATCAAAGGAAATGACACAAGAAGTTATATGATGCATTGTGGGCCGATAAGATCACTCCTAAGAAGGAAATATGTATGTCACCTTTCCAAATGTTTTATGGAGTTGAGGTGGAGATTCCTCTCACAATTGAGATGCCAACTCTCAAGTTGCTGCAAGAAATAGAAGATGGTCAATATAAAGACTCCATTGACAAGAGGATCCTCTTCCTGGAGAAGCTGGAGGAAAGAAAATGCCAAGTGGTGGATAGAATTAAAGAACACCAATTGAAAGTGAAGAAGATATTTGACAAGAGGGAAAAGGCAAGAGAATTCAAGGTTAGATACTTTTTCCTACTATGGGACAAGAGAAGAGAACCAAAGGGCAGCCATGGAAAGTTTGATTCATTATGGCTCGGCCCATTCCAAATTCATGGAGCTTGTGGTGAAAATGTTTTTCTCCTCTCATACTTGGATGGAATGCCATTGGAATTACCTTGAAGCGGTAAATACTTGAAACTATATCATCAGTGAAAGTGGGTTGTCCCCTAACTTATTTCATAGGTGATTTCGTAGGTGTGTTTTTCCTTTTCTGTTGTGTGGTTTTGGTTTACTTTTTTTTGGTTTTTGTTGTGTGTGGTTTGGCTTGTGTGTTTCCTCCTTCTTCCTTTATTTCTTGAAATTGTTCATGAATCTACAAGGCCCAATGGATAAGGCACTTGTCAATGTAATATGTTTTGAAACTTAAGATTTTGGATCCTCATGTCATGCCCTAGCCATGCCGAGTTCACGCCATGTCCCCAAGCTAGAGCCAGTTGTTGTCTCCCAAAAATTACTCTGAATTTTCATAGCCAAATTAAAAAAATTTGAGCTCATGCCCTTCATTGGTGTTTAAGACAAGTTAGAGATCCAAGAAATTAGCAGAATTCATGCCCTAGATTTGTTTAAACCTCTATTTTGCTCATTTTTAGAAATCCTCCATTTCCGAATCTATGCACGTAATATCCTCTTTCTTTGCAACCTCCATTTTTTATCGAAATTTTCACTTTTTCTATGGCACGGGTCATGAAATCATTATTTTTCCTCCATGCCTCACGGTTCGTAAAGGAAATTCAAAAATTGGTCTCAAAATGATGAAGTTTTATTCCTCTATGTATTTTCCACAATTGGGATGATGAACTTCTTTTCCCCATCAAATTTTGACCCCAATGAATGTAGGTACATGGTTAGATCCTATTGGATGGGGAGGAATGGGATTTTTGGTGAACTTAACACCTTTCGTCACTTTTGGCGAGAAAAGGTAAATTTTCCCCATGGCCACGGAAAGTTTGAAGTTAGCGATTTTGGTTCATTGCGGAAAAAGCGAAGTTTTTATCCCAGTGCATAGGTTCAATCGGAACACTTAGGAAGCTGTTGTCCACTCAAAATTCCCCTGCTCTTAAGAAAGTGAAAATTTTAAAATTTTGAGTTTTAAGTGTCTTCTCTGTTGTACTCAATGTTAAAAGTCGAGAAATTGAGAAAATCTACGTTTTTGGGTCATTTTGTGTGTTTTTCGGGCCTGTCGGACATTTTTGTCCCGCATGTCCCAAGTTCAAACGGCGCTCTGTTCCCCGATCGGCCGGTTTCCCCGAAGTTTGTCTTTTTCGGGCCCGTCGGAATTTCTTGTCCCAAATGTCCCAAGTTCAATTTGACAAGTTGTTCCATTTTCGGCCGAATCGCCCGAACCGCGTACTTCGCGCTTTCACGTCCCAAATGTCCCAAGTTCAATTTGGCAAGTTGTTCCATTTTCGGCCGAATCGCCTGAACCGCGTACTTCACGCTTTCACGTCCCAAATGTCCCAAGTTCACCCGGACTCGTTGTCACATTTTCACCCGATCCGGCAGGGTCGCGTGTTTCGCGCATTCGCGTCCCGCATGTCCCAAATGAACCAAGTGCCATTCATGCTTATTTTTCCCGCTCTACCCGAATATCTTGCTTATTCAAATTGGTAGGTATGTATTAAATGCACATTCATTATATTTCTCTCTCCTAATCGGCTATATAACGAGCGACCCCCCTATGCATTTTTTCACACTGCTTCCATGCTATCCTTTGCTCGAACCCTTGCAAACTAAATTCCTGTGCGTGTATCCCTTCCCTCTGTAATTCCTTCCCGAGTCTAGTTCGCAGCTCTGCCCTCCGAATTACTATCAATATGAAGATCAAGTTTCAGGGACATGAACAAATCTCGCCACTAGAGTCTGCCGTTCCCAATATTGGGGACAGTGAAGCTTGTCATCTTGACTTTGGTGATTTTTGGGCAAGGATGGCAGATGTAAACCCTACACCAATGGCACAGATGATTCACGACAGCAGATTGGATTTCACTGGAGGTTTCCCAATCTCAGTGCAATGTGCTGATACAGTGCTTTCATGTGGAGCTCACTTCGACCCTGATTCGAGTGAATTGACCAACGTACATGGGGAACTCATCGCCAAACTGGACGCTGCCGCCATTAGCACTGCGCTGAGAATTCCAGAAATGGATAATGCCATAGTTGTTTCCCAGAATCAAGCACAGGCCCTGTTCAATCAAGACAACGACAAATACAAGGCGCGGGTGGCAAAGTCTTGGCTAAAGAACCCTAAGAAGGGAGCATCTCGTCTATCCAAGACTCTTTTTCGGGCTGATTTCAATGAAGAATTGTCAGATTTTATAATCCTACTGGCTCGGGTTATGGGCTTACCCTCTACTAATGAGTTCCATTTCTAGATGTGCCCGCTCATCAAGCATGGTGTGCGAGGGAACTCAAAATATCAACTGGGCGGAAATCATCAGCATGAACTTGGCGGAGAGTAGTGTCCAATGTACATCAAACGAAGAAGTTCTACATGACTTTGTACATGATGTATACTCTAGCGGCGTCAAGGAAATGGTTTGGTTTTTCTTACATTGATGCCCACAAGGATGATCCTGTATATGCCTACTACCCGCAGTTCACCCTAGAGACCAGCAATCACAATTTTAGAAGGGTAAATGATGCTTTCACCATGTACGTGGTCGTGGCCGCTTGAAGGTGACACTGCTTAGAAGGCTTTACGATGAAGCCATGAACACGATATCGCACTACGGTGCCTATTTTATCCAATTCAGAAAATTCTCCTATATCGGAGCTTCTTTGGCTATGAGAGCACCCCCTCCGAGGCTTCCCATGTTCTGCGAGTGATAAGATGGCTTTGATAGAAGTATGCGGGAAGTTAGATAAATTGCATAGAACCCTTTGTAGAGACAAGAAGATTTTGGTTTGCACTTTCCCATCTCTTTGGGAAATTACACTTGTAAAACATCCCTAGATGCAGAATATAAAAAGAGCCCTGGTTCCCATCATGTTCATTTCTTCAAGCCAAGAACTTGCTTCGAATTGAAGAAGTTCATTGAGCGAACATCAAGATAATCTATCATCATAGGACGTATACGAGAAGACTATTGTTCTAAGCGTGCGAGATGATTTTGAGGCTAGAAGGAGGCACTATGGCAGGTTCTCTCTGCAATTGATCCAAGAACTCAGCTTGTACCAAGTTCTTGAAGGACTCCAGGATGACAACTCTGATCTATACTCATATGAGTATGACAATGTGGTTAAGCACACTCCCTTGGAGGACTTGGATTGGAACAAGAAAGAGAAAGATGATCTGGCCGATATCCTATCTCCAGTCTTAGTCAGGACTAAGGTTTGGTTTGATAGGAAAGTTCGAGAGCTTAGAAGGCACTCAGGAGAATCCTCCTCTAAGGATGTTTCAACACCAAGGAGGGAAGCATCGACTCCCATATCAG
This sequence comes from Taxus wallichiana var. yunnanensis, assembly GCA_018340775.1. Lineage (NCBI taxonomy): Eukaryota > Viridiplantae > Streptophyta > Pinopsida > Cupressales > Taxaceae > Taxus > Taxus wallichiana. The sequence continues at coordinate 204,298,678 of CM031240.1, forward strand.
ACACACCTGTGTAAACCCCTCCTGCCTCATCAACGCAAGGACCTGCAACTTCCACTCCTTCTTTATCCACTCAAGTGTACCAGAAGAAATTCAAAGAGGTTAAGAAGGAGCTCTGTGGAAAAATTGTTATCCCGTTTTGAGTTCACGACAAAACGATCGGATAACCCCTACGAAATTTTCGAAGTGATTTTGCATTATGGCCTCTTTTAAAGAGAATCGGGTTTTCGGGTGTTACCAACAGTTTGACATAAGTTTTAACATGCTTTATGTCTTGTATCTTCCGAAACCCGAAACCTACCTCATATTGTGAAAATCGGGTTTTCGGACATCCAACGCATCGGAACATACCTAAGTTAAAACCTGCTTTGTGTCGTCTGACTTCCGAAACCCGAAACCCGCCTTGTATTGAGAAAATCCTTTGTATTCGGGTTTTCGGAACCCCAAAGCATCGGAACATCCATGATCCAAAACATGTTTTATGCTCCATGCTTTCCGATTCCCGAAGTCCGCTCAATCCTTTGTATTCGGGTTTTCGGGGCTATGTAGCATCTAAGCACCTCATGCTTTATGCATCATGTTTTCCAAAACCCGAAACCCGAATTGCACTAAATCTCCTCGTGTCGGGTTTTCGGACCCCTCCAACATGCTGACATGGCATTCATGCCGAGTGGTCGGTGAGTTGGCACGTGCCGAGCTGAAGTGTATTTATTACCAATTTTCTTATAAATATGCGGATTTCCACGTCATTCTTACCATTCATATTTTTAATTCGTGGATTATTCGCGCGTGCTCTTCCGTTTTCAAAACCCGAAAACTCATCTTGCTTGATTGGATCGTCTGTTTTCGATCTTACATTTCTCGAATTGAAGGTATTTTTCTTTCCCTTCTTTATTCTGGGTTTTTATCGATCGATTGCGCGTATTTTCCTCCCATTTTCTTGCCGGGTGTTGAAGGTTTTCTTTCCTTCTTCTTTCTGAGTTGCTTTGGAAAGGGTTTTAGGTTTTTAGGGTTTTTCTCTTCTGAACTATCACTTGGTTCTATTCTCTTGAAATTCTAATTATATGCATGATGCATGGGTAACCAAAAAGAAAAAGGAAGTTGTATGTTTGGAATTCAAAGAAAGAATCTATTTTTGCTTCTCGAATTTTGAAGATTGTTTTGCAGAGTCAAAGGTCGAAGTATATTGGAAGCAAGTGTCGGGGTTCCTCAAAGTTCCGACGCGTCAAAAGTGGGTGCCGGGTTTCCTCCGTTTCCTATCGTGACAATGAGTGCCGGGCCTTGCCAAAGTTCCGACATATCAAACTTGTCGGGTTCTCAGGGTTTTCCGATATCCTCCTAAGCGTGTCGGACTTTCCTATTCTTCCGGCGTATTCAGTCAATCGGGATTTTCAGTGTGGACAACATCTCCTGAGTTTCAAGCCTTTCTCCCTCCAACATTCTTCATGTCGGACCCTGGTCCATCTCACGAGAAGGCCGAGAAGTCTAGCAGGATGAAGTACAAATTCAAGAAGCCAGAATCCCCATCATATATTGATTGCAATTATGATATCAGGGACACTGAACTTGGCAATATAGATATGGATGACTTCTGGAATAGGGTGAAGAGTTCTTCTCAGACCCCATGGATGACAGCTTTAGCTAACAGTGGCTTGCCCCTTGCAGCAGGCTTTCCCATATCCGCCCAATGTCCAGAATTGGTTTTGGCTTGTGCATCTAGTTACGACTCGGCTTCTCGTTCCGTGAGGAATCAGGCTGGTGAGGTAGTCATCAAACTAGATGGAGCTTATTTTGATGATCTCCTGAAACTACCTAATTTCGAAGAGTATGGGGACCTAAACATCAAGTCGGCTCAGAAGGCCTGGGATAGTAACTAGGAAAATTGCATTAAGGATGTCAACAAGAAGTTCCTGGTCAAGGCTAAACCAGTAGTATCTAGATTTCCAAGGACTATCCCTAGATGTGATTTCATACAAGAAATCAATGATATTATCACCCTGCTGAGCCGGGTTTTTGGCTTGCCGGAATCAAATTTATTTCATGGATGGATGTATCAGTTTATGGTCACCATCAAGAAGAATCAGCAAGGGATTGACTGGGGAACCCTTATCAGCAATGAAATTGATTCTCAGATGACGACGGTCTTATCGACTGGAAGGTTTTATATGTTTTCATATGTGGCTTATGCAGCAGCCGGGATGAGGAACTATCCCGGGCTGGATACTAAGGGAAGCAGAACGACAAACCCAGTTTATAAATATTTCCCTCAATTGACGAAGAAGGGGTCCAAAGAACATTTTAGAAGGGTAAATGATGCCTTCTTCTACGAGAATATCTGCCGGCTGAACCCGGGACTAAGAAAGACAAGAGTCTCAGACGAGGCTTGGACTGAAGTATCCAAATGGGGGTGTATCTTCTTGCAATTCAAGAAGTTTACATATCTTCGAACAGTCATGTACTCGGGAGAGCCTTTCCGTCTGCCTCGCTATCCAGGGGATAGATTGATATTGATAGAATTGGTCAGACAAGTTGTTGGATTTTCACAAATTCCAACAAAGCAAGCATAAGGCAGCAGTATCCTTCCCAATTTCTATTGGGAGATATACTTGCTCGACAGTGGCAAAGGCCAAAAATGTTGAATGTGAACTTCAGGAGAAATTAAAGAAGCATATGAAGTCTCGGGATGGTTTTGACATCCGAGGAGTGCTTAGGGCCTATGGAGCTCAACATCTGCACAGGCCTGATATTGAGGATATATGGGTTGATCTCACAGAACTTGAAGTTGCGGTTCGCAAAAAAAGATAATAGTAGGTTGACTATTAATGAGATGGCACGACTGACAATGAAAGTGTGTTGGATATGTCCTATGATGGGCTTAATGAGGATCGATACATTTTCCCACCTATTGATTGGTCGGCCAGCGAAAAAGCCTCTATCACAGATAGGTCGGCTCTCATTCTTGCTCGCACCAAAAAATGGCTCTCCTCTTGGGGCATGAATTTTAAAGATGACAAGTTTCCCAAGTTGGCTGCTTCGGAGGTGGGGCCCTCCCAAAAGAAAAAGGACAAAGAATCTCCTGGGGGGCCTATAAAAATCAGGATTCCCAAGAAGAGGAAAGAAAGACAAATCTCTTCAATTGTTTCTCCAGCTGAAACGGTGGTTGTGCCAGAATCACCAACACCACCAGAAATAGGAGAAATTAATTTAGAAGAAGGAGGAAGCCAGCTCTTGACTTCATCATTTGTTGATTATCAAACTGAAGAAACTTTGTCTCTTGCATCCCAGGCTTTGGAAACTGAATCTGTGCCTCCCCCTCAACAACCACTCCAACCTCCTCATTCCCCATCCACTTCTTCAAGCATGGCCGGTATTTTCTCTGGACTCTCACCCCTCTCTGCTGGAACCCAAGTGATCACCAGCACGCCCCAACCTGTACCTCTCTTTGTTGCATCTACTACCACGTTGGCTGCTGTTCCCCCTCCAATAGTAGAATCTTCTCCCCTTGAGAGTAGAATACCAGTTACTACAACATTGGCAATTTCCTCTGATACGCCACAATGGCTACTCGAGCAAACTCCGAGGAAGAGGAAAGTAATTGTACCCCTACCAACCTTTGATTTCAGCTCACTCAAGGCTCCTACTGCAAAGTCAGCCAAGAAGCCCAAAACAGTTTCAAGGGTTTTGGTAGATGCTTCAGGAGATAAGTTCGCAGAGATTGCCACTCCCTCGGCTGACAAAACTAGAGAGGATATAACAGCTTCTGATTATCAGATAACCAAGGTGGCTCTAGGGAAAGTGACAGCAGAAGGAGCGCAACAAGATGCACGGGCTTCCATAGACGTGCTGTGCCAAAAGTTGAAAGAAACAAAGGACAGCAGAAATGAGCTTAAGGAAAAAGTGGAGCAGTTGACAGAGGTTTTGATTAAACTCTCAACACCCCTGGAATCCATACCATCTTCTTCTGTATCTGTCGGATTCGATTTCTCATCGGTGCCTACGATTGAGAAGATTGCTAAAAAAGGAAGGGTGGTTGATGAATGGATCCAAAAGTTGCTCCAACAGGGGAAGGAAGTAATTCAAGACGTGGTGAAGGTTCATGAGTCTTTGGGGGAGATTCAGAAGGAAGGAGAGAAGATGGATGAGGAATTCACTGAAGAAATTGGACAGCTTGATTTGACTTGTGAAGCTCTCCAAGTGCTAAAGCAAATACTAGCACATCTCTTGGTAGAAGAAGGCGTTCTTCCACATACAGATAAACACTTCCAGCTGACCAAGGCCATCAGGTTCAGAGTAAAGATTCTCAACGAAGCCTGCAGCAAGTTGAGAGAATCAAGGGATAAATTGATCGATGGGAAAAGTGATCTGGAAGAAGAATTGCTAAATATTTTTCCAAAGGTGTCAGTTGGGAACTCAGGTATCCTATCAATAGATGATCTCTTCAAACAAGTCCAAGAATCATTTAGTATGAACTGCATACGGATTTGACCTTGAATTCATTGGTCAGTTTGTAAGGATAGAGCATACTTTGGAGGCCTTAATAAAGCTCAGCAAAGGATTGAAGAAACTTCCCGGCACTGCCAGCGATGTTCATGAAACCTGTGAAATGTGGAATGATCATTCCACTGCGCCTGATGAGAATGAAATGCAAGGCATTATTCGGAAGTTCTAGGAGTTTCGGAACAAACAGTCTCAGCTGGAGGAAGAGAAAGAAGAAGAAGCAAAAGATGATGATTCGGATTAAGTCCCAACGTCCCATGTCACTTCTATTTTTAGATTGACATGTCTTTTTTATTTCCGTTTTGTCATATTTTTAATCATGCTTTGACTTGATCTCCTGCGTGAGAATCATGCAAAACTGAACTCCAGTTAAAGTGCTACTTTTTAGGATCTGTCCTGTTTTATCTCTAGTTCCTTTTGTTATAAATAAGGGATGCCTGTGCATTCAAAAGGGTCGAGAATTTTTGAGCATTAAGGGGCTATTGGAAAGGAGAAAAACTTTGTGTTTTCTTTCAATCATTTTGAAGAATAGAAGTTGATATTGTTTTACAGACTTTGTGTTGTGAAATATATCTTATTTAAGACAGTGTTCTTATGTTCATGATCTTAAAGCTATTCTTTGCATAGAATCTCAGTGTTTCTAATTATCTCGGACATTATATCTGTGATCTAAAACTCGTATGATTATTTCGTGCTCTGTGTTTACTCGAAAGAAAATACGTTTCTCCCATTTCTTTTCTACCGTGCTTCTTTCACCATGTGAGCTTTCTAACCTATTTCATTTACGAAAGCAATATCATTGAATCGTGTGAATGTGGATTTCGGGATTTCATCCCAACCCCCAATGGTTAGATTAGTGTGAATATTGTATATATTATTTACTGTGTTTTAGATTAGCAATAAACAGGCAGCCTCACCTGTCTTTGAGGAGGGATTTAATCCCATGTACTGTGGTTGAACCTCATATTTTGGTTTGACAAAATATCCAACCAATGATTTTGGGCTCGGCTCCTAGGGACTACGGATCAATAGTATAAAGCTTATCCTCTCGGTGTCTGGCGACTCCATATTTGCCTTATTTTTAATAAGATCTCCTTTCAGTTCAAGCTGGCCAGGAAGATCTTCACTCGGTCTCGCCGAGCTCAAGGTGAAATTGATCCACTCTTCGAGTTACTGCAAAGACAATTTCAGCCTTTCTCCCAACAGCGTTGTCTCTAATCGAACCAGAAGTTCTTCACTGTTCGGAGAAACCGGATCCCTGAAGAATGGGAAGCATCTGCAACTTGTCGTGCACTACTCTTGTCTGATACTCGGATCCCTGTACGCACTCTTTTCAGAAGGATGGCGGTTCAACCTGTGCCTTGGGGTGCAGTTATTGGTCCTCTTTCCTTGACTCCTCCATTGAATGAGTTACCACGTGGATCTCGTAAAAATATTCCCAAGTTCAATGGAGATGGGAAGCAGCATCCTGATGAGCACATTGCATCTTTCTTTGTTGCATGCGGTGTCCTCGGAGTGGCCCACGAAGATGTCTCCGTTCGACTCTTCGTTGAAACGTTGCAGGGAGCAGCAGCTGAATGGTTCTATCACCTTCCAAATGCATGCATCCCAAACTGGGCTACCATGCGGACTAAGTTCGAAGCACGTTTCAAACCAGCTGAAGATTCTCATGCTTTGTTAGCTCAGCTCACGCATATGAAGAAGGAATCGCATGAACCTATGCGGGAATTCGTGGCTAAGTTCAACAAGCTGATCCGGAAGATTCCAGAAATAGCTGTACCGACTCTGGAAAACCAAAAATGCTTTTTCATCAATGCTCAACCTCCTGATATAAGTTTTTTATTACGAAGGTCGGTTATCCCAGATTTGGCTACTGCTCAGTCAACGGCTACTGAAATAGAGGATGATCTCATCTTGGCCGGAAGGATCAAGAAAGACGTACCCAAACTCAAAAATCAAGGTTCTTCTCAAGGTAATACTGATCCTATGTTTCAAAAAATGGCTAATGATTTGATTGCTTTAAAGAAGCAAATGTCTCAGCAGGTGAGCAATGTTCCGTACCGGGATATCCCTAGACGGAATTTTAATAACAATGGTGCACCTGCCAGAGATAGGCCACGGTTAGCTCCTGCTCAACCGAGATTAGCAATTGAAGCTCCGCCCGTTAATGCAGCAGTAGAAATAATTGAAGAAGATGATGAACCAGAAGAACAAGATTCCCGTGAGGATTTCGAAGCTTCAGGATATGCTGATGAGTCTTATGACGAGTCAGCTGGCGACTCCAGCATTGGGTATTTGGAATATGATGAAGATGAATGTGCGCCAGATGGTCAGTCATTTGCTGTCTTCACTCGGTCCCAATCTCAGAACCCCAGAAAACCTCTTGAAAACACTAAGGAGAAGAATAAGGAACCTCCTGTATCCATAGTTAAAAGGGGTACCCCTATTTCGGTGCAAACTGAAAGAGAGGTTACCAAAAAAGCAGCTACTCCTTTTTCTCCTTCTCCTAAGATCAGTGCCCCAGCACAAGCTCATGTAATTAGAACTGAACCTACCATCATTCCTTCTTATACTGCTTTTGATATTGTTGATCATGCAAAGAGAACCAAAATTCAAATGTCAGAAGCAGAATACCTTCAGTCAAATCCTGAACAGTTTGAAAAGCTGGCTAAGTTTATCAGAAGTAAAGCGGCTATTCCATCACCTTCAAAAGGTCTCCTTCCAAATCCTACTCAACCCACACCTCAGAATAATCTGACCTCTGCTTCTTCCTCAGGAAAGATTGAACCATTTTATTTGTCTCTACTTATAAATGGGTTTAAACTCAGCAATTGCATCATTGACTCAGGGGCCTCTGATAATGTTATGCCCGCAAAAGTGGCCCATGCCCTTGGGCTTACTTTGACTAAGTCATATGGATGGTGCTATTCCATGGAAACTAAACAAGTCCCTCTGATTGGTCAAATCAAGGACGCACAGTTTGCATTTGTTGCTTTTCCTGAGAAGAGAGTGAAAATGACTATTCTGGTTGCCGATATCCCTGCGGCTTATGGTATCCTCTTGGGTAGAGGATTTTGTAAAGATGTCGGAGGAGAAATTAATATGGATTGGACCAAAGCCAAGATCCCAGTCAATGGGGTTCATCGGGTTCTTCATCCTGAACCACAGGCGAAGTATTTGGTGACCAAATCAGATGATCCGAAAGCTCAGATCCTTTTCGAAGATGCTAGCTTTGGGAATTATTTCATGGCTTCAGAGATACCCATTGTAGATGTTGAAGAGGAAGATCCCAATGCTATTTGGACGCTCGAATTTGATGGTAGCTGCTCAACCTCTGGATCAGGCGCTGGTGTTGTTCTCATATCTCCTAGCTCCGAGATTTTCCCATCAGCTTATAAGTTGCAATTTGATAATACTAACAACACGGCCGAATATGAAGCCCTGTTATTAGGATTAGAATTGGCCAGATAGAAGGGAATCAGGAATCTCAAGGTTCAGGGGGATGCAGAGCTGATTGTTAATCAGGTCAGGGGTATATATCAGGTAAAAAACGATCGGTTGAGGCATTACAGGAACAAAGTTTGGGATAGTATAGAATGCTTTGATGCATTTTCTATTAAGGCAGTTTTAAGAGATTATAATGACAAGGCTGATTCTTTGGCCGTGTATCTGCATCTCTTCTTCTCCCTCATCCTCAGTTCAAGCAAGATACGTACTCTATCGAGATTGTGTACCGCCCTAGCGTCCCAGATAATGCAACTCACTGGCAGGTGTTCAATGATGATCAACAAGTGTTGGCTTTTCTAGAAAAGGCTGACAATTTCAGTGAGCTATATTTTGAAGGTTCGGAATCAGCCTTTCGTGAAACTATTTCGGATCCATATCAAGAGGTTGATGGTGAATTTATCCAGCTGAAAGGCAACAAGATACCAAAAGGCCTGGTCTCCCTGGAAGGTTTGTTCGACAAGCATGATCGCTTTATCCAAAACAAAAGGCAAGTTGAAGGAGCTTCTTCCTCTGAAGTAGATCAAATCAATCTAGGTTCATCTGATCAACCTCGGATGGTGAATATCGGTAAATGTTGTTCTCCTGAAGAGAAGGTAAGATTCACTTTGCTTTTGAAGAAATACATCGATGTGTTGGCCTGGTCTTATGCAGATTTGAAATCCTTCAAGCCCAAAGATGTACAACACAGTATCCCTTTGAAGCCTGATGTGAAGCCGTATAGACAGAAGCAAAGACATTACAATCCGAAGATTTCAGGGACTATCCTGGCAGAAATTCAGAAGATGTTAGATGCTAGAATTATTTTCCCAATCCATCACTCCACTTGGATTGCTAACATTGTTCCTGTCAGGAAGAAGAATGGTGAGATCCGGATTTGTGTTGACTTCCGAACTTGAATCAGTCCTCACTGAAGGATAACTATCCCTTGCCTATCATGGATCAGGTATTGCAAACTGTTACTGGATCAGAAATGTTATCCATGCTCGACGGGTTTTCAGGATATAATCAAGTCGAGGTAACCACAGAAGATCAACACAAGACAGCTTTCACGACCCCATGGGGTACCTTTGCTTACAGGAGGATGCCATTCGGCTTGATCAACGCCGGAGCTACTTTTCAGAGAGCTATGGACCTGGCATTCAGAGATCTGATGGGCAAGGTCATAGTCATGTATTTGGATGACTTGACCGTCTTTTCTAAAAAACGGAGTGATCATTATGATCATTTAGAACAAGTACTTCTGAGATGCAGACGTCACGGGATTTCGTTGAATCCTAAGAAGTCCATGTTCGGGGTTACAGAAGGAAAGCTGCTGGGTCATATTGTGACTAGAGAAGGAACTAAAATTGACCCAGAGAGGGTAAAGGCTATTCAGAGCCTTACCTTGCCCACAAGTAAAACAGGAGTTCATTCTTTCTTCGGAAAGGTTAATTTCTTGAGAAGATTTGTACCTGATTTTGCTGACAAGACCAAGGATATCCTTGGAATGATGAAAGGAAAAGTTCCATTTCGATGGAGTACAGAAGGGAAGCTGGCATTCGAAGAAATCAAAAGGTAGTTGCTTGCGCTCCTGTCTTAGTATGTCCAGACTTCAAGAAAGATTTCATCATGTACAGCTATGCCTCTGCCCACACAGTGTCGGCCATCCTGATGCAAGAAAATGAAGAAGGCATCGAAGCTCCTATCGCGTTCATGAGTTGCCCGTTGAAGGAACATGAGTTGAAGATGTCACAGATTGAAAAACATGCTTACGCAGTGGTACGAGCAGTAAAACATTTCAGGTACTATGTGCTGAATTCCCATACTCTCGTTCTCGTTCCTGATACTGCTGTTAAATCCATTCTGACTCAACAAGAGCTGGGAAGCCAACGAGGTACTTGGATAGCTAAGGTTCAGGAGTACGACTTGGACATCAAACCTACCAAGTTGGTACGAGGAAGGGGCCTGTGTCAATTGATTGCAGAAAATCATGCTGAAACAGAGTGTGAAAAGACTCAAGATACTTCTTCAGAGCTGCCTATGGTGCTTTTTGTGAGTACGACCGATGAATGGTACACGGACATTGCTTTCTTCCTAACTTATGGTGAATGCCCTCCGCATTTAAATCAAAAAGAGAAGAGGACCGTCAAGTTGAGATCTGCAAAATACCTTTTGTGGAATAATGCAATATACAAGAAAGGTATTGATGGTGTCTTCTTGCGTTGTGTTGATAAATCACAACAGGAAAAGTTATTAGAATCCTTTCATAGCCTAGCATGCGGAGGACATTTTTCGTCCTCTGTAACAGCGTATAAGATCTTACGGGCTAGGTATTATTGGCCTACTCTTTTCCGGGATTCAGCAGAATGGGTGTCTAAATGTGAAGCTTGTCAACATTTCGTTGGTCGTCCCAAGCTAGCAGCTCTTCCTCTGAAGCCTGTGGTGATTGAAGAACCTTTTCGCCAATGGGGGATTGATTTTATCGGAACATTGAATCCTGCTTCCAGTGCTGGACACAACTATGTGCTGACTGCTACTGATTATTTTACCAAGTGGGTAGAAGCCGCACCAATCAAGCAAGCAACTTCTGAAGCTGTTTGCAAGTTCCGGAAAGTATAATCGTCAGATTCGGTGTTCCTCATAAGATTGTAGCGGATAATGCCTCTAACTTCTCGTCACATGAATTAACAGAATTCTGCTATGGATTCGGCATTACTCTGGCTCATTCATCTGACTATTATCCCCAGGGCAATGGGCAAGCTGAGTCCAGCAATAAGAATCTGGTTACTATAATCAGGAAACTAGTAGATGAAAATCAGAGGACATGGCACAAAGCATTGTATGATGCGTTGTGGGCTGATCGGATCACTCCAAAGTGAGCCATAGGGATGTCCCCTTTTCAATTGCTATACGGGATTGATGCTGAAATTCCTATCTCAGTAGAATTGCCGGCCTTGCAGTTGGCGAAAGCGGTTGAAGATGTAGCTTTTCAGAATTCTATCGAAAAGAGGGTTATGTACCTAACCAGGCTAGAAGAAGAGCGAATCAAGGTGGTTGATCATATATCAGATCATCAGAGCAGGGTGAAGAATATTTTCGATAAAAAGTCAAAGCAGCGCAACTTCCAGATTGGAGACCTGGTGTTGCTTTGGGATAAAAGGAGAGAACAGAAAGGAATGCATGGAAAGTTTGATTCTTTATGGAAAGGACCTTTCAAGATCCACGAGTTGAATGGTGAAAATAGTTTCCTTCTATCATATCTGGATGGAGGGTTACTCCCTTTGCCTTTCAGTGGACAACATCTAAAGCTGTTCCACCATTAATGCAAGATGCTCTCTTGCATTGTACATATTTTGCTTTTTGTTGTGTGTTTGCTTTTGTTTTCTTTCTTTCTTTCTTCGTTTTGTTTTGTTTTGGTTTTCTTCTTGACCCCGTAGCCTAATGAATAAGACCAGAGATTCTGAGTTCTCTTCCTTTGGTATTACAAAGAAAGTCCCCAACTGGAGCCAGCTGTTATCCCCATTTTGAGTTCACGACAAAACGATCGGATAACCCCTACGAAATTTTCGAAGTGATTTTGCATTATGGCCTCTTTTAAAGAGAATCGGGTTTTCAGTGTTACAATGATTTGACATAAGTTTTAACATGCTTTATGTCTTGTATCTTCCGAAACCCGAAACCTACCTCATATTGTGAAAATCGGGTTTCGGACATCCAACGCATCGGAACATACCTAAGTTAAAACATGTTTTGTGTCGTCTGACTTCCGAAACCCGAAACCCGCCTTGTATTGAGAAAATCCTTTGTATTCGGGTTTTCGGAACCACAAAGCATCGGAACATCCATGATCCAAAACATGTTTTATGCTCCATGCTTTCCGATTCCCGAAGTCCGCTCAATCCTTTGTATTCGGGTTTTCGGGGCTATGTAGCATCTAAGCACCTCATGCTTTATGCATCATGTTTTCCGAAACCCGAAACCCGAATTGCACTAAATCTCCTCGTGTCGGGTTTCGGACCCCTCCAACATGCTGACATGGCATTCATGCCGAGTGGTCGGTGAGTTGGCACGTGCCGAGCTGAAGTGTATTTATTACCAATTTTCTTATAAATACGCGGATTTCCACGTCATTCTTACCATTCATATTTTTAATTCGTGGATTATTCACGCGTGCTCTTCCGTTTTCAAAACCCGAAAACTCATCTTGCTCGATTGGATCGTCTGTTTTTGATCTTACATTTCTCGAATTGAAGGTATTGTTCTTTCCCTTCTTTATTCTGGGTTTTTATCGATCGATTGCGCGTATTTTCCTCCCAATTTCTTGCCGGGTGTTGAAGGTTTTCTTTCCTTCTTCTTTCTGAGTTGCTTTGGAAAGGGTTTTAGGTTTTTAGGGTTTTTCTCTTCTGAACTATCACTTGGTTCTATTCTCTTGAAATTCTAATTATATGCATGATGCATGGGTAACAAAAAAGAAAAAGGAAGTTGTATATTTGGAATTCAAAGAAAGACTCTGTTTTTGCTTCTCGAATTTTGAAGATTGTTTTGCAGAGTCAAAGGTCCGAAGTATATTGGAAGCAAGTGTCGGGGTTCCTCAAAGTTCCGACGTCAAAAGTGGGTGCCGGGTTTCCTCCCGTTTCCGTCATTGACAAGTGAGTGCCGGGCTTTGCCAAAGTTCCGACATATCAAACTTGTCGGGTTCTCAGGGTTTTCCGATATCCTCCTAAGCGTGTCGGACTTTCCTATTCTTCCGGCGTATTCAGTCAATCGGGATTTTCAGTGTGGATAACATCTCCTGAGTTTCAAGCCTTTCTCCCTCCAACATTCTTCATGTCGGACCCTGGTCCATCTCACGAGAAGGCCGAGAAGTCTAGCAGGATGAAGTACAAATTCAAGAAGCCAGAATCCCCATCATATATTGATTGCAATTATGATATCAGGGACACTGAACTTGGCAATATAGATATGGATGACTTCTGGAATAGGGTGAAGAGTTCTTCTCAAACCCCATGGATGACAGCTTTAGCTAACAGTGGCTTGCCCCTTGCAGCAGGCTTTCCCATATCCGCCCAATGTCCAGAATTGGTTTTGGCTTGTGCATCTAGTTACGACTCGGCTTCTCATTCCGTGAGGAATCAGGCTGGTGAGGTAGTCATCAAACTAGATGGAGCTTATTTTGATGATCTCCTGAAACTACCTAATTTCGAAGAGTATGGGGACCTAAACATCAAGTCGGCTCAGAAGGCCTGGGACAGTAACCAGGAAAATTGCATTAAGGATGTCAACAAGAAGTTCCTGGTCAAGGCTAAACCAGTAGTATCTAGATTTCCAAGGACTATCCCTAGATGTGATTTCATACAAGAAATCAATGATATTATCACCCTGCTGAGCCGGGTTTTTGGCTTGCCGGAATCAAATTTATTTCATGGATGGATGTATCAGTTTATGGTCACCATCAAGAAGAATCAGCAAGGGATTGACTGGGGAACCCTTATCAGCAATGAAATTGATTCTCAGATGATGACGGTCTTATCAACTGGAAGGTTTTATATGTTTTCATATGTGGCTTATGCAGCAGCCGGGATGAGGAACTATCCCGGGCTGGATACTAAGGGAAGCAGAACGACAAACCCAGTTTATAAATATTTCCCTCAATTGACGAAGAAGGGGTCCAAAGAACATTTTAGAAGGGTAAATGATGCCTTCTTCTACGAGAATATCTGCCGGCTGAACCCGGGACTAAGAAAGACAAGAGTCTCAGATGAGGCTTGGACTGAAGTATCCAAATGGGGGTGTATCTTCTTGCAATTCAAGAAGTTTACATATCTTCGAACAGTCATGTACTTGGGAGAGCCTTTCCGTCTGCCTCGCTATCCAGGGGATAGATTGATATTGATAGAATTGGTCAGACAGCTGTTGGATTTTCACAAATTCCAACAAAGCAAGCATAAGGCAGCTGTATCCTTCCCAATTTCTATTGGGAGATATACTTGCTCGACAGTGGCAAAGGCCAAAAATGTTGAATGTGAACTTCAGGAGAAATTAAAGAAGCATATGAAGTATTGGGATGGTTTTGACATCCGAGGAGTGCTTAGAGCCTATGGAGCCCAACATCTGCACAGGCCTGACATTGAGGATATATGGGTTGATCTGCGTAACGAAGTTGCGGTTCGCAGAAAAGATAATAGTAGGTTGACTATTAATGAGATTCAGACGCTGGAGCTTTCTGATTTGCCAGATGGCACGACTGACAATGAAAGTGTGTTGGATATGTCCTATGATGGGCTTAATGAGGATCGATACGTTTTCCCACCTATTGATTGGTCGGCCAGCGAAAAAGCCTCTATCACAGATAGGTCGGCTCTCATTCTTGCTCGCACCAAAAAATGGCTCTCCTCTTGGGGCATGAATTTTAAAGATGACAAGTTTCCCAAGTTGGCTGCTTCGGAGGTGGGGCCCTCCCAAAAGAAAAAGGACAAAGAATCTCTGGGGGCCTATAAAAATCAGGATTCCCAAGAAGAGGAAAGAAAGACAAATCTCTTCAATTGTTTCTCCAGCTGAAACGGTGGTTGTGCCAGAATCACCAACACCACCAGAAATAGGAGAAATTAATTTAGAAGAAGGAGGAAGCCAGCTCTTGACTTCATCATTTGTTGATTATCAAACTGAAGAAACTTTGTCTCTTGCATCCCAGGCTTTGGAAACTGAATCTGTGCCTCCCCCTCAACAACCACTCCAACCTCCTCATTCCCCATCCACTTCTTCAAGCATGGCCGGTATTTTCTCTGGACTCTCACCCCTCTCTGCTGGAACCCAAGTGATCACCAGCATGCCCCAACCTGTACCTCTCTTTGTTGCATCTACTACCACGTTGGCTGTTGTTCCCCCTCCAATAGTAGAATCTTCTCCCCTTGAGAGTAGAATACCAGTTACTACAACATTGGCAATTTCCTCTGATACGCCACAATGGCTACTCGAGCAAACTCCGAGGAAGAGGAAAGTAATTGTACCCCTACCAGCCTTTGATTTCAGCTCACTCAAGGCTCCTACTGCAAAGTCGGCCAAGAAGCCCAAAACAGTTTCAAGGGTTTTGGTAGATGCTTCAGGAGATAAGTTCGCAGAGATTGCCACTCCCTAGGCTGACAAAACTAGAGAGGATATAACAGCTTCTGATTATCAGATAACCAAGGTGGCTCTAGGGAAAGTGACAGCAGAAGGAGCGCAACAAGATGCACGGGCTTCCATAGACGTGCTGTGCCAAAAGTTGAAAGAAACAAAGGACAGCAGAAATGAGCTTAAGGAAAAAGTGGAGCAGTTGAGAGAGGTTTTGATTAAACTCTCAACACCCCTGGAATCCATACCATCTTCTTCTCAGTATCTGCGGATTCGATTTCTCCGGTGCCTACGATTGAGAAGATTTCGAAAAAGGAAGGGTGGTTGATGAATGGATCCAAAAGTTTCTCCAACGGGGAAGGAAGTAATTCAAGACGTGGTGAAGGTTCATGAGTCTTTGGGGGAGATTCAGAAGGAAGGAGAGAAGATGGATGAGGAATTTACTGAAGAAATTGGACAGCTTGATTTGACTTGTGAAGCTCTCCAAGTGCTAAAGCAAATACCAGCACATCTCTTGGTAGAAGAAGGCGTTCTTCCACATACGGATAAAAACTTCCGGTGACCAAGGCCATTAGGTTCAGAGTAAAGATTCTCAACGAAGCCTGCAGCAAGTTGAGAGAATCAAGGGATAAATTGATCGATGGGAAAAGTGATCTGGAAGAAGAATTGCTGAAGATTTGTCCAAAGGTGTCAGTTGGGAACTCAGGTATCCTATCAGCAGATGATCTCTTCAAACAAGTCCAAGAATCTGTTCAGCATGAACCTGTACACGGATTTGACCTTGAAGTCATTGGTCAGTTTGTAAGGATAGAGCATACTTTGGAGGCCTTAAGAAAGCTCAGCAAAGGATTGAAGAAACTTCCCGGCACTGCCAGCGATGTTCATGAGAACTGCGAAATGTGGAATGATCATTCCACTGCACGCTGATGAGAATGAAATGCAAGGCATTATTCGGAAGTTCCAGGAGTTTCGGAACAAACAGTCTCAGCTGGAGGAAGAGAAAGAAGAAGAAGCAAAAGATGATGATTCGGATTAAGTCCCAACGTCCCATGTCACTTCTATTTTTAGATTGACATGTCTTTTTTATTTCCGTTTTGTCATATTTTTTAATCATGCTTTGACTTGATCTCCTGCGTGAGAATCATGCAAAACTGAACTCCAGTTAAAGTGCTACTTTTTAGGATCTGTCCTGTTTTATCTCTAGTTCCTTTTGTTATAAATAAGGGATGCCTGTGCATTCAAAAGGGTCGAGAATTTTTGGAGCATTAAGAGGCTATTGGAAAGGAGAAAAACTTTGTGTTTTCTTTCAATCATTTTGAAGAATAGGAGTTGATATTGTTTTACAGACTTTGTGTTGTGAAATATATCTTATTTAAGACAGTGTTCTTATGTTCATGATCTTAAGCTATTCTTTGCATAGAATCTCAGTGTTTCTAATTATCTCGGACATTATATCTGTGATCTAAAACTCGTATGATTATTTCATGCTCTGTGTTTACTCGAAAGAAAATACGTTTCTCCCATTTCTTTTCTACCGTGCTTCTTTCATCATATGCAGATTTCTAACCTAATTCATTTAGGAAAGCAATATCATTGAATCGTGTGAATGGGGATTTGGGATTTCATCCCAACCCCCAATGGTTAGATTAGTGTGAATATTGTATATATTATTTCTTGTGTTTTAGATTAGCAATAAAAGCAGTGCCTCACTGTCTTTGAGGAGGGATTTAATCCCATGTCGTGGTTGAACTTCATATTTTGGTTTGACAAAATATCCAACCAACAAAAATATTCTCGAGAGAAAGTAGGTAGAAGTGCCTTTGGGACTAGAGAACATCATTGTTCTCAGTGAAAGTAAAGAGAGTGAAGTGCCAGCCCCTGCAAATGCTCCTGAAGCTCCAACAGATAAAGATAAGGAAGTCAAGAGCACTGAACTTCCAAGTGCTATTGATTCCTCTGCAGCAATTGTCTCAAGCGCCCCACTCACATCTCAACTTGAGACCACAGCTGTGAAAACCTTGAGTGTTATGAGCTCTCTATCTCTTGGTCCTCTTGCCCCTCCTGCTGATTCCTCTTCCTCTTTTGCATGGGTGCAACCTTTTGTCGACAGTAGAAAGAGGAAATCTTCCTCTCAGAGCTCAGGGCCAAATTTTGATGTTGTGGCAGCCATGTTAGGCACTACTCCTTCTCATGCCAAGAAAGCCGAACCACCACCAAGATCGTGTCGATGCTCGGTGGTCAGCAATTCACGGAGATTGCTAAGCCTACAGTAGATAAATCAGAGCAGGACTTACAGGCATCTGACCTAGAACTCTCAAGGTTTCCAATGGGAGAGTCTACTCTTGAAGGTGAGATCCAAAACCTCCAGGAGACGGTCACAAGAGTCATTGGGAGGGTAGAGAAAGGGCAGCAAACTATTGAGCAGGTTGGAGGAACAAGCCCGATTCTCACGGGTTTTATCAAATCTCTTTTGTCTAAGGACAAAGTTTTGGACCCTACCCCATTGACTACCCTTCCGCCACCTGTAATTTTGAGCCAAGATGAAGTACAGAGTATCAAAGACATGCACAAGTATTCCATCTATGGCAGAGCTATGGAGGCCATGGTGGAAGATATGCTTGTTGCAGGATTGAACTTCATCGATGAAGCTTTCAAACTCCACGGAAAGGTGAACAATTTGCAACAGAAGCTCTCCTCCACTATCGGGGTCATAGATAAAGAGCTCAAACTCTGGAGCAGTTGCATAGTAGACCTCCGTCTCATGGGACAGACAGATGAGAACATTTTATTGGTGAATAAGGTTTTTGATGATGCAAAGGATAATCTGTCAAAGTCTTGGGTTTACAGCGTGGAGTGGAAGATCAAAGTCTTGGAGGAGGCTTTGGGAGAGCTGAAGAATAGCTGGCAGAAGGGTGAGGCTTTCAAGACACTGGTTGTATCTGCTTTCAAAGACATACACTGTCATCTTCAGGATGAAACTTTTGGTGTGCCTTTTTCCCTGCAAGAAATCAAAGCTCAATTCAGAGCTTTTGTCAAAGATCATCTATTCAAGGAAAGCTCCATTTCCAAAGAGAAAATGAAGGAGATTTGCTCTCTTCAATCTGCCATTGAAGAAGCAAATAAAGACTATCATACTCATGTCAAGTTTGATAAGGAAATGGAGAAGTGCCTTGGATTTTGGTCTCACCATCCTACGCCAACACGTCAGTCCCCGTGGCAGAGACATAGCCGAGGCATTGAAGAGATTCAGGCAGCGAATTTTGAAGTCAGTGGGTCCCTCCCATTCATAACCACATGTCTTCTTCTCCTTATTCTTCTCTTCTTTTCTAATTCTTTTTCTCAGATTCATTGTAATTAGTTGAGGTATTGCGATTGGAAATCCTTAACTAATCTTTAGTTAAAAGAAGTAGTTATAAAGAGTAATCGATTTGTAAGCTATATAATGGCCTCTCCACGCCATTTTGAATAGAGGAAGAACTTTGCTTATTTTCTGAAAGTGTAAATAGATCATAAAGAAATCAATACAGAAGGGCTTTTCATTCTTTGTCTATCTAATCTTGTTTATTCCCAAGCTTTCATTTAACTTTGTGAAGATCATTTGTCTGTGTTATGTCAAGAAACTTTGTGTTCTGGCAGATGTTATTTATAGAACTTTGTGTCTTTAAATTCCATCTTATTTATATGATACAAATGATCTTGTTTCAATTCACTGTAACTTCACATACATAAAGAATTACTCTGTTATCTATAATTCTGAGTGTTGCCTTTCTGCTCATTCTCGTACTCTCATTCCTTAGTCCTTTTGTAATTGATGATCTTTATAGAAAACACTTTTGTAATATCCAAGTTCAACCAGAAAATCATGTTTTGTATATTTGTAAATAGGTTCGTTTCTGAATAAGGGAACCTCTCCCATTAAAGAGGAGGGACTTCTTGTCCCCTGACTGTTGCTCTTCGTAAATTCCTATTTGACAACTAATAGTTTTTGGCGACTCATTTGGGAAAATCATATTCCGATTCTGTAATTTTTGATCATCCTTTGATCCGGAGATTCCGGTTTTACTCGAGGAGAAGGGCCCTTGGTATTGAAGATTCTCGTTTCAGATTTTGGAAAGAGGGTTTTCCTTTTCCTTCAATGAGAAATAGAAAGACTCGTTCGACAAGCACTCCACCTATTCAAGATAGAATTCCTACGGGTGGTATTCCTTCAGAGCCAGCTAGTCCTAATCTTCGAGCTTTGATTCTTCTTTGGTGTTGCGTAGTTCCTCTTCAAGCCATTTTTTCAAAATGGCGGTACCATTGCTACTGGGGTCATCGTCTCGGGCCGCTTTCTCTTCCTCAGCCTTTGCATGAGTTACCCAGAGGTAACCGGAAGAACTTCCCTAAATTCAAAGGCGATGGTAAAGTGCATCCTGATGAACACATCACAGCCTTCATAATTGCATGTGGAGTTTTGGGAGTTGAACATGAAGATGTCTCCGTGAGACTGTTTCGTTGAGACTTTACAAGATAATGCTGCTGATTGGTTCTATCACCTTCCGGCTGGTGCTATCACTAGCTGGGACACAATGAGAACTAGGTTTGAAAACCGTTTCAAACCAGCAGAAGATGTGCATGCCTTGCTAGCCCAAATCTCTCAGATAAAGAAAGATTCACAAGAGCCCATGAGAGAATTTGTGGCCCGATTCAACAGGTTGATTAATAAAATTCCACCAAATACTCGACCTGTTGATCAAATCCAAAAATGTTTCTTCCTAAATGCCCAATCACCTGAAGTTAGTTATGCGCTAAGAAGGGCTAATCTCGCAACATTGGCTGAAGATCAAACTCTTGTTGTTAGTGTCGAGGATGATTTAATCATGTCAGGGAAGTTGAGGAGAGACCCTTCCAAATCTAAGTCGATTCTTCCTCCTCTTCCACCCCTGGACCTAATACTGATCCATTGGTTCAAAAACTTGCGAATGATCTCATTGCCATAAAGAAACAATTGGCTCAGCATGCTCCCTATGCAGACGTTCCAAGGAGGAATTTTCAGCCCAGAAATTGTTTTCCTGCTTCTCAAACAAGATTAGCGCTTGAAGGACCTCCTGTTAAAGTTCCTGTCAATGCAACCTGTGAAGTTGAGGAACCAGATGATGATGAGGATAATGAAGCTTGTGAGGAATTTGTGGAAGAAGTTGATGATGAAGCAGATGAACTTGAGGGATCTTGAGTCAATTTCTTCACCACCGAGGGGCATTGATGATGGAGATGATTATGATGAATTAGTAGCGGACATGAATAGTGAATCATTCATTTGTCATGACTCGAGAGAAGACAAATCGAGGGAGAAAGTGACGCGCCCCCAAGAAATCTAAGGAACAGTATGACAACTATCCTGTAATTGCAAAAAGAGGATCTTCTATCCCGTTTCATCTACACCAAAGGTGAGTCCTGTCAATCCTGCTATTAAAGTTACTTCTTTTTCCCCTAAAGTTGATAAACCTAGGATCTCAAGTGATGATGGCCCGTCCACTTCTGGGTCTTTTGATATTATTGATCACTGAAAAGACTAAGGTTCAAATCTCAGAGGCTGAGTATTATCAAACCCATCCCAAAGCTTTTGCTAAAATGATTCACTTTGTCAATTCCCATTCTAAGACCACCTCTAAAGGCCTTTTACCCACTCCTTCTTCTACACCACACACCTAGTCCAGTCGTGCACATTACTGTCACCTCACCCAATGACAAAATTAAACCATTTTATGTAACACTTCCTATAGTTGGCCATAGGCTCGATGGTGTGTCATAGACTCAGGAGCCTCAGACAACGTGATGCCTGCTAAAGTAGCTCATGCCTTAGGCTTGACCCTCACACACACTTATGGATCTTGTTACTCTATGGAGAGTAAGGAAGTGCCCCTGGTCGGAAGAATTAAAGATGCACAAGTGGCTTTTGTTGCTTTGCCTGAGAAGAGAGTTTTGGCTACCATCTTAGTAGCAGATATTCCTCCTTCATACGGGATGTTGCTAAGTAGGAACTTCTGTAAGGATGTGGGTGGAGAAATTCAAATGGATTGGTCACATGCACTCGTACCTGTTAATGGACAAATGAAGAAGTTGTTGCCTGAGAAGAAATCTGAGTATATTGTACAAAAAACGGATGATCCTAAAGCACAAATACTCTATGAGGATATGGGGCATGGTAACTATATGATTATGTCCCCTAATGAAATCTAACTCCCCAAAGTGTCACCTAAAGATCCTAATGGTGTTTGGATTTTAGAGTTTGATGGAAGTTGTTCCTTAGCTGGTTCTAGAGATAGTGTCCTACTGGTGTCACCTGAAGGAAGCCTTCATCCTTTTTCATTCAAGTTGCAGTTCGAAAATACTAATAATACAGCAGAGTATGAGGCTCTCATTCTTGGACTGCAAGTGGCCAAAGAACAAGGTGTAAAGAATCTTCTGGCTCATGGTGATGCAAAATTGATTGTAAAGCAAGTTAGAAGCCTTTTCCAGGTAAAAAATGGAAGGTTGAAACATTACCGGAATCAGGTTTGGGATTCCATTGAATTTCTTGATGCTTTCTCCATTGAAGCAATACCTAGGGAGAAGAACAACAGGGCTGATTCGCTAGCAGTCTCAGGGTCACTACTGATTCCTCATCCTGACTTCTCTCAAGACAAGTTCACCATTGAGATGGTCCATCGGCCTAGTGTACCTGATAATACCAATAACTGGAAAGTTTTCAATGATGATCAACACTTGCTTTCTTTCTTAGAACTCAAGGGTAATTTTGAACAGCTGTATTTTGAAGGAAGTGACAACCTGCCTCGTGAAAGTGTGCCCTTTGACAAAGCAGTCACCCAAGGAGAAGAAACGGATCAGGATGGATGCATCAATCTCAAAGGAAACAAGATTCCTAAAGGATTGGTGAGTTTAGAGGAACTATTTGATAAACATGACAGGTATGTGAAGTCTAGAGCTTCTACTGGACCTCAACAATCAGCTGAGTATGATAAAATTAATATTGGGAGTTCTACTGATCCTAAGCTCATGAACATTGGAAAATGTTGCACAACAGATGAGAGGAAGAAAGCAATTGATCTTTTAAAGAGGTATAAGGATGTTCTTGCTTACTCTTATGAAGATTTAAAAGCTTTCAAACCAAAAGATATGCAACATTTTATTCCTCTCAAACCTGGAATTAAGCCTTTTAAGCAGAAACAGAGGCAATACAACCCCAAAATAGCTGACACCATCTTTCAGAAATACAGAAGTTGTTGAAGGCAAAAATCATTTTTCCCATTCACCATTCAACATGGATTGCTAATATTGTGCTGTTAGGAAGAAAATGGTGAGATCTCGCATCTGTGTTGATTTCGGGAATCAATCAAAGCTTCCTTGAAAGATAATTATCCTTTACCTATGATGGATCGGGTCTTACAAGCAAGAATGAGGATTTGAAATGTTTTCTATGCTTGATGGATTCTCGGGATATAATCAGGTAGAGGTTGATACTGCAGATCAACACAAAACAACTTTCACTACTCCTTGGGGTACCTTTGCTTACAAGAGAATGCCTTTTGGGCTCATTAATGCTGGTGGCACTTTTCAGAGAGCTATGGATCTGGCCTTTGGAATTTTGAAAGGGAAGTGTATTCTCATATACCTTGACGACTTGACAGTGTTTTCTAAAACAAGGGCAGATCATTTTGACCACCTGGAGACAATTCTGCTAAGATGCAGACAACATGGGATTTCTTTGAATCCTAAAAAATCTGTCTTTTGTGTCACAGAGGGGAAATTATTAGGGCACATTGTCTCCAAATATGGTATTAAGATTGATCCTGAGCGAGTTCAAGCTATCCAAGCAAATTCCTCTCCCAACCAAGTAAAAAGGGCGTGCACTCTTTCTTTAGTAAGATCAATTTTTTAAGAAGGTTCATCCCTGATTTTGCAGAGTTAACTTTGAATATTTCCCAAATGATGAAAGGCAAACAAACGTTTGGTTGGTCTTACAAGGAAAGGAATCCTTTGAAGGTATTAAGAGAGCTATTGCTAAAACTCCTGTTTTAGCTTGTCCTGATTTCAGCAAAGATTTTATTATCTATTGCTATGCCACGTATAATACCTTGGTTGCTTGTTTTGACTCAAGAAGACTCTAGTGAGCATGAACTCCCAATTGCGTTCATGAGCTATATTCTGAAAGATCATGAGTTAAAATACACCATGATGGAAAAACATGCTTTTGCAGTGGTCAAAGGCATCATAAGCGGTTTCGTTTTACATCCTCAACTCTCACTCCATGGTGTTGGTTCCAGATACAACTGTTAAGTCAATTCTCACACAACAGGAATTTGGATCCAAGAGAGGGAACTGGGTTGCTAAGGTCCAAGAATATGATATTGACATCAAACCGACCAAGCTTGTTCGTGGAAAAGGCCTTTGTGAGCTCATTGCTGAAGGAGCTAAGCATGAATTACTGGAGAACAAAGTTGGCCTTCCTACCGTTCTGTTTCTTAGCTCAGTTGATGAATGGTATGCTGATATCACTCATTTTCTCACCTATGGAGAGTGCCCCTCTCATTTAACTACCAAAGAAAAGAGGACTGTTAAACTAAGGTCAGTGCAATATGTGTTGTGGGAAAACGCCTTGTTCAAACGTGGGTTAGATGGAAGATTTTTGAAATGTGTGGACAAGGAACAGCAGAGAAAGTTGCTCTCAGCTTTTCATGATCAGGCATGTGGAGGGAACTATTCATCAATGGTCACTGCTCATAAGATACTTCGTGGAGGATATTACTGGCCTTCCTTGTTCAGAGATGCATCCAAGTGGGTTGATAAATGTGAGGCTTGTCAGACCTTCGTGGGAAGACCCAAATTGGCCTCTTTGCCTCTTAAGCCAGTTGTAATTGAAGAACCTTTTCAACAGTGGGGTTTGGACTTCATTGGAACACTTAATCCCGCTTCTAGTGCTGGTCATACTCATGTATTAAGCGCCATGATTATTTCACCAAATGGGTAGAAGCTATTCCAGTTAAGAGTACTACTTCTGAAGTGGTGTGCAGCTTCATCAAAGAGAACATCTTAGTAAGGTATGGTGTACCTAACAAGATTGTAACAAATAATGCTTCGAATTTCTCTTCAACCGAGATAATGGATTTTTGCTATGGGTATGGCATTTCTTTGGCTCACTCCTCAGATTACTACCCTCGGGAAATGGGCAAGCGAATCCACTAATAAAAATTTGGTGACTATTATAAGGAAATTAGTCAATGAATCTCAATGAAACCGCACAAGAAGCTCTATGATGCTCTTTGGGCGAGACAAGATTACACCAAAGAGAGCTATTGGAATGTCTCCTTTTCAAGTGGTATATGGAGTAGAAGCTCAATGCAGAATAACAGTGGTGGAGTCATCACCTTGCATCTAATGAAGGCCATTGAAGATACTAGTTTGAGTGATGCTTTGGATAAGAGAATTATGTACCTTCACAAATTGAATGAGGAAAAATTAGAGGTTCTTTGATAGGATATATGTTCACCAACAGAAAGTAAAGGTCCTGTTTGATAAGAAAGCCGTGTTCGAGAGATTTCCAAGTTAGAGACACTGTGTTGTTATGGGATAAAAGGCATGAACCTCGTGGCTGCCATGGCAAGTTTGATTCCCTTTGGCTCGGACCTTTCAAGATCAGACACTTTGCTGGTAAGAATTCCTTTTATCTTGATTACATGGATGGTTCTCCTCTCCCACTTCCTTATAGTGGGCAGTACCTTAAGTTGTTCAAGTCATAGGTGATTAAGGGGTCCTTTGTATATTCAGTACATCATTTTGTTTTTCTTTCCTTTTTGTTTTGGTGTGTTGTCCTCTGTATTGGTTTGCTTTTTGACTCCGTGGCCCAAAGGATAAGGTACTGGTCTGCTTCCCCGAGTTTGTCTAAGTTCTTACCTTGTCTCATTCCTTAAATTTAAGCCAAGTCATCCCCAGAAGGAGCCAGCTGTTGTCCACTCAAAATTCCCTGCTCTTAAGAAAGTGAAAATTTTAAAATTTTGAGTTTAAGTGTCTTCTCTGTTGTACTCAATGTTAAAAGTCGAGAAATTGAGAAAATCTACATTTTTGGGTCATTTTGTGTGTTTTTCGGGCCTGTCGGACATTTTTGTCCGCGTGTCCCAAGTTCAAACGGGCGCTCTGTTCCCCGATCGGCCGGTTTCCCCGAAGTTTGTCTTTTTCGGGCCCGTTGGAATTTCTTGTCCCAAATGTCCCAAGTTCAATTTGACAAGTTGTTCCATTTTCGGCCGAATCGCCCGAACCGCATACTTCGCGCTTTCACATCCCAAATGTCCCAAGTTCAATTTGGCAAGTTGTTCCATTTTCGGCCGAATCGCCCGAACCGCGTACTTCAGCGCTTTCACGTCCCAAATGTCCCAAGTTCGCCCGGACCCGTTGTCACATTTTCACCCGATCCGGCCGAGTCACGTGTTTCGCGCATTCGCGTCCCGCATGTCCCAAAAGGCATTTGTGCGTCTTTTCCCGCTTCACCCGAATCGGCCGAGCCGCGTGTTTCGCGCATTCGCGTCTCACATGTCCCAAATGAACCAAGTGTCATTTGTGCTTATTTTTCCCGCTCTACCGAATATCTTGCTTATTCAAATTGGTAGGTATGTATTAAATGCGCATTCATTATCTTTCTCTCTCCTAATCGGCTATATAACGAGCGACCCCCTATGCATTTTTTCACACTGCTTCCATGCTATCCTTTGCTCAAACCCTTGCAAACTAAATTCCTGCACGTGTATCCCTTCCCTTTGTAATTCCTTCCCGAGTCCAATTTGCGGCTCTGCCCTCCAAATTACTATCAATATCAAGATCAAGTTTCAGGGACATGAACAAATCTCACCACTAGAGTCTGCCGTTCCCAATATTGGGGACAGTGAAGCTCGTCATCTTGACTTTGGTGATTTTTGGGCAAGGATGGCAGATGTAAACCCTACACCAATGGCGCAGATGATTCACGACAGCGGATTGGCTTTCACTGGAGGTTTCCCAATCTTGGTGCAATGTCGATATGAGTGCTTTCATGCGAGCTCACTTCGACCACCGATTCAAGTGAATTGACCAACGTACACGGGGAACTCATCGCCAAACTGGACACTGCCGCCATTAGCACTGTGCTGAGAATTCTAGAAATGGATAATGCCATAGTTGTTTCCCAGAATCAAGCAAGACCACTGTTCAATCAAGACAACGAAAAATACAAGGTGCGGGTGGCGAAGTCTTGGCTAAAGAACCCTAAGAAGGGAGCATCTCGTCTATCCAAGACTCTTTTCTGGGCTGATTTCAATGAAGAATTGTCAGATTTTATAATCCTACTAGCTCGGGTTATGGGCTTACCCTCTACTAATGAGTTCCATTTCTGGATGTGCCCGCTCATCAACATGGTGTGCGAGGGAACTCAAAATATCAACTGGGTGGAAATCATCAGCATGAACTTGGCAGAGCAGCTGTCCAATGTACAACAAACGAAGAAGTTCTACATGACTTCGTACCTGATGTATACTCTGGCGGCATCAAGGCAATGGTTTGGTTTTTCTTACATTGATGCCCACAAGGATGATCCTGTATATGCCTACTACCCGCAGTTCACCCTAGAGACCAGCAATCACAATTTCGAAGGGTAAATGATGCTTTCACCATGTACGTGGTCAGGCTGCTTGAAGGTGACACTGCTAGAAGGTTTTCTGATGAAGCCATGAACCTGATATCGCACTACGGTGCCTATTTTATCCAATTCAGAAAATTCTCCTATATCAGGCTTGCTGGCTATGAGAGCACCCCTCTGAGGCTTCCCATGTTCTGCAGTGATAAGATGGCTTTGATAGAAGTATGCAGGTAGTTAGATAAATTGCATAGAACCTGCAGAGACAAGAAGATTTCTGGTTTGCACTTTCCCATCTCTTTGGGAAATTACACTTGTAAAACAACCCTAGACGCACAGAATATAGAAAGAGCCCTAGTTCCCATCACTGTTCATTTCTTCAAGCCAAGAACTTGCTTCGACTTGAAGAAGTTCATTGAGCAGAACATCAAGATAATCTATCATCATAGGGTAGATACAGAAGACTATTGGGCTGACTGTGCAGATGATTTTGAGGCTAGAAGGAGGCACTATGGCAGGTTCTCTCTGCAATTGATCCAAGAACTCGGCTTGTACCAAGTTCCTGAAGGACTCCAGGATGACAACTCTGATCTATACTCATATGAGTATGACAATGTGGTTAAGCACACTCCCTTGGAGGACTTGGATTGGAACAAGAAAGAGAAAGATGATCTGGCCGAGATCCTAGCTCCAGTCTTAGTCAGGACTAAGGTCTGGTTTGATAGGAAAGTTCGAGAGCTTAGAAGGCACTCAGGAGAATCCTCCTCTAAGGATGTTTCAACACCAAGGAGGGAAGCATCGACTCCCATATCAGACACACCTGTGTAAACCCCTCCTGCCTCATCAACGCAAGGACCTGCAGCTTCCACTCCTTCATCCACTCAAGTGTACCAGAAGAAATTCAAAGAGGTTAAGAAGGAGCCTGTGGAAAAATATTCTCAGAGAAAGTAGGTAGAAGTGCCTTTGGGACCAGAGAACATCATTGTTCTCAGTGAAAGTGAAGAGAGTGAAGTGCCAGCCCCTGCAAATGCTCCTGAAGCTCCAACAGATAAAGATAAGGAAGTCCAGAGCACTGAACTTCCAAGTGCTATTGATTCCTCTGCAGCAATTGTCTCAAGCGCCCCACTCACATCTCAACTTGAGACAACAGCTATGCAAACCTTGAGCGTCATGAGCTCTCTGTCTCTTGGTCCTCTTGCCCCTCCTGCTGATTCCTCTTCCTCTTTTGCATGGGTGCAACCTTTTGTCGACAGTAGAAAGAGGAAATCTTCCTCTCAGAGCTCAGGGCCAAATTTTGATGCTGTGGCAGCCATGTTAGGCACTACTCCTTCTCACGCCAAGAAAGCCAGAACCACCTCCAGGATCGTGTCTGATGCTTAGGGTCAGCAATTCCTGGAGATTGCTAAGCCTACAGTAGATAAATCAGAGCAGGACTTACAAGCATCTGACCTAGAACTCTCAAGGATTCCAATGGGAGAGTCTACTCCTGAAGGTGAGATCCACAACCTCCAGGAAACGGTCACAAGAGTCATTGGGAGGGTAGAGAAAGGGCAGCAAACTATTGAACAGTTGGAGGAACAAGCCCAGATTCTCACAGGTTTTATCATATCTTTTGTCTAAGGAAAAAGTTTTGGACCCTAGCCCATTGACTACCCTTCCGCCACTTGTAATTTTGAGCCAAGATGAAGTACAGAGTATCAAAGACATGCACAAGTATTCCATCTATGGCAGAGCTATGGAGGCCATGGTGGAAGATATGCTTGTTGCAGGATTGAAATTCATCGATGAAGCTTTCAAACTCCAGGAAAAGGTGAACAATTTGCAACAGAAGCTCTCCTCCACTATCGGGGTCATAGATAAAGAGCTCAAACTCTGGAGCAGTTGAATAGTAGACCTCCGTCTCATGGGACAGACAGATGAGAATATTTTATTAGCGAATAAGGTTTTTGATGATGCAAAGGATAATCTGTCAAAGTCCTGGGTTTACAGCGTGGAGTGGAAGATAAAAGTCTTAGAGGAGGCTTTGGGAGAGCTAAAGAATAGCTGGCAGAAGGGTGAGGCTTTCAAGACACTGGTTGTATCTGCTTTCAAAGACATACACTGTCATCTTCAGGATAAAACTTCGGTGTGCCTCTTTCCCCGCAAGAATTTAGAGCTTTTGTCAAAGATCATCTATTCAAGGAAAGCTCCATTTCCAAAGAGAAAATGAAGGAGATTTTCTCTCTTCAATCTGCCATTGAAGAAGCAAATAAAGACTATCATACTCATGTCGAGTTTGATAAGGAAATGGAGAAGTGCCTCGGATTTTGGTCTCAGTCTACAGCCAACACGTCAGTCCCCGTGGCAGAGACATAGCCGAGGCATTGAAGAGATTCAGGCAGTGAATTTTGAAGTCAGTGGGTCCCTCCCATTCATAACCACCTGTCTTCTTCTCCTTATTCTTCTCTTCTTTTCTAATTCTTTTTCTCGGATTCATTGTAATTAGTTGAGGTATTGCGATTGGCAATCCTTAACTAATCTTTAGTTAAAAGAAGTAGTTACAAAGAGTAACTGATTTGTAAGCTATATAATGGCCTCTCCATGCCATTTTGAAGAGAGGAAGAACTTGGCTTATTTTCTGAAAGTGTAAATAGATCATAAAGAAATCAATACAGAAGGGCTTTTCATTCTTTTTCTATCTGATCTCGTTTATTCCCAAGCTTTCATTTAACTTTGTGAAGATCATTTGTCTGTGTTATGTCAAGAAACTTTGTGTTCTGGCAGATGTTATTTACAGAACTTTGTGTCTTTAAATTCCATCTTATTTATATGATACAAATGATCTTGTTTCAATTCACTGTAACTTCGCATACATAAAGAATTACTCTGTTATCTATAATTTTGAGTGTTGCCTTTCTGCTCATTCTCGTACTCTCATTCCTCAGTCCTTTTGTAATTGATGATCTTTATAGAAAACACTTTCGTAATATCCAAGTTCAACCAGAAAATCATGTTTTGTATATTTGTAAATAGGTTCGTTTTTGAATAAGGGAACCTCTCCCATTAAAGAGGAGGGACTTCTTGTCCCCTGACTGTTGCTCTTCGTAAAGTCCTATTTGACGACTAACAGGACCCAAAAATACAAATCAGCCCAAAAATTCAAAAGTGTGAGAGCGGGCCGGCAGAGGAAATTGAGTTTTTGAGCCTTTTTCCAAAAAAGGTTAAAATGTTTAGAAAAGAGCCATGACCCCATCTCTAACCAGAACGTGCCATGTGTCCTAGTCAAATTGGAGCAGCGGGTCGGCGGAGAAATTTGTGTTTTTGAGCCTCTTTGCAAAAAAAGGTGAAAAGTTAAAAAGTGACCCTAACCCGATCAGGCTTTAAAGGGAAAAAGTCAAAGGTGAAGCCCACCATTGAAAAGTCAAAGTGAGAGAGTGGAACGGTGGAGAACTTTGAGTTTTTTATCCTTTTTCCAAAAAGGTTAAAATGTTGAGAAAAGGGCTGCAATCCCATTTCCAATAAGAACATGCCATGTGTCTAAGTTGAAAATTCAAAGCGGGAGAGTGAAACGGTGGAGAACTTTGAGTTTTGAGCCTTTTTCCAAAAAAGGTTAAAATGTTGAGAAAAGGGCCACAATCCCATTTCCAATAAGAACGTGCCATGTGTCTAAGTTGAAAAGTCAAAGCGGTCTGTGGGCCAATTTGTTCCAAATTGCCAAATCTCACGAAAAATCACAAAATGCGAAAGGCTTCCCTCGTAACCACTCCAATCCCTTCCTGCCATGTGGATGGCCCAATTTTAGAGTTAGAGGAGCAAATCAAATGGTCTATATTTAAACTGGAAAATTGAATGTAATGATTGCTTTGCAAGATCTGGTTTTTAACCCACCATGAGTGTTTTCTTCACAACAGAGGAATTTGAAAAGGCGTTGAGGATTTGTGAAGTTGTAATGGTTTCTTGCGAAGAATATAATGGCTTCTCAACGTCATTCCAAGGGGGTGATTGATTTCAAAACAGACCAGAGTGCTCTATACCTTAAAAAGACATAAAAATGCCATGCTTCTTCTATTTTCCCTTCTCCTTAGATTTTCCTCTATTTTCATAGCTTTGTACAAACTCTACTTTAGCTTCAATAATAAAAGAAGGAATTTTCACCTTTTTATTGAGGGATTGATTGGTACCTTGTGACTAATGAATTTCATTCGGTCTTGTAGCTTCTCCTATGGATTTGTTTTTCTTCTAACTATAAATGCATGTAAATGAAATTTCTAATTAATGTGTGTGGGCATATGATATTCTACTCACAACATTAGTTTTCTCCTACCTCCATTTCCACTCCCTTCCCCTTTCCAAGACAAAGTTTCTTCTCTAGTGAGACATTACTAGCTTTTCCACAGGGTCAGTGGAGTGCCCTTGTTGGATCTCTGGTCAAAAGGCCACCATTGAAATCCACCTTTTGCATGCACCTACGGAAGTTGCACCATTCAAGTAGAGGGACTTAGATTCCCATAGCGTTGGCTTGAAACCCACCAATTTGTCCACAAGATAAATTTTCTTGCCAACAAACATGCTTTATCACCTACATTCTACAGGATCATAAGGTACACATCTTTTCTATCTACTTTATGTTATCGAGTATTCACTCAACAACATAAAGTAGGGGCATTTCTAGGTCCTAAAAGCATACTAGCATTTACATAATTTCTAAGAAAGAAAACTAGTAATTGACAACTCTCTTTGGCCTTTTCATTTTTCTTCTAGACATTTATTAGCTTTATGCATCTATTACTCCTACCAGCACTCGACTATTTTATTTTTCCATGGCTTCAGACACTAGTAGCTAGTTCAGACAGTAGCGCCAGGTGCTCTTATCCTCCTAGGTGCTCTTGTCCCTCTTTATCTTTTTCCTACCACCTTTGGGCCCCCTTCGCTTCTTAATTACTTTTTATTGATATGGGCTGGCCTCTTAGTTTTAAATTGTGAAATTCAAATAAGAGAATCATATAAATACATAGTTATACTTTCAAAATGAGGGAGAAACCACTAAGCATCACTATCATCACCTAATATTGCATCCAAAATAAACCAAGCATTTCAAAGGCATCCATCTAGCATCCATACAAGGGACAAGGGATGCATAACTTCTGCATACACTGTATAGGTGTGGGAAGTCTATTCTATTACATCTAAATATACTATTACATTTCTACATTCTATATCTGGCACGTTATCATTTGTGTAACTTGCACAAGGGCATCCTAGGACATCATCTCTACACACACACACACAAGAACTACATGGGGTGTGAAATGTAGTGTAGCGCTTGGCAATAATTTCACTCTTGGTGGCAGTTGAAGGTCAATCGACTCCACATTCTGCATATTTTTATTCATTGGACATGCACAAGTAGTCATTCTATTTTGCAGGTTACATGTACCCTCAGATATCATAGTGTGAATATCAAGCGACTCGAAGCACAATAAAATGTCCCACTTTTTGGTATGTTTTGTACCATTATAAACATGAATTTTCAGTTTCATTGACTTTCTAAAGGTAATAGCCATAAAACCGTACACATTCATGAAATTCCACAAACTAATGAAATGTTGTGTTTAGAGTTTAGAATACATATAAATTTTAAAATTAAAAAAATTGCAAAAAAATGGTCTTTTTCTTAATTTTATTCATACGTTGTTTCTTATCTTATAAAAGAGGAATGACTGCCCCGGGTAGTTTTTTTGAATGAAAATTTATTTTTTCAGCATGAAATTTTAGATATATGTTCAAGATTTGAATTTTGAGGTGAAATCAAATTTTCATATTTTTGGACTTATATTTTTTTTTAATTAATTATTTAGTAAAACTATTTTCAAATAAATGGCGTACAAATGTTTATGCCAATAAATTTTAAGATTTATATCGAAATTGAATTTTTTTTTCACAGGTAAGAAGAAGACTTCAATAAATAGTAATTTTAATTTTTTCAAAAAAAATTGATATTTTTTGCTATTTTTCAAATTGGGTTGATTGTGTACAATCAATTGTCCTAAAATA
Organism: Taxus wallichiana var. yunnanensis; assembly: GCA_018340775.1. NCBI lineage: Eukaryota > Viridiplantae > Streptophyta > Pinopsida > Cupressales > Taxaceae > Taxus > Taxus wallichiana. The sequence goes on from CM031240.1 coordinate 204,331,439, forward strand.
CCATATGTTAGCAAAATATAAAAAATAAATAGTAAAACATATTTTTAAAAATAAAAATTATATTTTTAGAAAGCTAATAAAATTCTGTATTTTGTGTTAAAATTTTGTAATTTTATTCATTCGTTAACCCTAATTACGTGGCACCTAAGTGGCACATTTTGGCATAAAAATATCCTCCAAATGGATTTGGCGCCAAAATGTGCCACATAGGGGGGTTCACGCGAAGGGGGTTTGCGTGAACCCCCTTCGCCCAAACCCCCTAAACCCTAAATCCCGCCCAAAACTATATAAATATCTATATATAACTCTTTTGCCGCCAACATTATTTGAATTCAAGGGTTCGCGTGAAGGGGTGTTCGCACGAACTGTTTTCTTTGTCCTACATGGCAAGTTCAGGTGAAGGGGGTTCATGCGAAAGGGGTGTTCGCATGAACACCCTCGATTTTCGATCCCGCCCAACCTCTTACTCGCGTTTTTGGGACACGAAGTGGGACACAACATTGTGCTTTGACCAATTAATATCACAAAAGAAAGAAGCTTCGAGCATCTACATGGCCACTATCTCGTCGTCTAGACACGGTCAAGCACCTAAGCACCTCTGCCCTACTGTGAGTGCCCCTATCCAACTTTATTTCTGAGTTCCAGATTTTACAATGATTAGTACAATAACCCTATCTATAATTTTTTTAGCACTCACACTTGCTCGGATCGCTTCATGTTCATTCGAATTCATCTAAGTCTTCCTACCTTTTCTTCTTGGTTAGGGTTTCACATCTTTCGGCTTATTTTCTTGTGTCTCGTTGTATATTTAACATTTTTATATAACACATTATAATAGTTACTTTGCAATTATATTTAATTATTTCCAAATTAAATTAAATTGGTTAGAACTAAACTAAAGAAGGTGTATTATTCATGCATGGATACCGACTATCCAAGTGAGTTTGATTATTTTTGCATTGATACCAATGGATCACGTGACTTTTACAAAATGGATATCCCATAGTGTTTAGTACTAAGCCAAAGAAGGTTGATTATTAATCCTCTAATACCAATTTTTCATGGGAAATAGACTAAATAGATAATCCTCAATCTTTATCACTAAGTCGAAGAAGGTTGATCAATTATGCACTAGTACCAACAACTCATGTTAATTTTATTGAATGGGTATCCCACAATGCTTGCCACCAAATGAAAGAAGGTTGATTATTCATGTACTTCATACATCAGATGCGGGTGAATTTGATTAAATAGATTCCTCTCATTGTTTGGCACCTAGATGAAGAAGCTTGATTATCCATGCATTGATACCAATGGATGAAATGAATTTGACTGAATAAGTACCCCTTAGTACTTGGCACTAAGCTTAAAAGTTCAATTATGCATGCATGAATACAAATGGTTCAAGTGAAACTGAATAGATACCCTTCAGTGTTTGGGCACTAAGCTTAAGAAGGTCAATTATTTGCGCATTGACACCAACCATTCAAGTTAATTTGACTAAATGGATACCCCTTAGTGCTTGGCACAAAAGTGTAAAATATCAATTATTTGTAAATTGATACCCACAGTTCAAGTGAATTTCATTATTCATGCATCAATACCAAAGGATTGAGTGAATTATACTTATTGGATATCTCATGTTTCTTCGCACTAAGTTAAAAAGGGTTGATTATTGATTTACTAATAGCCATGGTTCATGTGAATTTGATTGGATAGATACTCCTCAATACTCAACACTAAGTCAAAGAATGTCAATTATTTATGCACTGATACCAACAGATCAAGATAATTTGACTAACTAAATGTCCTCTAATACTTGACACCAAACTAAAGAAAGTTGATTATTCATGTACAATACTAAGGGATGCAAAATTTCTATGAAAAATCTAGTTGCTTCCAATCATCAATGAAGAAAAGGAAAATAACCAGACATCATTGATCTCATTATCTATTCACTTCAAAATTATTCGTACATACCAGGTTTACTTAAAAAAATAAGTTTCCCCAAAGGTCTGAAATAAAGTTCTTCACATGAGATAAGTTAGATTCCAAATTTCGGTTCAAATTTTCACCTTTAAACGAATGCAGTCATTGTTAGAGAATACTTAGGCTATTATGTGGTTAAGTTCTAGATTTTGTATATTTTCTACAATAGTCCAAACATAACATGCAAGACCAATTATTCGACTGTGATATTCTTTAACACTTTCATTTGCACACAGTTCTATGTCAACCTTCTTTTGTAATGTATTTTAAAATTGAAACCGGTTGCCAATAGAGTTTCTCAAAGATAATTGACTCACATGTACAATTCGTACAACATATCTTATGACAGTGAATGGTTGTGTTTATAAATCTATGAATTGAAATGAAACATTTTATTATGTCTGCATGACAATGGTACTAATGCAACTAAAACAGATGTACAAATTCTCTTGTTACAGAGTTTCTGAAAACAAATCATGTATTGAATTAAACTTGCTAAGACAATCTTGACTCCCTAAAGAACCGAAATCTTCCATATAAAAAAATGAATTAGCCTAAAAAGTAACGGAGAGACATAACTGCTTCAACCAGAAACCAGACATGATTGTCTGCAAATATTTTGGTTATCCCTGGGTGCTCTCCCTTTTGCATATTATATACCACACACTTTCAAAAACTGTATAAAACAAAAAGATCAGGCTATCCTTATAAGAGAGGAACTCGATCAACCTCGGTTGGCTGCAGTCTTGGATTTTGACATTAGATAAATTAAAGCCCATAAAATTGTTGTAACCTTTCAGGCATCTGTATTTACATAATGCAACTAACACCATAGATCATGAGATCATAAGCTGTACAACAAGTGAGAAAACATAGATGGGTTTGATGCAGAAGGAAACAATGACATCAACTTAAAACTGCTACAACACATTAAGGTGAATAGTATTCAGTGCTCTTCTTGGTATGTTTAAAAAATAGTTTGACGCACAGATAAACCCACGACACCTGTCTATCAATAAGTTAATTATGCAAGGTCTTTAACCACAGAATTAACATATTCACTGTATGAACTCTTCCCTTGAAGTGTACAAAAGATTGTTATCAGGTGACAGGATGGTACCACCATTATCCAAAACAATGCTTGTACAGTGAGGATTATGACCCATAGGATATAAGTTGCTTCACGCATACTTTTTTTAAAAGCTGTTAAAGCAGATGTTGGATTAATTTCTATCATTAGCACCATTAAATAATCTCGTATTCAACTCAACTGTAACTGGAATTTATATAAAATTTTAAAATCGATACATAAACTATCTAGATGTAAGGGATGTATTCCTCGCACCAATACGGATTACAATAACTGAAAAACCTTCCTAACTGCAAACGAGATCACAAATAACTACCTTTCTGTAAACCGATGTGAATTCTCCATACCCCAATCTTGAGCTATCTGCAACCCTGAATGCATCTCTTACATCTATCAGTTGTACACCATTAATCTGTAGCAATAATACTCCTAATTCTAAGTCGGACCATCTGCACTTGATTCCCCGCAGTGCAATCTTACTCTCTCGATTCTATGCAACTAAAATCGACAGAGGGAAATTGCAAAGCTGATTTGGAAGTGTTAGAAAAGACTGTAATAATAAAAGACAAAATTATCGCTCACATGACTCTCTGCAACCACAAAGATCGCGAGCGTTTCTGAGCCGCACACCATCTAAATACCAAATCCTACCATATGCACAGATCTTATAGATTACCCGATCCATGCATCCACAACTAATTAAACATCTCTAAACACGCACTAGGGCTTCGAATTAGGGCTAATCGATTCTCTGTATGATCCACCTCACGAAGCACAATTCTTTGTTTTATTTCGCTTCAGGTTGGGAAGAGTCCGTTGGCCTGCACGCAGTAATCCATATTAGCCAAGGAGCCCTCTTTCATATACAGCGCCGCCATGATTGCGCCCTGCACGCCTGTAATAAAAGAACAGAACATGATTATAGCCTGCACATGGAAACTCATGATGGCCGCGCTGGAACCCTGTATTTCTATGCACGATCCGCTTAAAAGCTTAAACTTTGGCTGCTGCTTCATCACTTTCTGGTAGAGAAAGGCCGCCGTCGATAAACCCCAGTCGATGAAAAGCTCTTTCTCCACGGGGCTCCAAAGATAGTATTGATTATAAAATAGATGTGGAGTGTGTATATATCATCCGATCCAGGTCGCGGATTAACTCGAAGTGTGGGCTAAGACTTGTAATAAGTCAAGGAAACGCTGCATTCGCCTCGGGATGGGAAGATATTGAACTTGAACAAAATAAGGAGGTAAGTAGGAAACCGGTTTTTCGTAAAGGAGTTTTGCCTGTTTAAATTGAGTGCAAAATCGGGCGAAAAAGAAAAGAGTGGCTTCTGCACAGACCAAGACTCGAGGGGAATACCACGTTAGAAACGGGGTTCCGACCTTTACTATACTCGGAAAGAACGTAAGCGACTACTACGTAAGAGGTGATGTTATATTTTTCCTTTTTCTCTCTTTTTATTATTGGATGAAGGATCGGCGAATTCTTAGTGATTGAGAAGTTACTAAGTTCAAACACATTAATTTTTTTAGAGTGTATATTACATTTTATATATTGTTGTTAAACTAATGAAACTCATAAATTTTAACACGTCTAAACACTACTAATATATATATATGTGTGTGTGTGTGCCCGTTATATATATATATATGTGTGTGTGTGTGTGTTTGTTGTGTGTATAGATGTATATGTGTGTATATATACACATACACATATATATTTGGTAGATAAATATTATCTCTTGTAAAAATATTAATTATTTGTTTATTGTTATTTTAGCGAGGTAAGAGAGTAAAACAAGTTATATATATATATTCCAACAAAATGTTGACTCTTTTGATTTTAGTCTCATCCTTTATTTATTGGTATTGCATGGGGTTTGTACCTTGATGGGTAGCTACGCAACACATTTCAAGCATCATACACACCATTGGACTATAACCCATTTAAAAGTATAAATATTTTCAATATATTTATTTGAAAATGTTGAAGGATATCAATTTGATGGTATTTATTTTGAATTTGTCACATTATATTCATTATTACTTTTATTAGACTTTCTTCTAATTTATATTTTATTCACTCCCTCAATCTAGCTACACTATTGATTGAGGTTTACAAAAATCTTTCTAAATAAAATGGATTCTAAAGTCAAAGGTGTAGCTAAAATATTATAATTTAAATTTACTTAGAAAAAAAGTCTTAAATGATAATCGAATGAACAATAATTTCATATCAAATTTAATTATTAATATCTCACAAATCATTACGATCTTCCCAAAATCTATTTTATATCATCTCAATGTAATATTTATTTTCTACAACCTAAATATTAAAAATAAGGCTCTTTATTTTTAAATTATTAATTTTATTCAAAAAAATCACCAATCAAAATATGGAATGATATTAAAGAAAAATTTACATAATAACAATTTAAAGTATGGTGTAAGTAATTATCAAGTGCTTTTATTAGTTGTCTTGATGGATTTAAATGATGGAGTGAAGTTAAGTAATCCACTTTCTAAATGGAAGACATTATTATGCACAATTCATATTTCATCTTCTATAATTGTATAATGTTTTATTACGTCAAGTTGAATATATCTTTTGAGTGTATTTTAGAATTGTTTTTACATTTTTAAAAATATTCATTTAATCACATTTTTGGTTTGTGTATCATATGAACTTCAATATATCAATAGATGTATGTTAATACGAGTGACACCACAATAAAAGTGTCTCTCTTACTAACATGAAAATTGACTCTAAAAATCCTCACTATGTTATGTATTTAGTATTAATATGTAGAAAATCAATAAAATATGACATTTTATCATTAAATGTATTAGTTATTAGGCTCACCCCTTCCAAATTAATTGTATAAAAAGATAATAAATTTTTGATACATATAATCATAAATACACATCTCTAAAAAATACCAACACATTAATATGGAGGTGTTTACTTCAGATTTATATAATTTCACTTATGTAAGGTTTCATATTAATTAACGAAACAATTACACATAAATTGTTCATTGATGATAGACAACTTCGATTCAACTAAATTACTATATCAAACAAAAAAATGGGGTAGGCGAAAGGGTCAATTAAATAGGCGTAAAACATTTAGTCGTCCATTTTTTTAATAATATTTATTATTAAAACACTTTATAAACACCTTAATGTAATTATTTTTAAAAAAAAGAAACACTCTTTTATTCGTTGTTAATTTATTAATACATTTCGAATTTGAAAATAAATAAATTTTGAAAAAAAAATCACAAAATATTTTGAACATTGTTTCAAGAAGATTAAAATGGACTCCACCCAAATACTGAGTGCTTTCCAACTGTAACCCTGCACATAGAGGAAAAGACTTGCCCGCTAAGATTATGACCATAAAGAGCCCCTTCACACCTTTTGCACTGTAGCGCATATGACCGTAAATAAGGACGGACGGACTCCATCCTTTACAGTTGGGAGATATTCGGTAAATCCAAAGCTAAGCTCCACGCGTTCCTGCCGCGTACCTCCCGACATAAAAGTGGGCCACCTGGTCGCATGCCCGCTTATTCTATTCTTTTCACCGCTTAAAGTCAGCCCCCTTTTCGACAATCAACAAATTCAACACACATGTAAAGTATTAAGCAGACAGGGCGTTGACTCTCTTTCCACGGCGTAAATCATTACGGAAACCAACAAATTATGTATTCCTTTTCAAACGAAATGTACCGGAGTCGCAGAGGCGAATAAACATTACATATCTCGCATCGGAATATATACATTACATATCTCGCACCAGAATATATATACATTGGGTATCTCACATCGGGACTGGGGATCCAATAAAATCCAGGTCATGTGGGTTAAAATCTCTTCCTTGATTTCTGGCATAGTGGGCAGTTGACAAAATGACATTCGTTTCATCGGATCCTATACATCGTCCATATATTTGTAAGTTACATCTTTTTCAACCTCTAAAATATCTTATATTCCTTTCCCTCGTTGATTTGGTGGCTTGGAGATTCCTCCATTTTGTTTTTTTGTTATTTTATTATATTGTTTGGGACCGCGTTCAACATCTCATTATCTTCTTTTAATCATATTAAAATGCTTAGTTTTTGATACATTTATTTTAGCTATTTATGTGGCGAATAACGTCATTAGAGCACTTTAGCCTTTTGGGCATGGAAGTCCAATAAGTCCTAAGGCATTGGGATGCTCTTTTCCACTTCATGGAAACTAGACATGAAGGTGAGCATTAGTGGATTACGAGGCCATGCTTAAAAGGAAAAATTGTATGTTATCTAGTTTTTAAATCTATTTTGTGGGGATCTAGAACCAAAATTTTATAGAATGGATGGTATATGCAAAATGGTGCCACACATGAGTGATATTGTAGACAACGAAAAATGGCCCTTCAACATTTTTTAGTCATCAAATTGTATGATTTAAGAGTGTTGGTGCACATCAATTTTCGGTCTACATCAGGGATTACTGATGTGTCTATCTATTTTTGATGGTCGTGATTGCATTTTCCACTTTCCCAAATGCTCATATCTCTACCGCCATGTTTCACACACTTAAGAGTTATGTGCATCTAGAGCATGAAAATGTTGATAGGCCACTCAAAACATTATTGGCGTCATTTGGCTCTTTATGTGGCTTCTTTAATCTTCTTAACACATGATCCTCTTATTATTTGTTTTTTTAATTTTTTCAACCATTTAATGTCGATTTTGTCACTAATAGGATCCAAATTTTAATTTAATTTGTCTAAGAATACACAAAGATTATAGTTAATTGAAACATAAATACATTTGGAGGATTACACAACATCTAACACATGTTAATATTTTAGAAAGATCAAGCAATAATTACAACATTCATTGTCAAAGCTTGCAAAAGTACATGTTAGAGTAATCATCGAAGGACACATGCACAAAAACGGGTTCTCATGCTTTTGGAATCGTTTGAATTATTAATATTTGTTAAATAAATTTATTCCCTAGTTTACAATGGACCCTAAGACTACGTATTTTATTTTCCTTAAGGTTTACAAATAATGTCATCCTTATAAGGTACATGAAATCTAATTTACAAATGATCAAAGGTGAAGAATAGAAAATTGATTGAGGTTATTCAAGGTCGAACTAGGTGAATGGGGTTGTCAAAATCTTGTAATTTAAATTTCATTCATCAAGAATATTAGTAACACTAGATATTCATCATGAACATGAATGACTTTTTGGTCATCTTGTCAAGATTAAATATCTCATGATAATAAAGCCTAGTATAATCAAAACTAAGATGAATGCCCTACTTCAAGAATTAGATTATTTAATTAGGCTATATATGTGTATCACAAATGTCTATTTGGCTTAAATAAAAGTGATTGGGGATTTGTGTTACAATTTGGTTTAAATCCATTTATCCATATTACATTTTCGTGAACCCTTCTTTTTGTATATCCCTCTGAGGGGAGTTATTGCTCATATTGTTCTAGATCCAAAAATTATAAATTTTTATCAAGTTTTTGTGTTAGACTTAAAATACCTTAACCCATATTTATGTCAATGTTATTGATCCCAAGCCCTTGTTTTATGAAAATTTATCATATCCATAAGCATTAATGGTTTGCATGACTTTCGTATTTGTTGGAAGCACAATTCACTAAGAGGGGGTGAATCAGTCATATAAAACTTTCATTTCATTTACCATTACTTGCATTCATCATTTCAGTCATCCAATTAATATCCATAATCATATGAGCACATTAGGTGTGTATTAAGCATTCACAAGTGCATGAAATAAAGAAGAAAACACATGAGCACCATATATAACTGGGAAACCCTCAAGGGGAAGAAAGCCTACTAACACTCTACTTATATTACACAAAGTAAAATGACTTAGTGAAACACCAACTTCACAAGGAGCACCAATCCCTAATTTAGCGAAGCACCAACTCCACAAGGAGGCTACAATCCCCTCAGATGATCATGCACCAACTCAAGCATCTGAAGATGAAGATATCTAATTTTTTTGCTACCATGCAACTGATGGAGATCACTAGTTCAAAGCACCCACACTTTCTTCAAACCCTCATTCCTTCAACTCGCTCTATTCTTCTTCTTCATGGACTAAATTTCCTTCATACCTTTGCAAACATACTCTATAACACTCCTCAGCATTTCACACACTTCCTCATATCTAAAATGATTCCTTCATACCTATTTCACACTCACACTTGGGTCACACTTTTTCCCTCTCTCTTAGTTAGTTCAAATTTGAACTCACACAATCAATTTAAACCTTTCTCATCTCAAAAACATAAAGCAATCTAGTATATAACATTTATCTTTGCCAATATATCTTAAAACATACCAATACATTTATAAAAATATTCATAATGAACCCATGTAGTTCATTCATGCTCACATGCACCAAACAAGCTCAAAACCCCATCACCTTATTCATCAAAGACCACAAAAATCATCACCATGATCATCAAGCTCCCAAATTTTCCACGCATGTAAAATATGGCATAAAAACACCATCCATGGCCATTTTTTATCTTTAATCAATCAAATTATCCATAACTCTATCAAGAAGGCTCATATCCTTCTCAAAATAGTTGTTTCCAGGAACCAGTCTTCGCCTTTAGACCTCAAGACCACACAAAAAACCTCAACTATGGTATGTAACAACTCACTAGAAATAAACTAACATGTAGAATACATATATGCTTTCTATATATCATGAAACATCCATACATGTAAACCACACCAACTTTCCTCTTCACCAAATTGAGTTTCCCAGAAAGTAGTTTTAGAAACTCAACTGGTTTGCACCCTTTCTTTCACTTTCAAGACATAAAAATTCCTTAACTAGGAACAAATTTAATCCCTACTCACTCTCTAACTAATATAAAGCATCAACTAATCCATCTCATTCCTCTTCTAGCCAGAGCAATCTTGTCCATAAAATCAAACATCCTTCTTCTTCAAAAATTGAGTTGGTTCACCTATCAAACCTCATCATAAATATACAAACCTTATACCATTGGAAATACCTCTGAATCCTCTTTCCATAACACATTACATTTCCTTCCAACTCCAAGTGGAAGACCTTCAACCAAGTCCATCTTTGAAACTCGCCCCAAAACTACCTTAAAGCCAGTCTTCATAAATATGGCACACTTTTCCATTTAGGACCTCAACCATCATTTAAATCAAGTAAGACTTCCATACTAAAAATAATGTCAATTTATTTCACAACTCCTTTGGAAAAATATGTCCCAAATTGAACTTCAAAAAATGTCGATTGAGTGGGGTCCACTCATCACCAAATGTTATATCTTAGCTTTTTGGAAATATGGGGGAGTCCTCTACAATCACCAATCATCATACTATAATAAAAATCAATTCTTGACATGTATCATGAATATCTCTCCTACAAATTATGAGCTAGGGTTTCAAACTCATAAAAAGAAGTTTACCATATTAGCATTCGTTCATAAAAATGTGACGATGAAAACACTCCATTATTTTTGTGAAATTATCTTATCTCAATTTAAAAACATCCCTTAAATCCAAAATTTTCCATGCAAATCACACAATTCATGGTGAGCATTAGAAGTTGCAATTCGAATGGAAAATCACTCTTTCTTGGACCCTATTTCACCTAAAACCTCATAACATGAAAATACTTATTCATAATGACTTGACATTTTTATCACACCTCTAGGAAACCATTTTTCACCATATCCAATCATCAAGTTATCTCAAATAGTTCTTCATATTCATATTCCATCTCATTTACATAACTAGCCCTTAGGGTTTTACATAGTTTAGGTTAGGTCATCATAGAAGAACCTCATATATCATCAATAAACCTCTCTAAAAGGCCCTAACACACCTAATACAACATTTATCACACCTCTTCATGCCTTCATGAGCTCACATGGCTCTATACCTCATCTTCATGCCTCATTTGGCCTCCAAGCACCTAGACTAGGTCTAGATGAGCACCTGCAACTAAGTCTTCCACATGTACCTACACTCTAAAACTCATGTGATTGCCTAAACACTCTCCTATCATGTTTTCCATGCCACTACCATGTTCTTTAAATCACCATGTAGCTCCATCCATCATGCACCATCACCTAGGCTAGCTAGGTCACCTGACTAGGCTTACTAGACCAAGCCAATCTCACTGAATCCACTTTTTCCATCATTTCAACACGTAAGTATCCATGTAACCATAGTAATGAGAATCATATGATACTTATTCATCATCCTCTTTTTCATTGATGAGCTTTTCACGTGGGAAAATTTTAGTGGCAAATATTCGTAATATGGCGAATATTCCATTTTAGAAAATTTTGAAAAGGCAAATTTTTTGGCACGGGTCAGTGACCTGTTCGCCTAAAAATTACACTTTAATTTTTTTTAGGGGTCGGCTTCGCCTACCCTTGAAAAATATCCCCTATATAAACCTAGATTATTCGCCAAGTAGAACACTTCTACTTCACATTTTTCAACAATATGATATATCCCGTATTATAGATGCGCGACAAGGGGGTAAGTTATTGACGTGCAACAAGGAGGGTTTGCAGACAAGGAGATACTACAGATATTGACGCATAGTAGACGCATGACAAAGAGTTTGTTGATTTGCGACATGGATATTTTTTGATGAGCAAGAAGAGGGCAGAGGCTGCAGACGTGCGACAGGATATTTGCTGTCGCGTGTCAAAAATGCATTGACGCGCGTCAACAGACCTCATTGATGCGCATCAACAACCTTGTTGACGCGCGTCAAAGAGGTCTATTGACGCACGTCAATGAGGGTTATTTGTTGACGCGTGACCTTGACGGATAGTTGACACGTGACAAGGAGGTATAATCAGATATTAATGCATAGCAGACGCACAACAAAGAGTTTGTTGATGCGCGACACGGAGATTTTTTGATGAGAAAGCAGAGGTCGGAGGCCGCAGACGTGCGATAGGAGATTTTGATGTCACACGCCAAAAAAATGCATTGACACGCATCAACAGACCTCAATGACGCGTGCGTCAAGAACCGTAATGAAGTGCGTCACTGAGGTCTGCTGACGCGTGTGTCATGAACAACACCCCTCAATGACGCGCATCATTACAATTGTTGACGCGTCAGTCATCGAAGCAACACCCTCGGTGACGCAGCGTCACGGACACTCGATGGCGCGCGTGTCATTACGGTTGTTGACACACGCCATCGAGGTCCTGCTGACACGCGGCGTCAATGAGGGTTATTTGTTGACACGTGACCTTGACGGATAGTTGACGCGCGACAAGGAGGTACAATAGATATTGATGCATAGCAGACACACGACAAAGAGTTTGTTGATGCGCGACACGAGATTTTTTGATGAGAAAGTAGAGGTCGGAGGCTGCAGATGCGCGACAAGAGATTTTGCTATCGCGCATCAAAAAAATGCATTGACACGCGTCAGCGGACCTCGATGGACAGCGCCAACAACCGTAATGATGCGCGTCATCGAGATTTGTTGACGCACATCAACAGACCTCAGTGACGCACGTCATTACGGTTGTTGACGCGTGTCACTGAGGTCTGTTGACGCGCGTCAATGCATTTTTTTTGACGCACGACAATAAAATCTCCCATCGCGCATCTACTACAGCCTTCTCGTCAGCAAAGACTTGACAATCAGGTGAAATTTTTTCATACAACCCCCAAAAAATTTGCCTTCCCGCGAAACCGGTTCCGGGGATATTCGCCAGGTATTCTCCACCTCCGATTTCCAAGAGGTCTCTTAAAATGAACCCTGCTTTTCACATCATTGACAACACCTAAACGTAACATGCCAACAATCTCACCCTTTGTCATTGATGGAAAACCACCTAGTCTTCTCCCCATTTTTAAATTAATGAAAAATCATACACGTATCTACATTATCTTCATATTTCTCATCTTCTTATAAGTCCTTTCATGAAAACATCACTTAAATTCACCATTTGGGCTCACAAACTTGTTTCACCTTCCTTAAGCTCTATTTTTGGCCTTTTCATGGTTTGATAACATTATAGTAGTCCTTGAAAGAATTTACACAACTCATACACATACCAAATATAATATTTCGGGACTAGAAGCGTCATGCTCACCAATTTCTAGATCTCTACTTGATAAAACTCAAATTTGGATTGACACATTCATTTCTTGACTTCACTAAACTCCTAGGACTAAAATCCCTAAATGAGTTCCTTTAGTGCAATTTTTCCCAACTTCTACCAACAATAAAGAATGATACAAAAAATGACTCATCTTGTTATAGCTCCTCTTGAGCCTTTAATATCCTCCTCTAAGTGAAAATACCAAATGAAGCTTCATACCTTTCCATTATGCCTGGAGATGAATCAACCACATTGACCCAACCCCTGAAACACTTTCTCGGTCTTTTCAATCTTCTTTGGTTGATATTATACATGTTTGACTCAAAACTAACTTGTATTTGAAGTGAAATTTGCAACCATGATTGTCTTATAGCTATTTTAGCACCTCTATACATCTTAAAGCACCTACATCTCTTGCTCCATGATTAGATAGGCTCCCCTACCTTGGAAACTTTTACACATTTTTAGCACTTCATTATACCCTAAAATATACTATTGTACCCACTTTAATGCTTGATTAACTCACCTTTTGAAGAAAACCTGCAACCTTCATTCATTTTTCTATGCAAGTCCTCAAAACACCTTCTACACCTAAAATGGATGAAAAATGAAGCTCCCCTAATCTAATGGGACATACAAAACCAAGAGGACACAAATGTAGTACAATCATATCCTACAATACCCTTGTCTTAGTGAAACTTTTTCAATATGTTTGTAGATCTCACTATTAGTTTGTCTACACTGGTTTTTCTAGCCATCAAAACTCCCGATAGATGCCTTATATACTTGACAAAGAACAAATGATCTCCCTCGTCTTAGTGAATCCACATAGACTTGTAGGTCACTTTTTCAATACATCTACTTCCTTGACATAAGTTTTACAAGCTTTAGATTCTTACCGAAAACTTGTTGTCTTCCTTTATGCACCCTTGTAATAAGCACACACCCTTTAGGTCACCTATAGCATGAAAAATCATCAAAGCTAGTGTTATCTTGACTCTCATAAAATTCTAGAATTCAATTTTATGGGAGGTGAAACCCATATACCTGATCGTAACCCTACATCTTAGCCTTACATCTAGGTCTTCCAAGAACTTATGATGTATGTTATACATTGTACACCTGATGCACATTCAATTTTATCTCCTTTATCCTTAAGAGAACTTTTCATACATTTAGGACATCATCTCAATCCACCATAAATTTTGTGTTGTGACAATATATAGTTCAAATCATAATTTGACTTCCACCTTTGGTTAAAACTTTTATACAAACTTCCACTCAACCTTAATCACACTGAAACTTCTCTATACCTTTTCAAGTTGAAGAAAACACTCTAAAGGACTCTTCTACCGAGATACAAGAATCAATAATTCAGTCATTAAGGGCATGATTGACTCATCCACAACCTTAGAAACAACCATGTATATACTTATCACAAAGTATGATACCTCCGAACTAGCTAGGAGAAAACTACCTTCTTACACCACTATAGGTTAAGTGATGTCACTAAAAACTTCTCGGTTTTGATTCAAGAGAGATACTCAATCAAAACTCAAGGAAAATAATCGTTTAATGAAGACACTTCTTGACACCACTAAGACATAATATTTTTAAGGCATAAAATCTTAATTTTGTAGACATCTTGACTCGTATGCAATTTCAAAGTCATCCCATATCTTCCTCTAGCTCTAAAGTACTTGATTCTCATAGTCCTAGCAATCCTTTACACATATTTGTGCACTTATTAATGATGTAAAATAATCTTAACATTGGTACAACTCTACTTGAGTCTAATACAAACCCAAACATACTTTTTAGACTTGGAACTAAAGAAAAACTTGAAGCACAACCCATCCTTGTTGACCAATATGGACACCACTTGATATAACTTATGATCCACATACCTTTAACTAATGAACAAGACAAAGAAGTAAATTTCAACAATAAGATGACATTTACTTCTCATGACAATGGACTCGACCTAAATGCAATGATATCATACCTCTTCAAACCAATCATGATTGATGACAAGCCAGCACAATACCTCAAGCACCTTTGACAGAGGCTAAATACTTTCAACTTCTACTAGACCTTGACATTGCCAAACTTAATCTCTCTTGACCCTTGAAACATTACTTAGAGGGTAAGTGCACCAATCTAGGGGGCCAAAATGGGGTCTTAAGTGGACATTTTTTTGTAAAAATAAAAATCTTCAACTTGTACAAGTTATTTGAAATAGTTACACTCAAAATTGGAAGATGTTGTAAGAACATGAATTGTATAATTTTGAGTCTAGTTTCTAAGCTACTAATATTTTTTAAAATGGTTAAGTTTAAGTGGGTCAAATTACTAAAATACAAGGAGGTGCTCCTATTTCTAGTAACAAAACATAGTAGACAATTTGTCTTGCCCCCACCATTTTTAGCACTATTTAGTATTTTTGAAACCTTTAGTAGAAAGATAGATAGAGCATCTAGTTGTGATAGGAATTTTGTAGATTTTTTTAGCTAGTACTTTTTTAATGAATTTTCTAGTACAAAAATTTTAAACTTTGAAAAATAATAGAGCTCCAACCGTGTCCCCCTAACTACCTCAAAAATATCAAAAATTAGATTTTTTAATATGTATAGAATTAGTCCTAGTTTGTGCCTAAATTATTTTTATTCAATTTTGATGAGTCAAAAAAAAGATACATGACAAAAGATAAGTGTTTACAATCACTAAAAATAGAGGTATAAAAGTCCTAGTTTGAAACAAATATAAATGGAAACCTTAGAATAGATAGAAAAATATAAAAAGTACATATTTAGAAAGAGGATAGTTTTCTTGACGTTGTAGGCAAATTTTTAAGAAAGATAGAAAACATTTTTGTAGGATTTAGCATGGTGGAAGGTGAGTTTTTACATATTTTATCAAAAACACGTAGGTTGTTGTGTTGTTATAGGTCCAAGGCGCAGGTTTGGGAAACTAAATTAATTCCAAGCTTGAAAATTTTAGGTTTGGGGGCATAATAAAAGGAACGCATTCGCGTTTTGCATACTATAAACATTATATTTGTTTTTCATTTTTTATTATTTATATTTTATTATTTCTTATAATTTAAATTTATTTTAGTAAATATAGGAAATAAGGGTCACTCTGCACCTTATGGAACTAGTCTCATAGCTCCATGAGTCACGGTTTAGAAGATAACTTTTTATAGTATAACCTAGTCAACACATAGGTAATTTTTAGGATATCAACATTTATCCTAAAGCTTTTAGCGTTTAGATTCTGCAATTGAAACCCTAAACCCTAAACTCTAAAACTTAAACCCTATTCCCTAAACCCTAAACTTTGAACCCTTAACCCTAAACCCTAAACCTTTAACCTTGAACCATGATCCTTAAACCCTAAACCCTAAACCTTAAACATTCAAGCCTTTACTGTGAGCCCTAAACCCTTAACCCTGAGCCTTAAACCCTAAAACTTGATCCCTAAGCCCTAAACCCTAAACCCAAAAGCTAAATCTTAAACCCTAAACTCTAAACCCTAAACATTGAATCATAAACCTTGATCCCTAATCACTAAACCCTAAAAATAAACCCTAAACCCTGAGCCCTAAACACTAAACCATAAACCCTAAACTCTACGACCTAAACCCTAAACCTTGAGCCTTACACACTAAATTATAAACTCTAAAACCAAAATAATAAACGATAAACCCTAAACCCTAAACCCTAAACCGTGAACCCTGAGCCCTGATCCCTAAACCCTAAACCCTAAATCTAGAGCCCTGGGCTCTAAACCCTAAACCTTAAACCTATAACTCTGAACCCTGATCCCTGAGCCATAATCCTTAAACCATAAACCGTAAACCCTAATCCCTAAGCCTTAAACCTTAAACCCTAAGCTTTGAACCCTACACCCTTATCCTTAAGCCCTACACCCTAATCCATGAGCCCTAAACCTGTTAGCCATATTTCACCCCGTGCCAAATATTGGATGAACCACGATCCCACATAAGAGGAAACAAAGTCAAAAGGTGGACAAAAAAGGACTTCAAAATTGGCTAAGTATAAAGGTGTAAGTGGAGAATGCCAAGTGTCGGATGGCGCTAATTCTGGGATGAATAGAGAAAATATTTCTAAACGAGCGCCAAAGCATCACGTGTCCTGGGAAAGGCAGGACGTCGCATGCGAAAAAGTTGGTTCTTTACCCTTGTTATCTCAAAAGGGGTAATAGTTCATGTAAGTGGCCCACAACTCCGCCCAAGGAAAAAGTCAAGCATTTGGGCCGATTTTTGTTCTAATATGGCTGCCACGTGTCTGATATCAAAAGGGGACCCATTTTTCAAGTTGTTTTCCCGCCCTCCTGTATAGACCCGATACAAACTTCTAAGGGGCATATATTTTGACTCAGGGCTCGAAATATTACAAATCTGATGTCGTTGGAAAGATCTCGGCCTCACCCATGCCACAGATGTCTGAAACTTTAATTTTGAGGAGGTTAGGTGAAGAAAAATGGAGGAAACATCTTCAAGATTTCAATACAGAATCTTCTTGCCTCAACAACCAGATCATATTTGATCTGTTTTGTCGTTTCCTCTTCCTTCAAGGCACCAAACCAAGGATCGATGTAGTAAAGACAGATTTAGAGGTATATTTTATCAGAAGCATTAACAAAAAGTGGTTGAGTTCCAACCTACTTTTCCTGCTTCTCTCTCTCTTTCTTCTTTCAGGTTGAGTCTATAAATACAGGGGCAAGATTCATTATAAAGGGTTGTTGATTCTTCTTCTCTTCCTCCCCTCTTCTTTTCTTCCCGGGTCGAAAATGTAGTCGAACCTCTTTTCACGACTCGTAATGTCATTCTCTTACCTCTTAGCCACTAATGATGTACCGTGTGAACTTATTTTGTGTTGTGATGCATCTGTCCATCCTTTACCTATTTTATTGTCTCTCCTTGCCTCTTATCGGTGCAGGGCATACTGTGCATATTATGATGTTTGTTGCAGGTCTTGGGAGCTGTGTTTAATGGGTTTTGAAGTGGTGTTCTATGTGAAATCTATCTCTGGTCTATGGTGCATCTTGTCCACCCTCTCCTCTGCTCACCTCTCTCCACTTCAGGCAGCTGAGATTATGACTAGCACTTCCCTTTTCTTGGTGCTATCACCTCGTTAGTGTAGGATTTCCCTCTTTATGCACTTTCTCTCTCCCTATCTCCTTGGCATTGTTAGGATAGGTGTAGTTAGATGTCATTTCTGCATTAGGATTATATTAGCATTAGGATCAGGAAGAAGTAGTTGACTTTCTGCGGAGGGCCATCTCAAGTCCACAAGTCCCATAGCTTGAGAGATGGTCCCATGTTATGCAAATCACACCAAATGACCTTTCCTTATAAAATCAAATCCATAACTCATTTGGGGGTGCTGTGATTTCACACTAACAAAACCCTAAACCATGTACCCTAAGCCTTAAACCATAAACCCTAAACCATGAGCCCTAAACCAAAAACCCTAAACCTTAATCCATAAATGCTAAATCTTAAACCCTAAACCCTAAACAATAAATAATAAACCCAAAACACTAAATCCTAAACCCTAAACCCTTAACCCTTAACCCTGAGCCCTAAACCCTAACCCTAAACCCTAAACCATAAATCCTAAACTTGAAACCCTTAACCGTTAACGCTAAACCCAAAACCCAAAACTTAAACCCTAAATCCTAAGCCATTAGCCTTGAACCTTGAACCATGAACCCTAAACCCTAAACCTTAAACCCTGAACCTTGATCCATAAACCCTAAAACCCTAAACCTCTTACCCCGAGCCCCTAAATAATAAATCCTAAACCCTTATCCGTAAACCCTCAACCATAAACCTTGAACCCCGAGGTCCGAACCTCAACCCTAAAACCTAAACCCTAAATACTAAGCCCTAAAACCTAAAAATTTAAACCTAAACCTTAAACCCTAAACATTGAATCCCTAAACCCTAAACCCTAAACCTTAAACCCTAAATCCTAAATCCTAAACACTAAACCCTAATCCCTAAACCCTAAACTATGAAACCTAAACCTTGAAACCGAGCCATAAACCCTAAACCCTAAATCCTAAACCATCAACCCTTAACCCTAAGCCATAAACCCTAAACTCTAAACCCTAAACCCTAAACCATAAACCTTGAACCATAAACCTTGAGCCCTAAACCCTAAATCCTAAAACCTAAACCATGAGCCCTAAACACTAAATCCTAAACCCGATTCCCAAACCTTCGATCGTGATCCCTAAACCCTAAACCATAAATCATAAACCATGACCCAAAGGAAAGCCATAATAATATCATTCAAGTATGTTTCATTATGTAGGGAATATTGTCTAAGGTGATTGATCAAATCATTTAGTTTTGATGAGAGACTACTTCCTCGAAGGCCTAAAAAGGCCATTTTTGGCCATTTTGTAGCTAATTGAACACCCTTAAGAAGTTTTTAGAGAAAATATAAAGCATATGAGGGTGATTTTAGAGATAATTGAAGATTTATTAGTAAATTTAGGATAGTTTAGGAAATAAAATCTCATTCAAAGAAAGCAATTTGTTTAAGACCATGTTTTCAGGTGTAGGGAATGAAAGCTAAAATGATAAAAATTGACTTCTCTGGATGATTTTGGGAGTTCTAGAAAGACTTAGGATGAAACAAAATAGGAATTGGAAGTCTATTAGAATAATCTATAAAGTCTAATAATCAACATTGATTCAAGGCTTAAATATTTGTTTAGGTACTACAAAATTCTTTAACTTAAATTTTGAGTTGCATAAAGAATTAGATTTTTAGAATAGTTTCATTGATCATAAAATGTGATTTGTAGTGTTTCAATGAGTTATGGAGGTCTATAAAATGTAATACTTAACTCATACTCAAATTTCATTCAAGGATTCATCCCCTATCTGGAGGAAGAAACCCATTTCCATGAGGAGCAACTAGAGAAAAAAGGTGTCTATGTACCATAAGCATGTTTACACCCAAGTTTCATCTTAGTAAATAAATTAAATTGTGAAGGATTCATCATATTTAAATGTGAAATTTTGAGCTCAAGGAGTGACTTGATGATCATCATATCTTGACTTTGTCATTGTACCCAAATATCTCTAAAGAACAAGCTAAAATGAGCTAGTCATGCCACCAAGGTATCCAGGACCATCATGTGTGAAGTATTAAGGAATCATCTATCTCCATGAGATACATATGAGCAAAGAAACGTATGAGAATCTTTAATTTGATTCCATGAAAGGATGATTTTAGAGCCAGGAAAGGTGAAGGGATGATCTTTATATGGAGCACCCTATTTCTAAGAATGAGCAATCATCTGAGTTCAATTGATGCAATTCACTTGGTACTATTCGTAAAAAAATCATTCAACACCTACTATTGTGATCAAACCTTAAGGAGGAGGCACATTACAATTACCTCATTTTTTCCATAGCACAGGAATCCCATTCAAGGAGTAATCCTCTATCTACATAGCGAGGATCTCAATTTAGTAAGAAGTAGATAAGCATTGTAGAGCTGATTCGTGGTCACTAAAGTGAATTATGGACCAAATTTCAAAATTGGTACCAATTCAAGCAGTGGTAGGGACAAAATTCAATCTAGAATGTCAAAAAAACTCTAAAATAATTATATGTTTTTCCAAAACAAAGACCGACTACAATAAATGTGGCCTAAAAGTTGTAGGTCATTACTGAAATTTTGAAAATGAGTAAGTACTGACCAGATTAGATTTTGAAAAACTATCTTCTATATTATAACTATCAAAGCTATGGGACCACTTCCATTAGGTGCAGAGTGACCCTAACTTCTTATATTTACTAAAATAAATTTAAATTATAAGATTTCTTTTATTATTTCTTTATACTTTTTTATAAAAAGTATAAAGAAATAATAAAAGAAATCTTATACTTTAAATTTATTTTAGTAAATATGGCTCCTTCAGGCCTCCTAAACTTCATATAGCTCAAAATGCATACGCATTTCATAGCACTAAAAACATGCATACACATCTTAACATGTACACATTTTAGGTTCATGAATTCTTGAGCTTAAGAAAATGTAATCTGTTGTATATATCTCCCGTAAATATAGACAAACAGAAGAATATGGAAATCAAAGAAACTCAAAGCCCGATATTTATTGCGTCACCAATAGTCAAGGCGCAGGTTGGAGGCACACAACATAGAGTGTCGACATGACAAAATTTGCGCCCAAGGCGCAGGTTGGAGGCACACAACACAGAGTGTTGACATGACAAAATTCATGCCCAAGGCACATGTTGGAGGCACACAACACAGTGTTGACATGAAAAAATTTGTGCCCAAGGCACAGGTTGGAGGCGCACAACATAGAGTGTCGACATGACAAAATTCGTGCCTAAGGCGCAGGTTGGAGGCGCACAACACAGAGTGTCGACATGAAAAATTCCACGCCCAAGGCACAGGTTGGAGGCGCACAACACAGAGTGTTAACTTTACAAAATTCATGCCCAAGGCACAGGTTGGAGGTGCACAACGCAGAGTGTCGACATGACAAAATTTGTGCCCAAGGTGCAAGTTAGAGGTGCAAAACACAGAGTGTCGACATGACAAAATTTACACCCAAGGCGCAGGTTGGAGGCGCACAATCAGAGTGTCGACATGAAAAAATTCATGCCCATGGTGCACGTAAGAGTATGTCGACATAATGATGGATGCACCGAGGCGCATCTTTAGGAGGCACAACATTTTGAGCATTGACACCCGACAGAAGTAAACCCTGGCGCAAATATTCAAATGGCCATAACTTTTCACAGGGAGCTCGGATTCACGCAAGGTTGGACTTTTCGGAAAGCTTACGAGGTCCTCTATCCAACTACGAATTGGATATATTTAATTGGGTGAGAACAAGTTCTTCAAAAATGTAAAATATAATTCGCCATTTTTGGGTTTGCTAAGGTCCTCACCTACCGCCATAATGAGATGAATTAAATGCAACTTGGAGGTGGTTGGGGTAGATTTGGAATTCCTCTCTCTTTTCTCTCTCATTCTTCCTATAAATTGTAAGGAGGGGCTTCTTTCTAAAGGTTGGACATTCTTGTTTTCCCCTCCCTTCTTCTCTTTGGCAAGTGAATTTGTGGAGTTCAAACCTCCCATCTAAAACTATAATGCAACTTTGCCTCTTGGCATTTTGTAGTGTATTATATCAATCTTTGGAGTAAATAATGCATGTATGTGGATGATTCTCAACCCTCTCTGTGTTCATTTGCATCCTCCTGATCTTTCACTACAAATTTTGTTATTTGTACATGATCTTGCATTGCATTTTAATGGTTTGTGTTTATTGGCAAGACAGGTGTTCTTCATTCCTCGGTCCATCACCTTTGTTAGTTTAGGTTTTATTTTATGCATTTTCTTACCCTGTCTCCTTGGAAAGTTAGATTAGGTTTTTAGTAAACCCTCTACATTTTTATGTGTGCATCTGAACAGAGGAATAGGAACCAACCTTCATCCGGAGAGCTTTTCCGATTTCGCAAGGTCCCACACTTGGGAAAAGCTCCATGTTATGCAATCGCACTGAGAGTCTCAACCCATCAAGTTACATACATTCAGGGGTGCTGTGATTCACAATCAAATGTAACGTGATCACGTTATCAAAAATGCATACACATTTTTCTCATTTTCACTTTTGTGTCCACTTTTTGGCCCCCAGATTAGTGCACTTACCCTAGACTTGAATGTGCTTCTTGGTGAGAAAATTTGTGAGGTGGATAAATTTACGGGAATCAAAGTCCCTCTACTTCGATGATGTAGCTTGCATATTTGTATGCATTTTAAAAGTGGATTTTTATGGTGGCCTTCATGGTGTGGATCCAATAGGGGCACTCCACCGACCTGTGGCAAAACTAGAAATCAATTACTAGAGATGAATTTGTCTTGAGAGCGGGAAAGGGAGTGAGAATATGAGGTAGGAGAACTAATGTTGCAAGTAGAAAATCAGATTCCTACATACACTAGTTAGAAATTTCATCACATGCATTAAAGAGAAGAAAACCACAAGATTTTAATGCTACTAGATAGAGGAAACCATGCATACAAATATGCACACATTCATATGCCATGGAAAATAGAAACTTCTTCCTTAATTAGCATTGAAAATCTAGAGTTGTACATAGTATGAGAATGGAGGAAATTAGAGAGTGGGGGAAATGGAAGAATTTTCTATCTCTTTTTCTTTTCACAAGGATCTCTCTCTCATGAATTCACAAAATGACCAGCCCCTTGAAATATGGAGGCCTTTACATTTTATAAGAGGAGGAGTGACTCCTCATATGCCCCCAATGACTCTTCATATGTCTTGGTGTAACTTAAAGCTTTTCAACTTCCTAGGAAAGTATTAAGTCCCCTTTTTTATAAAATAAAGGTGACTTTTACATTATAAATTTACTTAATTAATGACATATGAAAAAGTGCACCCCAACGTGAAATTAGAACATCGAGGAGAGATAAAGTTGGGGGAAGGAAGAGAAGAGAGAGAAGAAGAGAAGATGTTGCTCTTGATGAAGTCTGTTGATTCTGATCATTGGAATGCTCTAATGCGATGAAACTTTGAATCTCTGAATCCTTTGCACCATGAGAAAATCCTTTAGATGGCTTACTGGATACCTTGGGTTAGGTGTTTAAGAACAATGTTGAATGAATTTACTGATTACCACAAACATAACTCACAAATATCCCTTACGAAAAGATAGGATCTCAAAACTAACCCTACCCGGCATAATGGAATGTTTCTTTGATGATCACAAACTTCACCTCACACATGATACTCCTACAACTTGAGCCCTGAAGTGAGTGTTGAAAGAAACTATTGAGTTCCCTAATATGGATTGTGAATGCTCTATGAGAAATTCCTATGATGATCCCAAATGATGATATTTACCTGAATGATCATCCCTCTATGTCCCATTGTGCCAAAACTAATATTTGAGTGTGACCTACCATTAATAGCAAGTTCCCAAATGGTAGGCTTAATATTTTGGTAAGAGGTTATTTTTGCCTCTTCTTGACCATCCTGATGTGATGAGCTTTTTCATTCACCCCGTGCACACTACCTTTGCCTCGACCACTTCTTAGGGTGACTTACTAGTTTTAGTAAGCACCTATATTGGGAGCTTACTATTTTTAGTAAGTGTTTGTTTTCACTATTTTATTCTCTGAACAATCTTTCTGACTTCCCGATGATCTTCAGTACACAATGCCTTCACCATAGCCACTTTTGATGATGACTTTCCAAACATAGAAAGCCTGTATAGGAAAACTTACTATTTTTGGAAAGTGGATTTCTAGTCTTCGGTTTGCAACGAAACGCATATTTTTGGACTTGGATCGTCATCGCAATCTTATCCTCTGAATTTCACTTGATTTTTCATGCCAGATAGCTTGAAAATAAAAAATGAAATTTTTACCTAGCAAGAGCTTCGAGCATGGAGCTACCATGACAAATCCATTAATGGAGTCATGAATCTTTTTTGCAGGTCTAATTTTCACCTTTGATTATGATGAAATTGACTCCATTGGGATAGGTTTTTCACTTGGAGTCAATGGGAAAATTTCTAGCTTGATTCCATTGCCGGATTGATGGGAAATCGACGAATGTGAGCTAGGGCACGAAAAGTGGTTTTCTTGGAAAACCTTATTCAGGAACCATTCTATCTCCCATTTTTGTGTCTTGATATTATTGTAAAATGAGGAATTATGAAAAATAAGGAATCTCGATCCGTGCTCTAGATTAAAATAAATGAATATTTCTCCATTTTTGACTACGAGGGTTTTCGGGAAAAATCTCTTTGTTTTTCTTTGTTTTTCTTCGTTGGAATCCATATTTTTGTGATTTTTGTGTTCTTATATCATGGAGGATTGTAATGAACCATTCAGATGCAATAAAAAATAAATTTTGTTCCTAGAGAAAATTTGGAAACATTACGGCAAGGTATGGAGGTACGGGAGAAAAATGTGAAAAATGACTAAGTGTCAGTATTTATAGCATGAAAATTAAAGGGAGAGGGAAAGGGTGAATTTTGTGTCCCTTTCATCCATTTTCTAAAGGGAAAAAGGGGGAAATAAAATCCCCCTAATCCTATGCTCGACACTTGGCACCTTCTAATTCGATGAGCAAATTAGCAAAGGGGGCTAAACTGGAGCACTTGGGGGCTTAACATGAGTCATCGGGGTCATATGGGGGTCCAAGAGGCTAAAAAAGGGTTGGGCACAATTTTGTGTCCCTTATGTCCCTTTTAAAATGGACAAAGGGGACATGAAAATGTGCCTTCACCACAAGTTGCCACATGTCCCATAAAAATTTGACTAAGTGTTGGAAAGCATACCTTGGGAGCCAACTTACGAAGGCGATATCTTGAGCTCCCGAATGAATTTTTGGGTGAAATTTTATATGATTCCACCTGAAAAAAACCCATTGAATCAAATGGTGATGGTATCAAGATCCAATATTGACTATGAAACCTCAAAATTTCCCCATCTTTCTCGGGATCACTGTTGTGCGCGAGAAGAATGAGTTTCCTAGGGAGGTGTATGATGTTTCAAGATGTCCCATTTTTTCCACCATGGATTAAATTGAAAATTATTTCCATTGAAACCTTTTTGGGATTTAAAATCATCATAGGGATCCCATAATATTTCTTTGAAGCTTAGGTCCTCGTTCACGGTGTGTGCTCATCCGGCTCGAAAACCCACTTTCGTTGAATTATTTCCAACACCTCTGAATCTTCCTTGAATATTTCAAAATCATATCCTTTATGTTCCTAGAACTTTAATACTCCTCCAAAATGAGTCTTTCTCCTTTGATCCACTCTAGGGGTGGTGCACTAGTCTTAGGAAGGCTAATGATAGCCCTTCCTAGAACTACTTGAAATCTTGCATGCTCCAAGAGATCCTAAATCACCTAGGGGACTGAAATTTTCTTTCCTAAATCAGCTGGAGGGACACTTAACATTAACATAGGGATCATTTCTTGATAGAATAGGATTGGTGATTTGGATAAAATGACTTAGGGGTGTCTTGGGAAGGTATGACTTTGAAAATTTTCGACATTGTGGTTCATTGTCATGCTTGAAAATTGGAAATTTTCTTGTTGCACATTTACATGAAAACAATTGGCTCTAGCTTGGGGACATGTTATGGACTGATTATAGTGAAGACATGGCATGAGAAATCCCATAATCTCAATTTACAATACGTTGACCAGTGCCTTATCCATTGGGCTTTACAGAGTCATATACAACTTCACAAGATAACTTGAAAGGAAGAACATAGATACACACAAAACGCAGCGAAAGGAAACACAAAACACAAGAAAAATGAAAACACACACAACAGAAGGGAAACACACACCTAAATCACCTATGGTACAATGCATGGGATAACCCGCTTTTATTGAAGTACTTTCCTTTTCAGGAGTTACCCTCGAAGAGGTAACACTAAATGATGATGTTTTGTGAAGCCATTGACTAGTTCCAAATAGTATCCTCCTCTCCTCAACTGCTTATGAAAGTCAGGTGATTTCATGATTGCCTATGTAATTTTTAGGAGTGATCCTACATGAGCTCCTTGATGCTCAGGCATTCATTTAAAAATTCCATTGCTTTCATTTCCTTTGAAATCAGTTTCATAGTGCAAGTGGCCTTCAACGCTTATCCACCGTTGTTTTTTCTTCTATCATATCATTAGTAATCCAGGATGGTTATTATTTAAATAGATTGAGTACCTTGAGTTTTATTTTTACCCATTCATGATCGTGTTATCCCAATTTTTCCCCCTGAAAAATTTATCAAACATGACCCCGCACAGAAATATCTAAGGGTCGGCTCTATCATGCGAGCCACATTTCAAATCTGATGATCGATCCAAAATCTGAGGAGTAGGAAGACTCAAAATGTAGGAGCATAGTCGATGAAGGGGGGATAATAGTGTTAAAGAAATTAGAGGCTCATAGGAGGATAACAGGAGGGCTCGTAGTTTTGGACTTATCCGCATACGAGTTGAATCAAGGCCGAAAAACAGACTCGCGGAAGGTGCCATGTGTCAGCTTGGCACAATTACAAAAGGAACATAAAAAGGTAGGTCACAAATGTGCACTGAGCCTCCATGTGTCCAAATGGCGCAACTTCAGAAGTGAGACCCAAGGGATAGTACTTAAATGAGCACGAAGCCGCCACATGTCCCACTACGAAAAGGAGACATTCGGCGCTTAAAAATTCTTAGGCAAAGTGGAATCCTCCACGTGTCTCATCGGTGTAACACCAAGGCTAGGTCTAAAGATCAGGTTCCAAAATGAGCGCGGGCTCACCACATGGTCATAGTAAAAAGGGGACAGAGCGGTCGTAAAATTAGCTAAGTATAAAAAGGCTAGCGGAAAGAACCACGTGTTAGCTCGACACAATTTTATTAGTGATAGCCCAAGGCGAAAACTCAAATGCGTGCGCTAGCTTTCCACGTGTCTAGGGTTTGATATAATTTAAATGGCAGTGGGACCAAATCAGCTAAGTATAAGAGTGTTTGCAGAAGCCCCCATGTGTCTCAACGACGCAACTTCGAAGGAAGAATCAAGAGCGAAGGCTTCAAACTTACGCCATCCCTCCACGTGTCCAAATGTCAAAAGGGGACAGAGCTAGCCATTTAAATTGAATAAGTATCAAAGGATCAATGGAAGCCTCCACGTGTCGGCTCAACATAATTTCAAAGGGGAAATTTGGAGGTAGAGCCCAAATGAGTGAGGAGCTTTCACGTGTCTCGAGCCTAAAAATAAGAAGTCAAGGGGCAGAACCAGCCATTGAAAAGTTTAAACAAAGAAGAGTTGGTGGAAGGTGCCACGTGCCTCAACGGGGTGAATTCAAAAGGCGTAGCCCAAAGAAGGACCCTGAAATAACACCAACTGCTATGTGGTCGAGCAGAAAGTTGAACCGGCCCCTGAATCGCTAAGTATAAGAAACTAGCGGAAGGTGCCATGTGTTGACTTGATGCAACTTCAAAGATAGAATCGGAGGGACAGTCCCAAATAAGCATTAAGCCTCCATGTGTCTCGTGTCGGACATATGGCGCTACCGAACAAAAGGGACTTATCCAAAATACAAGAAATAAGAGAAAAGCCATTGAAGAAGCACGTGTCTCTTGATTGTAACTTCAAAAGCAAAATCCAAAAGCGGTCCCCAAATGTGCGCTAGCTCTACACGTGGTAGTTTTTCAAGTCCAAGTGGGAAGGCGTGTCGCGAGAGGCAGTTTGATTTTTTTGGATTTTGTTTGAAAAAGGGCATAAAGTATAAAAGTGAGTTGTACCTTCATCGATGCCCACGAAGCCATGCGTCAAGCCTAAATTACAAGTGGGTTGGCAGACCCAAGGAGGAATTTTTGCCAAAGTGGAAAATGCGGGCCGGCGGGCCCGAAGATGACTTTTGGGAAATATTAAGTTGTGGGGCTGTGGGAGTTTTTTGCATCTTTTTCCACTTTCACAAAAGCCCAGTTTGCAAGGGCGGGCCCGCGGGATATTTCTTTCCAAGAGGAAAAATGTAAGGATGTGGACTTATGGGGGCTTTTAGGTAAACGTGAATTTCAGACTTGTGGGGCTGCGAGAAGGTTTTGTGATTTTGTGTCTTTTCAAAAAAGTGCAGTTTGTATTTTCGGGCCCGCGGATCCGCTTTGCAAAGGTTGTGTTTCGCCATTTTGCAGTCTCAATGCAAAATCTTCAGATGGCCATATCTTTTGACTAGAAGCTCAGATTTGAGCAAGAGAAGACTTTTTGGAAAGGTCTTGACCTCATCTACACCATGGGAGCCTAAAAATTTAATTTTGACGAGGTTAGGTGGGTGAAAAATGGGAAAAATTTTTTCAAGCCATTAATGCAGAATCCGATTGCTTCAACTACCAGATCAGATTTGATTTGATCTGCCGTTCTTCCTTCTTCAACACACCAAATAGACATAGAGAGGTAGACTTGATAGATTGTAGGTAGATTCGTAGTGGGAATTGATGGTTGGTGGTTGGATTTTAAGAGTAGAGTTGAGTTTCTCTTCTCTCTCTTTGGTTTTCATCGTCTATATATTGTAAACACTTCTCATTTGAGAAGGGACAGACATTCTGGGATGTGGGGAAACTCACAAACTTGTTCCCAACTCCATTTGAGTGTAAGCCTTCCTATGCCTAGAAGTGTATTTGTGCCTCTTAACATGCATGTAATAGTCTGTAGGTGTTCTAGTGTATCACCACTTAGTGTAGGTTTTCTTTCATCCTCTCTCTCTCCCTATCTCCTTGGAATGGTTAGATTAGATTAGAATAGGTTTTCTTGCATAGGAGTAACTTGTGGTGTAGATTAGGAAGCATGAACCATCCCTCTCTTGACTTCCATCTCAAGTTTTACAAGTCCCACAGCTTGAGAGATGGTCCAATGTTGTGTAATCACACTGAATGCCGCAATTCATACTCGAGCCATTCAGGGGTGCTGTGATTCTGCACTGAAAGTTTTGGCAGTCCTGGTGGGACAGGTCTGAAGCACCTTACCACTTCATCTTAGTAGGTTGGTGTGTTCATGTTGAGATTCAACCTTTTGAGGCACATGCAAAGCACATCTAGTGACTCCATCTAGTCAACAACCCATCCTTTGAGTTGTAGACCTTTTTCCACCCATCTTCATTCATTTTTCTTTCCACATCTTTCATTTCTTCCATTCCATGAAGTTGTGCAATCATGGCTTCATTCCCACCTTGGAACTCACATTTACAGCAGCAGTGAGTGCAATTTGCCTCCAATGTGTTTCTCAACTCCTCCAGATTAGCATTATGATCAGATCCAGAATCATGATGCTTACCCATATGAGTAGTGTCAGAGCCAGTTTGGCTATGGAGCTTATCAAGAACAAGGGTATGCATATGATGATAACAACTACATGGAAAATGTTGATCTGTTGGAGAAGATTCAAGGGATGGAGGCACACATGGTACAATCAAGGGCCACAACTTAGATGAAAGCATTCAAAATTGGTTATAGGGCACCTTGTCCATGGGCCGGCCCTATGCCAAGACACTACCCTCAGGAGAAGGTTGACTTCATGATTGAAATGTTGCCTCAACTTACACAGTGGATTGAGGATATTGAGGCATATGAGCAAAGTGTGAGACAACCTTGTCAATAGGTAAGTCAATCACTAACTCCTTGTCCTTCATTTTATCTTTCTCAATCAAGATTATCATTGCAGCAGTTTCATGAGTCAAGCCCTCACTTGCTGCCCCAAGTGTTTATTCCTTTTCTCCATCCTCTAGTCTTCCATCTCATCTTTTCTCCTCTTCCCTTTTCCCTTCCAAATCTGATTCCCCTTCATAAGAGCCAAAAGTAATGCCTTCCCCTCCACCACAAAGAAACAAACAACTAGTGGGAACCCTCCCATCATTCCTCCTTCTCTCCTAAGTCCATGTCAAGGAGAGACTCCAAAACCATCCAAGGAGAACAACAAGTAAAGGAATTGTCATCACCAATCCGGAACTATGATAATTCTTCACCGGGAACTCCTCGTGCTATGATTATTTACTAATGCACAACCTTTAGTTTGGTGGATGTAATCTGGAAACAAAACAACAAACATAACACAAGAATACCATCGACTATGATAAGATGGAATGATGACAAATCTGAAATATCAAAGTAAATTATAATATTAACATGAAATTGTTACAATCTCACCCATGAGGTACTTCAAGTGTTATTGACTTCACTTTCCTTCCACCAATACTATGGGAGAAACTTTACAATTACACCTCTTAATGGCTTCTTCAACACACCTTTAAACTGATGGCTTCCTTTACACACTTCATACAATATTTCTCACTACTTCCTTCTATGCTAAATGAGGGGGGTGGCCTCTCTATTTATAGAACTTCCAGGCTTATCCATCCTATCTCTAAGATAGGATAAGAAATCCACTCTGACGAATCATATTCCATACCTTAACTCTTATCTGTACATGTAAGCTTATCTTTTAAGATAAGATAAACCTTATCATTTTACATGGGTTCCACATTTTTAGACTTTTTACAAATAAAATACACAAAATATTTATGACCTCACTCCTTGTCCTTATTACCAATATAATATTTCTAATTCCTAATCATGTAGACCCTACTTCTCTAATTACCCAAACTTTGACATTTTAACATTACCGAACCACTTACGACAAATATTTACTTTTTACAACATTCTTATTGTACTTTGATACATTTACATACTCCACATTATTGGTGGCACCGCATCTTGTGGCGTCGTTATCTTCTATCAGACGCTACTACTAATTATACTTAACAACATCCTATTCCTAATACATACATTAATGAAATAGAAATTACGGAGGAAAATTTTAGTGTCAACATCTTCCCCCTTCCTAGCTTCTACTCCATCCCTGAGTAGACTATTCTAGTGCTTGGAAAATCTTCAACTTGTCGTGGTTGACCCATTTCGTAATGGGAGTGCCATCCAATTCCTCCGGTCAGTACGTACCATTTTCATGCACAACTACTATTTTGTAGGGCCCCATCCATTTTGGAAGAAATTTGTTGTCTTCTTTTTGTATCCGGAATCATATACTAGAACCAAGTCATTCACATGAAATGGAGACCAACAGATCTTTTGATCAAAGTATTCCTTCTGCTTCATTTTCTTCTTATGGCTTGTATCCTTTGCTATTTCCCTCATTTCCTCTAGCAAATGAAGATGTACCAACCTTTCTTTTACTGAATCACTTTCATCCATCCTTTCATTTTTCATAACTCTCACAGTGGGAATATCAAACTCAATAGGAAGAACTGGATCAATGCCATAGGCCAACTGAAATGGGGAGTATCCTGTTGCTGACTTTGATGTTGCCCTATATGCCCACAATGCTGCATGAATCCTTTTATCCCACTTATGTACCTGCAAGGCTGCATCTTTTGCTAGAATTTGACATAACACAAAATTTGTTCATTCCACCTATCCATTTGTACTTGGCTTGTATGTTGTTTCCTTCCTGTGCTTAATAGAAAATTTATTGACTAGGGCTTCTACTACCTCATTAATGAAGTGGCTTCCTTGATCTGTTACAATTTCTAATGGACAACCAAATCTGGTGACAATGCGTTCATATATGAACCTTGCCACCTCATCCATGGAAGTTGTTTTCAATGGCCTAGCTTCAACCCACTTGGTTAAATAATCTGTGGCAACTACAATATACTTATTTTGGCATGAGGTAGTTGGAAGTGGACCTACAATGTCTATTCCCACTTTTCAAAGGGACCAAGTGGAAGAATAGGGCATAATGGAGCTGATGAAGTCTTACGGTTACCATGTGTTTGAAAAATATCACATGTCTTACAATAATTATAACAATCTTTAAAAAGAGTGGGCCAGTGATAACCTGCATCCAAGATCCTTCTTGCTGTAAGTTGTCCAGAGAAGTGCCCTCCACATGTACCATTGTGGAATTCTTCTAGCAGTTCCTTCCCTTGATCACGTCCAATCGCCCTCTTCAGATTGTCCATCAGTGTCCTATTCGAAATAATACTCCATGCAGAATAGAATATGGACGACTGGCTTGAGTAATATTTCTCTTAGTCTTTGCATTGGCGCCATCAGGAAACTTGAATTCATTCAGATAACTCCAAATATCTATGTATTCACTAGGGATTGTGTCAAGGGATAACAATGCTACATCGGGAAATCATCATCATCGCAAGATGATCCTAAACCATCATAGGCTCGAGAGAGTACATCTGCATTGACATGCTTCTTTCCTGGCCTATCTATAATATCAAATTCAAATTCTTATAGCAAAATTATCCATCTTGCTATCCTCCCTGATGGGTTAGGCTTATTTACAATATATTTTAGAGCCTGATGATCTCATTACAACTAGAAATTTTTACCCTAGCAAGTAATTTCTAAACTTCTTTACAGCAAAAATGATAGCCAGAGTCTCTTTTTTAGTTACAGTATAATTTACCTCAGCACTGCTCATTTGTCTGCTCCCAAAGTAAATTGGATGTTCATTCCCATTTTCATCCTTTTGGCTCAAAGTAATTCCTAGTGTTGTATCGAGGCATCGGTGTACATAATGAATGGCTTGCTTCAACTGGATTCTTCAAAATGGTGAAGACACTGGGCTTCGTTCGGTTGTCCAAACTTCATGTGCCTTATTTCCTGGTTCATAAGTAACATCCTTCTTCAAGAACTGGGTTAGTGGCTGTGCAATCTTTGAAAAATTCTTGATGAACCTTCTATAGTAACCCACATGGCCTAAAAATGATCTCAACTTACTTCTATTCATAGGAAATGGTAAATCTTTGATTTTTGAAACTTTATTAGGATCAGTACCAATACCATCTCTGGATACAACATGCCCTAACAAAACACCTTTAGAACATCCAAAGACACACTTTGTAGGGTTTAGTGAGGCTTGTGCTTCATCTAACCTTTGAAATCTTTGTCTCCATCTCAAAGTGCGCAGTGGTCCAACTTGCTCCCATAGATGTAAAAATCATCTAGAAATACTCTGATGAAGGTCCCAATGTAGGGTTTGAACACCCTATTCATCAAACAGCTGGAATGTTGCTAGAGCATTACACAACCCAAAAGGCATAACTCTATAAGCAAACGTTCCCCAAGGAGTGGTGAACGTGGTCTTCAGCTGATCTTTCTCTGCTATACGAACTTGATTGTAGCCGCTATATCCATCAACAAAACTATAACACTCCTAGCTAGCTACTTCATCCAAGATCTGATCTGAAAATGGAAGAGGGTAATGATCCTTCTTTGTTGCCTTATTGAGCTTCTGTAATCAACACAAATGCGTAGCTTCCCATTATTTTGTATTGAGATCACAATGGGAGAAACCCATTCGAATTCTCCACGTGTAAATATGAATCCTGCATCAAGCCACTTATCTATTTCTTCTTTTACAGTCTTGGAAAAATTAGGATTCATTCTATATGGCATTTGCTTTATGGGCTTAGCACCATCTACCAGCTCAATAGAATGTTCTACCCAACTTACTTGATGAAGTTCCTTGTAATCAAAATTGAATATGTGTATGTACCTTCAAAAGAGCCGGAGGTAGGATTCCTTCTCACTCTCCATTACAACATCACCAATCTTTATTTGTTGGAGAGGATCACCAACTTCTTCTTCGAGATAATTTTATGGGGTCATGAGTTGGTGTGGACTCGGAAGGATATCCATGATCTGAAACATCAACCTCACTTTCTTCATCTTCATTGTCCACTTCATCGGTACTAGAGTAATCGTGAGGATGTCCAATCATCGGTTTCATCACTTGAATCGACATGTGTTCGCCTTATGATGCCGAGGGATCATGTTTATTTTCACCCTCTCTCTACCACGTCCAAGTGTCATGAAGCCTTCATTCCGGTAGTTTCTTACATGAACTCTCCTTAGCCATGGTATTCCCAAGCAACATTGGGTACGCAACAGCAGTACCATTTTTCATCACCGAAAGTCTACCACACATACAACACCCATAATGTATATTGCCACATTTGAAACTACACCTTCGGTTTAGTTTTTCCTTTATTTAATGACCTTAACATAAGTGTTGAAGGGTGATCAATTTTTAAACCCAACATATTCATTACAGACTCAGTCATTGCATTAACTATAGCACCTCCATCAACTAAGACATCATGAATTGAAATACCATTACATAATACCTCATCTTGTGGAGCATAGAGATTCACCTCTGCCTCCAAAACAGGGACCTCAACCTCCTTCCTTCGTCGAGCATTGAGTCCACTTTGCAGCTCCCGCCTCTTCACAGAAGACATAGCTAAGAGTTGACCATATGTAATATTTGCAGGCCTTTTGGACAAATCTTCCAAGATGGAGTATGGTCCTTGCCCCGTGAAATCAGAAAATCCCGCACACCCAACTTTCTTCTCCTATGTTTCTTACTAGTTTCTCATTTCATCTTCTTAAGATCATTTCCATCTTGATTATCTTTTTCTTTCTTTCTTTTTGTTACAAACACATCTACTTCATTATTTATACTCTTATCTACTACATCAAAAGAATTCACAGTGTTCTTTTCCTTTATCATTATCTCCTTTAGCAGATGTAGAAGCTCTATCTAGACAATTATACTTATAATGACCCTTTTATAATAACCATAACATACAACTTCAGAAATATTTCTTTTGGACCTCTATCTCCTCCCCGAGAACTAAATTCTTTTCCTTAAAGAAGATTAATAGTTAATCGACCCATCTTTTTGAGCAGATCTTCATACTCAAAGATATGTACTAGGAGAAATATTTGTGCTCACCAGAGTGGTTGTGGATTCGGACCAAAGGTGCTTTGGTGTAGCCTCTACTTTAGCAACAATTTCTTTGGGCTCCTCTTCCATGCCTTCTTCTTGCCTTCTTGCAATCTCCTTTGCTTGTTCAATGGTAGCTGGGCGGTCATACTTCACTCATTGTCTGATTTTTGGCTTCATCCCAAGAATGAAGTGCTTACATAGGAGATTATCCACGCCATTCATCAACCCATCCGCTAATCCTTCCTTTCGGATCTGGGCATCGAGCTTCCTCCTTAGCTCTAGAACACGAGCATGATAATCCCTTATCTTCTCCTTCTCTCCTTGGGATAGCTTTGTGATCTCAATCATGAGATCTGCATATTTTTGTTGTTCACCAAATTATTCAAGAAAACTTTTAGTTAATAAATCCCATGAATTTTTCACATTATCACCTAGTGTTTCAAACCACCTAAGGGCTGAACCATCCAAAAAGGTAGGAAAAAATTCAGTCCATTGTTCCCTTCTTATAAGGCCATTACAAATACAAGATCGTTTAAACTCTTGAATGAAAGAAGAAGCATCTTCATTAGATTGAGCTAAAAAAATAGGAATCTTTCCCATTTTCAAAAGTAACCATCGTGAAATACCAACCCACAAGTACAATCAACAAGACTTATGTGCACAAATAATTGGAAATTACTATACTAGAAAGTGACTTTACACCTTTCTACAGTAAAATAGAAATGACCACGGTAAACTATGGTAAAACTTGACTTACTACGGTAAAAATTGACTTTACTGTGGTAAACACTATTCACAGTAAAAAGTGAAGTTACTGCGGTAAATACTATTCATGGTAAAAAGTGACTTTACTGTGGCAAATACTATTCATAGCAAAAATGAATTTACCATGGTAACTACTATTCACAGCAAAAATGACTTTACCATGGTAACTACTATGCACAGTAAAAACAAGGTTACCCTCCAATTGATTTTTGACTAAGTGGGAATATCTCTCCAGAAAATCCACCAACGAGGAATGGTCCCTAAGAACGGAACCAAAATGTCATCACCAATCCTAAGCACTATGATAATTCTTCACCGAGAACTCTCGTGCTATGATTATTTACTAATGCACAGCCTTTAGTTTGGTGGATGTAATCTGGAAACAAAACAACAAACATAACACAAGAATACCATCGACTATGATAAGACGGAATGATGACAAATCTGAAATATCAAAGTAAATTATAATATTAACATGAAATTGTTACAATCTCACCCATGAGGTACTTCAAGTGTTATTGACTTCACTTTCCTTCCACCAATACTATGGGAGAAACTTTACAATTACACCTCTTAATGACTTCTTCAACACACCTTTAAACTGATGGCTTCCTTTACACACTTCATACAATATTTCTCACTACTTCCTTCTATGCTAAATGAGGTGGGTGGCCTCTATTTATAGAGCTTCCAGGCTTATCCATCCTATCTCTAAGATAGGATAAGAAATCCACTCTGACGAATCATATTCCATACCTTAACTCTTATCTCGTACATATAAGCTTATCTTTTAAGATAAGATAAACCTTATCATTTTACATGGGTTCCACATTTTTAGACTTTTTACAAATAAAATACACAAAATATTTATGACCTCAATCCTTGTCCTTATTACCAATATAATATTTCTAATTCCTAATCATGTAGACCCTACTTCTCTAATTACCCAAACTTTGACATTTTAACATTACCGGACCACTTACGACAAATATTTACATTTTACAACATTCTTATTGTACTTTGACTGTTACCGTACTCCACATTATTGGTGGTACCGTACTGACGGCGCCGTTATCTTCTATCAGACGCTACTACTAATTATACTTAACAACATCCTATTCCTAATACA
The DNA here is from genome assembly GCA_018340775.1 of Taxus wallichiana var. yunnanensis. Classification (NCBI taxonomy): domain Eukaryota; kingdom Viridiplantae; phylum Streptophyta; class Pinopsida; order Cupressales; family Taxaceae; genus Taxus; species Taxus wallichiana. The sequence goes on from CM031240.1 coordinate 204,368,961, forward strand.
TACATTAATGAAATAGAAATTACGGAGGAAAATTTTAGTGTCGACGTAACCCAATAGAGAAGAAATGATAGAAAATTTGAAGAGTTGGGCTACTAGATTTGAGTTTACAAAGATTCCCTTGTTGGTTAAGCCTATGGAGGAGGTTTAGGTTGAGCCACAAGTGGTGGAATCTTCATGACATAAGCGTGAGAAGAATAAGCTACTCCAAATCCAAAAGAAGAGGAGTGCATTTGTGGAGGAAGACCTTGCAGTTTCAAAGGCTCCAAGTGTGGATCAAAGCTACAAAAGAACCTTCAATTCTTCTTCTCCCACTCCCCCTTTAAGCTCTAATGTTGAAGGGGAGTATGATTTTTAAAATTTATGTTTTAAAAAGGGGAAAACCATGGTGAGCAAGTTGTAGATCGAGGAGGACACCATGGAGGAGATCGAGCACGTGCAACAGACAACAAGGAGGAAGATTATTTTTCCGATTTGGAAGATTTATTTTATGGAGAGGAGCCCATGGAAATAACATAATTTTATCTTCCATCATCCGTCTTCCAAGCACATGATCCTGCTACCATGAAGGAAGAAATTCAAGGACAACAACCCGCACTTCATAAAGCAGCCCTCTTCAACCAAGGTTGGAAGATATGAATCTCCCATGTTCTTCACAGGAGAAGGAAGGTAAAAGGCAGGAGGATGTCATCATCCCTCTCACATCATCCATCCAAGAATCTCAACAAGAAGACTCCATTCTTGGAGTTGAGTTTCGATCAATGGGCACATCCATCGATCGACCATGCCCAATCAGGTACTTGGCTTCATTAGAGCCAAGGGAGAAGCCAAAACCAGTCATGCCCACTTCAGGACATGAGAATGAGCTCCAAAGTACCAAGGGTCACCATCAACACCTCCATAAGTCTAATGCCAATTAGCTTGAGGAGGTATTTTTGGTTCATGTTGATACCTTGATGATTTGGGTGGAGGACCGCTTAAGGTCAGTTTTTCGCTCATCCAAGAAGCCATATTGATAAGAGCAAACCATTTTGCATGGCTGACCCCTTTAAGAAAGGGAAGTTATTTATCCCTACCTATGGCAAGATTTGTGTAAGCTTTTATTTTTTAGGGTTAGTGTAGGAATAGGAGTAGACTTTGTTTTCAACAGAACAAGTTTTTTTACACACCGCATGTTTCACTTGGAGCATGTATGATTTTCAGTTTTGTACATAGTGTGTGTTGTAGTGTTTTTTCTCATGTGAAGGTGAAAACCCGGGTAAAAAACAATTTTCTACTCTTAGAACCTCACCTCCATGATTTTCTTGAAAAAATTAATAGTACAGACATCATGGCAGGTTTAGGGTCACTAAGTGCAAACGGTCAGGCTCGCGGGTTAGAGACAGGATCAATATCGAGGCTATCATTCGTGACTCCATACCCACTTTGGATGCTTCAAGGCTACTGGTCTCTTCATCTAGTAGGCGGATGTCATTGTGAGTCACCAAATGATTATCCCAATTCCCCCAAAAAAATTGATCAAACACGATCCTGCACAAAAAATCTAAGGGTCATCTACGTCATGTGATCCACATTTCAAATCGACGATCAATCCCAAATCTAAGGAGAAGGTAGAATCAAAATGTAGGAGTAGATTCAATAAAGGGGAGCCAATAGCGTCAAAGAAACCAGAGGCTCATATGAGGAGAATGGGGAGGGCTCGTAGTTTTCGGATTAGAAGCATACGAGTCGACTCGGGTCTGAACAATGAGAATCATGAAAGGCGCCATGTGTCGCCTTGGTGTAATTCCAAAATGTGCATCAAAAGGTAGGTCAAAAATGTGCATCGAGCCTCCACGTGTCCAAATGATGCAACTTTAGAAGTGAGACCCAAGGGACATTCCTTAAATGAGTGCAAAGCTTCCACGTGTCCCAAGTTTGAAAAAGAGGGAGTCAATGGCAATTGAAAAGTCTCGGGCGGTGAAAGCCTCCATGTGTCTCATCAACACAACACCGAGGCTGGGTCTAAAGAGATGGTTCCCAAATGAGCGCGGGCTCACCACGTGGTCAGAGTCAAAAAGGGGATAGATCCGGTCGTAAAATCGGCTAAGTATAGAAAGGCCAGTGGAAAGAACCACGTGTCATCTCGGCACAATTTTAATAGTGAGAGCCCAAGGCAGAAACTCAAATTAGCACCAGCTATCCACATGTCTAGGGTTCGATAGAAGTCAAATAGTAGTGGGCCCAAATCAGCTAAGTATAAGAGTGTCGGTAGAAACCCCACGTGTCTCAACGGCATAACTTCAAAGGAAGGATCAAGAGCGGAGGCTCCAAACTTGTGTCAGCCCTCCACGTGTAAAAAATTCAAAAGGGGATAGAGTCAGCTGTTTAAATCAACTAAGTATCAAAGGATCATTGGAAGCCTCCACGTGTTAGCTCAACACAATTTCAAAGGGGAAATCTGGAGGTAGAGCCCAAACGAGCATGGAGCTTCCACATGTCCCAGGCCTAAATAGAAAAAGTTAAGGGGTAGAACCAACCATTGAAAATTTTAAACAGAGCAGAGTCGCATAAGTTGCCATGTGTCTCAATGTTACAAATTCAAAAGGCACAACCCAAAGAAGGACCTTGAACTAGCGCCAATCCGCCACATGGTCAGAGCCCAAAATTTGAACCGGCCTTGAATCAGCTAAGTATAAGAAACCAGCGGAAGGTGCAACATGTTGACTCGATGCAACTTCAAAGGTAGAATCTAGAGGGACAGTCCTAAACAAGTGTTGAGCCTCCATGTGTCTCGAGTCGGACATATGGCACCGCCAAATAAAGGGACTTAGCCAAAATACAAGAAATAAGAGTAAAGCCGTGGAAGAAGCCACGTGTCTCTTCAACACAACTTCAAAAGTAAAATCCAAAATCGGTCCCCAAACGTGCACCATATCTACATGTGGCAAAGTGTTTCAAGTCCAAGCAGAAGTCGGTCACCATAGGTAGTTTGAGTTTTGGATTTTGTTTGAAAAAGGGCATAAAGTATAAAAGTGAGCCGCACTCTCGCCAATGCCTAGAGAAGCCATGTGTCAAGCCTAAATTACAAGTGAGTCGCAGCGAGACCTGTGGAGGAATGTTCACCAAAGTGGAAAATGTGGGCTGGTGGGCCTAAAGATGACTTTTGGGAAATATTAAGTTGTGGGGCTGCAGGAGTTTTTTCATCTTTTGCCACTTTCACAAAATCCTAGTTTGCAAGGGCGGGCCCACGGGCCCGGAAGAGATTTCTTGCCAAGAGGAAAAATAAAAAGGATGTGGGCTTGTAGGGGGCTTTTAGGCAAAAGTGAATTTTGGACCTACGGGGTTGTGGGAGGTTTATTGATTTTGTGTCTTTTTGTAAAAAGTGCAGTTTATATTTTTGGGCCCACGGATCCACTTGGCAAAGGTTGCGTCCCACCATTTTGCATAGTCTCAATGCAAAATCTTCAGACGACCATATATTTTGACTGGAAGCTCAGATTTGAGCAAGAGAAGAATTTTTGGAAAGGTCTCAACCTCGTCTACACCATGGGAGCCTGAAACTTTAATTTTGATAAGGTTAGGTGGGTGAAAAATGGGAAAATGTCTTTTAGGCCATTAATGTAGAATTTGATTGTTTCAACTACTAGATCAGATTTAATTTGATTCGTTGTTATTCCTTCTTCAATATGCCAAGCAGGACATAAAGAGGTGGACTTGATAGATTGTAGGTGGATTTGCGGTGGGCATTGATGGTTGGTGGTTAGACTTTAAGAGTAGAGTTGAGTTTCTCTCTTCTCTCTCTCTCGATTTTCATCATCTATATATTGTAAACATTTATCATTTGAGAAGGGAGAGACTTTCTAGGATGTGGGGAAACTCTTTTAAACTTGTTCCCTGACTTCATTTGAGCTGTAAGCCTTCTCTTATGCCTGGAAAGTGTATTTGTGCCTCTGAGCACCCATGTAATAGTCTGTGCACCTTATAGAGCAATAAAATCTTGTTTTGTGGTGTCTTTCAACCCTTGGCATTTTTTTGTTGTTTCTTTGTGCCTCTCTATCTCGTGTTTTCTCCCTGTGCATGTATTTCATGTTTGTAGGTGCAGGACATTGTGCTTCATGGAGTTTCGATGGCGGATTTAGATCTGGGTCTGTGTCACTTCTGTCTAACCTCCCTCAGTCCCCTTTTCCCTATTTCATTCTCCCTCAACAGAGTATCTTGCCACTTCCTTTTCTGGTGTATCACCGCTTAGTGTAGGCTCTCTTTCACCCTCTCTCTCTCTCCCTGTCTCCTTGGAATGGTTAGATTAGGTTAGATTAGGTTTTATTGCATAGGAGTAGCTTGTGGTAGGTAGATTAGGAAGCAAGAACCAACCTTCTCTGGAGGTCCATCTCAAGTTTTGCAAGTCCCATAGCTTGAGAGATGGTCCAATGTTGTGCAATCACACCGAATTCCCCACTTCAAACTCAGGCCATTTGGGGGTGCTTTGTGATTACGCACTAACGGTTCCTAGACATCATTTTCATAAGAAGCATTACATTCATCTTTTTCACTCCTATCAATACGAGTTGTTTGAATATTACATGAGAGGATCAAATATGACCTCATATCCATCTTGTATAGCCATAACATGAGATATTTATAAAATGGGTGAAGAATCATACATTACCTCATGCATATCCTATACGGCCATGTCTTAAATCAAACATTTGAGACTCATCTCAGGATCTATTGTACCTTCTTTTGCATCTAAAATGTCTCGAGATCGAATTCTTCTTTGAAGTTACCCAAAGCTCACCTTTTCCTTCGTTCAAAGTATCTTCTTTCGAACTTCAAGGAAACCATCAGGAAGCATTGTTTCTTTATTTTGACCATCATGAAATTCTACCACTTATTTTTCAAGAGGAATCCCAGCTTTGAGGGCTTAAAAATCATCTTCTTCAGCTTCTTCATAAGAGAAAGAGTCCTCCTTTTCAAATGGGAAATAAAAGACCTCACTTTCATCATTGCCTTCATCATCCATTAGCTCTGGAGAGACATCAGGTTCTTTTCCTTGATTTTATCCATCATGACTAATATATGAATCAGTAAAGGGATTAGGATTTGATTCATGCTTGATTTGAAACTTTATAGCCTGCATCATGAGTTTGAGACTCGATCTCGTGGTCTTCTATTTATTTTGTAGCTCTTAAGATATTTTGCATTAATTGTTCTTTCAAAATTTTCGAGGGCTTATCACTTAACTCGGATTTTATTCTTCTTCATAGAAGTCATGATTGAGAGAATATTCATCCTTAAATGGGAATTAGAATATCTCCTCCTCTTAGGTAAGTGTATAAGTTGATTTCTCACTTTGAAATTCACCAAGAACCAATTCTCCTTCTTCATAGCCCACATCATCTGGTAATTCAAGATTATCTTCTTGCAGCTTAAAGTTTTTTACTGCCTCCTCTAGATCAATATTCCTCTGGGAAGGAATGTTTGGTCTTATCAAAATTGGGATCTCATCCTCCTCTTCAGTTGTCAAAATAATTCATCCTCCTATTTTGATACAAAATGTTGGCTCCTGGATCTCCTAAATTTTGCACCATGTACCTCATCTTTTTCACGAGAAGTCTTGGTAGAAGCTTCACCTAAAGCAACATTCCAAAAATAAAATCTCATCCCATGCAATCTGAAAATATCATCCAAGTACACTCACACCACTTCACTAGCTGTATAAGTGGTCTTAACAAGAGAAAAAGAGCCACTTTCATCAATCTATCCACCATCACCATGATGATTTCATAGTGGTATCTCGACGTCGGTAGCTCCAATATGAAATCCATGGAAATGGTGTCCCATTTCCACTCCAGATAACATGCGGGTAAAGAAGGCCGGTTGGGTGTTGATGCTTAGCTTTCACCCTTTGACACTCCAAATATTGAGACACAAAATGAGCTACATCTCTCTGAATCCCTCTCCAATGATACAACTATCTCAAAGTAGCATGCATCTTCTTCACCCTGGATGGGCCTGAATAAGGTGCATGATGAACATCTTTCAATAAATCTTGTCTCAAACCTCCATCCCTAGGCACATAGATCTGACTCTCGTGTCAAATCAACCCATCTAACTCTAATGTGAATCCATTAAACTTCCCCTTTAGGGGTCTCGAGACTCAATATCTCGCTCTAGTGAAAGGTAGAAATTGTCATGTGGAAGTGGTCTCAAGATCCTACTCCATAAGTTTGTACCCACTAAAGTATCCATAACCAAATGCCTCTAATGACTCGAAGTGTCTATAACCACATTCTATTTCCCCTTCGCATGCTCTACCTCCATGCCGTACTCGCATAGAAACTCCATCCAACATCGTTGATGGGTGCTAAGATCGCGCTGTGTGAAGAGGTGTCATAGGCTCAAATGGTTTTTCCTGAGAATAAACCTCTGCCTAAAAGGAAATGCCACCAACGCACCAATGCATTGACCACTTCCGCAAGATTAAGTTCATGATTACGATAATTGAGCTCATAATCCTTGATTTTGCGAGACTCAAAGGCTACTACACGGCCATCCTGCATCAAAACACCTCCTAATCCCGCCAAAGAAGCATTTGTACACATGAAGAAATCCATCTCGAAGATCGGCACCTGCAAGAATAGGTGTTGTCATAAGGCATTCCTTCATTTTCCTAAAGGCCTATTCACATCTATCTAGCCAAACAAACTTCTTCCCTTTCCACTCAAGGGAACTGATGGGATGCACAATACGAGAGAAATCCTGAACAAACCTCTTATAATATACTACCAATCCAATGAAACTATGCACCTTGGTGACATTGGTTGGTGTTTTCCTATCCATAATAGCTCTAATCTTGGAAGGATCGACTACAATACCTTCCCGTAAATAATGTGATGTAAATACTAAACCTTTGTCTATAAAAATGCATACTTCTCTAGGTTCCCATATAGTTACTACTCTTGAAGATACTGTAGAACCTATCGAAGGTGTTCCTCATGCTTATCATGCATACATGAGTATATCAATATGTTAGCATTGAGAAAACATGAGCATGAATCAGTATAGAAAATTTGTGAATATCCCATTCATCAAACTCATGAATACGGGAGGGGCATTCATCGACCAAATGACACAACGGCGGACTTGTAGTGGCCATATCTCATGCGGAAAGCTGTCTTATGGATATCTACCTCTGAAATCCTTAGCTGATGGTAGCCTGACCTAAGGTATATCTTATAAAACATGGTGGCCCCTTAATCTGATCAAATAAATCATCTATGTGAGGAAGGGATAACGATTCTTTATCGTTACTTTGTTTAGTTATCTGTAGTCCACACATAAACACAAAGATTCATCCTTCTTCTTCACAAAAATCACTAGTTCACCCCAAGGAGATGCACTAGGGTGGATTAGGCCTTTCTTAAGAAGGCCCTCTAAGCAGTAACTTGATAGCTTAGGGGTGATCATCCTATATGGTGCACATAATATAGGCTCTACTCTAGAACCAAATCAATATGAAATTCTATCTCATGTTGGGGGTAATTCTAGAAACTCACTAGGAGAAAAATATGAAAACTCCCTCAAAATATGATGATCATCAAGTGATGGTCCATGAGTCTCATCCTTTGATTAGTCACTAACTGTGATGGCATACAACTAGCAACCCCGTCATGCACACCGCTTGATTACATATCGGATATGGTGTGAATAGAGATGGGTCTCTTCACTCCAACTATCACTGACTCAACTCTCAAATTGTCTACAAAAGATATAACCTTGATGTAATAATCAACCCTAGCTCTATGTGTAGATAACCAGTCCATCCCCAAGATACCTCCATACGAACCCAAGCAAGGGATACAAAGAACCAAGGTCGTGGTGAAGGGTCCTAGGTTCACTACACACTCCTTAACTAAGGAGTCTAATGAGAGTTTGGCTCCAGAAGCCATCTAAACATCCCAACTAAGGCCATGTCTAACTAGCATCAACCTACATTGCTCTACTAATGATGGAGAAATGAAATAATATGAAGAGATAGAATCAAATAAGATAGGGGTAGAAATACCACCAATGCTACATGTGGTCTCAATCACCATGCCCCGATGCTCTTCCCGAAGTCCTAGACCACTACATAAATCCCGTGGCTCCTGGCCATGTCACCAACCATAGGCTCAAAAATAGGTGCCTTACCTTGATTAACAAAGTTCTATGGGCACTCTCTCCACTGATGTCCATGTACACCATAACAAAAACAACTACCTAGTCCCCTCTAATGTATAGATACTCCTCATGTCTCCTTGGTAGTATGTGCGGTAGATCCCGATGATCATGTCATAGATCTATGTGGGTGCTTTGGTGCACGTACTCATATTGACTAAGCTCGGGGTGGATCCTACGTCCTATGGGTCCCCTAGCTGGGGTCCCATACTGCCACCCTCTCTATGCATCGTGATTCCGTAGGAGGTCTAAATGGTGGTCGAGTATGTTTCTGCTATTATGCCTACTGTGGAGGCCTAAAATATGATTGTGCTAAAGTGTGTCTACCATGAGGAGGAGGATTTGACCCCTCGATGTACTATCTGCATCTATTAAATATGGCTCCTCACTTTGTCTCTTGCCTACTAAGTGTTTCCCCTATTTTCCTCTGTAATATAGGCCTTCTCAACGGCCTCTACTAAAGGTTGTAAACAATGCATGCACACTTCCCCTCCCAAATCCAAGTTCAAGCCCTTGATGAACTTGTGTACCCGAATTTTCTCATCCTATATGTACTCGACATATTGCAAAAACCTAGAAACTAACTCTCGTACTCAACTACTATCATGGATTTCTATCAGATAATGAAACTCATTGATACATTCTTTGGATGAATTTATTGGATATGTATCTACTCCTAAACCACTCCTTGAAGAGCTCCCAAGTAACTATCTCTCGAATCCACATAGAGCTTCGCTCCTAAATCCTTGACCAAACTTTGGCTCTATCTCTCATAAGGTAGATGGAAACATGATCTTTCGTGTTTTGGTACAAGGACATAACTTTAAGCATCCATTTAAGCTAACCATCCATGTCTCGACGTGAAATCCTCTTGTGTCTCTAGAAAAATGGGACGGGTGTAATTTCAATATATCTCTAATGTGATATATAGTTGTCGATTGCCTTCCTATAGGTCTATCCACATGATCATCCTTCGGCCTAAGGCTCCTGGATCTATATCTGTGTCATGTAGCCCTCTCTCCATGTCCCCTCTAAGGTGAATCATGTCTAGCTGACTCCTCATGGGAGTTCCCCACCCCTATGCTCTTCACTATTTCATGAAGGGATACAAGCCTCTATTGATGGCTCTCTTTCATGTTGGCTAGATAAGTCCCCCTATTGCTTCACCTCTTATAGATACATTGAAATCCTATAATGTCTATAGGATCTACAACAATATAGAGGATATTGCTTGATATGTGGGTGGTAGGTCTAGGTCCATGTGTAAGAACCCCTCATCTAGTTCGTTCTCCTCCTGCATAGACCAAGACATGACTTAGTTTAACATCATCTAGGCTTTGTTTCCATTTTCTAATTTTTCTACATTTTAAAATATTAAACAATATTGTGTGTTCTAGGTTTAGATTTGCCCTAGGTTTACTTGTTGTGTTTCATGTTGGCCCGGGATCCAAGCGTTGAACTCATGGCTCGATACCAAGTGTAAAGCACACAATTTTCTATGCTCAAACCAAAATAAAACCTATTAATTTAATAGGTAAAATTACAATAAAAAAATTTGTTCTAAAAGGATGCAAGGGTAAACATTATTCACAAGTTAATTAATTTCTCAATTAAAGTTTCTACACAATCTTGTGGAAGTTGGAATTAAATTAATAATTAAATATTATTAATTTACTTCCAAAAATATTTATGGTTTAAAAACATTTACCAAGTTCCATTTGTTTATTTAATTACACCCTTACTATTATTTATTTAGAAATTTCCTTTTTTTTATCAAAAGAAACCATGCACATTTACCTTATTAATTCCCACCAAAGGTCGAACTTGACTAGCCATTAATTTTCCCCATTCAACCCATTACCCATGCCCTTTTAATTTAATTTACATTCCCTTAACATGCCACCCAATTAAGTGATGTAGGTTTTAATTTGATCCATTAGATCAATTCTATCCTAGCCATTGGATTTAGGTTGCCCTAAATATCTGCATAGATTTATTTTTATTCCCATTGCCCTAGTTTCAAATTCATTTGTTCATTCTTATTTTGCAGGTTTGGAGGAGGAGAAAAAGGATAAGCTATGGAGGCCAATAAAGCTTGGGAAGGTTTACAACATTTTTTTGTTTTTATTTGTGTTAGAATGGGAGATCTTCCCATTTTCCTTTGTGAGAATTATTTACCCTATTTTATTTATGTTTAGTTTAAAATTTATCTTACGGGTTTGAGTGTATATACTATTTGGGTGAATAACACAAAACAAACAAATTCATTTGTGTGTGTGTGTGTGTGTGTGTGTATATATATATATATATAATAATAGGCGAACCACTTTTTCGGTATAAATTTAAAATATGTAAAATTATATATATATAATATGTATAATTATATATGCATAATGTGTTATGTTTATGGAGCTTGTTTTCATGTTAGAGTTTGGTACACCTTCCATGTGTTACACTCGGATATTTTTACGGTGGTCCCGCTCACCGGTGAGCAGGTCAAGGGGGTTTAGTGGCAAAGCCCCCAAAGAAAATTTTCATGGGTGGTTTATTAACCCATGGGTAATGGGTAACCGTTATGGGCTGTTTTTGGGCCCATGGTTTTTTCGGTACCCATTGTTTTGTAAAACCGCCTCTTGCCTACCTATTGATGTACTTATAAATAGATGGACATACAATAGGATTTACATGAGTTTGTTTTGTGAATGTGAATAGTGTGTGCGAATTCAAGTGTGAATTCGGGAGGGTTTGTTGAGTGCAGCTCCAAACAAGATCTGATTATTGTAATTGTGAAGACTAACTTGTAATAAAATCTGAGCAAGTGTTCTTGGTGGATGTAGCCCACATTGGGTGAACCACGTTAACTATTGTCTTCGTGTTATGCATTTTTCATTTATGTAATTCTATTCATACTTCTTATTATTGTGATTCTGAGGAATTATTCCGCATTAGATATTATTAATTCCTAACATAATGTTATAGCCGCGGTTTTAAAATAGAGGTCGCGGCATATAATATGGTCATTGTTTATTTGTTTATAGTTTATAATGTATGGGGGAGGGTTCCACCCCACCCCAACCCATACTATTACCAACCATAATATTTAATAGTATGGGTTAGGGTGGGGCAGCACCCTCCCCCTAACCCACTTTAAAACTTAAACCCATGTCATAAAATTTTGATTCTACAATTTTTTTATAATATATAAATTTTGGCATATAAACATATGAATAATTATAAGATATATAAATTTATATAATAAATTAATATAGGTATAGGTAATCTATAATTGTATCATTTTATCTCATTTTATCCTAGTTTTAATTTATTTTAAAGTGAAATATAAACCAATTCAAATATTTATTAGTAAAGTGAAATATAAGGTAAATGTAGCTAAAATATTCTATCTATTATACATATGTATAGTAGTTATATATATATATTTATATATATATATTTCAAAGAAGAGGAAATATTTTTTGAATTAAAACACTAATTATATATAATCTTCCCTTTATAACTTTGTATAAAATTGGACTATAACTCACCCAAATAATTTCCTTTTCACAATTTAGTTTAGAGAGAGTAAAAAGGGTAACAACTTAAATAACTCCTCTCTCAATTTTTTTGTTCTTGTAAATTTAAAATGTTGCCAACTATACAAGCAAGCAAGAAATCAACATAAAAGTTAATTACAACAATATTATTTCTTTGAACCGAATACACCTTTCAACCATCCATTAATTTCAACATTCAAGACACTAATGCTTATAATAAAAATGAAGAGTAATTTTTCTTTTGCAATAACATCTTTCTTTTCCAAACAATACATATTGCAACTTTGAATAGCATCCAAAAATTTGAGAGTTTCATTTCAACAAATATACAACTTAAGCTTTATTCTTTCCACTACAACATTACAATATGATGAATAAAGTTTTAAAGGCTATTCTTTTGGTATACAAGATTTATAACCTTCCACACTAAGTGGGAACAATGGGGTCAAATTTACAACATAGATTTTTTTAAATGGTCAGATACACAAGTGTTCATTTCAATGTCTCCTCCCATCTTCGTACCTTTAGTATTACACCTCTTCAAATCTTCAAATCTTGAATCACAATACAAATGAAGAGCTATAGGCAACGCTCTCCGCCCAACCTATAATCTAATAAGAGGAGAATCCATCCCTTATTGGCCCCCGAGCTCCAACCAAAGAACAATGAGGACTATAATGCAACTTTGACAAGTTTTACAAAAATGGATTCCACACAAAACAAGCATTCCACAATAGTAACACATTCAAATAACCACACAAAGAAATATTTACAAACTTTACAACAACACGTAGGCTTGAAAACAAGCTAAAAGGAGAAAGGAATATGGGAACCACCTCCTTTTTCCTCCCAAGTGAAGTAGGAATCACACAAAATCCTTCATGTGCACAAAACAATTAATCAAATACATCATTATCTCTCCCCTTACAAATATGCAAAAATATGTCCATGTTTTCCTTTTCACTCCCCATAGGTGAAACTCCTAATCAAACTCCCTCCAAAATGCATGCCTCACATCTCCTTTTTCCCTCCCTAATGGTCCCATACTTCCATCTCCCACACCCTTCTTAAGGAAAACTACCCAACCATAAAAACCACATTCACAACACTCATACAATATTCAAACAAGCACAAATTTTACATCTAAATGCATAAATAAAAGAATGAAGACAATTCGATATCTTACCTCTCCATAAAACTTCTAAAATTCTTTTCTCCAACAATATTTCCTCCTTGAAACCAAGCACAATCCAAATGCAACTCCAAAAATCTCCCAATTCCAAAAGTGCAAAAGAAGAAAAATAAGGCAAGTAACCAAAAATCCTTCAATTTCATCCAATAAATAGAAAAAGAGGTGAGGATGATGAGGTGGCTCCATGTAGGATGCCACTTCATCATCCCTCCATTCCACTCAAATAGTCAACACACCAAACCCAATGCAATAAATGAACATGTAAGACTTATGACATGCCCACATGACACTCAAACATGCACACCATGCTTATTAAGGACAAATTAATTGTGGTAAGTAGAAAAGTGCAATTATTTTCACTTTTACATTCAAAAATATATTAAAATGGTCAAAATAAGCCCCATACTTCATAAGTATGGTTGGTAGAAGAGTTTGAGATGTGAGGGACAAGGTTAACTTGTCCCACAAGTCTCAAAAAGTGGCCTACAAGGCCAAATTCGAATTTGGGAAGAGAAGAAGAGTACACACCACCTAAATGCAATTAATTCATTCCACATCAAGGAAAAAATAGACTATCTACTCTATTTATTACCCACATGTCACCTCTTCCTTTTAGTTTAAAATTTAAGTTAAATTAGCTAATTAAGACACATTAACAAGTGCTAATAAAGTGACTAAATTTTCCCAATAATTAAATACATACAACAAAAAAAAAACACACACAATTAAATAAATGAAACATTACACCTTATGGCCAAAAATGTGAGGTCACCGTACGCCTAAAAGCGACAAAGTAGCGTGAGAATCTACAAGTGACTCTTCCACGCACCCCACCTCTTGAGGTCGTGCCGAGACAGCCGGTGGGGTAGAATATTCATTGGATTTAGACAAACTAGTTAGGTAGTCTAATGTCTTCGACACGCACTAATGGAATTTGTGAATCTAAGGCAAAGAAGGCCCTTCTAACTTGGATGGTGTGATAGATCGATCGCAAGGATGACTGCTCAAGGCTCCAATCAATATCGAGCTCGCATGATTCGATCTATGGGTTGCGGAATACATGGAAAATGACCTTGGATAGTTTCGTATGTCTCCTAATAAGGTCATATAGTGGATGGTGAATATAATTGACTTTTATGGACGATTTTTCTCGCCTAGTCTAGAATTCTCTAGCTTCGTTAGCCTGCTATATTCAAGAAGGACAATTATTCGATGATGATGGGTGGAAGTGGAGTGGACTGAAATACTAGTGTGTGTAGGCGTTATCTATATCTAATTCTCTTATGGATTCGTGGGTCTGTGGGATCTGTGGATCACAACCATAGAATCTTGGTTGTTGCATGGTCCCGTTATGGTCATACGCAAGATCAAGTTCTAATCCCTAGTATCCAAAGAATCGTACACTTTCTCGCCTTCTATGTTTAGAACCAACAGTTGTGTAATCTTCTCAGAATACCTCACAGACGTTCTCGCAACCTGGATTCTTAAGCTGGTATCTATATCTACGAGGGTGTCTCCAGCGTCTGGTTGTGGAACTAAAGGATCGCACCCGAATGTTTGTTCTCTTTCAAACCCTTCTACAGTCATGTGGATGATTTTCTAGGGTAATCTGTAGTTTGGCTGACTTGACCAAAATGCATGTGCCTGGTCGTCTTCTATGTTTAATCCTCTTAACTGAGAACTGATCAGTTGTAAATCTGTGGTTGTTCGGAATACTTGTATTCTGAGATTTTGGTCTATGTCAACTATTGCTGTGACGAGGTTTGGTTGAGGCACGATTGGCTCAAATATATATTCCCTGGGCTCCTGAGGTCCCGTGATTGTCATACGAAACAAAATGCAAATCTAACTGTAACGAAGCAAATTCTAACTACATGAAATAAATCTAACATATATAACTTTTATTCTTCTAAGAAATCTTTTAACAATTTTAAGGAAAGCAAACTATTTTAAGCGTATCTAGAAATAATAATTAAATAACAATTTAAAACAGACAAGATAACCGAGTGTAGTTATTTGCCTGTGCGATTTGTAGAATTATTCTAAATAAATAAAATAGCTCGTCTAATCTATCTGCAAGATTCTCGATCCTACCTCAGAAGTGAGGAGTGAATCATAGTTTCTCAGAAACTATCAATCCTCATAGCTTCCCTGGCAATATCGAGAATAGAATTTACTGAAATGAAGTAATTTATCTACTCTATTTGATATGATTCTAACTAGAACTTTGAAAGTTAAAACCTGGATTCCCAGTAATAACGGTGGCGAATCCGATGGTGTGTGTGATCTCGTCCCCTCAGTATGATCTCCTTGTTCTTTCGTGTTCACGTGGATCCAGAAAAGCGTGTAATGCTAGCACCGATAGGAGTAGAATTTGGGACAAGGACAACTCAGAATGTAGACCGAAAATGTGAGTAGGAGAGGGATAGCGCAAGAGTACAGAGCTTGGCTTATGTGATTCCTAGCGGGATTTTACTACGAGTCATGCAACATGAAGCAACCAGAACCTGTAACTATCCTATACGAAGAGCAAAACCTGCAACTTTAATGGCTTCCTAAGCTACTCTGTTCCAATGGATTGGATAAAATAAAGACACTGCTTGCACAAGTTGGATATGTGGCTTACCAACAGCTGAATAAAGCTAACCAGGCATATAATGAACTAAACTAAGAACTCTAAGCAACAATGAAAATTAAATCTACAGCAAAGAGGAATTCAGAGGCAAGCTTTAGACTAGATTTGGATGAAATAACAGCACTGCCTGCACAAGATGGGTATGTGGCTTACCAACAGCTGAGCAATTTAACAAAAGATGCAAGTGAATTCAAGCTATGGCTTCTAAACAAGCTAACTAGCTAAAACACTAAAATGAGGAAATGAAAGCAAAGCTCAAACTCCAAAATCCAGCCAAAATTCAGACCCTTTAGCTTGTGCACAAACCATGCATTTATAGGAATTCAATCACCCAAAGATCAAAACCAAACTGAACTCCTAAACAATAAACAAAGGAAAAACACTATTCCAGGGGACCAAAAACATAAATGCATGCTCAAGTCGGCAAGGAAAAGCTGGTGAATCGTGATATTTCACATGAGTCGTGTCAAAGAACGTTCTGGAAAACACGCACAGGACCGCGCGCTCTAAAGCAGGCGGCGGTTACAGATCGCCGCCCCGTCACGGCGGCGGTTTGCACATCAAGATCAAAAAGGCCAAGGAAAGAAGAAAAAGGGGGAAAACAAAGGGCGCGGGGCTAAGCGGGGCATGTGGGATGTTAACGCATACTCTGAGGGCTTTTCCGGATCCCGAACACTCTTGCGAGGAGACTCGTATCATCATGGGGTACTTATTACGCCTGCTCCAAAGCAAAGACAAGACCTTACAATTTTGGGTACGTACATATTGCCCCCTCGGAGAAGCGTTTTAGCCATGAAGAGGCATAAAACGGTGGGTCCGAGTATGGCAGTCCCGAAATGGGGAGTTAGAAGCTATACCTTACTCGTCCGTGTGTTGAAACGACGCCATCCGAAATTCCCGCTATCTGCAAAATGAAAAGAGAACTCAAGTGCAGATAGATACAAAACTTGGAAAATAAACGCTAAATTAATAGGGAATGAGAACATACCATTCGTGCGGGGATAGGAACTTACCTCCATCAGCACTCCAAACCTGCGAAAAAGTCTTTTTAAAATGAAATAGGGTGCTATATATATGAAAGTGGGCCCATTTTCCTATTCATTTGCATGCGCGTTTGATTTGATTGATTTTGAGCTCTGGGACCCACGGTGACGGTTTCGTGCGTGAGTAGAGTCAAAACATCCGTAGTGAGATCATGATCATGCCTCCACGTGCGGAACACCGCCCTGCTAGATCACAGGTTGGTTTTCTTCAATTTTGCATTTTTCCCCCTTTAAATTTGAAATGTTAAATTTTTCGTAATGGGGGGGTTATTTTTGAAAATGTTAGGTTCAAAAGGTCCACCTAGGGGGGGCGCCTACTGGGTAGGCTCCATTTTTAGTTTAAATGGTCTTTTTTTACTCATTTGGGCTTTTTGGGGTTAGCAACCCGCGTGGGTTTTCGGATCGCGACCGCCGCCCCGGCCAGCTGGGGGCAGTTACATGACCGCCGCCCTGCTCTGTGGCGGCGGTTACACGACACCGCCCCCTTAAGGCGGGTTACAAAACCGCCTCCCGCTCAGGCGGCGGTTCGACTCAGTAATGCAAAAGAACTTGATTTTTGAGATTGCACTTGTATTTTCCTGCATTTCTATACGTTTTTATGACCTTCTTGGTATTGCTCAGATACTAACTTGCTCTATTTTGTGTGTTTTTAGGTGTATGCAGGCGAGGGAGGAATACATCAGATGGAGCCGAGAGAGAGAGTGTGACTGGCTGTCAGGGGTATTGGATGCCCTCTCACCAGACGAGGAGGACACACTACAGAGGGCCGGTATACTGCGCATATCACGCGTCCCACATGTCACACCATCTAGTCACATCCTTTGTGACTTATTTTCATATTGGGACGTAGATCGGAACACCTTCCGACTGCCAGGGGTCCGGTGAGTGGACAATCACGCTGGAGGATGTCTACCGTATTTTGGGGGTCCCGATCATCGGGAGGAGACTCACATTAGAGACGGCCGGCTCACGGGCACAGACACAGCACAGCAAGGTGTTACATGGGAGATGCAGCTATCTCCATGGGGTCGAAGAAGGGAGTGAGAGTTCGATCCATCCCTTCTTTGCCTATCCCCATATTTCGACAGGCCATCATGGGGATCCTTGCCTCGAGATTGATTGGGGACAAGGGAGGGGACACTTTGTTATACTGTTGGGCCCCCATCATTGCACAGATAGAGGGGCATGGCCGGATATACACTGGGTGCAGACATTCTAGGGACCACCTACCACGATTTATACAGGGTGGTCCATTTTACAGGACAATATTGAGCCACCCGACTCTAGTCATGAGTTGGGTGTATGAGCATTTTATTCCTTATGGCAGAGGCGTAGAGGTGGCAGATCCAGGGGCTGTGAGGGCAGCCAGATGGTCAGATATGTCGGTGCTTAGAGCACCTCACCAGCCAGTTGCCTCCCTTACCACAGCAGATATGGAGGTGACACCGTACCGGCTTATGGCCGGCATATGGGGCGAGGAGACCCTTACATTGATCTCCTGCTCCACCACAGGGCAGCTCATCGACCGCGTGGGACGGGTAGAGGTACATCCTTTTGGGAGAGTTCCTCAGCAGTTTGGCCTTCCATATGCGGGCATGCTTCCCCCAGTGGCACCAGCCTTCTGATCAGTTCGCGAGGCCAGAGGGGGGCCTAGAGGCCGAGGTTGGACAGTGGTCACTCCTGGCACTTCCATTGCAGCTAGGAGGATAGTTCGGGCAGAGGGAGAGCCGGTGCGCCTCGGGCACCTTTGCTTCAGATTGCTGCGGGTCCTGCTCATAGCAGTGATGACCCTATAGACATTGACTCGATTCTGAGGAGCTTACAGAGGGAGGGTCGGAGGAGCAGACTGATGATAGCGATCCCGAGTGGCATGACACTCAGGATATTATGCAGGCGGAGAGGGCCGAGGAGAGCGCAGAGAGGGACACTCTAGTCTCAGAGGAGCCACTCTCTCAGGGCCATGGTGGAGAGGATGAGTCAGTTGTGGGGTGACATGTTGCCCCTGCTACAGGAGCAGCCCCTCAGTCGGCAGCGGCATCCGCGGCGGGTGCTGGCCCCAGCGATCCATCTTGGAGGCCCGGTGATCCGAGTAAGTTATCCTTTCTTCCTTTCAATGTTTGTTTAATTTAGGATTTGTTATCTCTCCTTGTGTTTGTATCTTGTATATTTCATCCTCTTGCTTGGTTTCTAATTCAGTTTTTCTCCTTTGTTTGCAGAGACTGTCGACGAGTGGCGGGATCTGATCCGCAGGGTATGCACTGATTCCCTGATGATCCCCATGGATAGGACCCGTGCGGAGCTATCTGTAGATGCCGGGGAGCCCTCAGCAGCCGGCAGGCATACCGATGTCTTCGCTCCCATTTGGCACGTGGCCAGGATGGTGTCGACTCTCCGTATAGAGTTGGCAGGCTATAGGATGGCTGAGCATCTTATGAGGAGCCATTCTCGTGGTGAGACGCGGCTGCTCCTCGGGACCCAGAGCCCTCCGTTCATTCAGAGCGCCAACGTATCCGGAGCCCCAGCGAGGGCGCGCACCTTCGGAGGGGTCGCGTAGGGGTTGAGAGACCACTTGGCTCCTATGTATTTTGTATTATAGATTTTTTTGTATATCACGGGCTCTTTGAGCGTTTTGACCATGCCTAGTGCATGATGGCATTATATATAAACATTGATTATTTATATATATGCATTCATTTTTGGATCAAAAGCTTGTCACTCATGCTTTCCCTTTCTGTTTCCAGTTTCCTCATGTATACTACGATGTATGTTTTATATGCTTTCTAGAATGTATGCAATGGAAAACAGATGATGCAAATGTTTGCTTTCTTTTTGTGTTTCATGATGCTGATACATGATATTGTAGATATATTGTGATCTTGAATCTTAGCTTCTGTGAGCAATTTGGATACCTCATGTTTGTTTTGGCAAAGTGATGAAAATAACCAGTATGATGAACAGATTAACTTGCCCCACTCCTAACTCCACGCAACTAGTAAGATGCGAGGGCTTATCACCAAGAGCCAAGAAGGGCGCAAGTTATGAAATATGGTGAAATGATAGTGATGAAAGACAGACAAAGCTTTGGTGGAACCAAATTGGAAGCTACAAGCCTACCCTACCCGAATGACTTCATAGTTTTGGATGCAACTTGCTTTGCGGTTTATCTAGACTTAAACCCGTAGATGGCCACATAGTAGACAAAATCTGGGTTTTTAGGATTTTTAACTCTTTTGGAATTTTGAACATCTGATTCATTCGTTTTTGACTCAAAGTTTGAATAGTTTGTTTATGACCTTTTAACGTTTGCTTTGTCAAGAGGACCCCCTACACTTTGCCCCATGCTACCAAAGAAGAAGCATGGGTTTATCACCGTGAGCAAGGCATAGGCGAGTAAGGGAATTTCCATCCTTTCCCAACCCTACGTCACTAGTAAGAGATGCAAGCTCATCACCGAAGGTTGGTGGGGCAAGGAAATGTGTAAAAATAAAATTTTCTGTTTAATCACTTTTTGACTTGCTTATTTGAGTAAAATGTCAGTATATGCTTATTTCCAAAGAGATGTATATATGGGATAGATGTGACACCATGAAGCTTCTAGAATAGACCTTAGGCAAGACACCTATCCTAAGAAGAAATCAAAGTGAGAACAAACTTGCAGATCTTGGTATGGTTACCGTTAGGGCTTTGTCATGTTTGATTTATTTGATAAAAGATTCCAAGATGATTTGATGATACATGAAGATGGAGAGGTATGATTAAAGAACATTATGCCAGAAACATCACGAGTTTGTAATGAATTGCTTTGAGAATAGATTTCTTGATCACAACTTATGTAAGAACAAGTGGACAAAATGATCTAAATCTATATGAAGATGCAATGTAGATAGTTATATAGGTAGCGTTAGCTGCCTATGCGTAGAAACGTTTGAGGTGCAGGGAATTGACTGTTTCACCAAACTCCTCACCTTCTAACGTACATAAGAGGTATGCACCATTTCCGTAGTCCTTCATGACTCGGTATGGGCCCAACCATTTGGGCCGAAATTTCCTTCCTTCGCCGGTCTTCTTGTCGATCCACTGTCTAGTCTTAGAACTAGATCACCTTCGTATATATCACGTTCATAGACCTTCTTGTTGTACTACCGGCACATTCGGTCAGCATAAGCTCTATGCCGCTGCTCAGCATCTAACCTAGTTTCATCTAGGCTTTCTAGTTGGGAAAGACGTGCTTCTCTGTAAGCGTCTTCATCCAGAATCCCTTGCAGTGAAATGCGGAGACTGGGTATTTCGACCTCAAGCGGGAGAACTGCTTCTGCCCCAAATACTAGCGAGAAAGGAGTTGCTCCCGTTGGTGTTCTTATTGAGGTTCGGTGGGCCCACAAGGCTGGATATAACTTCAAATGCCAATCTCGCTTGTTTTCTTTCACCGTTTTAAGGAGAATGGCTTTCAGTGTTTTGTTTGTCGCTTCAGCCTGTCCGTTGGCTTGGGGATAATACAAGGAAGCCGTATGATGGCTTATCTTAAATCTACTACATAGTTCGCGAACTTCTTCATTTTTAAAAGAAGTTCCATTATCGGAGATAATGATTTGCGGGATACCATACCTGTAAATGATTTGGTTCAAAATGAACTTGGCGATCATCACAGTAACAGTACACAAGTAAGAGGCATGGCCTCCACCCATTTGGTAAAATATTCAGTGGCCGTGATTATAAAATTATGGCCATCTGTGGATGAGGGAGAGAATTTCCCTATTAAGTCTAGACCCCATGTAGAAAAGGGCCATGGAGTAGCGATTGGTTGCAGAGCTTGTGCTGGCATGTGGATCTCGTGGGAGAATTCTTGGCACTTATGACACCTGCGTGCAAACTCTATCGCGTCATGTTCTAGAGTGGGCCAGAAATAGCCCATTCGATGTATTTTTCGAGTGGTGGCATGGCCACCGAAGTGGCCTCCACATATACCGCTGTGGGATTCATGGAGAATCCTCTTGGACTCTTCTGTGTCAACACACCTTAAGAGCATTCCATCGAATGCTTTTCGATAGAGCACCTGCTCTATAATGACGTATTTAGCTACGATTATGCGTAACCGCCTTCTTTGTTGCGGTGTAACTACCTCCGGGTACGTATGGTCCATGATATAATTAACGATATCAGTGTACCAAGGACACTCAGAGATAGCGGGTCGTGTTTCGATGTAGTATACGCATTCATCTGGAAAGTCTAAATCTACTAAATCACCTCCGTCTAATGGGTTGTCAGCTAACCAATCCACGATGATTTGTCCTTTAACCGACTTCTGATTTACAAATGTTAATTCGAACTCTCCCATTAAGGTTATAAAACGTCCAGCCTTTTTAGATAAGGACCCTTGTGTGAGAAAAGTTGTAAATGGTCCGTTTTTACCATGACCTTCGTTTCTTGATTCAGCATATAATGTCTTAGGCGTTTAGTAGCAAAGACTATGGCAAGGCATTCTCATTCTGCCTGTGTATAGCGTGTTTCATAGTCGAGCAGCGTTCGGCTAATGAAATAAATCACATTCTCTCTTGTTATCGTCTTCTTGGGCCAACATACAGGCCAACGAGACATTGGTAGCTCACGAATATAGGATTAACGGGTGATCTAGCTTAGGTGGCATTAGCGTAGGTGGTGATAACAGAAAACGCTTAACTGCATCAAAAGCTTCATTGCAATCTTCAGTCCAATCAATGCTATAATCCTTCTTGAGTAAATTGTTGATTGGATGAACGGCGAAGCTTAGGTCCGGGATGAATCTCCGGATTGCACCCAGCTTTCCGAGAAATGATCTGATTCCAGATTCACTCGAAGGTGGGACCATTTCGAGGATAGCCTGAATTTTGTTGGATCAACATCAATCCCTCGTGACGATATGATGTAACCTAGGAGCTTTCCTCCTGTTACACCAAAGATGCATTTCTCTGGATTTAGCGTGACTCCGTATTCTATTAGACGTGAAAGAATGACGCGGAGTACTTCGGGATGGTCACAGCGCTTCTTGGCTTTAGCCTAATAAGTCATCTACGTAAGATTCCACGATTTTATGAATTAGATCGTGAAATATGTATGTCATGGCCCGCCGGTACGTAGCAGCACCGGTGTTCTTGAGACCGAATGGCATAACAACATAGCAATAGGTTCCCAAGGAGTTATAAATGTGGTTTTAGCTTGATCTTGCTCTCGATATTTCTGATTTGATTGTATCCCGAGAATCCATCCATGAGAGACAAAAGTTCAAAACCAGCCGTTGCATCAACGATAACGTCTATGGATGGTAATGGGAAATCGTCCTTAGGACACGCTTTGTTGATATCTCAAAAATCTATGTAGATGCGTATCTTTCCATTCTTCTTGAGAGAACGGAACGATGTTAGATACCCATTGGGAGTAGTCAACTGGATTGATGAATCCTACCTGAAGGAGTTTTATTACCTCCTCTTTTACCATGAGAGCTACTTTGGGCTTCATGGGTCTTGATTTTTGTTTAATTGGCTTTGCATCTGATCTAGTGACGAGGTTGTGCACCGCAATGTGGGGTGCGACTCCCATCATCTCCTTGTAATTAAATGCAAACGCCTTTTGATGTTCTTTGAGAATCTGAGTATGTATTTCCACCTCTTCTGGGGTTAACGAAGAGCCTAGTTTCAATATTCTTGGTTCATCTTCTGTCCCGATGTTGACATCGATTGTTTCTTCGATCAAAGAGGCGTTACCCTCTTCGAACTCAGGTGGTGCTGGAGGTAAATCTAAATCATCCCCATTTTCTACTACGTATATGCTAGGTTCCATTTGTGAGGGAAGATTCGTCACGGGATTTCCAAGTAGGAAGACGAATGTGGAATCAAAGATAAATCTAGCATGTGATAGGAGAGATGTAGTGCCGCATAGGCATTTAAGTAATCCAAAGTAGCAAAGATCATTATCAACATGGTCTAGGATAGTAGATTCACTTTCACTTGAAAGAGGATTTGTCATTGTTTTTATCAATGGTTCATCACGAATGGATACCGTGAACTGGGTATCTTCTAACTCATTGCTCGAAGTAAAATGTGATGCTGAAGTTGCTATTGAATTGGCGAGAAGATTTTTCTCTTGCGGGATTGCTTCAATGGATATGAAGTTGAACGCCTTGCTTAAATCTAACACAGCATTTTGTAGAGTTGTAAATGTTCGGCTTTAGTTTCATATACTTCAGAAACTTGGTTTGTCACTAATTGCGAGTCTCCCAGGACTCTGATGTTATCAATACCAATTCTTTTGGCTAAGGTAAGGCCAAGGAGGAGGGCTTCGTACTCAGCGCCGTTGTTTGTGCATTCAAAGTTTAATTTAAAAGCGAATGGGAGGAATTTTCCTCTGACAAAGTAAGAATTATACCCCCGCTCCATAACGACATTTAGCTCCATCGAAATGGAGAGTCCAATACTTAGCCGGAGTATGATGTTGGGGCATCTGCGTTTGTGAATTCTACTTCTACCATACGAGATCCTCTCTGCGGCAAGGAACCAACACCTAGGGAAAATCCTATGCCTACTAAATCAAATGGTAAGAACATTGGTGAATCTTGTTCTATCAACTCAACGATTTTCGCAGTAGTCCCTAATGATACTGTTTCTTTAGTTTTATCTTTAGGGGTTGGAATTGTTTTGGCTATGCTGGTAGTTTCAAGATCCGTCATAGGTACCAACTTTTCCTCTGGTTTTGGGTCAGTAGGTTTATTAAGTTGGTTTGTTGGCAGTTCAAATTCTGAGTGCACCCCTGGTCTTTTCTTTAAATCAGCTAGGTGCAAATCGAAAGGTTTTGGATCACCTTTGGCTACAAATACCTTTCCTAGATGCAGGAATCTTACTTCTTGAAATAGCGTGGAAGGGATTGCCTTCATGCGGTGTATCCACGGTCGGCCGAGGATCATATTATAGTTAGTTTCCCGATCTATAATATAAAACTCAGTCAAAATGGTTTTGGGCCCTAAGGTGACCGGCAATATAATAGTTCCTATCGAAGTGGCTTTAAGGCTATCATAGCCTCTCAATGTATTTCGAGTAGTGGAACAGTTTGTTTCCCCATATCCAAGTTTTTGGAGGAAAGAGAAAGGGACTATGTTAACTGCGGCCCCATCATCAACCATTGCCCGTTTTACATAGTTATTATAAACCCATACTTGCAAGTGTAAGGCTGGATCACCTCGGCGTGCGATCTCAGTATCTGTGGGCATTTTACTTATTTCGAATATGAATTCGACATCCTTGTCCGGCTGCCCAGAGGGTGGATATCAAAATCTACGTGATTTACTTGTGTTTCAGGAGGTGGAGTGATGTTAATTAGATGGCCTAGACCTAGTGCTTCTAAAAGAGTAGCTCTGTGAGGGGGAGAGTTCTTTAGTAAGTCCAAAAATGAAATGTGTGAGAAGGTCTTTGTTAGGTCACTAATTAAATCATAGGCACCGATGGGTTTTTCAACTATTTGCTGACTCTTATCTGTCTCTGGCAGATGACTTGGGCTTGGTTGAGAGAAATACTCTCGTGTTCTTGTTATAGCTTCGATAGGTAGTTCAGCGTCTAATTCTACCAAACTGACTATCTTGGGTCTCGGTTGAGCTCCTAACTGTGGCGCAACTGATGGATTTAATGAAGTTGAGGCTTCATGATCATTGTTTCCCATCATTGCACTTTTGTTTGCTCCGGTTGGATTCAGCCTATTGCCATCATGATTTGGGAGCGGATCGTTAAAGATCTTGAGGGGAGCATTCTGAGGAGAAACTACCCCTGTGAGAGTATTTGGTGATGATGAGATGGGATCTGCCAAAAACAAGTCTGTGAAGAACGTTGCATAAATTTATTGTAGTCACGACACGTTCTAGTATCGTGACCCCGAATTTTATGGAAACCACAATAAGAATTGGGGTTGTAATTCCCATTTTGTTGGTTTGGTGTGTATTGTGGCCTAAAATTTCGATCAAACTGTTGCCTATTAGGATTAAAGTTTTGGAATTGTTGTTTCTGGTTTTGACTTTGGTTTTGGTAACCAAATGAGTTTTGGCTTGGCCCTTGTATGGGATTTCACCGTTGTTGTTGTTGTTGTTGTTGTGGATGGTTAAAATCCACTGTATTGATCGTCGGGGTAAAGTTGTTGTTTCGTTGGTTGTTTGTTTGTGACGGAGCATTAACAACATTCACCCTCTTGGGCTGGTCGGTTACCCCATCTGTTGTTGTTACGATTTTTGTTAAGGATTTTGGGTCCTTGATTGACATTTGTGATAGTTGTAGTGTTTTGAGTGGAGGTGATTAACCTCCCGTTTGTTCCATATGTCTTACGACCACTATCTATCGCTGCTTGGTCTATTCGAAGAGCGCTCTCAAGTACTTCATCGTAAGTTCTTAGTGGGAACTTCTGGACTTCTTCCTTCACCTCCTTGCTGAGAGAATGAAGGAATAAATCACATAGTTCCATCTGATCCATGTTTGGAGCACTTGCTGAAGAATAAAGAACTGTACGCCACCTCTGGATGAAATGGGCGACAGATTCGTTGTGTTCTTGTTTGATGTGCAAGAATTCCCTGATTCCTGTTCTCAACAGTTTGTTCATGTCGAAGGCCTTGATGAACTCTGACACGAGTTGTTTAAATGAATGGATGGAGGCTTCAGGTATCCTGTAATACCAGTCGAGAGCAATACCTTCCAAGGTTTTAGGGAATATTTTAGCAACAACCCCATCCCAAGGGAGTAATTCTCGTATGGCTGTAGCGTAAGCTTTGATATGTGCATTCGGATCTCCCTCACCCTTGAACTTGGGTAAATCAGGAAGAGGTCTTGGAAGCATGACGCTTCGTATGGTGAAATCTAAGGGTTCCTTTAGATATTCTGAATAAGTCCCTATCGCATAGCTTTCGACCATTGATGGTGGTTGCTGAGGGAGTAACGGTGGGATAGGTTGTTGATATGGTGCAGAGTATGCGTTGACAGGGGCATAAGGAAGTCCCTGCGTTTGAGCAAACATGCCGGGAGAGGAGAACATATCTCCTTGTGGTGATTTAGAGTACATGTTTAAGTACGACGGGGTGTTGTCAAGGAATGGATTGTTTGACACTAGACCGGGAGGAATAGTGTTAGAGATGGTGGGCCTTGTTGGCGTTTGTTGTGGATAGTGAGGCGGCATGCCTAACGTGCCTACTCCTGTGAGGAGATCTACTTGGCCAGAGTGGTATGGAGGATTGGAACTTCCTATTTGCATGAACGGAGAATTTTGACTTGCTTGAGCAAGTTCTAACCCTCTCACTCTTTCTACTAACGTTGAAATGACTTCATTTGGTGAAGTCACGGTGCTTTGCCTAAGCGGCATTTGTTGTATACCCTGGTGTTGTATAGGCATGTGATAGCCTGTCATGAACTGATTGCTATCTTGCCAAGTTTCTCTGAGAGTATTTCCTATATGCAGTGGCATAGAGGTATTTTCTTGAAAAGAGATCTCGGGTTGTATTTGTAAACCTCCTATAGGTGGGTATATACCCCGAGAATGTTGTTCACTCCTAGGATAACGTATTGACTGTCCATCATCTAAGACCAGGTATGGGTCTGACTGTCTACTGATTTGTGATCTAAGTAGCATTTGAGGAGATGAACCAGATTCTCCGGTAAACGTCATATTGTTTGAACCTGAAGGCTCTGTTTGTTGCGTTCGAGGGGGTTGATCTAACTCCTCAGTTTGAAAAGATGAATTATATCTGATTCTTGGGGTTTGTGTTGACAACTGATTAGTTGAATAGTTTTCACCCCATACTGAGAGCGAGGGTGATGATTGCCTATTCTGTTGGGCGTAGTTTGCCTCAAGACCCAGGAGGGGTCTGCCATATGCATCGGATCCCGACATATTCGGGGGGTATATGGATACGTAGAATAATGGGAAGGAGCGATGGTGATTTGTGAAAGGAAACGTGATATTATGACTCCGAAAGAGAAAGTAGGAAGTTTACGTCAGCTTCACTAATTTCATTTGTTTCACGTTGGGTTCACCAGTTTTGTACGTTGGAAAAGTGACAGGCGAGCGTGAGAATCTACAAGTGACTCTTCCACGTACCCGACCTCTCGAGGTCGTGCCGAGACAGCCGGTGGGGGTAGAATATGCGTTGGATTCAGACAAACTAGTTAGGCAGTCTAATGTCTTCGACACACACTAATGGAATTTGTGAATCTAAGGCAAAGAAGGCCCTTCTAACTTGGACTGGTGTGATAGATCGATCAGCAAGGATGACTGCTCGAAGGCTCCAATCAATATCGAGCTCTGGCATGATTCGATCTATGGGTTGCGGAATACGTGGAAAATGACCTGGGATAGTTTCGTGTATGTCTCCTGATAAGGTCATATAGTGGATGGTGAATATAATTGACTTTTATGGACGATTTTCTGGCCTAGTCCAGAATTCTCTAGCTTCGTTAGCCGCTATATTCAGTAAGGACAATTGTTCGATGATGATGGGTGGAAGTGGAGTGGACTGAAATACTAGTGTGCGTAGGCCAGTGTCTATATCTAATTCTCTTATGGATTCGTTGGGCTGTGGGATCTGTGGATCACAACCATAGACTCTTGGTTGTTGCGGTCCTGTTATGGTCATACGCGAGATCAAGTTCTAATCCCTAGTATCCAGTAATCGTACGCTTTCTCAGCTTCTATGTTTAGAACCAACAGTTGTGCAATCTTCTCAGAATACCTCACTGGCATTCTCGCAACCTGGATTCTTAAGCTGGTATCTATATCTACGAAGGTGTCTCCAGTGTCTGGCTGTGGAACTAAAGGATCGCACCCGAATGTTTGTTCTCTTTCAAACCCTTCTACAGTCATGTGGATGATTTTCTAGGGTAATTTGTAGTTTGGCTGACTTGACCAAAATGCATGTGCCTGGTCGTCTTCTATATTTAATCCTCTTAATTGAGAACTGATCAGTTGTAAATATGTGGTTGTTCGGAATACTTGTATTCTGAGATTTTGGTCTATGTCAACTATTGTTGTGACGAGGTTTGGTTGAGGCACGATTGGCTCAAATATACATTCCCTGGGCTCCTGAGGTCCCATGATTGTCATACGAAACAAAATGCAAATCTAACTGTAACGAAGCAAATTCTAACTACATGAAATAAATCTAACTTATATAACTTTTTATTCTTCTAAGAAATCTTTTAACAATTTTAAGGAAAGAAAACTATTTTAAGCATATCTAGAAATAATAATTAAATAACAATTTAAAACAGACAAGATAACCGAGTGTAGTTATTTGCTCAATGCGATTTGTAGAATTATTCTAAATAAATAAAATAGCTCGTATAATCTATCTGTAAGATTCTCGATCCTACCTCGAAGTGAGGAGTGAATCATAGTTTCTCGAAACTATCAATCCTCACATGACTTCCTGGCAATATCGAGAATAGAATTTATCGAAATGAAGCAATTTATCTACTCTATTTGATATGATTCTAACTAGAACTTTGAAAGTTAAACTTGGATTCCGCAGAACAAAGCTGGCAATCCGATAGTGTGTGTGATCTCATCCCCTCAGTATGATCTCCTCATTTTTTCGTGTTCACATGGATCCAGAAAAGCGTGTAATGCTAGCACCGATAGGAGTAGAATTTGGGACAAGGACAGCTCGAATGCAGACCGAAAATGCGAGTAGGAGAGGGATAGCGAAGAGTACAGAGCTTGGCTTATGTGATTCCTAGCGGGATTTTACTACGAGTCATGCAAACATGAAGCTATACTGGAAGAACCTGCAACTTTAATGGCTTCCTAAGCTACTCTGTTCCAATGGATTGGATAAAATAAAGACACTGCTTGCACAAGCTGGATATGTGGCTTACCAACAGCTGAATAAAGCTAACCAGGCATATAATGAACTGAACTAAGAACTCTAAGCAACAATGAAAATTAAATCTACAGCAAAGAGGAATTCAGAGGCAAGCTTTAGACTGGATTTGGATGAAATAACAGCACTGCCTACACAAGATGGGTATGTGGCTTACCAACAGCTGAGCAATTTAACAAAAGATGCAAGTGAATTCAAGCTATGGCTTCTAAACAAGCTAACTAGCTAAAACACTAAAATGAGGAAATGAAAGCAAAGCTCAAACTCCAAAATCCAGCCAAAATTCAGACCCTTTAGCTTGTGCACAAACCATGCATTTATAGGAATTCAATCACCCAAAGATCAAAACCAAACTGAACTCCTAAACAATAAACAAAGGAAAAACACTATTCTAGGGGACCAAAAACATAAATGCATGCTCAAGTCGGCAAGGAAAAGCTGGTGAATCGTGATATTTCACGCGTGTCGCGTCAAAGAACGTTCTAGAAAACGCGCACGACCGGGACCGCGCTCGCTGGCGGGGTGGTGGTTTGGGACCGCCGCCCTGTAGGGTGGTGGTTTCGTCACTGAAGATCAAAAAGGCCAAGGAAAGAAGAAAAAGGGGAAAACAAAGGGCGCGGGGGCTAAGTGGGGCATGTGGGATGTTAACGCATACTCTGAGGGCTTTTCGGATCCCGAACACCTTACGAGGAGACCTGTATCATCATTGGGGTACTTATTACGCCATTCCACAAGATCACAGTACCTTAAAATTTTGGGTATGTACAGTCACCCCCATGGGAAACCTCCTAAGCATGCAATTACACAACATAAATATTAGACACAAGTTGTAAAATTTGGCCATTTTGCAAAAAACCCAACATTCTTATGTGGTTGGTCTCCTATCCCTTTTGATGTTTATGATATAATGTTCTGAAAACATAAACAAAATACCTCTCTAGCCTTATGGCCACATAAAAACATCGAGAACTATATATACATGGAAATCAATAATCGTCATCCAAAATTAGGTAATTCTATCATATATCAACATATCAAATAATTCGATTCTAATCATCTATGAGATCATAATTCTACTCGAGAACATCTAGAGTATAACATGTCAGTATAAAATCCAAATAATGCAAATCAACATATATCAAACCTGCCTACCAATGTCATCTCTTTGTATCATAATCAAAATGTGAACCACAACATATCAATAAACCAAATATCTATTTAGTCTATCATCTATTGATCAAGATATAATAATCAAAATGTCAAAGTATCTATCTAACAATAATAATATCATAATAAAATAGTGTTAAAGGGAAGTGGACACTATATCCCCCTACCCTTAGACTTGACTTCCTCTTGGAAGTCACTGAAATAGGTGTGGAAATTGGGCCCGTAACAAAGTAGCATCCTCCCATGTGGTTGCAGTGTCGTCATACCTATCTGACCAGACTCACACCTGATCAATCTTACAGCCTCGAAGGCCCAAGGTCCTACACTCTATGATGCACATGGGCTCCACAATCACATGCCCTTCTCCTACACCTGTAATGTGTTCCAATCCAATACATGAGAAGGATATGGAATGTATCTCCTAAGAATAGAAACATGGAATACATCATGAACACGAGATAAGCTAGGTGGAAAGGCTAGATGATAAGCTAAGGGACTGATCCACTCCAAGATCTCA
This sequence comes from Taxus wallichiana var. yunnanensis, assembly GCA_018340775.1. Classification (NCBI taxonomy): domain Eukaryota; kingdom Viridiplantae; phylum Streptophyta; class Pinopsida; order Cupressales; family Taxaceae; genus Taxus; species Taxus wallichiana. Next base: position 204,400,139 of record CM031240.1, read on the forward strand.
AATGGACCCAAAAATCTAGGAGCTATCTTAAATCCTTTTCCATAATGGATAGGGCTCTTATGATGTCTGACATAAAGAAACACCTTCATGCCCACCTCACAACTATGGTCAACTCTCCTCTGATCTGCATAATTATTTTTTCTATCTTGTGCCTCATGTAACCTCTTTCTAATCAAAACAACTGTTACTCCATGTCTTGTAACAAAGCTAGCCCAAGAGATAATCTGTCCTCCAACCTTTCCCAACTCGGTGGAGTCCTACACTTCCTATCATATATAGCTTTGAAATGGTGTCATACCAATAGAACTTTGAAAGATGGTGTTATAAGAAAACTCCACAAAGGACAAATAATCATCCCATTTTGATTGATGATTCATGATGTACATCCAAAGCATGTCCTCTAAAATATGATTCACCCGCTCAATCTATCCATACATTTGTAAGGAAATAGGATGTACTAAAATTAATGCTTGTACCAAGGGCATGATACATGGTAGCCTGAAGTGAGAGGTGTACAAGGGATGACGGTCACAAATAATCTTCAACAAAATCCCGTGTGATACGACAATATCGTCCAAGTACACTCGCACCACCGCACTTTGTATAAGTGGTCTTTACTAGAGAAAATGAGCCACTTTTTTTAATCTATCCACCGTGACCATGCTAGTGTCGTGGTGGTATCTCGACGTTGATAGCCCCACTATGAAATCCATGGAAATGGTGTCCCATTTCCACTCTAGTATAACATGTGGGTAAAGAAGGCCAACAAGTGTTGATGCTTGACCTTCACCCTCTAACACTCCAAACATTGAGACATAAAACAAGCTGCATGTCTCTGAAGCCCTCTCTAATGATACAACTATCTCAAAGTGGTGTGCATCTTCTTCACCCCTGGATGGGCTGAATAAGGTGCATGATGAGCCTCTTCCAATATATCCTATCTCAAACCTCCATACCTAGGTACATATATTTGACCTCTCGTGTCAATGAAGCCCATCTAACTCTAATGTGATTCCATCAAAATTCCCCTTAAGGGATCTTTGAGACTCGAGTATTTTCTCTAGGTGAAAGTTAGAAAGCTGTCATGTGGAAGTTGTCGCAAGATCCTACTCTGTAAGTCTCTACTCACTAAAGTAGCCATAAACAAATTCCTTCGATGAATTAAAGCATCTATAACCACATTATCTTTCCCATTCACATGCTTCATCTCCATTTCGTACTCACATAATAACTCCATCCAACGTCGTTGTGAACATTGAGATTGGGTTATGTAAAGACGTTTCATAGCCTCAAATGTTACGTCTTGAGAATAAACCTCATGCCTAAAAGGAAATGCCACCAATGCATGGACCACTACCGTAAGCTCAAGGTCATGAATTGAATAATTTTCTCATATTCCTTGAGTTTATGAGACTCAAAGGCTACTACACGGCCATCTTGCATCAAAACACCTCCTAGTCTTACCAAAGAAACATCTGTACACATGAAGAAACACCTCTAAGGATTTGGCACTACAAGAATAGGTGCTATCATAAGGCATCCCTTCAATTTCCTAAAGTCTTGCTCACATCTATCTAGCCAAACAAACTTCTTCCCTTTCTGCTGAAGGGAAGTGATGGGATGTGCAATACAAGAGAAATCTTGAACAAACCTCTTGTAATATCCTACCAATCCCATAAAAATGCATACCTCATTCACATTGGTGGGTGTTGGCCAATCTATAATAGCTATAATATTGGAAGGATCGACTATGATACCTTCCCCAGAAATAATGTGAAGTAAATCTTCGAACCTCTATCCGGATAAATGCACACTTCTCTAGGTTCCCATATAACTACTAATCTTAAAGGCACATGCAAAAACTGTCAAAGGTGCTCCTCATGCTCCTCACACATACATGAGTATATAAATATATCATCAAGAAACATGAGCACGAAGTGGTCTATAAAATTATTGAATATCCCATTCATCAAACTTGTGAATACAACGGGGGAATTCATTAGATCAAATGGCATAAAGGTGAACTCATAGTGGTCATATCTCATGCAGAAATTTGTCTTGTAGATATCTACCTCTGGAATCCTCAGCTGATGGTATCCTAACTTAAGGTCTATCTTATAAAACAAGGTGGCCCCCTTCACCTTATCAAATAAATCATCTATGGAAGGAATGGGGTAACGATTCTTGATCGTTACTTTATTTAGCTGTATGTAGTCCACAAACAAATGTAAAGACACATCCTTCACAAAAATCACTGGTGCACCCCAAGGAGATACACTAGGATAGATTAGATGTTTCTCAAGAAATCCCTCTAACTGCAACTTGAGCTCACACAACTTAGGGTTGGTCATCCTATATGGTGCGCGTGAGATAGACTCCACTCCAAGAACCAAATCAATATGAAATTATATCTCATGTGGGGAGGTAATCCTAGAAACTCACTAGGAAAAACATCTAAAAAATCTCTCAAAATATGATGATCACCAAGTGATGGTCAATGAATCTCATCCTCTACGATTGGTCACTAATTGTGATGGCATACAACCTGGAAACCTGTCACACACACCACTTCAACTACATAGTGGATATTGTATGAATAGAGATATGTCTCCTAACTCCAACCATCACTAACTCAACTCCCAAATTATCTACACAAGTTATAACCTTTTGTATTAATCAACCCTAGCTTTGTGTTTAGATAACCAATCCATGCCCAAGATAACTCAATATGAACTGAAGGGAAGGATACAATTATCCAAGGTCATGGTGAAGGGTCCTATGTCCACTACACACTCTCTAACTAAGGATTCTATTGATAGTGTGGATCCAGAATCTATCTCAACATCCTAACTAAGGCCCTACCTAACTTCCATCATCCCGCATCGCTCGCTAATGATGGAGAAATGAAAGAATCGAAGATCCAAAATCATAAAGATAGGGGTAGGAATACAACCAATGTTACCTATGGTCTCAATCACCGTGTCTTGGTGTTCTTCTTGGTGGTTCTCAACTACTACATAATTCCTGTGGCTCTGGCCATGTCACTAACCATAGGCTCGAAATATGCACCTTACCTTGATTAACGGGGTTATGTGGGCACTCTCTCTAGTGATGTCCATGTGGAATGTGCTTTGAAGTGTGTCCGGCACACAAGGAGGAGAAGTTGACCCCCTCAATCTACTATCCTACATCTTCTAAATATGTCTCCTCACTCTATCTCTAGCCTGATGAGTGTTTCCCATGTTTTCCTCTGTAATTTAGGCCTTCTCAAAGGACTCGATAAAGTCTGCAGACAATGCATACGCACTGCCCCTCCCAAATCCAAGTTCAGGCCCCGATGAACCTTTGTACCCAAACCTTCTCATCCTGCATGTACTCGACATACTGCAACAAGTCTAGAAATTGACTCTCATACTCAGCTAATGTCATGGATACCTGTAAGAGATCATGAAACTCATTGATCCGTTGTTGGATAAATCTCCTAGATATGTATCTACTCTTGAACCATTCCTCAAAGAGATCCCGAGTAAATGTCTCTAAATCCACATGGAGCTTATACTCCTCAATCCTCCACCAAACTCTGGATCCATATCTCAAAAGGTGGATGACAACATGAACTTTATTGTTGCTGGTACAAGGACATAGATTGAAGAAAGCGCTTAAGCTAACAATCCATGCCTCGACACGAAATCCTCCTCTCTCTCCAAGCCAAAATGGGGTGAGTGTAATTTTTGTCTCTCTAATGTGATATGTCGCTATCGACCACCTATGTCTAGGTCTATCCATATGATCATCCCTCAACCTAAGGCTTCTTGATCTATCTCTTTGTCATGTAGCCCTCTCTCTATGTCCCCTCTAAGGTGAATCATGTCTGGCTGACTCCTCATGGGAGTTCCCCACCCCTATGCTCTTCACTATGTCATGAAGGGATACGAGCCTCTATTGATGGCTCTCTTTCATGTTGGCTAGATAAGTCCCCCTACTACTTCACCTCTTATAGATACATTGACATCCTGTAATGTCTATAGGATCTACAACAATATAGAGGATATTGCTTGATATGTGGGTGGTAGTTCTAGGTCCATGTGTAAGAACCCCTCATCTAGTTCATGCCTCATACATAGACCAAGACATGACTTAGTTTATCATCATCTAGGCTTTGTTTCCATTTTCTAATTTTTCTACATTTTAAAATATTAAACAATATTGTGTGCTCTAGGTTTAGATTTGCCCTAGGTTTACTTGTGTTTCATGTTGGCCCGGGATCCAAGCGTTGAACTCATGGTTACGATACCAAGTGTAAAGCACACAATTTTCTATGCTCAAGACAAAAGAAAACCTTATTAATTTAATTGGGAAAATTACAAGTAAATTTTTTTGTTTTAAAAGGATGCAAGGGTAAACATTATTCACAAGTTACTTAAATTCTCAAGTAAAGTTTCTACACAATCTTGTGGAAATTGGAATTAAATTGATAATTAAATATTATTAATATACTTCTAAAAAATATTTACGGTTTAAAAACATTTTCCAAGTTCTATATGTTTATTTAATTACACCCTTACTATTATTTATTTAGAAATTTCCTTTTTTATCAAGAAACCATGCACATTTACTTTATTAATTCCCACCAAAGGTCACAACTTGACTAGCCACTAAGTGGCCCCATTCACCCCATTACCC